>JAWNPC010000110.1:4127500-4865000 GCA_035045365.1 Drosophila leonis
CGCTGGCATTCTTGACCACCGTATACTTTTGCTGTACCGCCGCTGCTGTAGCTGTCGAGGCAGTCGCAGTGCTTCCAGCAGCTGCGGTGACAAATTGCGTTGTAAGACCCGACGGAGTCTTAAGGGTAAAGATCTGTTGACCACTGGACGCTGGCATAGTCTTAACAATGCTGCCAATGCTTGTGCCAGCCACAGTTGCGGGGCTGCTGCTTATGTTGCTGCTCTTGCTGATGGTGTAGTTGACCAACTTGTTTTGCGTCGGCAGCGACTTCAGCTGCACAAACTGGCTCGATGGTATCATCTTGATCTTTGTTCCTGTTGAGAGCGACATTGTTGAGACGGTTGGCGTCGACAGGGGCTTCATGATATTTGGCTGCGTTGGCTTTAGCACAGCGGTCGTAGTAGCTGACGTTGCCGGCTGATTATCATCATAGTCGAGTGTCTCCTCCAGCATTGACTCAATAGACATGTTCATCTCCTCATTGGTCAGCACATGCTTCTCTAACTTGATCCCAGCTGCTGGCACGCCACCAGGCAGTGGACGCGTGCGAGGGCGCCCAACTGTGGAGATGGGTACTGTTAGTCGATGAAACGGGATGAAATGATCAGCATTTTAAGACAGGGACCGTAAATATAAATTATGAGTATGATGTGCGCTCAAATGGCATCAGTAATGAAATTAAATAGCATTCCAAAAATAACCAAAAATTAATGACTGAATAATAATTATTAAAAAAATAGTGAAGGAACTATAGAGTAAGGTTAATACTAAATACTTCAGCAAGGATTAGGCTACCAAGAGCAGAGAACTTTCACCATAGGTTTGCAGTGTTACAAGACTCATAACCGTTACGATCCCTGATGTTCAGAATAAGCCAGCGTAGGGCCATAATTTACCCTTACGCTTCACCGCAAACGGATCAATGAGGCGCGGCGCCTTTGGCTTGGGCAATTTGGGTGCGCGAACTTCTTTTGATTGTGTTTTTTGTTTAGTATTGAATTAGTAAGTGGATTGATGATTGAGTGGATAGTAGTAGTTCGTGGGAACATGCAAAAGCGGGTACACATAATGGTGAACAATGGTTAAATCATATCATATTTGATGAATGCAAGTGCAAAGTTGAAAGTTCGACTCACTGTGCGGCACAATTTTAGATT
Source organism: Drosophila leonis (assembly GCA_035045365.1). Taxonomy (NCBI): domain Eukaryota; kingdom Metazoa; phylum Arthropoda; class Insecta; order Diptera; family Drosophilidae; genus Drosophila; species Drosophila leonis. The sequence goes on from JAWNPC010000110.1 coordinate 4,128,659, forward strand.
TGGTCGGTTGCATACATCCCTCCTCCAGCATGCCGTCTTGTGCTTTACGTTTGCGTGCTGGTGCAAGCTGTGCCTTGTTCATATTGCCATCGGCCAGAATATGCTGATGTTGCTTGGTCTGTCGCTGATACGAGTTGTTACCTAGCAGAGACGTGGGCATGCGTGGACCTGGCGGATTGCTCAAAGTCTTGTTGACGAACTCGTAGACCTCATCCTGCACAAAGAATTGAGAATGTTTAGCTACATATAAATGGTAATTAACTTGTGTGGACTCACCACGACCATAGAGTCGACCATGGCTTGGGTGACACCTTCGATGCGACGCTTGCTTTTTGGCACACGTAGTGCATCGTCAGCACTGCCGACGACGACTAGCGAGGATTCAGATTGCATACGCTCACGCAAACCCTCCATTTCCTCCTGGCTGCTACGCGCCGCATTCTGGCCGATGACAAACAAAATGGGCGCCTTGATATCCAGCAGACGATCGTCGGGTGCACCGCGTGGCCCGCGCAACGTATTGTATGCAAAGCCCATGCAAATGACACACGCAACGCTCTCCGACATGGCCACTTGCAGAGCAAGTGCTGAGCCCGCATTGAAGCCAATCAGTATGATGCCACGATGTGGATTTTCGGTGCGTAGCTCGTGTATGCGCACACGTGTCAGCGAGACAATTGTCTCGGCCACTTGATCCAGATTTTGGCCACCAACACGATCGTCTGTAAGCGCATAAATTACAATCATAAATATATATAGTTATATATACAACTTACTTGTATTGGGCAGCGTGATCTGCACAATTTGGGTTATGCTTGCCAAGGCCTCATACCAATTTTGCATACGCTGCGGCACAGGGCCGCTGGTGGGCATATTTGGCAGCGCAACCATAATGGCGTTGTGTGCCAGATGCCGTGATTTGGCCAGTATATCCGGCTGCCAGCGCTTCTTCATCACAGGCGCCAGTAGCTCTTGGCAATTGTTTAGCGGACGACTGAAGAGCATTTTGTCAATTAGAGTTGGCAGTTTGCTTTTAAGCGTTTGCATAATGTCCAAATAGGAAGCCATATATGAAGGTGGTAGCTGCTCCATGAGCAGCGCATGCAGCCACTGTGTAGTGCGTGGCTCCCAGGCAACGCTGGCCAAAGCACGTCGCATACGCGAACTGGACTTATCAACAGCCACACGTCGATGCACTGCCTCGTGCTGGCGCTTATCGTTGGCCAAACGAGCTAGTTGATCCTGATCCAAAATGGTAGCAACTTTATCAAACAGCGTTTGCTGCATGGTTGTCCAGCCAATGCTGTGGAAAAGTAGCGATTAGTCAATGCAAAGTATATAATATGGTATATTGCTTACCGATTGATGCGCTCCTGCCAATCGTGATCATCGGAATTATTATTTCGCACATACTTGGCAATGCGTGCGCACTCATTCATCAGCTCCTTGGCCGCAATCTCATCGTAGGGTGGTATATGGGGCGACTGTACTGAGTCCCCCGAATCCTCGTGCGCTGGATACGTGTGGCACGTGGGGCACTGCGGTGCATGGCGCACGAGAATGCTGCGAGCAGGTGCTAAGCCATTGTTCAGTGTATTGTCCGGGCGCGGAGCATCGCGCATATAAGTATGCTCCATGGAGGTTTCACTGGGTGCCGAAATTGTGCTTGACTGCAATCATTTATTATTATATATAGATATATTAGAAGAAATCAAAGATTGGCAACAAATAAGGTTAATGGAATTGGATGCGTGTGAAGTGAGAGACTCATGCAGGACATATCTGGAACTGAAGTGAGGAGTTGAAGAATAGCTATTGACGTATTATTACACTCTCTGTTGAAATCGTTGCAGACGGGGCTGCTGTCGGTGCTTTTGGTGGCGAGCTCAATATGGACGCTGCGCTGCCCAGCTGGCCAGCCTTAACCACATAGTAGGAGGTGTTGGCGGTAGCAGCTGTTGTTGGCATTTTAGCTGTTGTTATTGTTGTTGCAGATGCTGTTGGAGCTGTCGCTCTGGCTATGTTTGTGTTTGTATGTGTATGTGTGTGGGTTTGTATTTTTGTGTATGGTGTTCCAGCCCTGGCAATAAATTTGCTCGGACTATATGTAATAATCGAGGTGTTTGTGTTGGCCGACTGCATCTTTGGTTTCTTCTCGACCATAATAATTTCATTTTTATTGTTTTTCGTTTGTTTAATTTGCAGCATTTTATGTGTAGTTGTTTTTTTTTTTTTTTGTGGTTTAATTTGTTTTATTTCGTTACTCGTTGACTGAAGTTTTGTCTTCTTCTTTCTGTGCTGCTTTGCAGCGCTCTTTGCGGTGTCTTGCAATATACACACAAACTCTTAACACTTGTCTATTTGTTAATTAAATTTTTATTGATGTATTGGTATTTTTTTATTTTCTAATATTCTTGTTTTTTAGGTTTTCCTCAAGAAATCACTGCCTGCGTCTTTGCAATTAAAACATGGCGTGTGCGTACGGCGTTGCCACATTGGTTGCACTAATAATACATGTAACAACTGTCACGCACGTCTGGCAACCCCAAGCTTTGCAATCAAGTGCCCATTAAACTTATATATTTCGCTATCGCACATATTTAACAATAATATGAAATACTAATACTGTATAAAAGGCATGCACTTACCGTATCACTGGGCGTAGGTGTTGCAGGCAGCATATTTGAAGTATTCGACTGTTGCTGTTCGGTATCGTCATGGGCCACATTTTGTGAAATGTGCCCACCACTTTGCACGAAATTGTTGAAACATTCGATAAACGAAGACATTTCCGAAGCGTTAAATATTCAATAACTCACTTGAACTCAAACTGATGTTTTGAAACTTGTAAACAATATACAAAACATTAAAAAGCGAGCGTAGCTTGATCAAATATGTCAAGATTACAAAAGTGTTGCCACTATATGCACCATCGGAGTTTTTCAGCACTGCTCCAAATCAGCTGTTTTGTTGATATGACCGTGTCGTGCTACGCGCTGTATTTCAAAGAGTTCCTCCAAATACATGAGAATTTGTATTTCTCAATTTTTAGCAAGTTTTTATGCTGTAGCTAATCAAATTTTAACCAAAATAAGTCATTAAAGCACGAGCAATTGAACTATGTAACCAAGTAGCAGTTTTTGGTACATTTGTACCAAACGTGATTTGACGAGTGATTTCACGCACTCATCTCTAGTTGGCTTACTTGTTTTTGTTTGTTTCAGTTTCCTTGCCTAACGGTTTGTGTGGATTTTATGAATAATATATAGAAATATTGCGGTTCTTGAATCCGTAATGCAAAAGGGACGAAAGACTGCAGCAGCTGGTGTAACTGCCGCTGGTATAAAAAATCTGCACATAGCTTGGGTATCAACGACAAGTTTGCCAGCCGCAAGCCCGCAAGTTTGCCAGCCGCAATGTTTGCAATTTATATAGAGCCATCATACATATTTAATAACAATATAATATATTATGATTATAATACACCACTTACTAAATCAATAGGCGTAAGCGTTGCATTCGACTGTTTTATATTTTCATGTGTCACATCTTATGAAGTTCGCCCACCGCTTTGAGCAAAATTTTAATAGTCTTTGATGAACGCAGGCATTTCCGAAGCATTTAATATACAATATCTCACTTGAACTCAAACGGCTGAAACTTATAAACATTATACAAAACGCGAAAAGAGCGAGCGTAGCTTGTTCAAAATATGTCGACTACAAGAATGTTGCCACTACATGCACCAATGGAACTTTTCAACACTGTTCCAGGCCAGCTGTTTTGTTGATCGCCTGTCGTGCTATCCACTGTACTTCAAAAAAAATTCTTCATATAAGCGGGACCAACTCCTTTCTGCATTTTAAAAATGTTTTTAAGCTGCAGTTAATAATAATTTTATATATTTATATATAGTAAAACAAGTTTTTGCCAATGTAACATACTAAAGCACGAGCGACTATACTCTGCAGTAAAGTACACGTTTTTGGTACATTTGTACCAAACGATACAAACGTGATAATGATGCGTGACTTCACGCGCTCATCACTAGTTAGTTTGCTTGCTTTTTTGTTTCAGTTGTCTTATCAAACGTGTTGTGCGGATTTTATAAATTAAATATATAAATATTGCACTTTTTGTGCACATAATGCAAAATGGACGAACTGCAGCAGCTGGAGTACCTGTCGCTGGTATCAAAAATCTGCACAGAGCTCGACAATCACTTGGGCATTAATGACAAAGATTTAGCCGAATTCATCATCGATTTGGAGCACAAGCATCGCAGCTACGAGGCGTTTCGCAAGGCGCTACTGGAAAATGGTGCCGAATTTCCCGATTCTCTGGTGCAAAACTTACAACGCATCATCAATTTAATGCGACCCAGTCGAGCCGAAGGCGATGCAAAAATGACGGCTGGACAGGATGGCAAGGGAGACAAAAAGTCGCAGCTAATCAAAATGTTTCCCGGCTTAGCTCTGCCCAATGACAAATACAGCAGCAAGCGGGGCGAGGACGAGCAGAAGGAAGAGAAAGAGTCGAAGCATAAGTTGAAAACAAAGAAAAACGAAATGAGCGACGTGGATGCGGCCATGCTGGAGCTAGAGGCCCTGGAACCTGGCGACCAAAAGGAGCAACAATTAGTAAAAGAGAGCAGTGGCAGCTCACGTGAACGGCAGAAGTGCAAGGAACGCAGTCGGAGTCGCGAGAGAGAGCGCGATAGGGATAGGCATCGAGAAAAGGAACGAGATCGGGATAAGAAGAGGGAGAGTGATAGGCATAGAGAACGGGATAAGGATAACCAGAGAGATAGAGAACGGGATAGGGATAGAGAGCGGGATAAGGATAACCAGCGAGAAAGAGAACGGAATAGAGAGCGGGATAGGGACCGTCGTCGCCGGCGCAGCAGATCTCGAGAGGAACGTGATCATGATCGTGATCGTGACCATCGCAAACGTCGCTCCAGCTCACGCGAGCGACACGACAACAGACACGAGCAACGCCGACGTCGCTCCCGTTCCCGATCCCAAGAGCGCAGCAGCCGCCAACAACAGCAGGATAAGATGCCACCGCCAGCAGCTGGGATGAGCGATGATCCAGAGCTGGGCAAGATTTACTCCGGCAAGGTGGCGAACATCGTTCCATTTGGTTGCTTCGTGCAGCTGTTCGGTCTGCGCAAGCGTTGGGAGGGTCTAGTCCATATCTCGCAGCTACGCGCCGAGGGACGCGTCACCGATGTCACCGAGGTGGTAGCACGCAATCAGACAGTGAAGGTGAAGGTCATGTCGGTGGCCGGCCAAAAGGTATCGCTGTCCATGAAGGAGGCGGATCAAGAATCTGGGCGAGATCTGAATCCGCTGTCGCATGCACCCGAGGAGGATGAGCTGGCTTTGCGGGATCGCAATCCCGATGGACCCTACAACAGCACCTCCTCCATGCTCAATCTGCAGGGCAACAACATTGATGGCGATGAGCACGAGTCCCGCAAGCGAGTCACGCGAATCTCCAGTCCTGAGCGATGGGAGATTAAGCAAATGATCAGCTCGGGTGTGCTGGATCGCAGCGAAATGCCTGATTTCGATGAGGAGACGGGTCTCTTGCCCAAGGACGAGGATGACGAGGCGGATATTGAAATCGAAATTGTGGAGGAGGAGCCACCCTTTCTCTCGGGGCATGGTCGAGCCTTGCATGACCTGTCGCCCGTGCGGATAGTTAAGAATCCAGATGGCTCGCTTGCCCAAGCGGCGATGATGCAGTCCGCCTTGTCCAAGGAGAGACGTGAACAGAAGATGTTACAGCGTGAACAGGAAATGGAAGCGGTGCCCAGCAATCTCAACAAGAACTGGATCGATCCGCTGCCCGACGACGATTCATCACGCCATCTGGCGGCCAATATGCGCGGCATGGGCGCCGCTCCCCAAGAGGTGCCCGAGTGGAAGAAACACGTCATCGGTGGCAAAAAATCCTCCTTTGGCAAGAAGACCGATCTAACTCTGGTCGAGCAACGCCAATCTCTGCCCATATACAAGCTGAGGGACGATCTTATCAAGGCCGTCACGGATAACCAAATTCTGATTGTCATTGGCGAAACGGGATCCGGCAAGACCACACAGATTACACAGTATCTGGGCGAGTGTGGATTTACAGCCAGGGGCAAGATTGGATGCACGCAGCCGCGTCGTGTGGCTGCCATGTCGGTGGCCAAGCGGGTGGCCGAGGAGTTTGGCTGTCGGCTGGGCCAGGAGGTGGGCTACACGATACGTTTCGAGGATTGCACCAGCCCGGAGACCGTCATCAAGTACATGACGGACGGCATGTTGTTGCGCGAGTGCCTAATGGAGGCGGAGCTGAAGACGTATTCTGTCATCATGTTGGATGAGGCGCACGAGCGTACGATCCACACGGATGTGCTCTTCGGCCTGCTGAAGACGGCCGTGCAAAAGCGACCCGAATTGAAGCTGATTGTCACCTCGGCCACATTGGATGCGGTCAAGTTTTCGCAGTATTTCTTTGAGGCGCCAATTTTTACGATACCCGGACGCACGTTTCCCGTGGAGGTGCTGTATACCAAGGAGCCAGAGACGGACTATTTGGATGCTTCGCTTATAACTGTGATGCAAATCCATTTGCGTGAACCGCCTGGCGACATACTGCTCTTCCTGACGGGCCAGGAGGAGATCGACACCGCCTGTGAGATACTCTACGAGCGCATGAAGAGCTTGGGTCCAGATGTGCCCGAGCTAATCATACTGCCTGTGTATTCGGCTCTTCCGTCCGAGATGCAGACCCGCATCTTTGATCCTGCACCCGCGGGCAGTCGCAAAGTGGTGATTGCCACCAATATAGCGGAGACATCGCTCACCATCGATGGCATCTTCTATGTGGTCGACCCCGGCTTTGTCAAGCAGAAGGTGTACAATTCCAAGACGGGCATGGACTCCCTAGTGGTCACGCCCATCTCCCAGGCAGCGGCCAAGCAGCGTGCCGGCCGTGCTGGCCGTACTGGACCCGGTAAATGCTATCGCCTCTATACGGAGCGTGCTTATCGGGATGAAATGCTGCCAACGCCAGTGCCGGAGATCCAACGTACCAATCTGGCCACCACAGTGTTGCAGCTGAAAACGATGGGCATCAATGATTTGCTGCACTTTGATTTCATGGATGCGCCGCCTGTTGAGTCATTGGTCATGGCCTTGGAGCAGCTGCATTCGCTCTCTGCGCTCGACGATGAGGGTCTCTTGACACGCCTGGGTCGTCGGATGGCCGAGTTCCCACTGGAGCCAAATCTTTCGAAAATGCTGATCATGTCTGTGGCACTACAGTGCTCGGATGAGATCCTAACCATTGTCTCGATGCTCAGCGTGCAGAACGTGTTTTACAGACCCAAGGACAAGCAGGCACTGGCCGATCAAAAGAAGGCCAAGTTTAACCAAGCAGAGGGTAAGTCAGTTATACATATATAAAGATAGCTAATCTAATCTCTTGTCATTCCTGCAGGTGATCATCTAACTTTGCTGGCTGTCTACAACAGCTGGAAGAATAACAAGTTCTCGAATGCCTGGTGTTATGAGAACTTTGTGCAGATCCGCACGCTGAAGCGTTCGCAGGATGTGCGGAAGCAGCTGCTCGGCATCATGGATCGCCATAAATTGGATGTTGTTTCGGCGGGCAAAGTTTCGGTGCGCATCCAGAAGGCCATATGTTCCGGCTTCTTTCGTAATGCGGCCAAGAAGGATCCACAGGAAGGCTATCGAACTTTGGTTGACTCGCAAGTGGTTTATATACATCCATCTAGCGCGCTGTTCAATCGACAGCCCGAATGGGTTATCTACCATGAGCTGGTGCAAACAACAAAGGAGTATATGCGCGAGGTGACAACCATTGATCCCAAATGGCTGGTGGAGTTTGCGCCATCCTTTTTCCGCTTCTCCGATCCCACCAAGCTCAGCAAATTCAAGAAGAACCAACGCCTGGAACCGCTGTACAACAAGTACGAGGAGCCAAACGCGTGGCGCATATCGCGCGTGCGTCGCCGTCGCAATTAATCTGCTCAATATGTGTGTCCAGTTTCAATTTTGTATTTAATAAAAGCTAAGTAACAATAAAAATAAGTTCAAGGCTAGATGAGTTCCTCCATTTTCTCAGTAGCCCTTGTGCCCGCGAAAGCGTTGTCTATTATCCAGCTGAAAGTATGCAAATCTTATTTTTATTCTGGAGCTCAGCTCACACCTGTTGGGTACTCACCAGCGAACGTTTGCACTCGTAGAAGGTGTTGCGCAGTATCTGGCACTCGGGTGGTACGCTATTGTCTTGCAGGCACTGTCGCGGTGTCTTTTTGTCCAGGCGGCAGCACTCGCTCTCAAGCAGGCACATTTTTAGATCTGCACGTACGCCAGCGCAAGATGTTTCATCCGCCAGCTTCTCATTGCCCTCGTAGCGCATCATTTCAGTTTGTATATTATGTATTATGCACAGGCAGACTGAACTTTATTATTGTTTTATTCAATTTGGTTACAAAACCGACCAAAGCATCTGTTTTTGTAGCAGTGTCTGGCATCACTGACAACGATATTAATACTTATCGATATTTTGTGCAGCACTATTTCGTTATTTTTAATTACCAATATTAAATTATCTACGAAATAAAGCTAAGCTCGTTTGCCCAAAGGAAAATTTCCTTTAAAAAATTAGATGCAAAGAAAATTAATTGCATCAATTATTGAGAAATATACTTTTCAAATACATAGCCTCTAGTATCGATTAATCAAATCAAATAACTATGCGATATCAGAATACCGGGTGAACGCGACAAGAAGAAGACGAGCGCCAATGTGTATGAAAACATGTATAACTCTATTGAAATACCCGACTCCGACGACGATATGTCGGAGCCAACGCTAGATTTACCAATTTCAATTGCTGAAATAAACGAGCATACACCCGAAAAACAAAGGAAAATTTCCAGTGCAGCTGAGGCCAACACAGTCACAACGCCGTCATCTACATCATCCGAAACAACTGGCAGCTCCCCCCCAAACGCCACAAACAGCAATAGCAACACCAACAGCAACAGCAACAAACAGATGCAAACAAAAGGCCAAGTGCGCCATAGATCACGAAAAACACAACTAACAGTACGCAATGGACTTGAAACTGAAATACAATTCGAAACGATACCAGTTGATGATGAAGCTCCTGCAGCCAAAGAGAAACGTGTGGAGGAGAACGAAAGCCTAAATTCTCTCATCGCGAATATGATAAGCACAGACGAGATGCACACGATTGTGAAGCGAATTGCTAACGAACGTGTGCGTTGCAATTTCCTATTGACTACCTATCACGTAAGCCATATAAATAAAATGTCTACATTCAACAATAATTCAATTTTTACTATTTTTGTTTAGTTGCCTGACATGCATTTTACACTAAACACACCAATTGAAATGCTAAAGTTTCAGTTCCAGGAGCGACTCAAGCAGCGCAGAGAGCGCTCGAATACTACAAATGCAGCAAAACCAGCCACAACAAATAAAAACAAGTCTGAATAGTTATAGCAAAAATAAAATAACTAATTAGAGACGAGCGATAAAAAAAAACCACAGTGTGAACTCTTATAATAATATAAAAATAAAATAAATAAATAAAAATCCATTAATTATAAACATAAATCAAGTTTTATTTATTTCTTTTGCTTGGCAAAAATTTATTTTCCGTTTGCTTTATGTGTGCGCTTTTTGCGCATGTCTCTCAAAAGTGCGTTTTAGTCAGCGACATTCAACAACCCAGCGTAGCCGTGATCGTCTAGTGGTTAGGACCCCACGTTGTGGCCGTGGTAACCCAGGTTCGAATCCTGGTCACGGCAATGCTGCAAATATGCATTGTCACGGAGTTGGGTTGATTTTTTATTTTTAAAAATATATTTAAAATAATTTTTATAATCAAATTTTTGTATTATAAGGTAGGCTGCTGACTACTGGCAAAATTCTATTACACACATTGTGTTTGGCTGCTTATTATATTAAATTGTCTGCTAATAAAATTACAATGGAATTCTTGTTTGCATCGGAGCTCTATAATGATTCAGATTCGGAACGTCCGGAAGAATCCGAAGAGCTCACCAATGAAGAAGACTTAAAACAAATTAATGATACCATACAAAATATATCTAGAAATTTGCGAAAAGGAGATTGGACATATTTGGGCAGACATCCAGAGGTATTAAAAATAATATAAAAATGTTTTTAAATATTTATTTATATATTTATTTATTTATTTTTCTTCAAGATACGTGCTATAATTCGCGTCATTATAATGCAAGCCATCAAAGAGAAGCCCACAAACATTTTCAGCTTTGCCGCCGATCTGTTTAGTATGAGGAATAAGAACAAATTGATTAGATTGGTAAAAGTTGTAGTATTTCATTTAGTTGAACATTTTACGCATTTTGAGCTTAATCGCAGATCAACAAACAGTTGAAATGGGTGAACAATCTGATCCATAAGGGCGCCTGGACAGCTGCTGATGGAGTCATATTGTTCCCTGAAAGCAGCTCCAACTGTGGAATGCCCGAAGAATGCCCGAAAGGGAACGATACGAATTTTGACGACGTGTTTGTAGTGAAAAATGATTGCCCGGAAAATTTCAAGCCCAGTTGCTAAATTTATTGAAAAATATATGAACTATTTATGTAAAATTGACAAATTGTAAAAATGATAAAACATAATAAAAATAGATGAATACGAATGCGCGTCGCTTGTTCAATTCTCAATTTGGAACTTTCGGCTTCGATTTGGTTTTTTTTGCCTTCTTTAGAAAATTGGTGACAATAGCCGCGTTCTTCTGATCGTTTTCTCGTTGCTTTTCCATTTCGATGGCTGATGAAAATTCTATTAAAGCATCCATTTGATAGGTGCTACGGGCATCGATTGTCATTTTGAATTCCTCCTCGGAGCGTCGGAAATCCACTTGAAAAATTGAAAACGTTTTTAACATGTTCAAACACTTCTCACACAAAAAGCGCGGCAGACCCTGAATGTCTTTGATCTGGGCAAAGGATTTACTTATAATTAACCATAAATGATAAATAAAAATATGTTTAAAATACCTCAATGTGTATTGTATTGGCTATAATACGTGTTAGGCGACGGCCATTGAATAGTGGACGCAATTTAATACCATTTTCTGCAGTTGCTCGACATTTACAGATGCGACAGCAATCGGTGAAATCGAAATCATTTGGATTGACAAACGCAATTCTTCTCGTTAGACTTCCTTCATTTTCGGACATGTTGAATATTTTTAAATTCTAAACTTATTGCCAGTTATAATATTTGAAAAGTCCATGTGACACTGCTTGTTTCAAATTGGTTTTTGAATTCATATACATAGATATTATTTTTTACAACTGCTTTTGAATTCTGCCGCCAAGCTATATTTCACCTCACTTGAAGTTGGCCTCACGCAATTTGTAGCTTACGTGAAGTTGGCTGCGCGCAGTTTTCAATTCGCATTAAGTTGGCTGCTACCAATTTTCCAACTAGAGTGCAGTCTACAAGACGCAAAAGTGTTTAATTCATATTGATTAAAATAGTGTTTGCATTGGTTGCATTTAATCTTATACTCACTTGCAAAGACTTAAATGATAAACCCATTGAAATTCACTGCGCTGAACAAGCCTCCAAGCAATTTACACAAATTTCAACTAGAGTCTGCCATATTTTTTGGTAAGTTTTGCCATCCATGCTGATTCGTATACGAGACCAATTCGCTTCATTTTTTTTTTGCTCCTTTGTTGTGCTACGCTCTTTCCGTCGAATAATGCCGCAAGATTGGTGTTTTGTTATTGTTATTGTTTTTTCTTTGTTCTTTCGTTTTTAATTGTAATAAATAAGCAAATTAAAAAAAATAACGATTGCCTGTTATTTGATATCCAATGCAGTTTGAGTTAGTATCAAAATGAATACAATATAGTTTGAAGTTTTTAAGCAATAATTTGCTGCATTTGAAATGAAAAATGTTGTCTTGCCAGATATTTTTCATATGCAGCATGTCTATTTCTCCATTTTAAGCATTAGATTTTGCAAGTGCAGTAACTGTGGCAACTTGGTCGGCCGGCCGGCGAAATGGGCAACATGTCAGTTAACAGTGAGATAACATAGCCTTAACATTACAACGTTGGCTTTGAATTGTCATATTCGGAGTTCGTAGCTCGCTAGAGTTTGCTTCAGTTGTGCTTGTTGCAAAAAAGAAGAAGGAGAGAAAAAATAAAAATCCTCAGCGTATAAATTTGTTGTAACATGTTGCCAAACGATAGAAAGGTGTTAAGGTGCAGCAAACATACACGCACTGATTTCACCATTATTAACACATTAATGATTTCCACATTTTGCAACATCTTTTGCAGGCAACACGCACGTCAGAATCAAAGTCAGACTGCGCGCCGGCCTGTCCAGCGACTCAACGCTGTACGACTCAACAATCATCACAACAGCAGCAACAACAACAGCAGGAACAATCATAAGATGAGCAAGGCAGATCCCATATCGCTCAGCTTCCATGACTCTTGTCTACGCATGTCCGACGTCCAGCTGCTGCACGGACCCCGCTGGCTAAACGATCAGGCAAATAGCAAATTGAATCACCCAATTAGTTCTGTATATATGAAATATCTTGTTTCCAGATCTTGAGCTTCTATTATGAGTATCTGTCGCATGTCAAGTACAAGAACAACAAAGATGTGTACTTTATAGCGCCGGAGGTGACGCAGTGCATGAAATATATGGATGACTCTGAGCTGGAGATGCTCTTTGAGGAGCATGATGCAGCGAACAAGACATTCATATTTTTTGCACTGAATGACAATGGCAGCACCGAGGCAGGCGGCACCCATTGGTCGCTGTTGGTGCTCTCGCGACCAGAGAAAACGTTCTTTCACTTTGACTCGTATGGCAATAACAATACGGGTCCCTCGATGGAGCTGATTGCCAAGGTGAAGGAGGTGCTGGGCGTGCGGCAGGCAAAGTTTCGTCCGATGCGCTGCCTGCAGCAGGCAAATGGCTACGACTGTGGCATCCATGTCATCTGCATGACCGACCACATAGCCGACTATGTGAATCGCTATGAGGTGGTTGAGGGTCTATCCACATTGCACATCGATACGGTGAAGGCCAAACGGGCTGAGCTGCTGAAGCTGATCCTTTCGCTGGGCGGCAAGGATTAAAATCGCTCCAAATGCTCTTTCTCTGTCACATCTTGTAGCCTTAAGTGACCTTCCATAAAAACGTTACTAACTGTAAAAACGCACTGTGAATACGCTTCAATGTATACGCTTAGTTTGATAAGACAGCTGGAGAGAGAAAGAAATTGTGGGCGAGGTAGTTTATGGGATTGCTTGCTTCAGGCGTTGAACGCAAGCTGATCTTCCACGTGAATGCGATATTTATATTAATAATTATAATTTGTTTAATTTAGTGTTTACTCTTGCCTAGTGCTAGGCACTGCAACAACAGAAACCAAAACGAGACAAAATCCAACCCGAGCACATTTGAAAGAACTGCGACTCATGTATTTTCTTCTTTTTTTTAGTTGGCTTACGGAATAAATATTTGTTTATTCAAGCCAGAAGCTCATGTTTATTATTATCACTGGACGAGCAGCTTAATATTTCTGTTTGTTTGTCCAGCGGAATTAAGATATGTGTAAAGAGAATGTGTGCAGATTTGTTGCTCGACTTTGATTTGTTTAAAAATATAATAATAATAAATAAAAATTAAAAAAAATCTATCAGATTGTATAGACTATATCAGACTTAAGATCAAGCAAGTAAGAGAAATGGAAAAATGACTACATATATTTGTTGTTAGGTTCCAAATCTTGTACCTGCTGGTCGGCCACATCTATCCACATTTGGACAAAACGAATATACCCTGAATTGAGCTATAAGGACTGTTTCTAGCAGTCTATTCGAATGCTTTATACTCCCCAAATAGACATATTCTTGGCCACGTTTTATCAGTTTTCATCAGACGATACAATCAGCATTTGCTAATTAGACCCTCGGCATAGCTTGGCCAAGCAACAATATTCAGTTGCGTCTCTTTGTCCGTTAAGCATGGTCGGCGACTTGCTATTGAGTTTCTATCACAACTATGCGTTGATTCTAGGTGTTACCTCGTACGTTCGAGTCTCAAAGAGTTATCAGGAGACATGGCTAACGCGCGGCTATGTCCTGGTCGTCAATGTCGTGGAGCTCAGTCTGTTGCCGTCGGCATTCTGGCTGTCCGTGCAGTACGTCCGGACAACTAGTTGGTTTCCCAATTTGTTGACCTACACCACATATATACTCTACACGGTGTCCTATGCCACCATAGCCTACACTCTAATCTCACGTACGTGTCGGGATAAGGCGCTGCTGGAGGTGGACAGAATTGTGCAGAGATTGATGAGAAAGAGAGCGAAGGATCAGAATTTTGGTGTGGAGCCTTCTGTCGGCGGCACACTTGGCCATTTGTATTACTTGAAGTTAGGCTCTGTGTTGTTCCTCAGCCTGGCCAGCATCTTCGCCTGCCTGATGCTACCGAATGAGCGCAAGTTGAGCGTTCTGATCTGGGCATTCGTCTACAGCAATGCCATGAATATACCGCTGCTCGCCGTCTATCGTTACTATCTGGCTCTATGGGACATCGCCTGTTGCTATCAGTATCTCAATGAGCAGCTGGATGGTCTGCTCCAAGATGTGCCAACGCGTCGCCAGCTGGAGCAGTTGCGGCATTTGTGGATGCTGCACAGCCTGCTGGGTCGCTGCACACACAGACTTAATAAGATCTACGGGCTGCTGATGCTGGCGGCTCGCTTTGACAATATGGCATTCTTTGCCATTAATGGATATTGAGGCATAGTCTTCTCATTTACCTTTAAAGCACCTTTCTATGTGCTTCTCTATGGCGCCTCCAGCTATTATTGTCATCTGCTGGACTTTTATCTATTGAATTTCATGTGTGATCTGACTATAAGATATCAGAGCGCCATACAGAATACTCTTAGCGACAAGCACTGGTCAAGGGAGGTGCATAACTCTTCTATATATACATATTAATAAATTATATACTAAACATGCTTATTCTTGCAGCTGAACGCCTTTGCCCTGTATGCCTGCACAGCGAAGCTGAGCCTTTGGGTTTGCGGCCTCTATAAGGTGAATCGTCGCAGCTGGTTCCAAATGCAGATCTCTGTTCTAACTTTTTCCATTATGTTGCTGCAGTTTCATTTGTTGAACAATAAGGAATATACTTTGTAAAACAATGATGCATAAAATAAATAATAAATTATATTATATAAAAAATAAATTGTTAAAAATATATCACAATACAAATGTTGATTATAGCTTAAGATTATGAATCTAATTAACAAATTAAACAAAAACTAATTTCATATGCAGCTTGATCAGATACAATTGACTAATTTCATCTAGTATCAACTACAATTAGTGTATATCTATATAATATATAACAGTCTAAGGTAGGCCATATATGAAGCACTTAACAATCTAAACAATTTACTTGGATGAATACGATTCATATCAATATCAATAACAATATCTTTTTTATGATGCACAACCAGATGGAGGGAATACAATACTTTCAACAAATATATATAGAATCCATATCAATTTCGTTAAGCGTAAACATTTCGATCACATTAACAACTGCCGCCCAGCGAGAGGATCAGCTTCAGCAGATCGGCTCGCTTGGCCTTCACAGTCTCGATGTGCAGGCCGGGCACACCTTGTATCATCTCGTAACGATTCACATAGTCGGCTATGTGATCGGTCATGCAGATGACATGGATGCCACAGTCGTAGCCATTTGCCTGCTGCAGACAGCGCATTGGACAGAACTTGGCCAGACGCATGCCCAGAAAGTCCTTTACGCGATTCATCAGCTTCACGGATGTCGCCACATTGCTATTGCCGCAAGAGTCAAAGTGAAAGAAAGTCTTCTCGGGCTGCGACATCACCAACAGCGACCAATGGCTGCCACCTTCCTCGGTGGCGCCATTATCGTTAAGAGCAAAGAATATAAACGGCTTGTATGCGGCATTATTCTTATCCAGGAGTATCTCCAGCTCGGAGTCATCCATATATTTCATGCACTGCGTCACCTCCGGCGCTATAAAGTACAAGTCATTGTTGTTCTTGTACTTCACATGCGACAGATACTCATAGTAGAAGCTCAAGATCTGGAAGCAAGATATATATTATATATAAATGAATATATGGAATATAGTCTTTGCCTGATCGTTTAGCCAGCGTGGTCCGTGCAGCAGCTGGACGTCGGACATGCGTAGACACGAGTCGTGGAAGCTGAGCGATATAGGATCAGTTTTGCTCATGTTTCTTGCTCTTGCTATTGTAACGGTATTTATTACTATTCTTGTTTCTTATTCCTTGTGTAATGTGTGTCTGTGGTTGGGTCCGCGCACAGTCACGTTTTGTTTGTGGCGTGCGTCTTGCCTGGAAAGTGTACGAAAAGGTTTTACAATTTTGTAATTTAGTATACATATGTACATATATGGATGTTTGCTTGTTGTATAGTGTTCGAGCTTCAAATCGTGCTGTGCTTTGGCAGTATTTTATAAGATCTCTGATATTTTTACATTTCTTACATACATTTTTCTTCAATTTTTGAGGTTACAGTTTCGCTGCTAACTCGATGTAATACCAATGCTATTTAACATGTTCCCTTAGAAGCTTCGCCGTGAAGAAGCTGCCACGTGCTCGATTTGCAAGCGCAGTATGCTGCTAATTAGGAGTTGTAAGCGCAGTACGCTGATCCCTTGAAGGCGCTGAAAGCGAATCGCTGCTGATCCGTGTTGCCAATTTAGCTATTTTCCAGTCAATTCTGGCTTGATATAGCGGCTGGCGGGAATTATAGCCAATTTGAATTTAAAAATGGCTTTTTCTATTATGCTTAGCTATTTCTGGCGTTTTTTTGGCTTGCTCATCTGCTGCTAACAGTGAAATTTCCAAAATATTTAACAATTCTTTTTTATTTTAAATGCAAAATCAAATGTGAGCTTAGATTACTGCTAAAGTTATGATTAAAAACATATTGTATACAAAGTAATTATAATAGCGATAAAAATACATCGAAATATTGATATTACGAGGCACTAAAATGCATTTAATATGCATATTTGACAGTTCACATACGTACACACATCTCATATGTGTAGACACATAAAGAGGACATGCTGATAGATCGTTTGTATATAGTATAGTATATACTAAGCCGCTGTGTTAGATTGTGTGTTTGGTGGGTTCATTGCGGGGGCCCAGGATACAAATTCCAAATACTAAAAACTAAGTTCTCGGCTGTGTATGTATATATATTATAATAAAAGAGGCCGCTTCACAGCTGCACCTTGGGCCGGTGCCAGCCGCCAAAGGCACGCTCCAGCTCCTCGGCCACGGCCAGGCACAATCGATCCTCATTGAAGTTCGCTATGATCTGCACGCCCAGCGGCAAACCCTCGCTGCCCAAGCCAAGCGGCACAGCTGTGGCCGGAAAGCCCAACACATTGACAATGCCCGTGTAGGAGAAGTTAATGGGACGCACTATGGGCTCATTGTGATAGGGCGCCACAGTGGGATGTGTGGGATAGATGAGCACTCCATTGTCGCCCAACATCTGCTGCATAGTGGCACGCAATGCATCCCTCTTGGCCACCATATGCTTGTATTTAGAGGAGCCATGCTGGCACTGTGCACTGTCCATCACGGCGGTGATTAGGCCGATCAGTGTGTGCTTGGAGGCGCCTATCAGCCACTTGAGCAGCTCCGTATAGGTGTTGATATCGTAGCGCAGATCGCCCAGCTGGTAGCTGAAGCCATGACCGGAATCATCACGCATGTTGGCAAACCAAATGGCCGCTGATTGACGCATCTGTGGCAGCTGAACCTGTTTCACCTGGCCACTGCCAAATTTCTTGCTCAGATGCTCGGCCACACGGCGCATGGCCTGGAGCAGATCCTTATCGACGGCGGAGACCATGCGACCACCGCCATCCGATTCCTGATAGAAGAACTTCATTTTCTCCAATTCCACCGGCTTGTTTAGCTGCAATAGTGGCGCCCGCTCCCCAGCTATTATCTGAAGCATGGGTCGCAGATCCTCGGCAAAACGTGACATGGGACCCAGACCCAAAAAGGAGTTCTGCTCGTCACTGAAGGGCGTTGGAAACTGGCCCTTGTTCGAAACGATCAGCTTGCTGGGCTTGTGTCCAAAGATGCCATTGAAAAAGGCGGGCATCCGAATGGATCCACCAATATCCGAGCCCAAGCCAAACGCCGAACCTGCTGCCGATTGGACACAACCCTCACCGCCGCTGGAGCCGCCCACAATGCGATTCGTGTCATAGGCATTGTTTGTCCTGCCATGCACCGTATTGTTGCTCTCCCACCACATACACATCTCCGAGACATTGGTCAGCGCAAAGGGTATGGCTCCCGCCTTTCGCATCAAGCCCATCGCATCCGAATCGCTTTTCGAGCGCACTTCGCGACGTGAATACAATCCAGCTGTATGCAGCATGCCTGTGAAGATAAATCAGTTGGCATTAATATATATATACATATATATATAAATATATGTTTTTCCTAATTAGTCAAATTCTCTTTAGACTTTAGTAAATCTTAATTGACGAAACTAAGATAAAGTGAATTCGAATTTGAATAACTTCAACTATTTTGTTTCGACTAGCCGGTATTCAAAATATAATAAAAATCAAAATTGTATAAAACATACGTGCAACTAAATGCAAAATTTGAAGACTCTAGCTCCAAAGACGTACGAGATATAATTAAATAACTGAATTTTTATACGGTTTTTAATCGATAACTTTAAAACGGGGAATGTTATCGATTTTTGTTTAACAAATTCAATTTGCGTATGCTATTTGGGGACCTACAAAAAATTTCAAGACTCTAGCTCTTATAGCTTCTGAGATCGACGCGTTCACACATACGGACGGACGGACGGACAGTGCTAGAATATATATGTATACTGTATGGGGTCTGCCACGCCTACTTCTGCCTGTTACATACATTTTAACAAAACCATTGTAACCTGATTTCTCATTTTCAATGAGATCAGAATATAATGATAATTTATATATTGTCTAACTTCATAGTTTTTAATTGCCCTTTTTAGTCTGAGGCTCACCTTCGACAGCTATGCAATCCTTGGTTGTGATGGGCACGCCCAAAAAGGGTTTCAACGTGGCCAATTCTTCTACTGTGTATTTTCCGGACTTGATCAAAACATCCGCTGCGACTGCATCTTTGTGTGCGTCAGCGTAGCGCTCATCCACGACACAGTTAAGCAACGGATTCACTTCCTTGACGCGGCGTATAAACGATTCCAGAACTTGAACGCTGCTGAGCTGTACCAAAAATTTGAATAAATTATTATATAATATAAATTATTATTATATTAAAAATTCCATCCACACCTCTTGGTTACGTATTTTTCTGGCCAACGATGTGGCCGATTCGAGGAGTATGGGATCCCTAATGGGCGGCATGCATTTGCCGGTGGTGCCATATATTAAACGGAAGATGAAACGAAAGAAGGATTGCAACAGTCCAAAGATGAAGGCGCCAATCATGCGGCTAAGAGGCACGCTCTGCTGCTCCAAGTGCGTCTCCGACATGGCGTCTAATATGGAATGTCTACCTACAGCTATAAATATCTAAATATATATATATATGTGTATATATATATATTTATTGTTAGCAATTCGTGTTTATAATTGTGTTTGAATTCCAGTTCTTGACCAGGCCCATGTGTTAATTCTCTGCAAAGATGTGAAAAGAAAACATATACGTATATTTTTAGCCGGATAAATTAAAGTGTAGATAAGAAACAGACAATGAGAGCTTTTCAGCAATCTTATGTAAACATTTCCATGAGCACAATTTATTAATGTATTTTTGGTTTATCTGGGCGATAAAAATGCTGCATGGTGGGCAGTTAAGGAGTGTATTGGATTAACAGAATGTCTACACCAGTTCATGTTAATAACAGCTTTCTAACATGGCGGGAATTCCCTTATTTACATTTTCAATTTGATGAAAGTTCAGTTCTTTTGCGAGTCGAGTCCTTTTTGTTCACTTGTTCAGCAGCAGCAAAACGCTCATGAACTTTATGGTTCGCTGGTCATAGCAAAAAGTTTATCAGTTCACTTTATTGACTCGCTCAATCGAGATAATTGTGAACCATGCGACGCATTTCTATTTCATTTATATATGAGAAATATGTAAAGCAGATAAGTGCATATAAAGAGTTTTTATAGACCAGCTTTGCTATTATAGACCATTAATATTGTATATAAATATATTTTTCTTATAAATCTTGTTTAAAGAAATTACTGAAATATAAATTCTTGTCGCATATTGATGAATTATGCATATATACATATATTTGGACAATGAACTTTTATGCACAGCTCAACTATTTTTAGCCACTTAAATATCGCCACGTGCCCCCTTGATCGCTGCCACAACTTGGACTGAGTCATATTCCATTCCATTATCAAATTTATGATGTCTGGGCCTCACAAAACTTTTATCTGTTCAACGGATCGGGCACAATATATGAGTAAACACCAATGGCGGCGTCGGCTAATGGATATAATCTAGAGAACTAACAAACAATTGCCAATTTGCCCAACCTAAACAACACTTAAGTTTGAATTTGCAATTTTAACTGTTGCATACCCTGTAACATATTTAAAAAAAAATTGTAGCTTTATTTTTAAGACTTAAATACATAATAAAATGAAAATTAAAGAATTTAAAATTTTTTTACTTGATAAACTGCTTTTTTTTTTCCTTTTAATTAATTTTAAATAAATAATTTCATAATTCTTCAATAGACTTTTCATCTTATTTCACAAAAAATTGTATTTACCAATTTTCTACTTAGCTAATTAGCTTACACAACTGAGCTGAACTTGACATACCCTGTAATTCTTTGTATACATTATATCATACATCCTATTTTGCATAAAACAGAATTTGCCAATTTCTCTACTTAGTTAATTAGCTTACACAGCTGAGCTTGATATACCCTATAATTTTTTGTAATTTTTAGTATTTGCTTTCGCCCTTTACAACTTGATCTTATCTATTTTCTTAGCCAAATTATTACTTGATATAACTTGTTATTCTCTTTGATTACGCTGTTTAATAGATCTCTAGTGAAAATACAATATTTTAAATAAATGAATTTCGAAAATTAGAATAACAATGCTGGCAAATGTTTAGTTCTAGATGTGGGCTATATACACAGAGCCCCTATTTTATCTTGTGCTATAAATTATAAATTATTATTAAAGAATGCAAAACTTTTCCGTTCCAATGAAATAGTTTATGAAGCGCAAAGCTTTAAATGAAGCGTGTGTATGTAGATTTGTAATAAATATATTGAAACTGTTGTCGAATATAGGTTTTCGAAATATGAATAAACACAAATTGCGATTGTTTTTTGCAGTTAGAATCAGCTTTTGAAATAAAATAAAATATATATCATATAATTGAACAATTTCTAATCTTTTTTGAATGGAAAAATAATTCAGTTTGGGACTTTGCCTGATAAACAAAACAAAAAACAAAAGTCAGCAACCAAGTTCATCAAACGACCAAATCATTGCAGCTTAGCATTGTTGCCATATGTAGAGCGGCCATGCTATATCTACTGCTGCCACATTATCTTATCGGTTTCCAATGCATGCTGTCGAATTAGCCAACAGGATTAACTTTGGACTTGAAATTGTGATTACAATAACAAAGATTAACTAGGCAAAAGTGGTCAACGTCTGGAACTACACAAATAACATGCATATTGAAAGCTGTGCAAGCTGTTATCGCAGTCCAGGGGCAGAGAGAAATACAGTTCAAGAGAGAAACTTCTAGGTGTGACTCACTGTACAAGTCGTAACTGCAAATGTGAATTTGAAAAACTGCAATTAGTCACAGCACTGACCCGAAGTGTTAATGGCGGCTATGCTAGTTAAGTCTAGCATGTAAAATTTAAGTGTTCACACTAAACTTAAATTTAAAAATGAATTAAAACTGTGAACAATTATAATTTTTGATAATTTTAAATATATATTTGATATTTAACAGTGCATAGGCACGTCGCATATGTCGCAATTTATCCTGCCCTATCTCTTGCTCTCCCTCTTTTTCGTTCAGTCAGAGTTTCGTCAAGTTGAAGGACGCCGCTCGCCGCATTTTCGCCTCTTTCTTATCTCAGCACAATGCGGCGACATTGTGTAATTGTCTGTCATGGTCGCAGTTGGGAACAAGCTCTCAATATTGATGTTGTTATTGTTACAATTTCTTATCAGCTATTTGTTTGTGGCAGCATATCGCAATTTGTTCGAGCACAGTTTGCTTTCTTAATAAGTTTAATTGAATTGCGCGGCTTTCCAATGGACACGCTTCAATTTACACATGACAACAAATGTTTAGAACATACATACATATGTATGTATGTATGTAAGTATGTATGTATGTAAGTATGTATGTATGTATGTATATATAATAGCTAATTATTAATACTAAATTTACCAATTGGTTAGAGCAAAGTTTGATATATTATCAAGCAAAGATAATGTATAAAAAGAAAAATTAAACAGGATTTATTGCCCGATAAGATTGCAGTTAAAACCATCAAATATGTTCGTAAGCAAGATTTTAATACATTTGTATATGGAAAGGCCTATTTAAAGACGTTATTAACACTTGTTGCGTGTGAGCAAACTGCTAGTTAAGAGATGCACAGAGCGAACTAGGAGTGACTACTGAAAGCGTAAGCGTCAGAGCGCATTTGGTTGCGTGTGCGAGTAATTAAGTGTCAAACTTGTAGAGCTGCAGGGGCGCGCGGCGAAATGAATAGAGCAACTGTCTGCGCGGGTGTGGTTGTATATGTGTGTGTATGTGTAAGTGTAAGTGTAGGTGTATGCGTGTGCGTATTTGTGGGATAGGGTGGCGAAAGGTGGCAAAGCAAACAGAACGACCGGCAAGCGCTTGCTGGACAATGACATCATGCATAAGAAAAAAAATATAAATAATAATGAAATTATAACAGGATGAAGCACTCATGTGTAAGGAAATTTAATATAGCACACAAACAAGATGTTAAATTCAGCAAATTGACGCTCTGACTGCTAAATACATACAAACAGAACCCGATATATACAAAGTGTATTTGCAGTAATTGTATTTATACAATGCATAAATAAACACGATTTAAATTTTCCACTGTGTCTCACTCATTTTACATTAAACCAGTTTGTCAATGAAGCATCAAATAATGCGCCAATTTATAGTTTTCATTCCATTGAACAATGCACACACACACACACTTACACACACATGGAAATTTGCTGTCTATGCGTGTTGAATTACACAGAAATAATGACAGTTAATTTTCTTTGTTTTTTCTTTTGTTGTCCTCATGCACAAAATTGACACGATATTTGTCTAATGACTATTGGAAATGCATACACAAAAATAAGATTGTGTCAGGCGACAGGAACTTTACCCGCAATTACAGTGGTCCGAACAGCTGACCGACTCGTTGAAAACTGACTAAACGGAGCTGGTTTGTTGTGCACTAGCACCACCGCAGCGCGGTATGCAGCTCACATATATATGATACATATTCTTTGATATTCGCAGTGTGTGCATGATTATTAATTAAAATTTAAATACATAAATAAAAATAAATTTCTATTCATATGCTTGTACGTTTTTCAAATGATTCTTTAAAGCATATTTATTTTTTGACTACTTTAAGCTTCCGATAGTTATCGACTCTTGCAGCTGTTTACACGATTATGTCATCGATGGCAAACAGCTGATCTGCGTGAGTAACCGCTTCTATCGATTTCAACTGTTGAGCCAATAATAATAACAATTTAACTGCACCATGAGCGATTCGCAGTTGAAACCGCCAGTATCAATGGATAAAACCCCACTCAAACCACCAGCTGCGGCTGCCTTGGCTGTTAATAGTTTACAGCTGCCCAGCTCAGCGGCTCAGCAATTGACGAGCTCGGGCTCGGCAACAGGCAATCCACGCAACAAATGCGCCCTAAAGCCTGGCTACTCCTTGATGAGCTGGGTACGTCTATGCAATTCGGGCGCTGATCTCTCTGGCACTGGGGGACGCGTTGTACCAGTTAGTCGCAGCGAGCTGGCTTTGCACAATCGAGTGAACGATGCCTGGATGGCCATACGAGGCAGAGTATTCAATGTGACTCGCTACATGGACTTTCATCCGGGCGGTGTGGATGAGTTAATGCGCGGTGTAGGACGTGATGCTACCAAACTGTTTGACGAAGTGCACGCGTGGGTTAACTATCCGCAGCTGCTAGGCAAATGCTATGTGGGTCCACTGAAGGATAATGTTGCGGCCAACGTAGATACAGACCTAATCCGTCCACCGCCGGCACCAACGGAACTTGTGCCGCGCTTCGATTGGATTCAACAGCGCAGTGAATTGACACTCTGTTTCTATACGCGACGCATGGCTAATCCTGGATTGCTGCTGAAGCGCAAGGACACGTCTGAGATGGAGCTAGAGCTACGCGTGCAATTGACGAACAGGTGGCATGTCTTTAATTTTAAGCTTAGCGCCGCCGTAGTCTGGCCACCAAAGGCTGTGCGTGTGGGTCCGGAGACGGGCAAAATTGAAGTAGTGTTCATTAAGCAGGAGGCCGAGCCATGGCCAACGTATGGCACCCAGGAGATTAGTAAACTAAGTTCAACTTCCTTAGAGCACTTGGAATTTGAGGTGCTGCAGTGCGAGCTCTTCAATCATGACTCCTTTGAGCTATGCCTGCAGAGCATTAAGCAGTCGGTGCTGGTGCATCTGCCAGTGGGCTATCATCTGGACATCCAACTGCCGCACAATGGTGAGTCGCTAGAGCGAAGCTACACACCCGTGCCACACAGCTGCCTGCTTTCGAACAGCGAACAAATTGACGCCGACGCGAGTCCAAGCGTAAGACAGGAATTTCTCATCAAGTACTATGAAAAAGGAGCAGTGTCCAGTCAGCTGAAGCAGCTGCAACCGGGTGCCACAGTGCAACTGAGTCTGCCGCGTGGCAATTTTAGGCTATCCGCACTAGAGGCACATCGCAACATTCTGCTCTTGGCTGCGGGCAGCGGCATTACGCCCATCTTAAGTCTGTTGCGGCCTTTGCTCAAGCGTCAGACGAATCGTATGTAAGTGTTTGATGCTTCAGCTCCTTGTGCTCTTATTAATCAAAGATCTACTCACAGCGAACGTCTTCAGCTGCTGTACTTCAACAAGACCCAAGCTGATATATGGCTTAAGGATAAGTTGCAAGCTCTACAGGAGTCCGATGAACGTTTCACTTGCAAGAACATTTTGTCGGAGGCTGGTGGTCGTATCTCTCAAGAGCTGCTAGCGCCCTTGTTCAATAGGCAGCAAGCCGAGAACTTCAGCTTTGTGGCTGTATGTGGGCCAACAGGTTTCAACACTGCGGCGGTGAACAACTTAAAGGAACTACAATTGAAGCCAGAGCAGATACATGTTTTTCAGGGCTAAATCATACTCATCAACTGTTTTGTTTTATATAATATTCAGGCTAGTAACAAGTATCGGAAACTTGCTTAAAATATTGTAAATTTCTTATAGACCAATTTTTATAAACTCTCCTATATATTGACTATATTATTAATGCAAGCTGCACTGGATATGCACTACTAGCCTGATATATTATTTATGTTTTGTAAATGTAGTTTTTTAGCATTTAGTATTTTGTTTGTTTTTTTTTTTAAATATATTTTTTACATATCTTTGTTTTAATAATTTAATAAGTTTAACAAATACTAGAAAATTGTTATTCCTGACGTTTTTGTTTACAGAAAAAGGCGTCGTCGTCATTGACTAAATTTTGCACAAATGTCGCTCAGTTATTGAATATATATATATACATATATATTTAAAATTGGGAAATAAAATTAATTGTGGAGGACACAGAAGATTTTCGAAATATACAATTGATGAAATTAACTAATATAATTTGGACATCAAAAACCAATCGGTTGAAAACATGGCAGAATTTTGCTGTTATCAAAATCGCGACTTGCGAATCTTTTTCACAATTTGCCTGTTAACTGTTAAGTAAACATGCGAGTGTGTGTGTGTTTATTTTCTGTTCGAGTGTGTGTGTGTGTGTGTGTGTTTGTAGGTAGGTTTCGTGGCGTCTTCTAATAGGAGCGAATTGCTGGTGGCACCGTCTCCACCTCCTTGTCCAGCGTCTCGTCAATGACTGGTCTGTATTTGAGTTCCACATCGCCATCATCGCTACACACCCAGGCGAGCGTGTGCTTACGCCAATGCTGCTCTATAGGCTTCTTCTGCTGCGACTCCAAGGGCTTGCTGTAGTCCTGTAGGATATACAAAAGCAAGCATCAATAAGCAGTTCAACAATATTTATAGTTATTGTATTCCTTACGAATTCGTCGATGCGGTCCTTGAAATCTTCGCGTGCGTGTGCGCCGCGTGATTCTTTGCGCGCTTCGGCGCCGACGATGGTCATCTGAGCATTGGCCAGCAAATTCTGCAGCTCCAGTGTCTCAATTAGATCAGAGTTCCACACAAGTGACCTAAACTCGTGCAAGTTCATTAATATTTAATTGGAAACTATCAAGAAATTTCCGAGTTACGCACTTGTCAATAACTTTGACGTCCTTGAACTGTTTGTAGATCTCCTTCATTTCGCTAACGCCCTTCTGCAGGATGGGACCATCGCGGAATACAGCAGCATGGTTCTGCATGCAACGCTGCATCTTCAGGCGCAGATCTGCGGTGGTTATGCTGCCATTGGCATGACGCAGTTTATCCAAATTGGCCACAGAGAACTCGCCCGCATTCTGCAAATGATTTAGAGTGAGTCAATAAACAATTCCAATTGAAATTTGTAGATCTAGTTAACTTACATCCTTCAGCTTGGGCGCTGGCGCACCGGGTTTGTTTTCCTCAGCAATGGTCTTGGCACAGGCACGGCCAAACACCACCAGATCCAGCAGAGAGTTGGCACCCAAACGATTAGCGCCATGCACCGAACTGCAGGCTGCCTCACCAGCCGCATAGAGACCGCGCACAATCTTGTCCTTGCCGTTGGTGTCAATGGTCAGCACCTGGCCGCGATAATTGGTTGGAATGCCACCCATGTTGTAGTGCACGGTGGGCAGCACGGGGATGGGTTCGCGGGTCACATCGACGCCGGCGAAAATCATGGCAGTTTCTGAAATGCCGGGCAGACGTTCAGCCAGCTGTTTGGGCGGCAAATGATGCAGCTGTAGGAATACGTGATCTTTTTCGGGTCCCACGCCACGGCCCTCCATAACCTCAATGGTGATGGAGCGGGAGACAACATCGCGAGAGGCCAAATCCTTGGCGACCGGCGCATAGCGCTCCATGAAACGTTCGCCCTTGGAATTGATCAGATAGCCACCCTCGCCGCGGCAGCCCTCAGTAATAAGACAGCCGGCACCATAGATGCCCGTCGGATGGAACTGCACAAACTCCAGATCCTCTGAGGGCAGACCCTGACGTGCCACCAATGCGGTGCCATCGCCAGTGCACGTATGCGCCGAGGTGCAGGAGAAGAAGGCGCGTCCATAGCCACCGGTGGCCACAACCGTATTCTGTGCACGGAAACGATGTAGGCTGCCGTCCTCCAAGTTAATGGCCAGCACGCCACGGCACTCGTCATCTTCGAAGATCAGATCCAGAGCAAAGTACTCCACAAAGTAATTGCAATCGTAGCTCAACGACTGACCGTACAGGGTGTGCAGCAGCGAGTGGCCGGTACGATCAGCAACAGCGCAACATCTGTGGGCCTGTCCGCCCTTGCCAAACTTCAGACTCTGGCCACCGAAGGCGCGCTGATAGATCTTGCCATCCTGCGTGCGAGAGAAGGGCATGCCATAGTTCTCCAGCTCAATGACAGCCTTGGGTGCCTCGCGTGTCATATAATGTATGGCATCCTGGTCGCCCAGCCAATCACTGCCCTTGACTGTATCATACATGTGCCACTTCCAATCATCCTCCTCCATGTTGCCAAGCGCCGCATTGATGCCGCCCTGCGCAGCAATCGTGTGCGAGCGTGTGGGAAACAATTTCGTGATAACTGCTGTGCGGAAGCCCTCGGCGACCAGGCCAAAGGCAGCACGCAGTCCCGAACCGCCGGCACCGACAACAATCGCATCATATTCATGATCCACAATTGGATATTGCTTGGAGATGGCATCGGGATTTGCTGATTTCGCATGCTGATACCCGGGCGTTATATGATAGCTGCGATGCTGCTGCGTCGCTGCGGCAGCAACTGTTGCCACACGTTGCTGCAATTGACAAATTGCATGTTGATTAGATTTAATGAAATGTTACGAGATAATCGCAATTAGTCACGTCATCTATGAAGTGTATAAAATACGAATGAATTGCTATTTACGATCAGCTGTTTCAAGGGAGTCGTATTTAATAAGCTCCGTTTTCATTTTTGCTGAACAGCCGATGTAGACTTAATGACTGCAATCTAGTTCTATGATTGCAGATAATTGTTTTCTTTAACAGTTAACATTCAATGGATCAACAATGCCAGCAAAACGCCCCACGTCAATGCTGTCAAATTTGATATATTGCAAAAGAAGCTAGATTTAGCTGGAAAATATGCAAAACAGCATGATTCAATTATCTTAAAATTTGATATATAGTATCTACATGACTGTTCATTTATTTGAAATTATTTCGTTTTGAAGAGCGTCAATTAGTTTATGTTCCTTTTTAGCCTGCAGTTTTCAAAAGTCCATTAGGTAGCTTAAGTCAAATTTAATTGGAAATATTAAGATCCGGTAGCACTGGCTAATTTAACAGACCTCCCCCCAAATGTAACATATGTATATGGGACAGAGCCTAACATTTTGCCATTGCTGCATTCAGTGTTGCCAATTTAGCTATTTTCCGTCAGTTCTGGCACACAGAATGGCGAAAAAATAGTGCCCTTAACATAGTTCTTTAGCTATTTCTGGCTTTTTTAACTACTTCAGCTGGCCCTAAAGAGCTGGCAACACTGGCTGCATTAAGTAAATTTAGTAAATTGTGCGCACAATTATCGCGATATCTGAACTGGAAGTGCTAATGGAAATGTCAAGATAAGATGACTTATTTAGTTTTTGCAAAAAATGCTGCAAATATACACATACATATGTTCAAGCGCGCATGTGTGTGTGTTGTACATGAATGCAGATTAAAGAGAGCCGCACACGCCATGGGCAGATTCCCATTGACTAATGTATGAAGGTTTATCAGTTAAAGTGTCGCTTAAAACAACGCACACACAAACATTGCGTTGCTTATGTAATAATTAACATTTAAAGTGTAGCTCATATCAATAATTTGCATTGTATAATCAGCTGTGGAGCAGCGGTCGCGCCTCTCTCACATGTGAACATTGAATGTATGGGCGGGCTTGGCTTATCTGCTCGATTAAGCGCTTAAATAACACACAAAACACACATACACTGACAACGTCTATCAGAAATGCCGAATTTCGATGTCGCATTTGTTGCCAAACTTAGCGCACGGGGGAATTGAGGTGCGTGGGACGTGTAACATAACCTCTGTGCACTAATTCCACTCACAATTTGAATTTGGCCAATCGAAGTTGAACTCTAATCAAATGCAACATGTTAATGTTTTGGGTTTACGCAATGCTAGGGAGAACTGCATTGCAATCAGTTGGCCAAGCGTAAATTTAACCAAATTACATAACACTGCCACGGGCTCTGCGAGGGCCGAAATTTTTGTCGCACTTCTATAGACTGCGCCGATAAAGAGATTTACTGTCTGTGTATTTAGTAAGCTTCCCTGGTAAATGCATACCATTGTTAATTAAATAATTGAATCATATGGATACCTACCATTGAGGCGAATGCAGTTTTGGCCAAAATCGATGGCGCACGCATAATTCCAGACATCGTGTTGGTTGTTGCTGCTCAGCTGTGTGTCTGCAATAGAAGATACGCTTTAGTCTAGTTTGTGCCCGAGCCACTCAGACAGTGTTGGCTTATAAATGTAGGTGTGTAAAAACGCACAACCGATGCGTTTTTGTGGCAATGTGAATAAAATGAACAAGTTTACAAACTTTTAAAAGTTATATGTCGACTGCAGTGTGACCCGAGTTCGGAAAATTGAGAAATACATTTCATACCAGGGCTGCAAACATTTATCGCTCAGATGCTGGCATCGATACTTTTGTGGAGCAACATATGTTTTGTTCATGTTAGATGCTTTGCTGGAATTTCATATATAATTTTTGTTTTGATAATTCTTTGTCTTTATTACGTTGTTTTTTGAGCATACAGCAAGCCTGGCAAAATATCAACCCTTGTCTGTTTGCAATGTGGCCAGATTAAACAAATATAAAAGTTGGCGTCAATAAGTTTTAATATTAGTTGCATTTTGTAAATATTCATTAAAAAAGTATACAGATATAGAGATGCTGAATATGTGAGATTCGTTATCGGGGTGCTCTGGATCCACACCTATTAGCATATTCCTCCGGAGTAAAGTCCGACATATTGTTAATGCCCATTTTCCAAGTTACTTCGCCATTCTCGTATTTCTTATTATGCTCCTCGACTTTTGCCTTGGCTTTTTCGTATAAAGAACGACGCATTTGTTCTTCATCTCCGACATATATTTTATTGTGGGTAGTCTGAAATATTCAGATGCATTTAGTTGGTTGTCAAGTTGTTTAGCCCGATAAATGTTACCTTAAACTGGGTCCACTCATCGTCATTAACGAGCGACATGTTTACAGTTCAATTGTTTGGTAGAAAATGTAATAAGTATTTATCTCGATGATTTATTCAATTCAAGATGACTCATTTACAAACAGATAATGCGCAAAACAATGAACACAATGCAAAATCAAAACAATGTTAACAGCAGTCGCGTGATGTTGGCTGCATGCACTAACCATACATATGGTTAGTGCTGCATGTTATCTACAGCCGATGTGGCTACACTGTTAAAGTGGGATTTGTGATTTCTAAGTAATTATGTGTTACTACTACTATCGGCTACAATCTGTAACCGACGTGGCAACGCTATTAACGTTGGTTTTCTGTTTGTTTTTAATTGTTGTAATAAAAGTAGTAGGAATGAGCTTTGTATTTTTTAATCAAAATTTTAAAAGATATGTCAAGTTTCTGGGACAGACCTGGTGGACATAATCAATATATAGCGGCACTTTTAGCATCACTCAGCGCATTCAACTTCGGTGTCACAATCGGTTGGTCAGCGCCCGCGCGCTCCGATGTTACGGAGAAAAAATATTATGGCTTTGCAGTGACACTCACCGAATATGCCTGGACCTGTGCACTGGCCAGTTTAGGATGCGGCCTTACAGTGCTGCCGGCCGGCTTATTAGCCAATTGCATAGGCCGCAAGTTGATAATGTTGCTAGTGGTGCCCCCATATTTAGCCGGATGGGCGCTAACAATTTATCCGGTTAATTTGTATTTGCTAATGTTCTCACGGCTATTGCAGGGGCTATGCAGCGGCTGCTATGCGATCATTGCACCCATATACTGTGTGGAAATTTCGCAACTGGAAGTGAAGTCATATATTGCCAATTTCACCGTGGTATTTTATTTGCTAGGCATCCTCTATGCGTACATCCTGGGCGCCATCAACGATATGCGTTATCTAAATTATGGCTGCGCCGTCATGCCGGCAGTATTCCTGCTCACCTTCGTGTGGATGCCGGAGTCGCCGGTGTACTATATGCTCAAGAACAAGAAGACGAAGGCGATTCGTTCGCTCCAATGGCTACGCGGCAAGCATATCGATGTATTCCGAGAGTACGACCGCATTTTGGAAACCATCGACAAGATTCGTGAGGACAATAGATACAGTTGTCGAAAACTGAAGCGCAAATCATCGATAAAGGCAATTATTATCTGCATATGCATGATGGGCTTCAAGCACTTGTGTGGCAGCATGGCCATCATAACCTATTCCACATTAGTGCTAGTTGAGGCCAATACTCAAGTTTTCATGAACGCCAGAGTTTCCACCACATTCATTGGCCTGTCCTTCTTGCTGTCTTCCATAATTTCGCTACTCGAGTGTGCCGGTCGTCGTACATTGATGATTTGGTCCGTCATTATGGTGGCTCTGAATTGTGCTCTGCAGGCCATGTATTTTCAGCTGAGTTATGAATATTCGCACTCGTTTCAATGGCTGCCCATTGTGAGCCTCTGCTGTTTCTCCTTCTTCTTTGGACTGGGCGTGGGTGTTTTGCCGTTTGTCATGATGCGCGAATTGTTTGGAGAAAATGTTGAAGTTATGGCAGTGAATATTATTTGGACGTTTAACGGTCTATTTGCATTTACCGGCTCCCTGACATTTCCATATATATTGCAAGCTTTTAATATGGCCATCTGCTTCTGGATATTTACGGGCCTCGCACTTTTGTGCCTCGTATTTATCTACTTCTTTGTGCCAGAGACAAAGGGCAAGACGTATGCCCAAATTAAAGAAATATTGGACAACAAACGGATCACAGTTTACAAATAGATATCAATTATAAGTTTATGTTTAACCTTTGCTGCCTTCCTAAGTACGAGTATATGCCTTGTTGAGCGATGTTAATACGGTTTTGTAATTTTCTTAATATATTCCCATAATCTCCAATGACAGAGTAAAGTTTGTAAATAAGCACTCGCGTCTTTTTAACTTATAAGCCGAAGCTCGGACTTATCTCAATTTCTCTCTCTCTCTCTCTCTCTCTCTCAATAGTCTCTTTATCAGTTACAGTGTCAAGACTTTGAAGGCTAAGGAATACTGCATACCGCAATGAATTTCTTTCATCTTCACCGATCGTGCTTCATGGCAGCTGTATTATGTAGCTGCTCCTTCAATGATATAACAGCTTTACA
Source organism: Drosophila leonis (assembly GCA_035045365.1). Lineage (NCBI taxonomy): Eukaryota > Metazoa > Arthropoda > Insecta > Diptera > Drosophilidae > Drosophila > Drosophila leonis. Next base: position 4,161,711 of record JAWNPC010000110.1, read on the forward strand.
GAGAAAGTTAAACTGAGGTAGCAAAAAAAAAATGAACAAATATATTTTAGTGTAAGAAGCACGACTTCTTTGCCTACTGTACGCCGCTATAACCATTTGAAATAGGTGAACTGTGGTGAATTCCATGAACGCCATGCAAACAGATTTCAATATGCGTGCAGTGTGGCAGCACTGTTAATGCTGAGCCTGTGGTAAATATGCATATAAGTTTCTTTCTCACTACATAAAATGGCGGCAGTACTGTGGTGAATATGAATTAAAAATGTTGCCTTTGGACTAGGCTGCATTCTTTTGCACTTCAAGTTGATCAACAAAAGAGTAGTGCACACAGTAGGCTTTCCCAAATTTCATGTATGTATATATAGACAATTTATTTTCCGTCTACAATTGTTAGTTTATGAAAAGTACAAGTTTTCGGATGTACATTGATTTGGAGCTTAGATTCGAAATTCACAGAACAAGTATTAACAGTTAGGTATGCCTGTATTAAGACAATATTTGGCTGGACTGGCGGCGGCGTTTGGAGCATTTTGCTTGGGCGCGTCTATTGGCTGGTCTGGGCCCATGGAGGATCCAATAAAATTAGGAGAGGCGTACAAGTTTACAGTATCATCAGATAGTTGGGGCTGGATCAGTTCGATGTTGACATTTGGAGCTGCTTGTATGTGCATACCCGTTGGAATATTGATTAAGAAATATGGACGAAGATATATAATGCTGATAATATGTATACCCTATTTGATTGGATGGGGATTTATTCTTGGTGCGCAACACTCTGCAATGCTCTACTTTGGTCGACTAATTGTGGGCGCCTGTGGCGGGGCCTTTTGCGTTATGGCACCCGTTTACACAACAGAAATCGCTCAACTCTCGGTGCGTGGCGTGATGGGCTGTTTTTTCCAATTAATGATTGTGCATGGTATTCTCTATGGCTTTATTGTGGGCTCCTACTGTGAACCGCTTGTGGTCAACGTACTGTGCACCATATTGCCACTGTTGTTTATCTTGTTCTTCTATTGGATGCCCGAATCGCCAGTGTTTCTAGCCCAGCAAGGCCAGACTGACAAAGCAGAAAAGGCATTGAAGTGGTTGCGTGGTGGTAATGCTGATATTGGTGGCGAAATGAGTGCGATAGCAGCTGATGCGAAAAAGGAGTCAGCAAGTTTTCGGCAAACCTTTTCACGTAAAGCAACGCTTAAGGGTCTGGGCATTGCAATTGGATTGATGCTCTTGCAGCAGCTAACCGGTATCAATGCCATTCTCTTCTACGTGACAACAATTTTTACTAAGGCTGGCACAAACCTGGGCGCCAAAGTTAGCACGATTATCATTGGTCTCGTCCAGGTGTTTGCTACAATTGTTGCGATATTACTAATTGAGAAGGCTGGCCGAAAACTGTTGCTGCTCATCTCGGCAATTGTGATGGGTGCGACAACCCTAATAATGGGATGCTATTTTGAATGGCTTCTAAAATCGAAAGTGGGCTGGCTACCAGTTTTATCCATAAGCATTTTTATTGTTGGATTCTCGCTGGGCTTTGGCCCCGTGCCGTGGCTAATTATGGCTGAGCTTTTTGCGGAGGACGTGAAGCCGGTGTGCGGCGCCATTGTTGGCACCGTCAGTTGGCTGTTTGCATTTTGCGTTACCAAATTATTTCCAATTACTTTGGCCGGAATCGGTCCGTCCTTTACCTTTTGGATTTTTACGATTTTTGCAGTCTTAGCCTGCTTATTCGTCGTGTTCTTTGTGCCAGAAACAAGAAACAAGCCTCTGGATGAGATTCAAGGTATCCTGGGTGGTAAAATAGCGGACCTAAGGAAATAAATGTCAGTAAACCAATCGTCACGTTTCTTTACTTTTAAATATAAGCTGGCTGGCAGTACTTCCCCTAGTTGAGGGAGCTGGGGGCGGGATGGGTTGCTGAAAAGGATTGAATTTGCTTATCTTGGGTTAACGATTTCCATTCAAGTTTTAATTGCTTTCTGAATGAGAAATATGTACTCATATTGTTATTATTACGTATCGCCCACATAGGGCTATCGTTTTTCAACAGTATTCTACATGGGGTAAAATCCTAGTTATATAATTTTAAGAAAATAATTATCTGCATACTTATTGTAAAGGCATCTTTAGTCATACGCCTCATGTTGCCTTCAGTCGTAGGTCGAAAACAAATTTAGAATATGTTGCAAAATACAAATGCAGACATCAATATCATCAAAAAGTCGAATCTCAGAATATCCATTGTATCTATATCATATTTAAAATATTAAACGTGCATGCACAAATAAATGAAAGTTGAAGATTGTAGAACGTATCAATCGTTGTGTTCAGTATAAAATTGAACAATAATAGTAGTATAGTATAGGTATAAAGTATAGTATAGGTATAGTATAGTATGGCAAAGGTATATATATGTAGATATAGTAAGTATAGTATGGGTATATAGTCAAGTATTCTATAGGTATATACATATCTATATAGGTCTAGTAAAGGTATAGTATAGGTATAGTATAGTATGGTACAGTATATGAATATTATAGTATAATATAGGTATAGTATATATAGTATATTATAGGTATAGTATAGTAAATAATAGTTTTATATAAAACTGTGTTCATAAAAATAGTAGTGCGAGTAAATAACAATATTTAAAATTTGAATATTTTGAATATTTTGAATATATTGAATATATTGAATATATTGAATATTTAATATATTAAATATATTGAATATATTGAATATATATTGTACATAAGTATAACCAACATTTCAACCGCACTACTATTTTTATGAACACAGCTGTATATACATATAAAGTGCAGGCAGATAGTATGGTATATACAGTATGTAGTATAGGTATATATTCTATATATCACTATATAGCCAACGAATAATTGAAATATTGTTTTAGAATTATGTCTGTATGTCTTCGAAGTAAACATTTTGTGAATGAAAAGAAGCTTTTGGTGCAAAATTGTAAATTTAATGAGCTTGTTGCAAATAGAGAAAATAACCATATGAACAGCAGCGCCATTAGCAATGAATCTGGCAGCGTTTTAGCTGCAATCCAAGTTAAATAAGACGTTGGAAATTGGGATAATTTTTAAAAATCTAGCACACTTTGAACTGTAGTAATTTGACTTAGTCTAATGGGCAACTGACACAGGTACACATCAGTTTGTTCAAAAAAAAAAAAAAAAAATTAAAAAAAAATAACTAAAATAAATTAATAATATAATAATATATATACACATATGTTTATAAATATTTCTAAATGACTATAAAAAATCAATATATTGCCGGCTTGATCGGCTCACTTGGCTCGCTGTGCCTGGGCATGGTTTTGGGCTGGTCGGGACCAGCCCAAATGCTAATAAAACGAGGGAAAGGATATAAAGGATTTGTACCCAGCGAGGAAGAATATAGCTGGGTTGCCGCGCTGATGACTCTGGGCGCCGCTTGCACCTGTTTGCCGGTTGGCTACTTGGCTGGCGTTTGTGGCCGCAAAATGGTGATGTTGGCGCTGGTGATTCCATTAGTGCTGGGCTGGATCTTGATCACGGCAGCCACACATGTGATAATGGCACAGGTGGGACGATTCATGACGGGAGCATCGGTTGGTATCTATTGTGTGCTGGTGCCCATCTATAACACGGAAATATCCCAAGTGGAGACGCGCGGCCTAATGGGCTGCTTTTACCAGCTATGGCTTACGATTGGTATCTTATTAAGCTACGTCGTCGGTGGCTATGTCACCCTATTGATCTTCAACATCTTCTCCACCATCGTGCCCGCTATATATTTCTTATTATTCGTTTGGATGCCCGAATCGCCCGCATATTACGTGCAGATAGGCAAGCCGGAGAAGGCCGAGAAGGCATTGCATTGGCTGCGTGGCAAAAATGCGGATATATCCGCCGACCTGACTGCCATGGCTATCGAGGCTAAAAAAGAGAAAGTGAATATGAGCAAGGCCATGAGTCGCAAGACCACCCTGAAGGGTCTTGGCATTTCGATAACGCTGCTGGCCCTGCAGCAATTCATTGGCATCAATGCCATTGCCTTCTATACGACCAGCATCTTCGAGAGTTCCGGAACCGAAATACCATCTGAACTCTGCACCATTATAATCGGAATCGTTGGCTGCCTCGCCGTCATACCGTCCATCCTGTTCATAGATCGCGGCGGTCGCCGCATATTCCTGTTTGTGGCCAGTGCCGTCATGTGCGTCATGCACTTCCTGATGGGCGTCTACTTCCACTGGCTCATGAATAAGAATGTTGGCTGGCTGCCAATCATGCTGATCTGCATATTTGTGTTTGCCTTCTCGATGGCCTTTGGGCCCGTGCCGTGGCTGATCATGGCCGAGCTATTTGCGGAGGACGTGAAGCCGCTGTGCGGCGCCATAGTGGGCACATTGACTTGGTTATTTGGATTTACTGTGACCAAACTGTTTCCCATCTGCTTGGATCTCGTGGGGCCGGCTGTAACCTTTTGGATTTTCGCCTGTGTCGCATTGTTGGCCTTTTGCTTCACGTTCGTTGTGCCGGAGACGAAAGGCAAGACTTTGGATCAAATCCAAACAGAGCTCCAAGGCAAGCCTAAATGAGGAATGACATATATGTATGAGTATATATATTCACATATGTATACATATGTATGTATGTATTATATATGTATAACTAACATATACATATATCTATTGTACATAGACTTATATGTGTCGCTTCGATAGTCTGTGACAAGGGCAAGACATAAGAATTGATCAGAATTTAGATACTTGCCGATAGATCGGTTGCCAGTCTAATTCTGTGAGCCTCTGTTAGAATATCAAATCAGGTAAATAGAAATAATATTCAAAGTCAGAATGATGCTTATAAACAGATACTTCATGAAGGCTATAAAATGTTCATTCTAGGCAGAATCTCTAAACGTTTAGACTATAGACTATATATACATATAAATAAATATATATATACATATAAAACATATTTAGTTTGTAGAACTAGAATATTATATAATACACTGCGTAGAGTATTTAGAGCTAAGATATTGAGAGTCTAATGCATTAGCACAATTAAGGATCTTCTATATTCAAAAGTCTCCAAATAAATGCAATTAAATTTCGTGAAGTCAGTTGAATTTTAAGTTTTGATTCATTTGATTATTTTACCAATGTGAAACCTAATTATCAAATTTTGAAAATTTCCAAATTTCAATTATTTGCAAAATTTTCAATTATTTTCATTAAAATATATTAAACATTAATTTTTAAAAACAGTTTATTTTTTTATTCATTTAAGGAAAAACCATAAAATGGAATTACTATCGACAAGTTGGTGCGAATTTGTTTTCAGTGCTTGCATTTCTTAGTTACCGTTATGCCAACAGTTCGATCCACTTGGTGCATGCTACAGCAGGTGTTTAACTATCATTTGTCATATCGATTTATCGATTAGTTTAATTATTAAACACTTCGCTCTTCATGTGTGTAGGTGTGTATGTATGTATGTGTGCAATTTATTCAAGGGCAACTGTTAGCTATTACTGTTAGGATTGGGTTAGGGACACGACATTGGAATAGCTGATGTGCACCATAACTGTAAATAAATCATTTCTGCATTTGGCTAATTTGATTTACACGGATGTGCCTATTGCTGTTCTGCTCGCACTTTTATTTCCATTTGCCATAGATATCATGTCACTAGCTTTGTCGCATGTGGTTCTTATACCCTGTAAATAAAACGAGTGGAGTAGCTCAGACTACAGCAAATATGAAATATTAATAAAAATTTAAAGTTAGTAATTTAATTTTGAAATATATACATATATTTAGCTCTAACAATAACAAAATTAAATTTTATTATTTTGTTTCGTATTTACATATTTGTATATACATATGTATAAGCTCTGTAATCTCTGATATTCACAGGAATTAACGAAATTTCACATGTCGTGTGTACAGGTCATCTGGCAGTCAGTCACTCCCGCTTAGTGCATTCTTGTTAATGTTATGGTTCTCGGGTTTCGTTGTTCTTCTTCAGTATACGCTTAATTACAGTTACATACGCGCGTTCGCCTATTGCGGTCGCTAACGGTAAAGTCGCGCAGTTACGATAGTCGCACGCTCAATACGAGGTTACTTAATAGCTTAGAAATAAAATTTGAATTGATATCAATGCATACAACCGGAAAGTGTTTACATACAAAAATAAACTGTTACAATTAATTATATCACCCACTATGCATGTACATATGTACATACATATGTACATACATATTTATCTCATAATTATCGGCAAAGCTGCTCTCAGCAGATCAACATTTTGCTTTCATGCGCGTTCGCATTTCTTGTCTGCTTATAATCCAATTTGTCATGCATGCGTACAAACATATGTACATATGTATAAATGCAGCTATCTGCCTATAGATACATACATACATACATGCATACATTTACATATGTGTGTTTCTGTGTATGTATGTATTTGTTTTGTTCGCTGTTTATCCGTTGTTTTGGCGCCAAATTGCTAGAGACCTCGTTTCACATACGAATGCTATACAGAGAGCGCAGCAAAGCTTTCGCTCTCTGAGCTTGTTTACAGGGTGGTAAATTGTGCTCTGTTAATGCTGTGGTGAATATGCACGCGTTTAAGGACTTGAAAGCAGCAACGTTCACTTTGTGAGGCAACATGTGCAAATTTATATGATATTTATATTTTTAGACTATTGTTGGAGCTGACATAAAATATATTTATAAATATCACAATTAGCTATTTTTAGTAATCTTAGATTTTAATGTTAGGCAAAGCACATCTAAGTGTCCATAACTATGTGAAATGTCTTGCAAGGAGTCGAACACAAATCACGACCGGAAACAACCCCCAATTGGGGAATAAGCACACACACAGAGCGTCAACACTCAGTCAGTCAGTAAGCATCGCAACCGCATTTACAGTTGACGTTGCGACGCGTTTTAGTTTACGCTCCTAGCATAAATTTCCAATTATTTTTCTGTTGCTCATTTTCAATTCGAGGCAGTTCACAAAATGCCATTTCATAAGTGACCGAGTGCTTAAATATAAATAAATCAAGAATGTGCGCTCATATAAACAGAATGTATTTAAAGTAGACAAAAAAGTGGATTCAAGTATCGCGTAGAGCTTTCTGAGCAATCACGTGGCTGTGTGTATTAATAGCGTAACCCAAAAGTGTAAAATTATTAATAGCAAATAATTATTTTTAGCAAATCAACAGTTCAATTATAGGTCTTTTGCTAATTAGTTTATTTAGAGTATTCAACTCATTGAAAAATCGAATTAGCAAATGGCTGCTGTGTGGCTGGGGTGGCGCCCTCTGCCGCTTGCTTTTAGCAAACAGCTGACACAAATGGCGCTTGGCCGGCCAAGCTTCGCTGCCGCTGCTCTGCCCGCTGGTCTTCCACCATTCAGAAACCTTGTAAACATTTCATTTGTTCCTATTTCTCTGCCGTTGCGCTCTCTCTTTCCGACTCACTTGCACATGCATTTGCTCTCTTTGCGTGCTCTTGACAATGAAATGTACAATAACGGCTGTTTTTCGTCTGTCTGCAAGTGTATGTATGTGTGTGGCTTAGCATGTTTGTATGTATGAGGCTCAGCAGGTCTATGTGTGTGTGTGTTTGTCATACAGCAGCAAATGAACGCTGCAAAGTAGGCTTTAAAAAATGTGATTGTTAAAATGCATTCTATGCATATATGGATGGATACACTGGTGGCTAAAACATTGAGTACTGCATGTACTTTAGTGGCAGTGCGTATACTTTTGTAGCCATTAGTTTATGTATGTATTTATGCATAGTGTGTGTTGACTCAAGTCAACTATAGTTTCTCCCATTGCGAAAGGAAGGGTTGTGGAACTGTTCCCCTTGGCTGACCATCTGGCATCTGGTTGTCGATCTTGGCACTTGGCCAAGTTTCGACGCAGCTGCGGCAACTGTCAACGTTGACAACAATTCATTTTCAATTTAGTTTTGTAATATATGGGGCTATAGAGCATTGTTGCATAGTTACCCCGCCCCAAAATCCTGCCCCACTGCTGACCTCTTTGGCTGCTCTTTTTTTATCGCTGTAAACTCAACAAGCGGCACATGCCACGCCTCACATTTGACAGCTGGCCAACAAAAGAATGCAAGGGCGGCGGAGTGTGAGGGGTTAGATTAGGTATGAGTGAATGGGCTTAGCGTACACCTGTTTGGCATTAACGTTTGTTGCCTTTGTTCCTTCGCATTTCACTACTTCCGTAACAAAGACGGAAACAAAAGAGAAGGAAAAATACAAAGAAAATTAAGTCTAATCTTGAATACTCTTTTATAAGTCGCATAACTGCAGGCATTAGCAAATACTCCTCTAGTTATTTCGAGTATATCCAAGTATTACTTCACTGGAACTAGTCTCTCTTACAGTAGTTCTTCTATAGCTTGCATTTTATCATATAAATAATCTGCATATTTTTATACCCTGAGTTCAGGGGATCTCCTAGCCGGGCACCATCTACTAGAATTTTCTCACTTGTTTCTATATATATTTAACATATGTTAGATAACATTTTTGTGAGTGTATTTCTTGCGTATTCGAGAACTCAATTTTTTTTTTATTATTTTCCCCCTAGCAAGACATCATATATATGTGGTCCTAATGGGGTTTGTTTGGAAGGCTTGTGCCAAGCAATTTATTTAAACGCTTTACCAACCAAAAAACAATTTTCTTTATCTTTTTTTATGCCTTTTGGGTTGTTAGCGACACGCAATGCGGTTAATTTTCAAAGCCAGAGCTGAGTTTGGGGTTTCTTGCTAAAGTTTTTACCCCATTTCTGTATTGCAGTTCCTTGGAGAGTCGAAGGTAGAGCAAGAAAAAAAAACACACAAACATAATGGATTGGGACTGGGCTGTGGGTGGCATTACTGATGAAATACCTAGGACAACGGGACCCGAGTGCATTAACTATATGACCGATCGACGACGCTGGACCGAAACGGCACTGCTCTCCGCCGTTTTCATCTATATCATGCATGGCTCGTGGAAGCGCTTAGCTCCCATACGATTGCCTCCCCCACACGAGATCCAGAAGTCGCACAGTCCGATGCGTCTGCTGCTCCTCATTTCCATGTCCGTCATCTTTGGCATCGAGATGGGCTTCAAGCTGGCCGGCGGCTCAATGATCTTTGCTTTGAATCCGTGTCATGTGCAAACGTGTTTACAGGTGAGATTCATATAGTTATATATAGTATATATATATGCATAGATATGTCTCGATCTATGTTACTATCTAGATATCCCAACATAGCTGAACACCTATCTAAGTATAAACAAATCAATCTATCTATAGATGGAATTGGTTCTTTAAAGTATATTGTATTGATGTATGTAACATTGGGAAAACGTATGAAATACGCAGACGAAGGCCGACCCAATAAAGTATATTCTTGAGTAGGAACAGCAGTTGTCATTGAACTAGCTCCTCTAGTTTTGGATGGCTCCATAGTTCATAGTTCCAAAGTATTCATATTGATAATTTAAATCAAATTATACATATATATTAATATGAATGTGAATATGAATATGTACGTAGTATGTATGTATGTATGTATATGTATATACAGCGGTGTTCATAAAAATAGTAGTGTGATTGAAATATGGACAGCAAAATTTTTGTGATAAACATACTCGTTTCAAATTGTTTTCAAAATATTATTAAATAATTTTGCAAGGTGTGACAAAAGTCTTTTAAAAATTAAAAAACTTATTAAACATTATTTAATTACTAATAATAATTTATTTAATAATAAACAATCGAGTATCAAATTATTTTCAATTTATTATGTTTATAACAAAATTTTGTTATTCCACTACTATTTTTATGCATAGTATATTCATATTCATTTCGATGATTCGAATCATCGATCTTAATACTAAGGAACTATGAACTATGGAGCCATCTACATGCATCTATGTGTGCATGTATGTGTGTATATACATAAATATGTATCTATGTATGTACATATATGCTTATAACAGCAGTTATTAAAGAGATCGGGGTATCTTCTAGTCGGGCACATCCGAGTAAAGCATTTCTACTCGTTAAATTCTGTCGTCTCCTTTATATGCATTGTATTGTATTAACTATTCTGTATCTCAAATTTGTAGTATTTGGAATATAAGCAACTTAAGTACAAGCTTTGTCTAAATTTCTACAAGATAAAATTCTCCTAATAAGCGAAATTTGTTGATCCTAAGAACGATGACTTAGAAGTGGTAACTAGTTGACATAGAACCAGTCAATCAATTGTGAATATAATATAAAAATCAATCTTCATCTATGCCATAAACCAAATACTCATACCCAATATTAGCCTAACAAATGATCCATTGACTGTTGACTCCACTTGTCCATCGATTAACTTTATCTCCTTATATAATAATTCACAATTATATTTTCTAGATTTATTTGCTGGCCGCCAAGCCCACGAAGACAACAACCGCCTTGTTTCGCATTCAGATGAGCAACTTGAATGGCCCTTTTCTTGCGTTCATATTTCCCGAGGTCGAGGGTCGGACTTATCCCTTCGAGCAGGCCACCTATTGGATACAGCATGCACTGCTCTACCTGATACCCATATACATCTTGAGAAGTGGTAATAAATTGATATAGAATCAGTCAATCTATTTTAATAAACAATCTGCTCTTTGCTTTTAGGCGCGTACACCATCGAGGATCTGGGCGACTTTAAATGGTCCAAAATTGGCACCGCCTTCATGCTCTTCTATCATTTTGTGCTGCTCTCGCCGCTTTCCATAGTAAGTGATAGCTTAAAGTTTGCTGCTTATACATTAAGGTACTTGATGCAGAGACTGATTGAGAGATTGACTAACTGATTGATGTTGCAAACACGGCAAAAGTCTTACAGCTCAGAGTAGTTGGCTTGAGAAAATGTATTGAATCTAAGAAAATTTTTGTATTTTGCTCAATTCTCTATCATATTTGTCGAATACCTGTAACAAAGTTGCTGGAAAATACTTCCTCGATTGTTATTTGTCTTTGAACTCATTGAAAACGGAAATTAATTCTGTCAGTTCGCATGGTGAATATACAATTTCAAAAATAGAGCAAAACTAGAGTTGAACAAGTGAACGACTAGGAGATACCCGGCACACCGGATAATGTGCGTTTTTAAGCATACGCAGTTATGTATTTATTAAAATTAAAAATTAATCATGTATTAAATTAAAATTTTCGACTAAAAAAACATGTTTTCGCGTCATTCGAACTCGCATCTTCTCAGTTGAATATCATATTAGTTTCTAGTTCTTATGGGTTCTGAGGTCAACGCGTTTATACAAACTGACATTTGGACTAACGGACGGAGGGACAGACGGTCAGGGCTTATTATCCTGATCAAGAATATATATTTTATGGGGTATGTCACGCCTACATTTTAACTAATACCTTTGATTTCCCATTTTCCATGGGCTCAGGGTATACAAAGAAGATTTTTGAAAAGAGAATTATCATCATGATTATGTGACTTCTCTAGCAGCTGAAGCCTTCTAGTAATGTTCGATATACGAATGGTGCACATCATTATCCTAATTAATATGAAAAACGAAATTATCAACATAATTTCATTTAACATGAAAGATGAATTAATCACTTAACAGTTGACCACGCCTTAGTTATTTGCTTAAATATTTCATACTTCTTTGCTTAAGTAAATTTTATTATACACATCAATTCTATATTATATGTAAGTAAATATAGTAATTACATTTCAGAATGTATTATTATTATTAACATCATTTTAATGATCATTTTCATAATGATCATTATATAAATGCCTTGCGACTTAACGACCATTATCATAATGTTGTTAACTTAGTTGTTCTGTGATAAGATTTAAAATATTTAATTTGCTAGTTGCGGCTTCTTCGTTCGCGCAATCATCCTCCGTAAGCAAACACAGGGCGAACAAGCACAGGGAGATCAAGCACAGGGCGAACAAGCACAGCGAGATCAAGCACAGGGAGAGCAAGCACAGGGAGAGTACATTATTTCCGCTCTTACAAATCTAACTCCAAGTGCCGCTCTTACAAATTCAAGTGCCGCTCTTATTACTCTAAAATACACTCAAATGATTTAACATTGGAGAGGCTTAGCTAAATGATCATTGCACATAATGATCATTACATCTTAGCACTACAATTATCATTAAAATAATTGTTAAATTATTACTAAACACAATTGCTTAAAACTATGACTATAACTAATACAATTCCACTTAATGTACTATTACATAATATTATTAACAACAAAAAGTTATTAACTATTTAAATATTTACCACACATCAGAGTAGAGAGGCGGGAGCAACTGCACAGTAGAACTGATCACCAGGCGGTCCGGAATGCGACTGAAGAAATGCTGCATGCTGGCTGCCTTTATATAGGGCGCGAGCCACTCAAAGTTGAGCTCAACTCAAGAGAATTGCTCTGAGTTAGTTTTGACACTCGATGGATTGGGTGACCAATCAGAGCACCTGCTGCTGCTTCAAGCATTCTAATGTGCTCTTTAACTAATATAAATACTAACGGCTATTGCTGTGCACACTTGAGCTGACATTTTTTCAGCTCTTCTTCTCTTCTGCTCTTTATCGACTAACGATTAATGATGATTAGATGTACGATATTAGATGTTCGATATTAGATGTTTGATCACATAGACAATCAAAGAAACAGATAGACAAATAGACAGACATATAGACATACAGACAGACACATATAACATTGGTAGATCGACTAAACTGATTACCCTGATCAAGAATCTTTACTTCTTAGGCACTGTATGTTAAACATATTTTACTAAATACATAAATCGGTTCGCATTATTGATTTGTCGTTACTCCTAATGGGTTCTGCCACGCCTTCACTTAGCTGTTACACATAAGCACAAACATTTATAGCCTGGTTTTGTGCAAATCTATGTAACAGGCAGAAGGAGGCGTGAAACAGCCCTGAAGTATATACATTCTTGACCAGAATGACAAGTTGAGTTTCTCTAGTCAAGTCCGGCTGTCCGTTCGTCCTTGTTCGTCTGTCCTTCCATCTGTCCGTCCGTGTGACCGCAGCGATCTCGGCAACCACAAAAGCTAGAGACTTGAAATATTCAATGCATACTCTGTATGCTACTGTATACAATGTATACTTTCTCATCTCATTAACTCATTTTCTTTCTCATCTCATTTCTATATTATCTTAACTCAACTTGAATACTTTAAGATTTAGAGATTTCAGATTTACTGTGTAGATCAGGGTAATGACTACAGAAAATGTTGTTATTTCTTGCGGAGTTTGAATATCTTCCTCATTTGAGGAATATCAGCTGTACACGGGCGGTCAGGGTATCTCTTAGTTGCGCAGTCCCGACTAGAACACTCTTGTTTTTTATCTATTCATTTGTACAGCTTTGAAAGGCTCTATTTAGTGGAGACTTTCATTAATATTTCAAAAAGTTTTTGGATTTTCTTTGAGATCTGTGATAAATTCTCTAACAGCTGAAAGCAGCAGCAGTATTTTAACCAAGAGAACTTGAATTTCTCCCACTGTGCAACATAGGCTTTATTTTCTTGGCAGCAAATTTGCTGAAGAAAATATTTAAAAATATTGATGTTTTTTATGTTTTAAATATTTAGCTATATATAAACTTATTCGGATGAAAACTGAGTGAATTCGGCATTTGATGTAAATATTTGAGTAGAGTGTAAAGAAGAAGAAGAAGAAGAAGAAGAAGAGCTTAAATATGAATGGAGTCTGAATGGAATTTGATTGGAGTGAGCTAAAATTCCAATTGGATAATGTTAGCAAAAGTTCCTGAAAGAGTTTTTAGGCATACATTTTTTGTATTATTAGTTAATGCAGGAAACTGTTGCAGAATGTTGTATATACTAAGTCAACCTATGTCTAGTGTGATTTTAAATAAATATAAATTTATCTTTGCAGCTGACGGGCATCAATCTGGATCATATGCTGTGCGCGGCCATGTCGGATCCGTTCCAGGGCCAGAACTACAGACTGTTTGCCTGCTGTCATCAGGCGCTGCTCTGTCCGCTGCTCAGCAAGGGCACCGCCCTGGTCTTTGGCTCGCGGAAGAGCCGCTCCCATGAGAACGGCATACACAGCAATGCCGTCGAAGGTTGTGAGACTTATGCGGGTTCGGGATCGGGATCGGGATCGGGTTCGGATCATGTGCTATATCATCAGCTGCCGGTGCAGCAGGACATTTACTCAGCCGACTCAATAACGGCTGAGTATACGATGCCGACCACTAAGATTGACTAGTACAGCGCATGCATGGGCAACAGGATATGTCTAAGTCGAGTATACCCGTCAATTGATAGACTATTAGTTGAGTTAGGTTTGGTTGCTGCGCTGGAGCCAGTGCCACCTTGTAGCTAGTCTAGTTTAGAGCCGTTGCAAAACAGAACAAAAACAAAACAGAAGAAACGAAGTTAAAATGTATATAATATTCGGATTAAGATTTATGCTCATTGAGGTTTGCTTCAAACGAAATGAAACAGTTCGAAAGGTTCTAACTTGTTCAATTATCTTACAATTTTACATTTGATTTTTGGTGTAAAATCAAAAGGCATACAATAATATGTACATTTATAAACGTAAGCGCCCTACAAAACAAAAAAGAAAAAGACAAACGAAAACTAAATAAATAATCAAACTCAATAAGCAAATCGAATTGGTAATTTGAAATTAACAGTCAGCTTGGTCACCCTAGGCTACCGCCACTGTTCGCGTTAAGTATATCGATATTAACATTACCACTTGAGCAAATGCTAAAGGTTTTTGGGGTGCCCACAGTCGTTTAGCTGCTAGCTCTGCTCAGCTGTTTTATGTTGTTCTTTCAAAGTTATCGTGACGTGAGTACGCTCGAGCTTGTCCGCCAGCCGCAAGCAAAAACGTGTTTAATACAACAACAAAAATTACACAACTGCAATAAATATAGCGAAAAATATATATAAAGTGCAACATTCAAGTTCTTATGAAGCTTACAACAAATGGCCAAGCATTGAAAATGGTCTGTTAAACTATCTACGTCGCAGCCGTGCAAAAATACCAAAAAGGGCACCCAGAAAACGTCAGCCAGAACGCAAAGCAAAAAAGTGCTGAGCATACGAGAATTTGAGAAATTGAGAAATTGGCGAAAAGCTATTTTAATAAGTGATAATTTGATAACAATACGCATCAGCAGCACCAGCAACAATAGCAACAGCAATCACATAAATCATATGCATACATAAATTGAATGTGCATGCAAATGTGAGCGTGAATCTGTGTTCAGGCGTGTGTACGTGTGTGTGTGTGTGCGTGTAAACGTGTGCGTTTGTGTGTGTGTGCGCGCGCGGCCTGTAAAGATGCGCGAAAATGTCAATTAATTAACAACAGCAACAACAACAACAACCACAAACGGAGGCCAAAAGGTGCGAATGAAGCGCAAGAAAAAGAAAAATCAATAGACAACAGAATGCAAAAATGTGTCGATATTCTTATACAAGTGAAAATCAAAGCTACGACGGCAGCGGCAAAACCTAAATCAAAGCTATTAATAAATAATATCGCTGCCGCTGCGGCTGCTGCTGCTGTTGTTCCTGTTGCCTACGCAAATGATGCGTTGCATATGCGAAATTGCGTAATTTTTGGCATTGAAAAGTTGGTAAGGCCAAAACTCAAAGTTTACGTTTAGAACCAACGCTTTATAGTTCACCACACTCGCTCGCTCGCTCGCTCGCTCTTACTCCAATATCTCTTCTGTGTGTGTGCGCGTGTGTGTGTGTGTGTGTTGTAAATTCCGGTCTCTCTCACTAGATATCTGTGTGTGTGAGAGAGGCTGTGCATAGGCGGCATGGCAGCCGCAACAGATGGCTCTGCCAAGACAGCAGCTGCGGCTGCTGCGTCTACGTCGCTGCCATTGACTGCAAATGGCAACGGTAAAGCGCCAAAGCTCAAAATCAATTCACCACCAACGTCAAACGCAGCCGCCTCCACAGCGGCATCCACTTCATCCGGTCTGCCGGCTTCGGTCTCGCATTTCTACTACAAGCACGGCTTATTTTTATCCAGTTATCCGACATGCGCCTCCAGCATTGCCCTAATGGCGATTTTGCTGTCGTGGTAAGTTCGCTCTCATATACCCTGTAACATTTGTAAATAATATTAAGTAATTTATGGGACAAAGAATTTAATTTTATTTAAGTCTTTGTATATTATATAGATACACATATTAAAATAAAAAAAAATTCGATAATTCGCTTGATTATTTAATAATAATTAATGCTATTTAGTCGGCATTTATTAAGTGAACTTTTTTCGTTCATAATTAGCTACGAAATACAGTTCCTAGTGTAACAAAGGCAGCTTTACTGATTTACACAGCTCGAGTTTTGTAGATAATTTTTTGAGAAATTAACAGTTAACAGTTTTTAATATCAATAAGCTGACCTTGAAGATAATTTTTGATGATAGCACGTGCTAAACTAAAGCACGTGCAATTTTTAACGTATGCTCACGTAAATTTTATACGCATGGGCTTAACTTGTTTGACTTAGCCGAAATTGCTAAATATTGATTAGATTTAATATTACTTTGAAAGTATATTTTAAAAAATATTTAAGTTTAATGGCGCTAATTTGACTTTATAGACATGACGAAGGGTATCTATTAGTTGATCATTGTAAGTGTTCTTCTGTTTTTTTAAGATGCCCTTTGTTATTCTAGTTAGGGTGATCGCTAAGCAAATTCTGAGAAATCTACGTAGTCAAAGGCAAACAAATTTGGCGAGTTGCTTATTAGCGACAGTTGTTTGCCAACTAAATTTGTACATGACATATGTATGTATATATATATATACATTATATAACACATATGTACATACGTATTTGTAATTCCCACTGTCCCACAGGATGAACAACCCCTGTGCGAAAATTGCATGTCTAAAGCCCATTCATTTGTTTTTATCGCATTTGTGATCAAACAAAAGTGACTCAACATTGCGATGTTGTTAAAAATATACTTTAGGAACTTTAAATAGTTAAAATGAAAAAATGTTGAATACTCTAACATCATTTTAAAATGTTTAAAAGTGTTCTTCCAATGTGAAAAATGTGAAACGTACCTCTAAAAATACTTAATTGTTAGGTAAATATAGGTAAAGAGTCGAGAACGTAGTTAAATCTAAAGCTAATTGTTTTGAGAGCTAATGTTAAGGCTATAAATTTTATAATACAGAAAAGCTATAAGAACTCTACGATTTCTAAAGCAAACTATTATGTATTATATAATAGCTGAAAGTATATGACATTTAGTGATGTATTTACTATGTTTTTCTAAGAACACTAAAAGTCAAGAATGTTTTTAAGAGACAGTATATGGTATACTATCCAGTTAAATAACTGCTCCACTTTCAGAACAGTTTTCCATCCTAACAGTATAATGAAAAGTTAATTTATTTCCTCTGATTTCCCATTAAAATAGTGACAAATACTGATTGCATATTTGCCTCGACTTACAGTTAGATTATAATATTAATTATCAGCACAAATAATTGAACTCATAAATCTCAAGCCGGCATGCGTCAATGGAGTTATTCAAAAAAACATATATTTATATTTATATACAATAATAATAAATAAATTGAATTTGTTGCTGATAAGCCTGAAATGCACAAATGCATACTATATAATTATTCGCTATAAATCAATGGATTGTGATATATATTTATATAAATTAGTATATGTAGAGCTATAGCTAGACCGCAATTTGATTCCTCAATTGAAGCACCTTTTCGTCGACACATTAAGAATTCCAACAAGATATTTATTTTTAGAATGTGCAAAACGTTTTAATTATGTATATATATATGTACATTCTATATGTCTATATATTCATAAATTTGTCCGATTTCGCATAGAGCCACGCGCACTACAGATTTTTATCAATTTGAAACGATGAGCAAATAAATAAACAATGTCTAGACCCCAGACTGGCCCCAAAAAGTGCTCAGGTTGCGGCACAGTGTCCAATAGATAATTAAAATTATTGAATAATTCAATAATACACACTCACACACACACACACACACACACACTCTTTCTCTCATACACATCCATTATTAATGTGTGTGTGACTTAAACATGTGGCGCTTGCTCCATTTCATGCACGAATTTGAATAGATAGAATTCCCGGCAGGCTTATAGAGCATAGCAAGACGATTCTACGAAACAAACGCAAAACCGCATAATACTAAAATTATTTGTCGAGCATTTCCTGTTTTGCATCGTTTATTGATTTTCATTTGATTATTTTGAGAATTTCAAAGCCGAAAAAATATGCTTTTGCGTCTCAATGTGGTATACGACGAAGCCCAAGAATTGGGCTCTAATTCATAATTCATTCAATTTTCGGAAAAGGTCAATTAGTTGTGTGCTTCTAGCTAGCAATGTTTAGAAGTTATTGAATTATCGAATATATGTATGTATATGAAAACTTTTTAATGCAGATTAATGTGAATTAAAAATACTTTAAAAAAAAAGATTACTTAAAAATAATATTAAAAGCTCAATTTCCGAATGGAACCAATTTGTATTATGAGAAAATGATAAAGGTTTTTTCTTTGAAATTCTTAAAATTTCAATTACGTCACTGAATGTGAAGACGAAATTGTATACCATATTAAGTAAGTGCGAATTGTAAGCGACTTATTGTCAGTCAAAGTTCTAGACAGTTAAAGTTCGAAACAAAGTCTAAATCTGTAAAATGACATTGAGAAACTTTAAATTTAAGTTTGAATCAAATAACTATTTGCATGAAATGTATTCTTAGAGAATGTTATCTCATTCATGCATAAGGCGAAAAGTACCTGAGTCATAGTTCAATATTTAAAGAAAACCAAATTCAATTCCAAAATTTTCTTATTTAAAAGACATAGTTTTACTTAATCGTGGCTTTCAATAGTCTTGTATTATTGTAGTTGAACATGCATGTATAACATTTCAGTATAACATGTACATATGTTAGCTTAACATTCGAACTTAACATGTATGTTAACATGTGTATGTTAACAGGGTCTTATTTCCTGTGTAGAATTATTTGAATCTATCAAACTTTCTCTCTTCCCCTCTCTCTCTCGCTTTCTCGTTTCACCTTTAACTAAATGTGAAGCCCTCATTAATTTGCAGTTGCCAACCAACCGCTGTGTCTGCCTCCGCCTTATCGCTGCTGTAATGCAGCAAATGTTTTCTATTTATTTGGTTACTTTGCCTAATCTCTTATCAGTTGGGCTCGGTCGCGCTTCGCTTTTAGCTGTTGTTGTTCTCGCCATGGCCCGCTAACCTTGAATATATGAAATGCTGAGCATTAAACCGAATTGTTGATAAATCAAATATACATATATAAGTTCATAAAACATGTATGTATATATATACTATAGGTATGTATATATGTAGGTATGTGGCCTTAGATGTGTCGGGAAATCGTTTGGGACACACGCGTTAGATGACAAACTTAACGATCGCCAGTAGAAAAAAGCAACAACTGCTTGGCTGGATTGAGATAAAGTGTGCTTGACTGGCTGTTACCCTGTAGAAGTGGGAACTTGAATTGAAAGAGATTGTCTAATGGGAAAAGGAAATAAGAGTTTGAATAAGATTGTTGATAGATATAGACTTTAAAGACGGAATCATGGAATGGGAATAAAAATTAAGTTTTTAAAAGAAATAGGATATATAAGTGGGAAATATGTAATAAAATTGAATGGAGAATGGAATGAAGAACTAAAAACAAATGTATATATGTATATATACATATGTATATATTTATAACTTAATTCAACATTCAATAATTTCTAGTTGTTATTTACATATTATATTATATAACCAATTATATGCATATAACCAATTAGTACATTTTACTATATAAATAAAAAATAAATCAAAATAAAAATAAAAAAAAATATATATATTTTATATGACATAATAGTTTCTAAAGTATAGAATATAATCTATAGAGTATCTAGAGTAAAAAAAAGAGTTAAATAAACAAAACTTTCTATGAAATTATAGAAAATTATGATATATTTACATATATATATAGAATATAATGGAATTAGCATGGCTTGACTTTGATGAGCTGCTAAGATCAATAACTTTGGTATTATTCGAAAAAATGAATGTTAAGTCTAACTAACTAACAATACAATAGTTCTACAAAATTGCTTAAATATTTAACTATTATAAGTTGTTGTAACTATTCATAGTAAACAATTTACTTATTACAATCAGCAGAACTATCTAATCCATTTAATAGTTACAGGGTATAATAGAGTCAAACACGCGCCTGCTCCGAAAATAGTTGAATTAACAAGATTTGTTTAATGGGCCTATTAAACGCATTTGGCCTCTATATATCATTCTGCCTCTCTCTTATTATACCTCTCTCTCTCTCTCACTGTCTCTCTCTCTCTCTCTCTCTCTCTCTCTCTCTTTCTAGCTATCCACTGATGAATATACCTTTGCCTGGCACAATACCCACCAAGATTGTTTTGCCTTATGAGGGACGCTATACGCCGCTGTTTGGCGAAGCGGATGCAGCCGCCCATAATCAAAGTGGAGCCAGTGCATCATTCAATGCAAGCAACAGTGCTGGCAACAGTGGAGGAGGAGGAGGCGGGGGCGGGGGCGGCCTGCCCTGGGCGCAGAGCAGTCCGGCCTTCTACGTGCAACAGATAACGTTGCGAGCGAGCGTTTTGCCTTGGGCAGATGAAATGCAGCTGATGGATGCGTTCCGAGCGCCGCTTTATGAAGTTTTTAAATTGCTCGAAATTGTGCGCAATCATCAGAGCAGCGAGAAGTAAGTAGACACGATATGTATATGGATCTATATATATATGACATTGCCTTTAATTGAATCAAATTCCCTTGCAGTCAGCGCACATTGGAGCAAAACTGTCTGCATGTGGACAATGTGAAGCGCGGTGCCCAGAGTCAATTGGAACAGATCTTCCCAGAATATGGCTGCCTATTGTTATCCCCGGCGAATCTATGGACACAGAATGCACAGAATTTTACCAGAGATACCAATATACTAAATACCATCTTTCAGTATCATGTAAGTGTGTGAGCGAGTGTGTGTGTGTGTGTGTGTGTGGCTAATGGATTTCATAATGCTCACAGTCAGTTAATTGTATTTGCCCAAGCACTCGTAATATTTCATCAAATCTGTACTGCACTTTGACTGCAACGCATTTAATTAGCTAAAAGGCTGTTTACTTAGTTGCTCAAAACCGATCGCTTTATCAGTTGAACCCTATTCGAATATGCTAGCCAGCTGTTGATTAGGTCTGGCATTGATGCCCAGCTGCCAAAATGAACTATAAACAATTCAAGTTATTTAATAGCCCTTCGACAACATGCAATTTAAAAGGCGATGTTAACTAAACATGCATGTTAAATGCAATTGAACAGCTAATCAGAACTAGCTAGTTATAGTCATAGTCTATAGTTTAAAAATGTTCAATAATATATTATTGTCATGCTACTATTTTAATGTCGTTGTCTCTGAATTTGTATATTTCCGATGACTTATTACGTAGGCGTCATGCAGGCTAATCTATGCTTCCAATTTGATCGTGCATCATGTTCAAGATATTTTGTATATAATAGTAGAAATATGGCAGTCAGGCATCATATTAGCTATTAACGTCACAGCTTAGCAGATCAAATTGCCTCGATTCGAATTTATGTAAAGTTAACATACATGTTAAACATAAATGAATGTTGATACCATACATGTTAAGCAGAAATGAATGTTAACTTAACATACATGTTAAACGCCCATAAATGTTTGAAATTCTCTTAAAATTGTTTCCCAACAGCCCAAATTAACACGAATATATTAATAGAATCAAACAAATTCACTTTTACGCGCTATTATGTTGTCTCGCATGCATATGAAAAGCCCGTTTTAGGTTCGTTTGCAAAACGCATTGCAATAATTTCGCATGTGTAAATAATAATAATTATGAATGTGTGAATGCCTGTTTGTGTGTGCGAGTGTATGATGCATAATGCTTGGCGAGTCTCAATTGTTCCCTTGCTATTCTTTGTTTGCTCTTCTTGATAGCCCAACTACACTAGCACTGTTGATTGTGCTAATGAAAACGCACACACAATCGAGACACACCTGTTGATAGGCATGTGCGCATGAGTGTGTAGATTTGTTTATATATAGATACTTATCTATCAACGATTTTAGCTTTATGAGTCATTCAACTTCTGTTTCGGCAGCCGTTCGGTGGCGGGAAATCTGATTTCATTTGACCACCTCAAGTTCTTGAACTTCAGACAATTATGGAGAGTTGCTGAGTATATAAAATAATAATAAAGTTCTGTTAGGTTTTCTAAACTGATAATAGAAGCTATGCATAAATTTGATACTAAGCAAGTTTATTGAAGAGGCATGTCCAAAGATAAGAACTCAATGAAAATTTATTTACGAGTATTGAAGAGATTACACAAATAAAAGTTTTTTGCCAAAAATTGTTAGGCATGAAGGAAAAGAAAAGAAGATAATGATAATAATAACAAAAAGCGTTAAGGCTTAGATTGTGTTTAGTGGTTGACTCAAATATATATATGTATGTATGTATATATAAATATTTCAGTGGCAAAGAAGTGTTCCATAAGTTATAAAAATGATTTGCATTTAACGTTTGTTAAAAAACTTGAGAATTTTGATAGGCTGACGCATGTTGCTAGTTGTTAGATTGGGAAACTAATCTAATTTCTCAAAGTACAAAGAAATCTTAATCTTGAGAACTTTTTTAAAAAAACTAAAATTATTTTTGCTTAGTCCTTTTTGATTTATATAGAATTTGATGTCTGCAGAAAGCAATTGAAACTGAGAAAGATTGTTTTTAAACTATATAAAATATATGTGTTTATTTTTTTAAAGATTCCAACTTAGTAAGAAAATTATGTTTTATAACTTGGTATTATGAAATATTTAGAAAAGCAAATTTCCTCTATCAAGTTTTCATGAAGAGGATTTCAATTTCTTATTGAATGAAACACAATTAATAAACTTAGAGTCAAACTAAAAAAAACAGAAATTTAAGTACTTAAAATTTAAAATAAAAGCTTATGTACTTATCTACAAAACACAATCTAAACTCCAAATCTAGAAAAATAAAAATATTACTGACATAATATTGTATTAGACTTGTAACACTCTTGATAAATTATGAATTATTGTTGAGGCATAATATTATGGCATAATTATTTAATCAAAAAAGAGTTTTGGGCTTACTGGAGATCTAAATACTATATTTATTTCCAAATAAAATTTTTATAAGAGTTTTTATTTAACTAAAAATAAGTTAAAAAGTTTAGCTACCTGATAAAGAACCAGATAAGCGCAGTTCATATATGTACTCATGTTTTTTGATCCATAAAGAACACTTTTATATGAATTCTATTTGTAAAAGTTTGAAATGAGAGATTTGAAAATATTTCTGATCAATCATGCATCAATCATTAGTATTATGTATGCAATTAGATAGATGATACCCCTTAATTTCCTTCTATGACCAATCCAAGTGACTCACATGTCTTGTGTCTCATTATTGAAATTGTGTGTGACTTCAAAGTACAGCTGTGAGGCAATGCATAGATAAGGGGCTACCCGTTCGATCAATTATTTAACATTAAGTAAACATTATCTATGCCAATCGAATTGAACTTTGTTTCTATTTTGCTTTTCAGAATTTACAAAAATCGAAAGTTTCTGCGGCGGAAATGTTATTCGGATTGCCCATGCAAGATACGGGCTTCAAGCGCTATCCTTTGCGTGCCCGCTCTCGCATAATACAATACGCCCTCACGCTGATTCTCAATAAGAATGATCCCGAATATTTGGATACACTGAAGGAGAAACTGTTGCGCTTCTATCCACCATTGAGCGCGTCACCAGCTCCAGCTGCAGCACCAGACGAGGAAGGCCCGACCATCACGTACATCTTTTATCCAGGCGAATTCAAAATCTGGGAATTTCTGCCACTATCCGTGGCCTTTGTCTTGGTATTTGTCTATGTCTACTTCTCGGTGCGAAAGATGGATGTCTTTCGGTCGAGAGTGCTGCTGGCTCTGTGTAGCGTGTTGACCACATCAGGCAGCCTGGCCATGTCGCTCGGCTTGTGCTTCTTCTTTGGACTTACCATATCGTTGCAGTCCAAGGATATCTTTCCATATTTGGTTATATTAGTGGGTCTGGAGAACAGCCTGGTTATAACGAAGAGCGTGGTGTCCATGGATGGCACGTTCGATGTGAAAATTCGCGTAGCTCAAGCCTTGAGCAAGGAGGGCTGGCATATATCGAAAACGCTACTTACAGAGATCACCATCCTGACCATTGGACTGGCCACCTTTGTGCCGGTCATACAAGAGTTTTGCGTATTTGCGATTGTTGGATTGCTTTCGGATTTCATGCTGCAAATGCTGCTCTTCTCCACCATACTGGCCATGAATATTAAGCGGGCGGAGTATACCACAGAGGCCAAACATTTGCCCAAGATGATGCTCAGCTGTACGCTGGGCAATGGACAGGCTGGCGGTGGCTCGTTGGCTCGTCAGGAGTTTCGTTTCTTTGGCGCTGCACCACCGCCACCGTCGCCCTTGCTGCCCTTCGTACCAGGCACCTTCCAACGCTCACAGTCACATCCGAAGTTATGCTTTGCGGATGCTGGAGATCGGGCTCAGCTGGTCAATGGACATGCCACCCATGCGGCACAGGAGGCACGCATACCCAAACGCATTAAGATTGTTAATTTCTGGGCACGCACGCGCTTCTTCCAGCGCGCCTTCATGATCTGGATGATTGTGTGGATTTGCTCGATTGTCTACAACTCGGGTTGCCTGGAGCAGCTGTTCAGCATGCAGAATAATGGCTCGATGAGCACCGCCTATGAGCTGCAGCGTCATTTGCAAGCGACACGCGGCGCCGTCAGCAGTTTCCTCAAAGGATTTAAACCAACAGGCGAACGACTGGGCAGCACGCCCAACTATGTGATTTCTACGACGGAGCAGCCACTGCATGATATCAATGAGACGGCGGCGGAGATGCTGCGCCTGCGTTATCCCAACTTTGAGCTGAACTATTTCCTATCCAACTTTCACTGGTCGACCATAATGAAACAGTACAATGTCTCGTTGAGTGGACAATATGTGACCCTGCTCCCAACCATACGGCTGACGCATGCCATATCCCCAGAGCTGGCCACATTGATGCGCAATCCACAGGAGCAGCTGCAGCAGAACTTCCAATGGAAGGCATTGGCTGCTGCTTTGGATCCACTGGACTTCAATGACGATGATGCAAGACGGGAGTCGCCTATGGTCATGGCTGGAGGTACACCACTTGTGCCAAAGAGTCCCATGGAGATATTCTTTGCCGTGCTCCTTTGCTGCATCAGCATATTTGTGCTGTGCTATACAATGGTCGTGTTCTATCGCTGCATATGTACGCGCAACTATGCTGAATGGCGTTCCAGCTGGCATGAGTCGGAGGTGCCCTACAAGGAGACCGAACACATTCTGGAGGGTGTGCCCACCCAAATCGCTGGGCATAAGCATCGCATCGAGTGTTTGGCCTGTGATGGCAACTACATCATCAGCTGCTGCCTGAAAGGTCAAATTCGGGTCTGGGATGGACGAACTGGTCAGCAGCTAGCGAGCATTGGACGCAGCGATATGCAGATAGCGCATCCACGACAGGATGGGCAGACGCTGCTGCGCAAGCTGCCCACATCGCCGGTCTGGTGCTTGGACTATTTTGATAATCTCATTGCCGTTGGCTGTGCCAATGGCCGTGTCGAGCTGTGGGAGGTGCCAGCCGGTGTGCTCAAGTGCGCCTATCAAGAGGATGCGAAGCGTAATCAGGGCATTACGCACATCCATTTGAATGGGGATCGTGTGATTGTGGCGCGTCTGAATGGACGCTTGGACTTCTATCGGCTGGAAACATACTACAAAGGCAAACAGATCGATTGGGGTTTTACTTCCGCCTACAGACGCAGTAAGTTATAGAATTTTTAAAAAGTGCGCTTTGCCAAATGTTAATTAAACGATAAAAGCTAAAGTTCAGCTTTGCTTATCACAGTCAAACTGGTTTGTCTGTTAACGCTCTGTTAAGCACGCACCACTGTTAAATGGCTGCGTAACGATTGAATAATTAACTTAACAGTTCTGTAAACTAATATTGCAATGCTGTTCTGTTAAATAGCAGTGCAAGTGCAGTGTATAAACGCTGTTAATCAATAACTAAAGCACTTCTGTTAAAGCTGTTGCTCAACCTTTTTAAGTGCTACAGAGAGGGAATCGTAACATAAAAAAAGCTGTTACAAGTTGTTAAATGTTAACACAGGTTTTTTGTTGCGTTATCCTCTGTACTATATTCAAATTTGATTTCTTATTTATAAAAATATCTTCTGCGAAACTTATATATATTCTTTATCAGCATCGATAGCTGACTGAGTATGTAATTCAATTCTTTATATAATTTTAATTAATAATAATTAATTAATTAAAAATTAATTTAATAATAATTTAATTTGCTTTATCTCTCTTTAAAGCACATGTGCGCACCGGCTCTACGGGTAGCATCGGGCTGATGATGCAGCAACAGCAGCGTCAGCAGGATGCAGCGCAGAAGACCACCAAGGAGGAAATGAAAATTACGCTGGAGGGTGTGCGCTTGGCACATCAGCAGCCAATTACTTGTATGCAGGTGGTCAATGACATGGTCTTTACGGGCAGTCAGGATCATACACTAAAGGTGCGTTTAATGACACTCCATAGGAGATCTATACTAATAGCTATGCGTTGCTTGTAGGTGTATTGTCTGAACAAATCGGATATGGAATATACCCTGCATGGACATTGTGGTCCTGTGACCTGCCTGTTTGTTGATCGCTGGCAGCCCGGCACGGGCGGCTCTGGCTCACAGGATGGCCTGCTCTGTGTGTGGGATCTGTTTACGGGCGCCTGCATGTATAATATACAAGCTCATGATGGAGCGGTCAGTTGTCTAGCCTGTGCGCCCAGCTATGTGATTTCGCTGGGCACCGATGAGCGGATCTGTGTGTGGGAACGCTTTCAGGGCAATCTGCTGACGACCATCAAAATCTCGAATGCTTATTCGAGCTTGTTGATGCTGACGCCCTCGTTGCTGGTCACCAGCAAGATGGGTAAGCTAATTAAAATATTATATAAGTATTGTTAAATGTGCTAAATGTTGAATCGCCCCTTTTAGGGTCCCTCATTGTGTGGGATGTGCGCACGGGTCAGCCGGCGCGCGAGGTGAAGCTAGACTTTGCCAATTTGCAGATGAGCCCCAAATTTATGATGCTCGCCTGTGACTCCGTGGTCTGTGACTATGGCAACGAGATACGCGTCGTACGCTTTCCCATTGTGGCTGACAAATGTCACTAAGAAAACTAGAACATGAATTCGTGAATTTAACTTTGTAGCTCTTAACACGTTTAAGTTACCATTTGCTCTCTGTTTGATTTAATCTGAAAACAAATTGTAATCTAACTGACGCATTCATTAATTTAATTTATATTCTTAAGGGTAATCTTTATCTCTATTTAACAGTGGCGTTGTGTTTATTCCTTTATATTTAGCTACATAGCTCTAGCATAGCTCTATTTTGTAATGTATGTATGACAACTACTCAACAAATATCACTGAAGGGAATATATATATGTTTAAATACTATATACATATATATATATATATATATATATATTTGCATAATATAAATATATATAATAATACATAGTGTCTTAAAGCGCCTCAGCCTAACAAAAAATGACTAAATATTAAATTATCTATATTTTATATACTATATTAATATATATTTATTAGACCTCACGTACGCTTAACATTTTCTATGTGAAAGTAAATCTGCAAGAAAACTGCTTCTCAAAAATCACAAAACGTTTTTTCTTTTTATGTATTTCTAGTTAACAAATGCTTTATTGAAATTGGCTTTCACTTCTTTAGCTTGATAAATTTGGAGGCAAACTCGTAAATGCCCACCGAGTTCTTATTCTTTTGGTCGTACTCCACCCAATCATCTTCGGATAGATCCACATCCTCAAAGGCTTGTCCATTTTCTGCTGAAAGAACCTTCCAGCCGGTTCGAGGTGAAAATTCAACAGGTTCTACGCCGCGACAATCGAAAATCACAATTGTCTTGAACTTTCCTGCATCGTCAGCTGTATAGGCCACTATTAAGGATAATCCTCGTTTAGTATACTTTTCTACATTTCTGGAATCTTCGCTCACCATTCGACTTTTCCACGACGTCAATGCTATTTTCCCTTGCGCACATTTTGCATTTCATATAGAAATTAAAGCCCGCTGTATTGCGGGAATCTTGTTGCGTGCGCTCCGACTCCGTAATATCATGCCATTTTTCTGATGTTTCGCCGCAATTGCTGCAGGTGAGCTTAAAGAAATACGCATAATCAGAATGCGTTTCTAGTTTTTCTATATTTTCAAGCGTTGCAGAGATTTGTAAGCCAACGCGAACCATTTTGCTTAACAGAAACCGGACAATGAACAGCTGTTCTGCAAGGTATTGCCAGACGTGTTAGTAATTTTACCAACCCTAATAGCTAGCTGGCAACGCTGCTCATTATCTCAGCCTACGCATATAAACAATTAAAGCGAAAATATATTTTTAAAGAAACACAAACAAAATTATAACACAAAACTAAATGGACTTAAATATGAAACCATCGTTGGCAGTCGATGAGATGTTTTCAGAGGGTGCTGGTTACATGGACATGGAAGAGGTGAGTGAATGAAATTTCGTTCGTGTTGCACAGCCAAAAATGTATCAAATACTTTGTTTCTAAATAATTAAATGTTTTAGTCGGGCAGCGCTACAGGCATGATGATGGATCATTTGCCTGCACCTACAAACGATAAACACGTGCATGCTGATTTTTACAATGATTTCGATGACCTTTTTGACGACGATGACAACTGGGCCAAAATCCGCCGAACGGGCGAAAATGCCAAATAGATTTTTAAAAAACCATATATTTGTCCATTTGATTAGTTGCCTAACCTTATAATAAAATGATTTCAATATATATTTTCAATAATACTTAACACTAATCATTAAATTAATGTATTTAGATATCAGTTGCATAATTTGAGCTCATCTCGTTCCGCGTCCGTCATAGGCTCCACCACCTCCAAACAGGCATTAGCAAACTCCACAAAGAGCGGCTCCTGCATGGCAGCTGTCATGGCCAGATTTGCATTGTGCGCCACATCGATTTCTTGGAGTAAAGCACGCAAATGTGGATTATGCAGCAGCTGTCGCAGCGGTTCCGAGTGTGCTGCAAGCGCAGATTGTTACAATAACATTACTTACACATACATAAGCATAATTAACAATATATATACCTAGTTGCTCCAGTAGATTGTTGGGCACAGTATCATCTGTGCTAAAAGGCGGATATATTGTGGGCTCCTCTTCATCAACATTGTTCGCTAGTTGCGCTGTCTGCTTCGCTGCTGAGGTCTGCGCACATTCTGGCAACTCTTTGTGTTTTTTGTAGCAATTAACGGAGCAGCTGCACGGATTGTTATTAATAACAAACATTGAAATTTATAAGAATTGACTTACTATGGTGCCAAGCACTTGCTGCATTTGTATTTATTTGTTATAGTCTCACAGCTAACACATTCCATGTTTAAGTGTTTACAAAGTCAAATAGCGCGTGTAGTTCGTCTTGAACAGCTGTCTATGTACCAGGGCTACATCATTTGATTTATTTAAGGGCTGCAACATCTGTTTAGGCTACCGAGCTGAGTTTTTGTTGGCGTAGTTAGTGTCCAGCGTGTGGCGGTAAACTCGAATAAAATACATATATGGTGAAGTGTATTAATAATAAGAATACAAAGTGATATTCCAATATTTATTAGTTATTTCAAACCTATTATAAAAAGTGTTTGAATGGTGCAGCAACTGTAGTTTAATTAAAGCAAAGTCTGAAAGAGTTGCATGGCATACGGCATGAGTTGGATACAATGGTATTGCATGTAAGTAAAATCAATTACTATATATATTGAAGAGCTTTACAATGGCACAATAACTTATTTTAGATACAAAATGCAATTTATATATCAACAAATATTTTCCAAAAATCTGAAATGTTATACAGTTATTTAACGCGTTGCCAATTGTATAAAAGCTTTTCTGTGCTGCCAGCACATTAAATTAGAGTCTATAACAAGTTCGTGCAGGCTGGCAGCGCTTTGCTGGCACAGGTTCAAGTCTCGGCTAAAGCTAATAGCATAAATTGGATTTTTTCTGATTGGGTAGTTTTTCGGAACATTTTTGTCAAGATTTGGCTGTCTTTCCTTTTTTTTTTTTTATTTTTAGCGTCTTGCATGTCAACGCCGAAAGTCGTTTAATTTTGATTGTCTCATGAGACCTCGCGCCTCAAACGTCAGTGGCAAAATTGGCCCACATATGTGCTCACATGTGTGTGTTTGGTGGCATGTTTGCCTTCGAACTTTTTATGGATGTCATGATATTAAAAAAAAAAGAATAAGAAAGAAAGGAACATAGCAAAGAGGCAGCACGTTAACTATCGCGTGGTGCTAAGAAAACAAACAATTGGCTTATCAACGGGGCGGTCGGCTGGCTGTCTAATAGAATATGGCTAAAAACGATTGCATTTGGGAATGGGCTATACAAACTCACTCACTCTCTCTCGCTCCCTCTCCTTTTCTCCCCCTCTCTCTCTTTCTCTCTCCTATTCACATAGGGCGATCTTAAATTGGCAACCACTTCATTTTGCCACAAAAAACAGTTGTTAATTCCAAAGCTTTTTCATATATAATTAAAAAAAATATATAAAGACCCAAATATACAAGAATATAATATATAAAATACAGAGCAAATCGACAATGGCAGTGGCGACAACAACAACAACAATAAAATAAACAACAACAATAGCAATCAAATGACGGTCGGCGTGTCCACAAATTGCAAACACATCCTGCACACGAAACGGTCAGAACTCTCGGCCAGCCGCTATCAACACACACACACACACACACACACACACACACACACACACACACACACACTCAGACACATACACACTGAAGAAAAACGCGGCACAAAACTTAGTACAGTTGTTCGGCAAAAACAACGTGCAACATTGGCGGCAATAAATGACTTCAATGACTGACTGACTGACTGCCTAGCTGCAGTATGGGTGAAGGCAATGGGGCAAGGGACAAGGGCGGGGATCTCGCTGTTTTTGGGCCATATTTTGGGACACACAAACAGCAACAGCAAGGCAAAAGGGGATCATAAATATGTGTCTTAAGTTGTAACATCTTTAGTTATTTTCAAGAGAACAGCTCATAATCGTATAATCTATTGCATATGTTTAGCTTTCTACAGTGGCACATCTTTATAAATTAAAAATCTTGCCAATAATGGAGTAAAAATATATAAAAAGTGTCGTTGATATAACTTAGATTTAAAAAAAAAAAAAAACCTTACAAACAATATATAAAATAATAAAAAGAATTTGAATATGTAAAAAAAAAAACAATAAAAAAATTTAAAATAAATAAAAAGTTTTACTTAAAGCAATATGTTAAATATAAACTAAAATTGAATAAATTGAATAATTGTAAAAATAAAACAATAAAAAATTTAAAATAAATAAAAAGTTTTAAGATTAACTTAAAGCAATATATAAAATAATACAAAAAAAATTAAATATGTAAAAACAAAACTATAAAAAATTTAAAATAAAAAAAGTTTTAAGTTTAACTTAAAGCAATATATAAAATAATAATAAAAAAATTTAATAGCTAAAAAAACAATAAAAAATTAAAAATAAATAAAAAGTTTGAAGTTTAACTTAAAGCAATATATAAAATAATAAAAAAATTTAAATATGTAAAATTAAAACAATAAAAAATTTAAAATAAATAATAAGTTTTAAGTCTAACTTAAAGCAAGATATAAAATAATAATAAAAAAAATTTAATATGTCAAAACAAAACAATAAAAAATTAAAAATAAATAAAAAGTTTGAAGTTTAACTTAAAGCAATGTATAAAATAATAAAAATTTTTAATATGTATTAATAAAACAATACAAAATTTAAAACAAATAAAAAGTTTTAAGTTTAACTTTTTATTTATTTTGAATTTTTTTTAATTTTAAATATATTTATTTTATTTTTTTATTATTTTGTATAGTTTTTAATTTGATTAAACATTCAATTATATCAACAAAATACTCTAAAGTATTTACATTTTTTATTTATTTTCTGAGCTTGATATCTTTTGACTACGTTTACGAAGGCGATCAAGCCTTAAGATAAACCACATTTTTGAAAGAAAATGATAAAAGACCAAGGCTCGAACGACAAACTGATTAGGTAAAATAGAATCAGTTTAACTTAGCATATAACTAACGTTAACAGAAATGGTTAACAAACATAAAATGAACGAAAGATTCTAATTTTTAACTGAATTGTTAGACTTAAAACAAACTGAAGCAAAATGACTTACAGCAGAAAATTAAAGCTAGGATTTCAATCAAAGTCTTGGCTTATGGTTAAACCATATTGATCATATATTGATCAGGATTTTGTTGAAGAAGAAAGGATATTTTTTCGGAACTAGAACAAAAGATCATGTGATATGAGAGTTAGTCAAAACTATCTTATGATAAGATTTAGTGCTATGAAGTTAAAGAGACACAGATAGACTTAAATGCAATATAAAATATAATGAAATATACTATACAGTCGAGTCTCGATAATTTGAATTTCTGTGTAAATCGAAAAAAAACTGATCCCCTTGCCATTTCGAATTATCGGGACTCGACTGTAATTTATATTTACAGTTGTGTTCATAAAAATAGTAGTGCGAATGACAGCAAAATTTGTGATAAACAAAATAGTATTTATACATATTTTAGTTGCACTACTAATTTCATGAACACAGCTGTATAAAATAATAATAATAATACATTTAAGACAAATAAAATCCTTAAAAATCTTAAAGTTATGCAACACATAGTTAGGCATAGAAGCAATGCAAGTCGTATTAAAGATTTTACTCACAAATACGCTGAAATGATCTGCTTTATAGAGCCGAATAACATATGAGAAATACATCAAAGTTGAGAGTATTTAAGCGTTGACTTGATGCAGATAGCTCGACTTACTTATTTCTATTTTTTGTTGTTAACAATTGCATTGCACAAAAAGATGGCAGCAAACAAAAGGCAATACTAGGCTCGGTCGCTCGCTCGCTTGGTTTCAATATTTTTTTTTGGCGGCCGGCTGCAGCTGGTTGGGTGGGGGGCTGATGAGTAAGGGTAAGAGTGGGTAGGGGTAACATGATGGCGCCTCTGCCGCTTCCGCTGTTCGTGCAACACAAGCGCGATAATTGCCAGCGTTATCCGCTCGGCCTGCCAGTCAAATAGGCGCTGCAGCTCGAGAGGGAGCTGGAGAAGCCTTCGTGTGACTCGCCTACTTTTGATTTACAACATTCGTGCAACAGCAGCAGCAGAAGCAGCAGCAGCAGCAGCAGCAACAATTTCGGTGTATGTATCGCAACACTGAAAAAAAGAAACAGCTACAAAAAGCCAAAAGCAAAAAGAATAAAAGAAGAAAAATGGACAACAAATTCAATGCAAACAAAAACAACAAGAAGCGAAAAAGGCGGCACACGCTAGTGGCCCAAGCCAGGTGCGGCTGTCGCAGCTGGCGGCGCCTCCAGGTGTCGTTCGTTAGTAGTTTTCAGCGTTTCTTTTTTTTATTGCTGCCTGGCAAAAGCCAAAAGCGATATAAATAGATAGCAGCACTTTACGCTTGCTTTTCCTTTTGCCTTTCTTTTGCTTTTCTCCATTTTCCATCTGTTTTCGTTTTTGTTGTTTTTTTAAGGCAGCGGGGCGTACCTTGGCAATTGGCTAGATTGACAGATCATGCAAACATAATGGCAGCATATTGTGTGCATATTATAAATATTCAACTATATTCAACAAACTGGCATTTAATACGCTGCAAAATGGGCAGAACGTACCAGTGCAGGCGCCACCTAGCGGCGAACACATGTAAGTGTGAGCTTGTGTGTGTGTGCATAGCAAATCTGTCAAACTGCCAATTTGATGAGCTATCAGTCAAGGCATTGATTAAATAACATTGATTGGAAATAATAATGGAGAGAAATACTTGGAGAATATTCTCAAAATATTGCAATTTTGTGTGTTTACATTGAAAGATAGAAAAGGATCAAAAGGGCAGAGAGGAAAGTATATAGGGATGGAGTAAAAAAGACTGAAAGACAAAGAGATGTACATAAACAATGGATAGTGCTAGAGAGAAAAAATGAAAGGAGGAAGAGAGAGGTTGACAGAGAGAGAAAGAGAGAGAGAGAAAGAGAGAGAAGGAGGAAGCAGGACAAGGGAAAGACACAGATCGCGAGTGACAGACAGAAGAGGAGAGATGGAGAGAGAAATAAAGAGACAGAATGAGAAAGACACAGATCGAGAGGAAAGAAAAGGAGAGATGGAAAGAAAGAGGGACAAAGACGCAGATCGAGAGGGACAGAAAGAAGAGGAGAGATGGGAGAGAAAGAAAGAAAGAGAGAGAGAGAGAGAAAGAGAGAGAAAGAGAGAGAAAGAGAGAGAAAGAGAGGGAGAGAGAGGGTGGCACAAATAGAAAAAAGAGAGAAGTAATTGTACAGAGAAATAGAAGAGGGGAGTCGAAGATAGAAAGAGAAAAATACGTACAGAGAGAGAGAGAGGCAGAGAGGAAGAGAGCCTGCTAGTGAGTGAAGGGGAGATGAAAAGAGAGAGAGAGAGAGAGCTCGACGCAAACAGAGAGAAAGGAAAGAATAGAGTGAGTAAGGGAGAGAACGATTAAGAGAGCGAGAGAATATGAGAAAGGAAGCGAGGCGATCTATCGTATTTTAAGCCGAGAGAAAACATACAACTTTCCCGCCTTCCACTTTTTCCACTTTACAATTTGCAGACTATAAGATTGATCTTAATCTTTGATCTGATCAAAATTACTTCTGCTCCTCTAGTGAGGGACAAATGCTTCTTCGCCACATTGCCCGCATCCTCGATGCCATAGTCATAAAGAAATTGAGTCGATTTAAAAAAAATAATACAGTCGAGTCTCGATAATTCGAAATGGCAAGGGGATCAGGTTTTTTACGAATTAGACGGAAATTCAAATAATCGAGATTCCCATCATATAGATATCCCCATCAAGGGGATCGAATTTTTATCGCGATTTTCGATTTAGCGGGGTACAAATTATCGAGACTCGACTGTAGTAGGAGGTAAAATCTTTTTACAATAAAAAGTAATACATATATCTGTTGCTAGTGCAGACTAAAATGACTAAAAAACAAAAGTATATATAGATTCATATGATGAATTCGGACGGTATCAATCAGTGAATAAGTGTGCGTCCAAAAAAGGACACTAATCAAAAATTGGGAAACAAATAACATAGTTTAAGCAATTCGAAGATATAAAAGGAGATCAATAAATTGAGGCAGTGTGAGAGAGAGAGAGAGAGAGACAGAGTGAGAGGGGGGAATGCCACTGTAACGCCTGTTTGCAAGTGTTAATTGTAATAAAATAAAGCAGCAAAAATATATTGATGCATATATAAGCATGTTTATACATACATACATAAATAAATATATATAAATGTGTTTATTTGCTGTGCTGCTGGGACGACAGACGACAATTTTGTAACCGCAAAATGTTTGCAGTCAATGTCCATTTTATGGTCTCAGTTTATTATTACGTACTTAAATTTTGGCCCGCTCTCTATGCGTGCCATACATTTATGTATCTAGCTCTCGTTTCTTACTTGGCTGTTTGTTTGAATTTCCTTCTTTTTTTCTATATATATAAATTTCTATAGATATATATGTATATATATTTCTTTTTTTTTTTTGGCGCAACGCCGCCGCATTGAAGTAATCACATAAATCACGCGCTCGCAGCTCCAGGAGCAAAGCGGCTGCTCAATGGCTGTGCTCCATTATGACGCGACTCGCAGATAAAACTCAGATACAAAGATAAAAAAAAGAGGAAGAGGAAAAAAAAAAATAGGCAGCTTTATTAAGCATAATATGACCATAAAGCCGAGTCGAGTCGAGTCGAGTCATAAGTGCCCCAAAAGGATTACAGCTAAAAAGGTGGACCTCGTCCTGGCAGTCATCTCTCTCTCTCTCAGCCTGCTCCCTCCCATCAAGTGATTGATGAGCCATTGCGGCTAATTCTTGGCGCTCGCTTTGTTTCTCTCAATAAACTGTAAATCATGCCTGCGCTGCGTGCCAAGTCATAAATACAAGTACTGCCGCTGTTTCGCACCAGCAAAACCCTCTATATGCCGTATTGCCGTACCGCCCCTACCCTAGGCCCGCTTTTAACTCTTTCAGGACCCATTGATCCAACTGCACTGAGCTGCGCTGTAAAACGGCATGCAGCTTTTTAATTAAGGCGCCGCATTGCAATAGCAAAACAACAAGAAACTGCCAAAGAAACTGGGACAAAACGAATTCTAAATGCTCTGCAAACTTCTTATTGCTGATTGTAACTTAAAGGGGGAGATCAATCATACGATAAAACATTCTTTTTCGAAATTCTAGGTATGATTGGAGCTTAAAAGCTTCAAAGTTACCTATATATGAAGCTCTATTTTATTATATTCTATTCTAAGTATTAGAAGTTCGTTTCGACAACCTCATTCTCTAGCTATTGTGCTCAGTTTTTGCTTTGAAATTTATTTATAATTATTCAATTAACAATTAATTAATTTTATAATTATTTAATTGAAAATTTATTTAATCTCTGATTTAAATCTCCCTTTTTCTATGAGAGATTAATATGCATTCTTTGGAAAAGTTTACCTACATTAAATAATATAATAAATATAAATAATAAAATAAATAATTAATTAATAATATTATTAATAATAATTACAAATATTAATTTCTTTTTACTAGAAAAGGTATTAGAATTCCGATTGATAATAACAAAATGATTGTTCAGCGAACATCGAACAATCTTATTCTTAGTCTTGAGTCGAACAACTAAGATTGAGTTTGAATATTGAAATATTTTAAAACAGGCTGAGGTAAAACATTGAGCTCATATCTATAAATTGAAAATTGAAAATTGAAATTCCTCATTGAATACACTTGACTGCGGTGGCTTTCAGTTTCGTATTAAGTCTTTATTCTTCAGAGCCAGTGTATTTATACCCAGACTCATGCATCAATTCATTCCCTTGGTCTAGCTTATCTATTTCTAAGAGCGTAAGGCGTGCTTAACTATAGATTACAAATGCGTGGCACTTATCTATTTCTTAGTTTGTAAGGGTCAGCATTGGTGTGCTTGACTTTTGATTACAAATGTGTGGTCCTTATCTATTTCTAATGCACTTCTTGCTAGTCGTTGAGTGCGTACAAGATATGTTTACATTATTTGAATATTTTTGTATGTTCAATTAGCCTAAACACTCATCAAAACAAACCCAACTTTGAAATTTATAATTTGATTTATTGACTTAATTTTAAACTGTTTTAGGAAATGTGATTCATATTCATATCATTTTTTACACTAATTATCCCCGCAATTCGAACTTCTGACTTTAGTTAAAACATTTACATTTGTCAATTCAAGTTGCATTTATATAGCATTATTCTTTGATTAGAATCCGAGACTTCATTTCAAACAGTTTGCACTCAACTATAGCCTGTGCCTAACTGCTAACAACTTAGGCAATTATTCAATTTAATTTATAATAGTCTGGAATTCTAAAATATCTACTTTGAACTACTAAACAATTCTATGAGTCAAACCAGTTACCTTAAAAACTCTCAGTTAGCTACTTTTTACTAGAGCATTTCACAGTATTTCATAATTTGATTTCGTAATTTGCATACAATTAATTCAGGTAACTTTCTTCATGTAAAAGTAACTAAACCATGTTGGCAAGTGTAACACTCTCACATCACAGCATCTGAAAAACGAGACAAATGGCCAAGGCGCGAATTGTTTGACAACAACGTTGAACCACGGACTAAGAGTTGGGTCAACGGGTGGGCGCGCCATCTATCAAAGCGGCCTGGCAGCGTGCAAATTGAAATGGCAGCAGTAGCAATTATCCCAGCAGCAGCAGCAGCATCGCCATCAGCAGTAATAGAGTAGAGAGAGAGACAGAGAGAGAGAGAGAGAGAGCTGCAACAGCAGCTAGAGTTGTTGAGCGCAACGCGTCATATGTCTCGAATTGGCTTTTGATCATTTTTGCCGCTAGATTAGGCTCAACTGGTGATATATAACTGAATTAGCGCTGCGGGGCACTCACTTTACATATGAATATACATATACATATGCATATCTATATTTATACTACAGCTCTATGCTTTGTTCACTATGTGAAGAGAGTATATTAGTTTTGTACATTGTGCGAAGAGACTTCAAATTTGAAATATAAAGTCGTATGTGCTCTCGATAAATGGCCCAATGCGGGCATGGCTATAGGGGAAATACTTTGTCTCTTGTAATGTAAATACGGCTATTTAATGGACTAATGAAACTAATGACTTGGAATTCTATTGTAATGGCGCCTAGATAGTTATACTCTGCTGGTCATCAGAATAGCGTACCCTTCATTTTCTCTGTTAATGCTGAATATTTTCTATATTATACAAGCTATAGTCCTAAAATTAGGTTCCTATTGAGCTCTGTTTTATTCTTCTTAAAATAAAATTTAATTGGGCTCAGTATCATTTCAACAAGTATTTTAAAAACAATTTTGAAGAAAGTTTACAAAAAACGATTGCTAAAAATTGGTCAACAGGATAGCGCACCCAAATTCAAATGTGAATATCTCACTTGATTTGATAATCATAGTTACCCAATTTTTTCTGGGGGTCGCAAAATTAATATTCTTTTAGAAAAATGTTATTTTTAGTATATATGATTGTTTATTTTTCGAGGAAAAATCAAAGATTGAAACTTGCTTCGATTCCTGACTATATGGACCAAAAATCACTATAAAAGCTGACAGATATAGGAAAATTATTATTTATTCTCTTGGAACGAATTCTACTGAAAAACTTTAGTGGCATTGTATATACCAACAACTATATTTTTCATAATATTTAAGTTAAGTTCTGTGAGCATTTAATATTTATAATACATATAATATTTATAAATAAAAAAATAAAATTTAACTATGAGCGAGTATTATGCAGTCAGTTAGAACGGACTGCAACGTTCATACTTGTCATTTGATGAATTTTGTCAAGGGCTAAACAAATATAGACACTCTCTCCCATCTCCCACCTCTCTTCTCTCGCTTTGCTTGTCAGTCTGGCATTAGAGTTGAGTCGCTCCGGTTCGTTAGAATGAACTGCTGAACTTTAGTTAATGAATAATGAATAAGCAATGAATACATAATTCAATACAGTATATCATATATATACTATGATCTTAGCTTAGTTACTCAATCGTTCCTGTGTTTGACTTTTTTTTATAAACTATTTACTTAATTTAAAAGAATTAATTATAGTATTTTTGAAGCAGATATAGATTGTCTGGCGCATGACTCAGGTCTTCAAATTTTCCTGTTGTTTTCCATTATCAAATCATCTATTGCATTGACTAATGTTATTTACAATTAAGAGCTTTTTATGAAGTTAATATCAAACAAGTTCGTGCAGTCGTTAATGAACCGTAAGTTCCATTAATTAGTTTAGTTGTTCATGAACGATTCGTTCTATTGAGTTCTTCAGCTAATTGGCGAACTGAATAGTCTGTATTGTTCTTGACCTGCTGAACTAGAACGTCTCAGTGTAATGAACAATATAGTTCATTATGGAACTAGAGTTCGCAACTCTATTCTGCAGCATACTAGCCTGTCATTTTCGGAGCTCTGAGCTCTCTTCTTTTTTCTTTCTTTTTTTTTGGACTCTCGACTGCAGTGCATCTTTTCGTCATGGCGTTAGATTTATGAACAACCGCCGACAAGTCGCAGTCCTTTGCCTGCCTTCGGCCTGACTGGGCAATATTGTAAATCATTTCCAAATTATTTAGTCGCTCTCTATTCATATATGTATTCATATTTTTGGCGCCTTTGCCGGGCCGAGCCGGGCCGGACGGGGCCGTGCCGTGGAACGAGTGCGGCACGTGATTGCGTTATAAATTATGAACCACTAGATTTGCCTGCCCTCAATTCCTTACTTTTCATTTTTTTCTCTGTTAGTTTTTGCTGGTCGTTAAAGCCGAAAACAGGAACTTGCTTATCTATAAAATACATAGACTTGGCTTTAAAGCACATACAAGCAACTCAACCTCTATTCCAGCTAGAGTGAGAGAGCTTGGCTTGCCATTAACTTAATTAAGCTGTATTTTTTTCACATGCTCAGCCATGCACATGCGACTTGATAAAATAAATATGATATGGGCAGCTCTTGATAAAATCATATTGTAAATATATATGAAATGCAACAAACTTCATAAATGCCCGAGAGCTTTTAAATATTATGTATAAATTGTTGGACATGTCTATTGCCATTTCATTATTATACTCATTATCATTATTATAATTATTATTATTATTATTGTTATTATTATTTTCGTTGGCTGGTTTGCCTTCCAAATGCAGCTGCTGCAATTTTTGTAATGGCTTTTATTGACTTGCGCCAAAAAGCAGGCAACACATTTTGCGCTCGCCATCGACCGCTAATGAGCTACGCGCCTCGACACGACTCGACGCGCAGTTGATTTTCAATTTATTTTAAAGCACACGAAATGCACGCATTTATTATGTGAGTTGCAGCTATATACTAGGATAAGCACAGAGTTTATGTGCCAATTAAATACCCTGTAAATGGTCGCTAGTTAAGATAGAGAGTGCCTGGCTAGTGGAATGACAATGAATTTATTAATATATTTTATTTACTATTTGTTCATTATTGCAGCTTATTATGTAAGACTCTATGGTGCACTTAGCTCTAATCTTAACTAATGAGTTATTCAACTATATTCTATCTAACTATATTCATAGTATTTAAAGTTCAGTTGAGAGTCTGACGGCCCGGAGGAAGTAGTTTTTTCAGTCTTCGCCTGTTGTTGATAACCAGATTAGCTGCGAGCTGGTTTGGATGCGCTGCCAGTCTAACCGCGTAGCTGGAACTGTGTCGCCCAATGAACTCTGCGACTGCTGGTATTGCTAGATCCCTGTGTAGCACTGAGTTTTCATTGGAAATAAATTTATAAAATTACGTAAGATCTTTACGAATGAACCAGACTTATAAAGACTTATTTCCACTCTATAGAATATGCCTTGAGAGGTGTTGACTCATAATGAAAAAGTTATCTCAGTGGTAGTTTTCAAATATGATTAGAATTTATTCAGATTTTCGCTTGAATTACATTTATTAGCTTTTTGAATGTAAAATTATAAATATTTAGATTTTTCAAAGTTTCCCTTTGAATTTACTATCTATAGTAATTCGTTTTACTCTACCACGCTTAATTTTTACAGTTTTGTGATTCATATGAATTTGCAGGAAACTTTGATCTGACAACAGTTTCAGAAATAGACTCTAAATGCCTTCACTGTCAACGAATGTACTGAAAGTTCCATAGATTCAAATTCTAAGTATGCGATTTCATGAGACAGTTCAAACAGGCACAGCCTGGCAGATACAAAATCACAATTTTAAAATCAATGAAGCGTTAACTTTTAGCTAAACAGTTATTAGAAATCGTTGTAAAATTCAGAGCTTACTCATTAGTGCTTTTGCAGCCCTGTCTTAGCTGCAGATTCTCAGCAAAGCAGCCGCGACTGAAGGCGGCTTTAAAGGCTCAATTTTTGATACAGTTTGACAAGCATTGTTTTAGTCACAGCAGAATTCAGAACGAGGCAGGTCTTCAAGACACACTCACAATTTGATAACTAAATTTTATAATCACAGAACTTAGAGGAGCTTAAGCTAAGTTTGAAATTACAGTTTGAGTGCCACTAATCTAGGGCCACCGTTTTGAGAAGCACATGTACAGTTTTAGAGTCAACAACATACAAGCTTCGCAGTGTAGGCACTGCTTGAGTAAAAAACGATACTATCGATAGTATTGAATGTTTGCTCTAAAAATATCGAATGGGGCCACTATCGATTGTTTCCCAGCTCTAGTAGGCAGCCAAGTTCCTGTATTTGCAACATTTAGTTATTATTTTTTGCATTTTGCGCAGGGTATGTATTAGTCGTTCAGTTGCTTACTGATTGGTTTTCTTTTTATTGTGATCATTATATTTTTGTTAATTTTTTGTTCATATATACATATATATATGTATATGTATTTTTTTTTATACTCTTGGCTTTATATTTATTTTATTTCCTTTGCCGCAGTGGCACAAAATCATTTTCCCCAATTGGGCATATAAGTCCTGCGGCTGCCACACCCCCTCGCTTTCTGTCTGTGTGTGAGTGTGCTGTGCAAATTGAAACACTCGCAGTCGTTACGCGGCATTCTCTCTCTTTTAGCCAAGTCGTTTTCATTGCGTGGTCGCTGCTGTGGCTCTTATGCAGTCCACTCATTCATGAATGCATTTAACATGGCCAACAGATGGAGAAGGAGGCGGAGTAGGAAGCAGTAGGGGGATGGATGTCCTGGCAATTTAACAGCATTTACTGTAACACGTGTAATTATTTCATGAGATTTATCTGCAGCACATTGGCCACAAGCAGCACCAGCACCAGCAGCAGCAGTTGCCGCGTGTCCCGCTGCACTTTGGGTAAATGCGACAAAAATTCCAATTGCCAGCGATGGGGCCGCAGCGCAAACAAAAGTAAACTGTTGGCGTGGCATGCCACAAGTGACCGCAGGTCCAGGCACCATGCATAAACCAGAGCATCTTACGGCCTTCTCTGTCTGCTGTTGTTGTTGTTGTAGCTGTTGCTGTTGTTGTTGTTGTTGTTGTTGTGATAAGCTGCCACGCGGTACGCACGCATCCATTTTTGGGCCGCAAGCTGAGCTGCGTCCTGGTTGCAGTTCCACTTCTTTTTTTTTTATTTTCAGTTGTCAGACTTTTAGTGTGTGTGTGAGTGTGTGTGGCTGTTGTATTTTTTGATACCCTATAGAGCTGTACTGTAGGCTGTGGCAGGCTTTGATTTGCGGTATCATAAACTTTATTTAGTCTATTGTCTGCAAGTTGCTTCTGCTGACTTTGAAGAGTTTCAATTTGGATTAGAAGATTTTTGTTTGTTTATAATTTTTATTGATAGCTTGTAATTCGTTCCCATTTTATGTTAACTTAAAAAGTAAAGTAGCGTATTTTTCTTGTTTATTTTTAAGTTATTGCAGCTAAAAGTCTGTAATTATCATTTTTAACAAAACTTGGTAAAGAATTTTAAGGAAAATGTCTTCAATTCTAAATTTTAAAAGTCTACAATCATAATTTTCAATAAACTCTAATATTATTCTCTCAATTTTTACAACTCGTTAACTATCAAATTCCGATTGTGTTGCAAATGTTCAGTTAATTACCATATATCTTATTGTTCTTATATATATAATTGCCAGGATTGTTTTTATATGAGTTTAGCTTGATATTTCTATTTATTATTGCTTTTCTTCAACCAAAAATCGATATTTTTATTTTTATTTAATTTTTTGGGTATATTTAAAAAAAAAATATATTCACAACAATTCGTTGCAAAAATTCTTAAAGGTTAAAAACTGTTGGCAGTTCTAAAAGAACCACTGCCACATTGGATGAATTCAATATGTTACAATTAAAAATCCGTATTTTATTATTTCAAATGTTAGTCTTAACATATTGTATATACCAAATAGGAGAACCTTAAAACTATTTACAGTCATTGCAATGACTGTATAAAATTTTGTCAAATTTTTGTCTAAATTTTTGACATTTGAACCAGTGTGCATTAGAAAGATCATATTATTTCATGCTTATACAGTTATTTGTACACTTGCGTCTCTGTTTAAGCTAAAGCCATTTTAACTTAAGGTAGATTTTAAATGTTTATCGACTACTAGAGTTTGCTCGCTACAGCTAAGGAATACTTTTATTAATTTCTTAGAGTTAAGTTTTTGAGATATTATCAGCTTATATGTTATCAATAAGCCTGCATATGCCAAAAATGCGGTGTAAAGCTGCGTTACTCCACCACCTTCCTGAAAACTATTAAAGATAAGGCAAGGAAGAACCAAATATTATTGGCAATGTAATAATAACAACAAAAGCTTCGCTCATTCGATTACAATTAATATACCTACTACAGTCGAGTCCCGATAATTGAAAAGGCAAGGGGATAAGTTTTCTTTCGATTTACACAGAAATTAAAATTATCGAGATTTCCTTCATATAGATATCCCCATCAAGGGGATAGAATTTTTTTCCATTTATCGCGATTTTCGATTTAGCGGGGTACGAATTATCGAGACTCGACTGTATTTAGAAATATAATTTTGTATATTTAGCTGGCAACCTGGACGTAAACGTAGCTAATTACAGGATATACACGAGTCGCGCACTGTGGCCTAGCCTGGCTTTACTTGATTCGCATTTGGCATTTGGGGCGCAGTCGTGCGTCAACTTACAAGGCGCACGCAGCGCCATCTGTTGTGGTTTATTTGCGTTAAAATGATTGGATGCACGTCATATCTGCGACTGCTGCAACACAGTGCAACAC
Organism: Drosophila leonis; assembly: GCA_035045365.1. Classification (NCBI taxonomy): domain Eukaryota; kingdom Metazoa; phylum Arthropoda; class Insecta; order Diptera; family Drosophilidae; genus Drosophila; species Drosophila leonis. The sequence goes on from JAWNPC010000110.1 coordinate 4,206,623, forward strand.
GGCAACAGCCCGTTGTCCCCTGTCCTATCCCGCTCAGTGTTCCGTGCGTTCTTTTGTTGGACGTTGCCAGCTCGTAAATTCTTTTGCATGCCTCGTGCAGCCGCTGCGATAGGCGCATTTCTCTCTTGCTGCTGTTGCTGTTGTTGTCAGCCATTTCCAGGTGCTTTATGAGCCTTGTTGTGGTTGAGCTGCAGAGTGGATAGTTACCAGAGCAGGGCAGGGGCATGCGGCTGTTGCATATTTAATATGCAAAGCCATGGGCCAAGCGACGCCGTGTAGAACTTGCAGACGCTGCAACCAGCCAAAAAAAAAAGAAACAAAAAACCAAAAAGAAAACCGAAAAAATCAAAACCAACTTGAAGCGTCGTGTCCAGCCCGTGCTACTCACACAGTGTGTTATCAGTTTTTCGGTAGCGCCTCTATATATATAAATATATATATATATATGGAGAACCTATATGTCGCACTTTTACGTAGATATGCAGCTGCTGCTTCTGCTCTTGTTGTTGTTATTGTTGGTAGTGCCAGTCGCTGTCGAGCTGTCTCTGCTCGTGCGTCGACAAAATATACACTGCGCGAAAGGTAATCTAATTTATTGTTAGAATAGCATATAACCATATCATATATAATCATATTTAATCATGTAACGCAGCTGTTTAAATGATTGAGTCACTGTCTAAAACAGACTACGAGTAGAGACTACGAGCATAGCAATAGTTAGCGCGTGGTCATGTTTTAGTTACTTTTCCACCATTGCAAGATATAAACACAGACAAAGTAGTCAATAACCAGTTGAGAGCTCTAAGGTTTTAGCTCTACTCTAATGACATGTGACTGATTGGTGTTAAATTAAGAAGAGTGTATTACATATATCATTGTGTTTCACAATAATTTTATATTTATTTACATATATTAGTTGAAGTTGAAGACTTGAAAAACACTTTAGTCATAACATCAGCTTGTCTAAACTGGAGTTTACAAATGAATCAATTGTGCGATCAAATAGATAAGGTAAGCAGACGAAGACTAGCTGGATACTACTACTCTCTAGCTACTCTCTAGCTACTCTCTAGCTACTCTCTAGCTACTTTCAAGCTACTCTCTAGCTACTTTCTAGCTACTCTCTAGCTGCTCTCTAGCTACTCTCTAGCTATTTTCAAGCTACTCTCTAGCAACTCTCTAGCTACTTTCAAGCTACTCTCTAGCTGCTCTCTAGCTACTCTCTAGCTACTCTCTAGGTACTCGCTTGCTACTCTCTAGCTACTCTCTAGCTACTCTCTAGCTACTCTCTAGCTACTCTCTAGCTACTCTCTAGCTACTCTGTAGCTACTCTCTAGCTACTTTCAAGCTACTGTATAGCTACTTTCTAGCTACTCTCTAGCCACTCTCTAGTTCTGTCAAGCTGCTCTCTAGCTACTCTCTAGCTACTCTCTAGCTACTCTCTAGCCACTCTCCAGCTACTACTCAAGCTACTCTCTAGCTACTTTCTAGCTGCTCTCTAGCTGCTCTCTAGCTACTCTCTAGCTACTACTCTAGCTACTTTCAAGCTACTCTCTAGCTACTTTCAAGCTACTCTGTAGCCACTCTCGAGCTACTCTCTATCCACTCTCTAGCTATTCTAAAGCCGCTCCCTAGCTATTCACAAATCTGTGCTCCAAATCTGTTATATCCCATGGAGAGCTCAAAAGTAACAGCTCACAAATTTCTATGGAAACTCAACCTCGCTTATTTAGCACTACCCACTACCCTCAGCTTTACATCAAGTCGCCTTATTAGTCATAAACAAATTGGTTTTATGACCACAGCTGACTTTTTAACAGACTTTTCTCGGAGTGTATTAGGCAGCTCATCAAAGCGGCTGTGGCACGCGTTCGCATGCATAACTTGGCTCATCTCACTAAGCTGGCCAACAAGTTGTGCATCTGTAACTGTCAGCCCTGGCCAGGCTGGGCCTACCTGGTGTCCATGTCCATGGCTCATGGACACACAGAGGCGCAGCATGTCATCACTGCCTGCTGCCCACTGTTACAGACTCGTTCTCTTTCGGTTGCAATGCCCGGGAGGATTTTCAATTTTACTGCATCATAAATTAAATTACCTCTTTCGATGTGCAATGTGCGAGACCTGGGCCCATATTTCGTTGCGGGGCCCGGCTACATTTTATGACCGCAAAAGAAACGCAACAAGAAAGCGGTCAGAGTAGCCCAGGGGCGGTTCAAACGGGGGGCGGGTCGGGCAGACCTTTGACTTTGCCAAAAACTGCCAAAGGTATGCGCAAAAATGCACAAAACCAGGATGGGGCTTGGCTGGGGCTTGCTTTTGAAGGGAGACTGCGACTGGGACTGGGGCAAAGCAATTCCCAAACTGCAGCAGAAATGTACAACAAGAGCCGCAGACAACGAACCTAACAGCACGACTGCGATGAGCACTAAAAATGCAACATTACGTATACGCAGTGGTGCACCGCCAAAAACCCCAATAAAAAAAATAGAAAACCCACATTTACCCCATTGACAATCCTCTCTCATTCGATGCTCCATGGCTTCTAATGAAATCAGTAATGTACCAAAATCAAGATTTTTTCGCTTTCAAATACCCTGTAGACCACAAGTGGCTGCAGCAGGGTCTTAACAGCTTGTGCTAATCTGTGAAAGTGGTTGTGTGTGTAGCTTTGAGAAGTTTTTAAATATACAAAAAAGAAATTTCCTTTTACGAAAATTAGAGTCAAATGAAAACTTAACTGCGAATTAGAAATAAAAATATTTTTGTATCTTTTTTTATATTTAAATATTTTTCAACTAACAAAAAGATTTGATTTGTGAATAAAAAATATATTAATTTTTATATTATTATATAAGATTATTATGTAGATAAGAAAAACATTTTTTAAAATAAACTTAGTTTAATTAAATATAAAAATTGATTGAAAAACATATTTAATATTGTTTTTTAATCAATTTTTATAAGGATATATAAGAATATTGTAGTGCTTACAGGGCATCGTTTAGTTGACTATTTCGACATAGCTATTTTTTTTGCTTCGCCCAAATATCACGTATTCGACGTTTAGTTACATTTGTTGTTGTGTGTTCCGGTTTTGCTGTATCTTTTTTTTTTGTGCGTTTCCTTTGAGCGCAAACTTTACACAGGAGTCCATTAAATTTTCGTAGCGCTTTGATTTAGAGCAGCAAAAAAAAAAACAGAAAAAAACCAAACTAGAAGTAGCAGAAGCAGAAGCAGAGTATAGCAACGAGCTCGCGACTAATTTATGTAATTTGGCTAAGAGGCAAAGCGTTGCGTCGCATCTGCTGCAATTGGCGCGCATCCATAACGAACGTCGATGTCGATAGCTTTACCGTTAGATATGCTTGTCTATGTATCTCTAACTGTAACTGTGGCAATGTCTGCCTGCGGCATGCTGATGAACCAAGTAGCGCGCGTCAGGCATTTTGGCCATCATTTTGAGGGTGGCTCCATTGTGGCCATAATTAAAATTACCTCGTTTACCTGGCACACACATGTGGCAGTCTCTCTCTCTCTCTCTCCCTCCCTCTCCTCCTCGCTTGTGTGTGCTGGTGTTTTTTGGTTTTGTGGTTTTGTTGTTGACGTATTTTTGGTTTATTACCTTGCATTGCGGATGCGACCCACCCCAGCACCTTGGGCCCCTGCAGCTTTTTGGCCTGGCCAAATTGTCTGACCACTCCCCAAACGCTCTTAAATGGGCTTTAGAACCTGGTCAAAAACAGAACGTGTGTTTTTTTTTTTTGGTTTTCTCTTCATTGCTTTCTATTTTGTCGTTCTGGCATTTTGTTTGATGAAATATGATTGAGTTTGGTTCGATGCGTCGTTTGGGAATTGCGTTTACACGGCTTTAAACTTGGATAGAGCTAATTGGAGACAGCTGGGCTTAAAGGGCAAATACAAAATTAGATTATCAGAATGAAATCATTGGATGTTTAGACTTAAGCTTCAAAGTGTAAAGAATTTTGTTTGGCTTAAAGTTAAAGCTGTGATTGATAGCTGCTACGTTATCTCTCAGGGGCATGGAACTTACATGCTTCGTTTTAGTTGTTTCATTTCGCTTTACTCATCTCACAATAATTCTTGGCTTTCATCTATGTTACCTTAGCTTATGTTAGCATCTGCTCAAATACGTTTGTTATTGCTCAGTTTTCGTTTTTTTTTTTCAGGTTCTCTTAAGGTTTTTCAGTTTTTAATTGCTTGAGGTATTTTTTTGCTGCTTTCAACTCAGTTTTTTTTTTATATTTTCTTCTAAATTCCCTGGGTTTCTTGCCTTACACCTATTATTAGTTTTTGGTTCTGTTAATTACTGTGACTCTATCTATTTTGCTTTATTCTTGATATGATTTTAAATGTCACTTCTCACTTTGCTTCTTGCTTTATGCTTTGCTAAGTTTCCCATCTTGCTCACTTTTGTTGCTCTTTTTGATTCTTGCCTTCCGAATTGCTTTGCATTTTGTCTTATTTTTAGCAATCTTACATATTTCACTTAATTTGCTTTCCTCGCTTTACTTCTTGATTTGTTTTTCTCTTTTAATTGCCACCTTTTCTTCTTACCTTTTTTTCATTACTCCCATAATATCTATCATAAAACTTAAGCCACATCCTTCGCTCTGTCTTTTATAGTATTTACCCGCATTAGATGCATTTCATTTCGCATTTTTACTCAAATATTCTCTAAATATGGTAGACATTTGTAATATGCTAAAAACGCTCGCAGACAAGTGACAAAAATATTTTCATAATTTGTTTCTTCAAGTATTTGGCAATGTGAGGCAGCAGCCTAAAAAAACACATAAATCACATGCGCTGAAAAAAAAGTGGAAATTCCCCAAAAAGTAGGCAACAAAAATGAATTTCGAAATAGTTTTTGATGGGCCTCTCGCACTAAACTGGCATATCAGCGCATTGTGGCCAGATCATGCGAACAGCAAGAGGAATATATTTGCAGGTTAAAATCATGATGGATGCGAGGGCATCAAGGGGTGAGAGAGGGGGGGGAGGGAAGGAGGAGTGCTAACTTGGGGTACTGTTGCCACAAAGCAAATCGTGAGCCGGGCAGGCTAAACGATTTACTGGCTGTTTGGGACTGGGCCGAGTCTAGAGTCTAGAGTCGATGCCAACAGCTGGTGGTTGCTGGCCATGTTCAGGCCTTGGGGCGACTTTGTGTTGTTGTTGTTCTTGTTGTTGTTGTTGTTGCTGGTCGTTTTTGTGCAGTGCGTCCGCAGCTGCAGCTATTTGCAACAAAATGGAATGGAATATGGGTCAAAGTGCAGTTGAATGTCCTGAACATCCGCAATGCTGTAGTTTGACTTTTTCCATACAAAATTGCATGTGTGTGAGAGTGTGTATAGTGTGTGTGTGTGTGTGTGTGTGTGTGAGTGTGAGTGAGTGTGTGGCCGTGTGTGCTGGTATGCATGGGAATTGCATTCAGGAATATTTTACGTTTTACGTTACATTTGCCATGTGAGCTCAATGGCTGTGCGAGTGTCTGTGTGTGCGTGTGTGTGTGTCTATGTGTATGTGTGTGACTGGTGTATGTGCGTGTGTGTGTGTGTACTTTGCTTTACTTATTCGCCGCGGTTTTTTAGGCCTGGGATTTTGCGATTTGGCGCAAGCTCGCGACAAAGTCCTGTAGCCTGTCAGCCCACGGAGTCTGAGCCCCGATCTGTCTAGATCTGCTAGCTATATATGCACACATACAGATATGAAAATATACAAGTATTCATGCTATATACATCTATATATATGTATATATATCTGTAAGTATTCACTGAAAGCCCAGTCAGTTGCTGTTTGCTTTGGTTCTAAACTGCTGCCTTTATCTTTTGGCAGCATTTTTTTTGTCGTTCGGCGCATTACGTGCTGCCACGCCCACTTTGCGATTCGAATTTGATTGGCTTGATGTGCCTTTGGCCTTCAATTAGTGTTTTTGTTTTTTTTTTTGATTTTTTTTGGCTACAACTTTAAAGTAAGTAGACACAAACAATTTGTTCGATAGCAAATTGCCAGCGACATGTGCAGCAAACATTTTCGGCCGCAACTTTGCAGTTTTGGGCAATCAGTTCGAAATAGCTGCTCGTTTAGCTATGCCCTGGAAATGAGGAGGTCCAGAAAAAGGGTAGCTCGAAATGGAGATTGAGTATACCTATATCAGGCAGGCAAGAGTAGATGTGAACACTTAAAAGATTTGAATAGTTTTATTTATAATTTAATTTCAATTTGTTTTTCGCTGAACTTATTCATGTGCTAGGATATCTGGCAGTCGCACTGCACTTGAGTGCCGCATTACTTCTTGTATTTTGTTGGCCTTTGATCAAATATGAAACTACAAATTAGCCAAGACTTGTTGGCTAGACAGACGCCAGTTGGCCTGCTGTCGCTGTGGCTGCGACCACGTCTAATTTCAAAGTTTTACCGGGTAATTTTAAAGATTTGTGTGCCGCAATCCATTAGCGAGTCCATACCGTACAGGATGCCAGTTAGCCAATTGCCATGAACTGTGTAAGCTTGGCAGGGCTGTGTACATATCTACCGCTTCGCTTTCGCTCCATGACAGGCGGTTGGCCATTGGCCGCTTTGTCGGCTCTTAAATGCGCCCATAAATAAGACGATAAATGAATAGTTGTCCTTCTCGTACCCCAATGCTCGGCTGTGGCGGCGCCCCATTGAAATAGCCGTGCGCTACTTTGAACAAACAAGCGCATAAATTTAAACCGACCTCTCCCAGTCGTCCATATTGCAATATGTTGTCCGTAATGCTGCTTCTTATGATGCCCATCCCACAAGCCCCTCCTCCTCCTCTCTGGGCAGCTGTCATTTGTCATTGACTGAAATGAAGTGCGTCAATGGATCGCTTCATGGAGCGTAGACACTATTGCCAAATGGATGGCATAATGGAGTGCCAGGATATGCGACTCTCATATTGACAGAGGCACTGACAGTGCTTTGATCCTGCTTAAAAATCGCTTAAGTTGTCAGAAGAGCTTTTGCGTTCAGTTAAAAAACCCATCTGCTTTCTGTAGACTGGCAAAAGCGAGGGTTTGACTAGGCAGAACATCAAGACACTTGCTTACCTACAACAATTTCATTGGCCTTTTCTATAGCACAGCCAGTGAAACGGAATGTAAAACTACTATTTGAAAAGTAATTTAATATAATTTAATGATTTGTTAAAGAATAGTAAGATGATTTCAGGTCATGGGTCTTATGGAATATAAGAGGCGTTTAGTCAATTACAAAAATATTATTGTTTTTGAGTATAAGTAAAACTTGTAGATGATTAATAGAAGAAGAGCAAAAGCATACAAATTATAGATTTTGTTTTGTATTCTTTTCGGTTGCTTCTTTGTTTCATTCTTAAGCATTTCTATGTCGATACTGAAACATTTCTTTTTAATAAATTAAAAGTATTTTATGACAATTCTTAGTTTCAACAAACCTCAGACTTCAACTTAATTTCTGTAGTATTCGGAATTGTTATACTGTCTGCTTGAGTATGTTTTATGAGCCGCTGTGCCAAAGGATTTTTCTAAATTTCGTTTTTTGATAACAGCCAAAAAAAAACTAAGAAGTTCTGCTTAAATACTATTTTAATCTATCAGAGAGATATGCAGCAAGAGTGATAAGAAATAAAACAGCATTAAATAGAAGCAATATATCTCGTTGAGTCAAGTTTTCACAGATTTCTAAAATGAACATTTAAACTGTGCTCAATTAGGCAACTCTTCAGCTGAATCTATAAACGCGGCAAAACTTGCCAACAAAACTTTGAACAAAACTTGCTTAGTCTATCTCTTTATCTCTCTCTCTCTTTCTCCATTGCTTTTATGCTTGGCAAAAAAAAGCTGGAAAAAGGTGACTGTGGTGGGCGTCTGAATTTGACCCTCTGGTCAGTTGATGCTCGAGCATATGCGGCAGATTAAAAGACGATTTGACTAGCTCAAGGCACGAGGGGCAAGGGGCACAGAGGGAGCTGCATGTGTGTGTGTGGCATGTGTGAGTAAGATTTATGCGGCAAGGGTTAAGCGCTGGCAGCCAATTAAAAGCCACTCAATGAAAGTCCAAAGACCAAGCGCGGAAGGCAGCATGAGTTGCAGACAAGGTCTAAGAATTAAGCATACGCAATGTGAGCCGGTGCAAAGACCAAGCGGCAATGACAACATGCACGTAATTCACGACAAGCCAGTGTCAACAGCTGTTTTTTCTGTGGGCATTGTGGCTTTATTGCAGCGAATGTGCAGCTGTGTTCATAAAAATAGTAGTGCAACTGAAATGTTGGTCATAAACATAAAATTTGGAAACAAAAATTGTCTACATATATTGTATATACATCTTATCTTAAATTTATAAATATATATATATAGTAATCTTATTTTAAATATATAAAAAATATATATATATGTTAGCTTTATATTAGTTTAAAATTATTTTCAAAATATTATGTTAATGACAAAATATCAGTCGCACTACTATTTTCATGAGCACAGCTGTACATCGGAACTGATCTTATCAGCATCGAAATAGTATATCAAATATTAGCCAAGGAAGATAAAATTAACAAATTTAGGTAATAATGTGTTTTATATAAATACAAAATCTTATTCTAATATTATTATTATGATGTAATTCTTTTACAAAAACTTCGTTCTTATTTTAGGAAATTTTAAGAAATTTGTGCATTTTTTTTAGTTTTTAATACACTTTAAATATATAAAATATTAAATGATATAATACATAAAGTATTGCTTAAAAATAAATTGTAATATGATAGATTGTACAGTTTTTTAAAAGATATTTAAAACATATTATATAGTCTAACTACATGTAGTACAAATAGGACTTTTTAATGGCGGAACTTTTAAGAGGTAAAGTTTTCATATCAAATAGCTGCGAGAACCTCGATCTACAAGAGCATATAAAGTTCCTTGTGCGTAGTTTTTTTGTTGCATTCTTTCTTCTTTGTCTTATTTTGTTGTTGTCTTTGGCTCATAAAAAGTGATTGAGGCACTTGGCAGTGGAGCAAAGCGCGCTGGCAAGTAACGGCAAGCGGCTTATGGCAGTTACTTTGCACCTTTTAGGCGGCTTATGAGGCCAGTCAGCCGGCCAAGCGCTGAAGCTCAAAAGAAGCCAACTTGGTGCTGCACCAGCCAAGGGCACCAACAGCAACAACTTGCAACGTGCAACATTGGACGCCCAAAAAAAAGAAAAACAAAAAATAAGTCGCGCTGAGTAATTGTGCGCAAAAAATGCGCAAATTGAGCGCAAGAAGCAAGAGCCGAAAGACAGGCCCAATGTAAAGGCCGCTACCCCTGGCCCGTCAGCCCAGCTAGCGTTGACGCCCTTTTGGGCCGAAAGTTAGTTGTGGAGTGTGTTTACTTTACGAGCTGCGTTTTGCGTGCGAAAACTTTTACTTACAACTTGTGCATAAATGCAGTCATTGCAACTTCTGCGCCTCAGCCACGCCCCGCAGGCCCAGCTAAGAGATTGGCATGTAAAATATGTTGAAAGCATGCCATTTGTTGCAGTGGCAGAGAGCGAGAGAGAGAGAGAGATGGAGAGGGCGAGAGTTAGAGAGGGGGTGCTGCATCTAGGCGACGCTTTGTCGCCCTGTCAGATTTGTCAAGAGCGCAATGCGCGGCCATGTTTTAAATGCATCACTTGCCTTGCCACAGTTTGTGGCATTTAACACATTGGCGCGCATTGAGTGGCAGAAAATGTTGCAGCATTCGCTGTTAGCGAAATGTGTTAAAATACAAATCAATGAGAGCTGTCTGTGCCATAGATTGGTAGCGTAGAAATGTTGTTTAATGATTTTATATCTTTTTGATAAGATATTTATAACTTTTTGATTGCAGGCTGTGTTATTGTGGCTGAGTTGTTGGTACTTAGGTTTAAACCATATAGCGTATAAATAAGGATGTAAAATCTGAATTGTTAGTAAAGCTAATTTTAATATATATTTGATATTTATTTATTTCGTGCAATTTAATTGATAAACATAGAATTAATTTGGTTAATGTTAAACTAGAAGAAGTTTACATGTAAACATTTAATCTAGCAAAAATTAATAGAATTGAAATATATTTGTTCAAGCACGCTCCAATTACACGAGTGGAAGACCATGGTAATAGAGATAAGTTATTTTTAGGAAAAGAGAAAAAGTTTGATTGTAGGAACATTCCTATAAGAAGACAAGCTCTGTTCATTATCTATTTCCATATTTTTGATTATCATATTTCAAGTTCTTTCTGCTATTGGTAGATCTTTCTTATGTGAGCTGGTTTCAATACGCAGCCTTTGTCATGCGCTGCCAATCTAACTCCGTATCATTTGGTTGATAAAACAACGAAAATCTGAAACTTACCTTTTACCTTTCATATACAATATATGTTTAATTTTCAGTTTACAGTATATAAAACCAAAATCCAAATATATAAAGAAAAAATTAAGTATAGGAATATGTATATACAGCTGTGTTCATGAAAATAGTAGTGCATCTTGAATATTTTACATAATATTTTGAAAGCAAATATTCATTCCCGCTCAACTGAATAGGTTTGGATTAGGTTTGAAATAGGTTTGAAATAGGTTTGGAATATGTTTGAAATAGGTTTGGAATAGGTTTGAAATAGGTTTGAAATAGGTTTGGAATATGTTTGAAATAGGTTTGGAATAGGTTTGGAAAATCTTGCTTAAATGATTGCTTCTGTTTTCGTACATTTACACATACATATTGTTATATTGCTTCTTTTGAACCTTCATTTGCTTACTTACAACCTATATATATGTTAATATTAATACTCATTTCAAATTGTTTTCAAAATATTAGGGTTTTCACAAAATTTTGCTGGCCAACATTTCAGAGGCACTTTTTTTCCAGAAAAATCAGAAATGGAACTGATAGCGTTTGGGCCGTGAATGAGTATTCTGTAGTCGGTAACGCCCGACTGCAACGTTCTTGTTTTTTTAAATGAAATATTAATAGATTTCTGTCTTGCTACCTTTTAGAAAGCCTTATCTAAGCAAAAATTATTTAAATACAATATTTGGGGAAAAGAACGAGCACAGAACACATATGCTAGGGGTTGTAACTATCACAGTTAAAATTCAAGAGGATATTTGGTCTTGGACTTGGTCTGGAGGCTGCTGGCGTCTGAGCCGTCTACTAGTTCTGGTGCGGTGGCTAGCAGATCTTTGGGCTGCAAAGCCTAGACGCCTAGGTAGCCAGTTTGGCTGAGAATCTAGGCTCTCGAGGTATTATTTGGCTACTTCTTGGGGTCTGTCTCTAAAATACTTGAATATATAGTCATTATTTCTTAGCTATTTAAAACAAAGTCATAAATAACTGCCGATGTTACTTGACGACCACTCGATTTATACATTAAAAGAAAAATACTTAAACTTTTGCTTGTTCAACGAGAGTTGCTTCATTAGTTAGTCTAAATAAATGGGCGTTGGTTAAAATATCTCGAATGCAATGCGCCAAAAATCTAATTTGCCAATGAAATTCCTTTGTTAATTTTGGCGCAAACTATCAAAAAGTTGCAAGCGGCAAGTGGCAAGTGGCAAGTGCAAGTTGCAAGTTGCAGTGCATACTTTGCGGCATTGCGCTCGATAATGGCTAGAAGGGAGCACTGCAAAAAAGGGAGCAGATGAGTAAACTTTAAAACCAAGCAAACTATTTATAAATTGTGCAAAACTTGCCAAAGCAACAACAAACTTGGGAAGGCGACTAGCATGGTAGGCGGCAAGGGGGGCGTGGCTGTTGCAAGTGCGAGCTGCCAAGTTGTTGCTGCGGCGAAGCGGCAATTCGTTTAAGCCGCTTTACAGTCCGGCAATTTATGTGCCATGGCCAAACAAAGAAAAAAAAAGAAGAAAAGTCGCGAAAAATGGAAGAGAGTCTTGCCTTAAGCTATGCAATGGCAGTCCCTCCCTCGGATGCTCCACTACCCACCCCTACCCCCCTGAGCGCCCCTTAAAGCGAATAAATGCGTTTTTGGCAGCCTCGCTTTGGCATCGATGACGCCCAAAACTTTGGCCGAGGCGCTAAATGGTGGCTCCAGGCGCGTGTGCCACAAAAACTTAAGTGGCTTATGCGTTGGCCAAGCTAACCAGACCACTAACAGCAATAACAACAATAAATTGATAAGGAGTGCACGACTGACAGATATCCGGGAGTGAAACATAAAAGTTTTTTTTTTCAACTTTTAGACTCTAGAAAATTTGCATTGTGGAATAAAAATGAGATATAGAAACATTGAATAAATATGTAGATTATATAGCTGCATAGCAGTATTTATAGCTATGCATATATTGTAGAGATAGATGTCCAATAAGAAGCTGTGTTGTACTACAATTTAGAATGAAGTTCGATTTCAATTAAATTTTTTTAGTGCTGTTTTCATCGCTCAGTATGTAGATATGACAAAAATCGAGAGTTGACTTCGAAAATAAATTAAATAACCTAATAATCTCTATATATTTATATATATAGAAAAATATATAATATATATCAAGAATAGCTGTCGGTTTCTGTGACTCTATAGAGAGAAGTGCTCATAACAAATTGACAAAAATTCGTATTTATCGATTTTGTAGAATAATTTCAATTGGATGTCATATTAAGGCATGAGACTATTTGGACCTATATGAGCATACGTTGCAATGCTATAGGTATAATCAAGCAGATGTAGTCGAATTGCAAAGAATTGCAAAACTTAAAATAGTGAGACAACAGCGAGATCAGTTATGGCATATAACAATTATAAATATTTAAATATTTAAATAATATTTTCAGCCAGATAATCTACAACAAAAGCTGCTTAACCAGTTGATATAGGCTATCGATATTTGGCAACTGGTAAGGTCATCGATAATCGTCAATTAATTTAATAATATACCGTCCCGCTCAACTGAATAGGGTTGACTTTTTCAATACTTTGAAAAGTTTTAGCTTGTTAACTAAAACTCCGATATTAGTAAAATAAATTTTGATTTATAAATTAGATTAGTCACTTATGATTAAGTAAAGTTTCAAGCTTGTGAATTGGAATTTAATACGAGATTTATAAATTTTCTATAACATATAAAAATTTATTGATATAACAAAACTTATTTCATTCAAATCGATGTTCTGGTTGCAGAGATATAACTTTTTCAAACTGTTGAAAAAGTCAAACCTATTCAGTTGAGCGGAACTGTATTTTTTTTGTATACCCAAACTTATTTTTTAAAGGTTATTCTTATAATATATATAAATGAATATTGAGGAAATGATTAAAGTCGATATTAATATAGATATCACTAGTTTAATATAGTGTTTAATATGTCCTACATTCCTATTGGCTATATCTTTGCTTGACCTACGGCCTTGCATGCCCCTTAGCCTTAGACACAGGGTATTACATCGTGCTACTGACTGTGGCATAAAGCATAAAAATGTCTGAAGTGCGTTGTGCATGCCACAAATAATGGGGCAAACGCTTTGAGGGCAGCCCAAGCACAAGCAGAAGCGTCACAAAGTCTGCGCCTCAAAAGTCCTTGGTAGCTGTTATAACTGTGGCAGCGAGCAGCCAGCAGCATTTTGTGGCATGTGCCACACGCAGCGCGCCAATCAATCAGCTAAGCAAGTGCCATTCATCGATGAGCTCATAACATAAATTTTCATAAAATGCGCCCAGTTTGGCTAGGCCACTGTTTGGCATGGGTTGGTTGGCAAGTGTGGCATGTGGCAGCTACGTTTCATGTGTGATAATTAGCTGCATGCTGTGTGTCCTGCTGCTGGTAGAAGCTTCATTAGCCTGGCCTGGCCTGCCAGCCACTTCTGCATATAGCCCTTGCATAGTTAATCGCCGAGGCATTGTAATTACTTAAGCATTAACCATTGTTGCCACACTTGAGCGCTTCCTGGCGCCAGGCACAATGGGGCAGGCAACATAAACCTGCGCCAAGCCTCCCTCCCCTACCCTGTTGCCTCACTTCCGGTTGTGCGCTTTGCGTCCTGGCTTAATTAGGTTTTTGACCAGTGGCTGTTACTGCTGCTGCTGCTCCTGCTGTCGCTGCGGCTGGTTGCAAGAGGTGTTGCCTTCAGCCAGGCGCCACTTGCCACTTGCTGCCTGCTGGCCACCGTTAGCCGCCTTCTGACCATCGTCACATCATAATTTATGATCGAAAACGCGTTTTGGGTTGCGGTTTTGCACTCAGGTTTCAGATTTGCTGTTGTGCCCAGCCAGGCATTAAAACCAATTGATTTATGGCCAGGCGATCTATGCTAGCTCTGTCTCGTTCTCATTATTTCGCACCCTCTCTCTCTTCTCTCATTGGTAACACGCTGTCCTTCATTGACAAATGCTTCCTCTCCTCACCCTTCGCTCTCTCCATTTTCTCTATATTCATAGCAAATTAGCTTAATTTCAATTATGCCCTTTGCTCGGGCACATTCGTTCTAGCATTGGTTTGTATATATAACATTTATTTAGATAATATGAATTCTTAATCAGTCCAGGCAATATGTGAGCTAATTTCGTATACGATACGCACTTAATATGTCTGCCAAGGGCATTTATGAATTGGTTTGGTTAAATTAAGATTTTGCTATATGCTAAGCAGCTGGAAAATTGTCTTGTTGCTCATTATGTAATTTGTAAGCAAGAGTAGGCCAGGAATATTGATAGGATATAGAAAGAGTCCGAATTAAAATGAGATGGAGAGAGAGAGAGGCAGAGTAAGAAGGAAAGTGAGTGAGTCGAAGAGAGAGAGAGAGAGAAAAGGAAAGAAAAAATAAGAGAGATAGATAGAGAGATAGGAGAGAGAGAGAGAGGGATAGAGAGAGAGAGAGAGAGAGAGAGAGAGAGAGAGGGATAGAGAGAGGGAGAGAGAGAGGGAGAGAGAGAGAGAGAAGGAGACGGGGAGAAATAGAGAAAGCTAGAATTAAAATCAGAGACAGACACAACGCTGAATCCATATACATAGATAGATAGATAGAAGGAAAGAAAGAGAAGAGAAAGGGAAAAAATAATGAGAAATCAAAGAGAAAGAGAGAGAAAAGAGAGAGAGAGAGAGAGAGAGAGAGAGAGAGAGAGAGAGATTGAGAGAGTGACAAGAAAAGAGAGAGACAGAGAAGAAAATGTAGATTTCTTGATATACACATATATAGATAGCTAGCTAGAGCGAGAGATCGGTAGAGACAGAGAGATAGATAGAGATAGAAAGATAGATTGCTATTTAGCTGGCTAGAGAGAAATAGATAGATAGATAGATAGATAGATAGATAGATGGATAGATAGACAGACATATAGATAAATATATATACATACATAGATATATAAATAGATACCAAGATAAATGGATAGATAAATATATAGATATATATATATATATATATATATATATATATATATATAGATAGATATACAGATAGAGAGATAGAGAGATAGCTAGATAGATAGAACATCACAAGAGCGATAGTTAGAGATAGATATATAGGAATACATATGCATAGATAGATAGCGAGCGTGCGAAAGATAGATAGATAGAGAGATAGATAGAGGGAGAGAAAGAGAGAGAGGATGATTAAGAAAAATGGAAAATTTCATTTATGGCACACATTGCAATTGAAAGTCAACTGAGTTTTTAACTCGTCGCTGCAAGCTGATTGATTCGAGTGCACACAGACACAGCCACACACACACAGACATACACTCATACAGAGCTGTTGCCATTAAGTGTTGCAGTTAACGAAGAGCAGACACACACACACACACAGAGACGCACACTTAAAATGCCAGCAGCTATAATTGTTACTCAGGTGACAGATTTGCTGAATGAAAATGGCAGCAAAGAGAGAAGAACGAGCAGAAGCAGATGCAGAAGAAGAAGAAGAACGTGGCATGTCAACGATATGTGCCTGCATATGGGGCTGGGTGTGGGGCATGGGGCGTGGTTGCCACACAGCCCGACAATCTCGGCCAAAAGCCACAATGAGCGACAAGCGGAGACATCGTCAGTTTGTGTGTGAGTGACTGAGTGAGACGTGCGATGCGAGTGTGCGACAAGTCAGACAAATTATCACGTTACAGTCGAGTGCGTGTGAGGCGTGTGGCATGCCCCACCAGCAGCAGCAGTAGCAGCAGCAGCTGCCCCAGTTGCCATTGCCGCTGTCTTGCAAGTTGTCGCCATGTGTCGCCTCGCCATGTGCAATCCAGGAAATGACAACGGCAACTGCATTGGCACAGGCAAAAGTCAATTTGCGCACTCCGGGGCGGCTGAGGATTGCAGGATTGCCTTCACCCTTCTGCCTCCTGCCTGCTGCTAGTGATATGTTAAGTGTGCGACTGTGTGTGCGACTGTGTGTGTGTGCGCTTGTCGCTGGTTACCGCAAAATGATAACTCTGCACATGCCTGGCTCCTGATGTTCTCGCATTGCATTCAGTGCCTGCTCACCCGAGGCTAAGGGATCGCTCCCTTTTCATTCCCTTCAGTCGGCGCGTCCTGTTTTATTATCTGCTTAAACATTGAGGCCATGGCAAGCTTTATTTGCCGTTGATTGACACACCGTAGGCTATCGGCGCTTAATTGCATTTCGCTCAATGATAACATAATTTAAAAGGCGTAACCGGAAATGCGAGTCCAGACCGAGAACGAATCCAGACTCGGGCAGCCGGGCTGAATTGCTCGTATCTGGTCACGCATACATTGATTTACGATTTCTTTTCGTTTAATTTTGTCCATTACGAATCACCTGAACTGTGGCTTTAACCAACATTTCCTGCCCTCTCGCTTGATTGCAACTTGAGTTTACGCTGCGTATGCGTAATGCTTAAGCAGCTCATGGATGTAAGCAATTGAAGTCACAATAATGTTTACTTTACAGATAAGCTTACTCGCCAGCATGTAAATGTTAGTGAACTGAAGAGTGATTCGGAAATTAAGGTTGTTAGTTTAATTAGAAGGGTCTTCTACAAATTTATGTTTAACTTAAAATCAAATATTGTCATTGAATTATGAATTAAATTATTCCTTGCAGGTATTTCATTGCAGTTTCTAAGGGACTATTAATTTGAAATTATTTCATCATTGAATTAATTAATAAATTAACTATTCTTGATTCAGGAAGAGTTGTCTCATAAAAAGTTCTTCTTGATTGAATGAGCTACTGCGATCTATGATGAACTGAACTTCACTACGAAAAGCAACGCATTTTACTTAAAGTTCTTATCTTCTTATAGAAATATTCTTATAATCAAACAATCTTTTTCTTAAATACAATTTATCTCTATTGGCATGGGCTCAAGGGTTTTTCTTATTCGATAGATTTGACATTGGTGATGATCGCAAGCTCCATGTTTTTTGTCTAAGCAGCGAAAATGACGCTGCTAGAATTTGCTTTCGTCGAAAACAATTCTTTCTTTTGTGGCTTAAAGCCTTCCATATGTTTCTGCTTGGACAAGCTAAAGATACAAAATCGCTTTTTAGGCACAGCTCATTTGTAAAGTGTTCACAATGTAGCTCTAACCGTCTTTTATTATAAAATTAGTTTGGAATTATTTTAAAGCTCACACATAATCATTTCCCGTTCAGTGTAGCTTCAATACTAGTATTAGTTTTAGGCAATGCATAGCTGCTCATCCAAATAATATGTATGTCAATTTGTGAATCTGCTCACAGTTGAGCAGCTATTGCTACAAGCCAATTTTAAATACAGAACTGTATCAGATTTAGTTTATAAATGTGAAAAAGCCCATTCAATAGCTTCTTGCATATAGATTTGCTTTATATGTTATATTCATAACCGGCTTCATGTCTAAAGTAACTAAAAATTGAAATTTGATTCATCAAATCTAAAAGCCTTGGTATTTGCGAGTATATTCAAGCTACTATAAATAAACCGCACTGAATAACAAAAGGAAATCTGCTTTCACTAATTAATGAAGAAGTTATGCTAGCTGATATATTTACTTTAGATTTAGCTTTCTTTAATAAGCTTCGCTACTTTAGGATATTATTAAAAATATTATATATTGTACATACGTGAAATTATTTGATCGCCTTCCTTGTTGTAGCTTTGCCTAATGACGAATTTCCGGATTGCTGAGGTAGTAATATATGAGTAGTAGTAGTAGTAGTAGTAGTTTCTCCAAAGTTACTCTTTACACAAAGCGCTCTGTCTTTTTCCACAGTCATGGACCAAGTCCCTTTTTTAGACAACTTCTGTCAGACTCTCTTCTTCTAGTCGCATTCCTCTCGTTTATAAAAATTATAGCGAGCCTATGCGAAAGACATAAGTAGACCTCTCGCTCTCACTCAGCAACAACCGGGAGTACGTTTAGCAGCTACGTTCAACAGCTCTAGTTGTCTCTCTCGCAATGGCAACACCTCATTTAATTGTCACTAAAATGCAGACTCACTTGGATAATACAAGCAGTCAGATTCTCTTCAATGCTAGTATAACATTACGTCATAATATCATACCGATACAACACTGCCATACTGACATTTATACGTCCGTGTGTAATTAATTTGTAAGAATATCATACCGATACGACATATACATATATATATAATTGCCACAGAAGCTAAGAACTCTCTATTAAGCAGCTGTTTCATTGTAAATTTCTGCTTTGCTTCATTTGCCAAACCAAAATTTCCCAAACGAGCTAAAAGCAACGGCATTTTTAATTGCGAAGTTTTGCATTTTTTTAATAGCAAAAATTCCCAGCATTAAAATTAAAAAAAAAACACACACACACAAATTATTTAACGGGTTTATCTCGTTGCTTTTGGCCTGAATTTAATGACCAAAACTAAAACTGCAATTGGCAAAACGATTTTCGCGCCAATTTCATTTGATAGCGCTGCAGTTTACTGCAATGCCCCTGCTCCAGCCACTGCCAGTGCCCCGCCCCTGCCGCGCCCCCTCTGCCCACACGCCATTATGGGCTAAACGCGCTAAGCGCGCGATGGCACCAATCACGGCTTGCCACCATCAATTAAGTGTCAACGCGACAACAACAACAGCAAAAGGCAACAACAATTGTAATAAAAGTTGACAACATTTTTTTGTTGCATGCAACATTCAGCAAAAGCGGAAGCGACATGTAAAAATATAGCCAAAACAAAAAAAAAAGAAGAGAAGAGAGGAGAGAAGCGAGCAGATAACTTGCTCGATTTTTATATTTGTGCAAATATTTTTAATTTGCCCCGACCAGAGCAGCTTTCAGGGGACGGACGCCATTTGCCCATTTACGGCATTTAAATACTCTATTGAAGAGGTGTTATGATTTGACTAAGCCATGTGTGAGTGGTTGATATGGAGATGTCTTCATTAACGGATATATCAAAGGATCTCTAGTGACTTTTAAGTGCTTATGCTAGCTATGTATAAGAAGTAGTATGAAGGAAGTATGAAGTTCCTTTGTTTAAATGCATTCCCAATTAATAAATAATTATTTAAAAGTATTTTTCTATATAAATTAAGAATCTTTATAAACTATGAATCATTTTTAAAGTATTTATATTTCATTTATGTATTTTTAAAATTTTATTTATTATTTATGTATTTATTTAAAATATGATGAATACAATTTAATTTTTCAAAAATGTCTAGATTTAAAATAAAAAATAACATTTTATATATTATAATTAAGACTCTATCAAAAATGTAAATCAAAATAGACTTATTTATTTATTAATTATTTTTATATTTTATTTATTATTTATAAATTTATTATTTATAAAAAATGTGTAGATTTGAATTATTAAATAGACTTAAAAAGGAAAATTTGTACAGTTTTCACTCTAGTGGATTTATACTACAAACATATGACAAAATTCTGGAATTAGCTGTTTGTATTTGATAACTAAGTTTTTACAGCCAGCACTGACTTTTATTGTGCCTAATAGACTGTAAGTTAGCGTAAGTATTAGCCAGAAGTTGCCTTCGATGAACATATTAAGTTTGGATCATTTTAAGCATTTTTCACAGTCAAGTAGATCCACTCACCGTAGTTGAACTGCCTTTTCTTCTATCCAATTGTTACTAATAAAAAAGCTAGAATAGTTAGTTTAGTATGTCTTCTTTCAAAATCAGCAATAACTCTGCCTGAGAACTCTTCAATAATTAACGATAATCAATGTAGATATTGATCTTAAGATGTAAATTATAGATTTGGTTGATATACTTCCTTTTTATAACAACTCTCTTTCAATACAAAAATCAACAAAATAAAACAATTCAGCTTGAGTCAGAATATTTCATTATTTACTTCAGCCAAAATCCTAGCATTGTTTTTATTAATATGCTTTTCTCTTTTCTGCTTTGTATATATTAGGGTAACCAATCAGCGACCTATACAATATATTCCCATTTTACTTATTTATGTTTTTTTTTTAATTTTTTTTTTTATCAATTGTTTTATTTGGTGTTGAAAGCATCTGTTTGATGGTCGCTGGGTGTGGTGCCTGGACTCCGTTTAGGCTCGCGCAAAACAAAAATTAAACAAAAAACGGCCTGTCATCATCTTTGGCTATCTGTCTGTCTGTCTGTCTGTCTGCCTGTGTTTGCACCGTTTGGCCCCTCTGCCGCCAGGCAGTCTGTGTGCCCGCCTGTGCTGGCCTAGGCAAATGTAAACAATTGACGGGCCGTTGCGACTTGTGCGATTTGTGACTGTAGAACTGTCAGCGAGTTGTGTGACAAGCTGAGGCAGCAATTGAACCGAACTGAACGGGACTTGTCCCTCGACTTGTCTACTAACTTATTTCCCAGACTTGTCAGGACTATGCAAATTTTATGTTTCGGCACTGGAAGAAAGGGAGAAGGCTGCAAGGACGCGTCGCTTGTCGCTGTCATTACATAATGACAGTCATTAATGTGGCTAATGGGGTGTGGAGGAGTAGCCGAGGAGGTGAGCTGGGCTGTAGGCCAAAAGTGTTGCGGTCATAATACTACAAGGGGAACACCACCAACAACAACAACAACGACAAGAATGAAATTAGCATAATCAATTTGCGCGGCGCTGCGACTTCGTCTTGCTTGATAAATCGTTGCGGCAAGTGCCCCAAAATGTGGCGCAACAAAAAGTAGGCACAGGAAGAAGTCGTTGGAAGATGTTGGAACAGGGGAACCAGCAGAAGGCAAAAGTGAAGCAAGAGTAGGTACAGCACGAGCTGTGCACGGCAAGCAGAGATGAGAGGCACAGAGGGCAATGGGACAGAATGCAGCAGCCACGGTTGTGGGTATGATAAGAAGAGAAAGGTCAGCATCAGGAGGAGACCGTCTTAATGCAGTTGGGGTGAATGGAGCAAGCCATGCTACAGGCCACTATAATTAGCTGGAAAGAGTGAATAAGCTATTGAAGCTGTAGTTAAAGAAAAAGAAGGAGCTGAAAGTATTGATAAATGAAGTGAAAACGTGGGTAAATTTTAAGCAGAACTATAAAAAACGAAGCACATTAGAAATGAGAGTTAAGGAAACAGCATTTGGCTTGGGGCAGTATAGCAGGAGGTGATGGAACAGCCGGATTAAAAATAGTAGAAGAAGGCATAAAAGTAGAAGCTGAAACACATGAAAACTGTAAAGACTGAAGATCAACTGAGAGGACAAAAGGAATTACTTGAAATATTAAATGAAGGAAGCTAGAGAACTAGAGGAACACTTTAGAGGTGCAGAAAGAACTGATAAAGGTAGTCGAGCAGGAGTAGAATATTTTTGGTAAAGCAAACGAAGGACATACATGAAAGGAATCTATAGAAGCAAGAACTGCAATGCTTAGCATGCATAGCAGAAATCAAAGATCAAATAGTAGAGAATCCAGAAGAGCGCGAAAGAGAAGCTGGCAAAGAAAACGGAAAGAGCAGATGCAATAGTCAAGCTAACAAAGTTAGAATAGATAAAAGAGCGGCCAAAGAAGCAGAAGCAAAGAAACAAAACACAGCAGAGGTGGAAAGATGGGTGGAAGCAACTACAACTGTGACAGTCCAAACAGACAAAGGCAGCTGTCGAAAAAAAAAACTCAAGAACAGATTTTTTGCGAATCCTCTTTTTTTTTTGCTTGGCTAATGGACAACGCAAGAGTCGCATCTTAACGGCTGATTGGGCCTGGTTAACGTGACTGGGACAGGGCCAGTGGCAGCAGAGGGAGTGGTGGAAGCGGGCCTAAAGGATTCGTGTGCCTGCCGACTGCGTTGTGTCCTGTTGGCGGCGACCCACTTAGCGTTGCAGATACGCCGAAACATTTTAGCATGCAGCAGTTGTTGTTGCAACAGTTGCTGTCGCTGTTGTTGCTGTTGCTGTTGTTGTTGCTGTTGCTGTTGTGCCATTTGCGTGGCGCATGTCGCACGTAGAGGCGCAAAATTTAGCGGCAAGGCGCAAGGCTTTTCACCATTCGTTTCGTGTTTTGCTTTGGCAGTTTTTAGTGCATCTGCAGCACATAACTAAAAAGAAGCGCAAAGAAGAAGCCAGAGAGAAAGAAAAAAAAACAGAAACAAGCAAAGAACAAAAAAAGAAAAAAAATAAAGACAAAGCAACAAGCAAACAACATACAAAGTTTCAGTTGCTGTTTCGCCTGGCCCATAAACTGGCCAACAGTCATAGTTCGAGTTTTCACGTTACACAAACCTCGACCCACGAGCCCTCGACACCCGCCAGCCCGCTCGGCTAACAGCGCTCAACGGTCGATGGTGCTTCTTTGCAAATGCATTTTGCATTCGTTCAAATTTATTGCATTTGCCTTTTGATTGGCTGCTTTGCCAGGGGCAGGGAGAAAAAGGGGTGGTCAAGGACTACTGCTGATGGGCAGAGAGTTACCCTGTTAAAGTGAGCTGTAGAGTAGAATAAGAATGAATATGAAGTGTCGAGTAGATTATTTGTATAGGCTTGCCAAATTATACGTTTGCTTATATATAGTAAATTCCAATTGTCGCCGCATTTTTCAGCATTTAATATAATTATATTGTAACAAATTCTTGTAAATTTACTAAAACAAAACCTGCGAAATTTTTAAATATTTTCGATGTTGATTTCTAGTTGCATTCAAAAAGATCCATGAATGGGGCTAATCAGTTTTTTTTTAAATTAAAGCCAAATCTACAACGACTAATCTATATCGCTTGCTAGGGTATATTGACTGTTGTCTGTTTATACTGTTTTTTTCGCTTTCTGCTTTTTAACTTTGCTTACAGACATTTTAAAGTCAGTTTGAGGCAGTTTTCGATATGAAATATGCAGAGGACAACAGACTTCATTTGCATAAATAACAAATATCGCTCATACGCCGCATTGTGCGCGCCTGCTGTTGGTAGCGCAACTGATGCTGCTGCTGTTGCTGCTGCTGTTTAAGTGGCATACAACAAAAATTATGATAAATCGTGCGTGGCGATGCGATGCCACAAAGTATCCAATAGAGAGGGGGTAAGGCCTATGACTAGCTACAGCTGTAGCTGTAGATAGCTCTTACTCTCTATCTATTTTTGTCTCTTGCTCTCTCTGTCTCTTCTCTCTCTCTCTCTCTCTCTCTCTCTCTCTCTCTCTCTCTCTCTCTCTCTCTCTCTCTCTCTCTCTCTCTCTCTCTCTCTCTCTCTGTGTGTGTGTTGTCTTTTTCGCACAAGCAATTTATGAAGTTTTGTTGCCTACTTTCAGGCGCGCGAAGACAAATTGTGCTGAAAAGTCAACAGCAAACTGTTTGCTAATTGCCAAACAGACAGAGACAGCTGGCGAGCGAGAGAGGGCGATAGAGAGAGAGAGAGAGAGAGAGAGAGAGAGAGAAAGGTAGAGCGTGAGACAGCGAATTGTCACGTGAAAAATTGCCCAGTCATTTGAAAAGTGGCCGCGTGACAAACTTTTTAATAAATGAAACTTTTTGCTAATACCGCGCTTACCAAAACCGAAAAAACCTGCTTGCTTCCCACATCGCTGACCGGTCTTAGCCGCAACAAGCAATTTTTGTGCTGCCACAAAATAAATGCGAAAATTGGCCAAAAAGCTTAAACAAGCTGCCAATATTTTGTGTACATTTCCGACGTAGTTTTTCCGCTCAATTCCCGTTCTACATCTTAGTTTGCCCTCTCTCTCTCTTTCTCTCTTTCTCTCTCTCTCTCTGTCTCTGTCTCTCTCGTTACTTACACTTTATTGGGTTTTGTATTTTGTAATGTTTCTATTCTCAACTCTTGTCCAACTCTTGTATACAATATTATTTTCCTTGCCCCTTTTCGAGCTACTTTCCTTCTTTTTTTTTAGCCGAGAAATTGGTAGAGAAATACGAGTGAAATATAAATAAAACACATTTATGTCTGTGCTCATGTTTATTGTCGCACATAAAGCAGCCGAACGACAACAGGGAACTAAATTCACTATTTTTACGGCCAACTTGGCCAAAAAAAGGGGGGCTTCGCCATAGCCCCGCTGCCCCCACTGCTCGTCGTCGACCCTCGGCCTGTCTCTCTTGCCAGCTTTAAATTCTATTAAATTCGAACCACGGTCGAGCAGATCCTTTGCGCACAGGACATGGCCAAAAAAAAAAGCGCTTACGACAACAAGAAACAAACTGAAAAACCAAGTGACATGCACACCAACAAGAGCAAACATATAACAATGATCTGAATAGAGTTTAATCGACTCGAGAGTTTCTCTGTTACGATGATTGAAGAAAAGGATATTCGTATATAATGAATACCTAGAATGATGAATGTTTGAGAAATGGACTTAAAAAATGACTGAGAAGGCGAGAAGTTAAGTTAACTACATGATTGATTGACTAGTAGAGTGGCTGATTGATTGATTGAGTGACGAACAGAATGACAATCTAATTGATTAAATGCTGGCTAATTGACCAATTGATTGTTTGATTGACGGACAGACAGAGAATCTCATTGATTTATTGATGGCTAATTGACCAATTGATTGATTGATTGACGAGCAGACAGTCAATCTAGTTCATTTTTGCTGGTTAATTGACCAATTGATTGACTGCTGATTGATAGACAAAATGTCTGTGGGTCAACTGATTGAGAAGTTTGTATAGAAAATAGATATATAAATTAGTTGAGTTAAGAGCGGGATTGAATGAAGAATTTTGTTGACTGACTGACAAGCCAATTAACTGCTTGATTGACCAAATATATATCAAACTAACTAACTTAGTTAGACTGAGTAGCTGTTTGACTTGATAACTAATTGCTGGATTAACTGACTATTTCTATTATGACTAAAAATGATTGACTGATTGGCCGATTGACACTTGGTAAATTTTAGCATTTGCCATTGCCTAATCAGATGATCGATTATTGGCTGATATCTCAATAACAAATTGAGTAGTTGATTGATTACCTGATTTTTGTGGCTCTTTGTGAGAGACAAAGACTGAAAAACTGATTAATTAATCAAGCGATTGTCTGAGTTACAGTCAACTGTCTGATGAGCTAACTTAAAATACTATAAGTCAGCAGCATTTATTAAACAATAATCAATGTATTCATATAAGAAACCATAATGGTCCTGTCTTGTTGGGTTACTCAGGCATACTTTAGACCAAAGGTTCATGATAAGGCAGTGAAAGTATGCCGAAGCTACTACAGCTCGCCTCCAAAAGCTATTTACTTCCACTGCAAGTAGGCTACAGCAAAAGCCCTGCTTTCCAGGGTATCATTGTGTTACCCAGCCAATCTGCACTGTTTCAACCATGCTGCAACCCTTTGCCGCCAATTTCTAAAACGTAGTCGACTTTTGTGCGCGCGTTGACAAAAAATCGCTTAAACGCAGGCCAAGGCACGTTTGCTAAACAATTGCTGTGGGTAAACTTCATTAGAATGTGCTGCAACAACAACAACAACAGCAACAACTAAAACAACAATAACAAAGACTAACTGGCAGAGTAGTCAAAGGATTCGCACAAGTGACATACAAGTCCAGCTGAGTGGAGCCAGCTCCACTTTTAACTCTGCCTTCAAATGGCAAACAAAAGCTGCTGAAAAAAAGAAGAAAAAAAATACCCGAGAGAAACCAGAGAAGGAAAAATGGAAAAATTAATAACAAGCCAAGTACGTAAAATGGCCGAAAAACGCTGTTGGGCATTTGTAGAGCATACAAGTGCCCCTAACTGTATAAAGCACCCTCTAAGCCCTGCCTCTTGCCCCTTGGAAAACAGTCCACAAAAGAAATGACATTTGTGCTAAAGTTTTTTCTCTCTCTCTAGTTGTTGTTGTTGTTGTTGCTGTTGATGCTGGTTGACCAGCGCGAATTGCGCGCGAATTTTAATTAGTGCTCCCTTTTTCGGGCCAGGGCCGAACTGTAAAAAGCCGCCAAGAAGGCGGCAGCTGTGACCCAAGCACATGTATCTGTGTGTGTGTGCCTCTCACAACAAGCAAACAATTAAAAGTTTGTAACCTTAATGCGGATATGTTTGTTAAATTGCCAACAAGCGTAGCGCCACATAACCAAATAGCTTTGGTCAGAGTTTATAACAAGAAAAAGTGAAGAAGCACTACGAGATACTCTGTAAACGAAATGCAAGCAAATGTGAAGAAGGCCACTAGATAAGCAGGGAGAAGCATGAGTCAAAGTGATCTGAGCTCTGAAAATCGCATGGAAAAGCAAAGCAGAAATTCAAGTAAGAAACTATGAACAAATAGAAGTTTCTATTCATATTCACGTCAGATAATACCAGATTTGGCTAAGCTGAAGGCCTAACTTTTCGTACTTGCTAGCTAGCTGTTGAAAATTAAAAGACAAACAAAATATGCTTTGCAGAGAGAAGAGACGCATTGGGCTAAGATAAAAGCAGCTGAAGTGAGAAGCAAAGTAAAGTAAAGATGTGAGCAACCAATTGGCTAGAGAAGAGAAACTAGCAAAGATAAAGTTTATGAAAGTGAGAACCCTATGGAGAAGTAAGGTTATTCATTGCTTTTCAATCATTGAAGCGAGAAACTCTGAGAGAAGCTACAAATAATATTAAAACAGCTGACAAAAGCAAAATGGGTACCAGCAGAGACGTTAAATGATGTGTGAGCCATGCGGAGATCAAAAAGGAGAAGCAAAAAATAAATTAAGTCTTAAAAGCCAAGCGAAAAAGAGAGTTTGTTAAGCGATAAGCTAGCTGTAATTGGCAGGAGTTGAGCGAGAAGAGAATAGAAAAAGAGTAGTAAAAGAGAAGTTTAACAATTCAATAATTGCAATAATTTCATTCCCTGCAGTTCATCTCAGCTCTGCTATCAGCCACTCGAAAATACTTTTTTTTTTGCCATAGTTTACTTTAAGTCGTAACTAGCCGCTTTGATTCCAGTCTAGCCACAGCGTATGCTATGCTAATGTTTAGACGGCTCTTAGGCGCATTGGCCGTTTGGCCTCCAGAGTCACGCAGAAATATACCCAAAATTTTAATCAAGTCTTGCGACAATTTGGCTTCGGCTACCACGCAGTGACAGGCAAAGGCAACAAGACAAACAGAAACAGCAAAAGTAGAAAAAAGAAACTGAAATAAAATGCGAATTAAATTACGAAGGAGCAAAAATTTGTTGCCTTTGACGCATTGGCCACAGCAGCAGCAGCAGTAGCAGCAGCCACAAATTAACCATTGGGTGGTTGAGGTGGGTGGTGCATTGACTTTTGTTGTTGCCTGCTGCAGTTCACAATGTTAATCGAAGAGAGACAATGAGAGACGGACAGAGAGAGAGAGAGGCCTGCAGTGGGCGTGGCATTGGCAATTGACCGCAAAAATTATGTGGAAAATTGACCGAAAATTGCAATTGCTGCAGTTCCCAACTATATTGTGCCGAATCTTTTATGGAGAGGCGTGTGGGCGTGGCAGCTCAATATGCTGACAATTGATTGTTGTGGGCGTGCCAGGCATGTGGGCAGAATGCGTGTGTGTGTGCGTGTGGGACTGGGAGGACTGGGAGACAAACAAAAAAGGCTTATGCTGCATTTGTTTGGCGGTTTTTGGCAAATTCTATTTAATAGCAACAATATTTTGAAACAAATTTCGGCACACTCAGAGAAAGCGTTAAGGAATATGCCTAAGAAGTGAATGAAGTTTTCTTTTTGGAATTCTAGATGAAATGTTTACCTTTATAGACCACAAAAAGACTAACGTGTGAATCTTAAGGTTAAGCATAATGCCAATCTTGTGGTCTTCCTTCCTACTTTTCTCATCTTCTCTAGAACCTCTCATCATCATCTCTAGCCTTTGAGCTCCTCCTTTTTCCTTTTTACCAACGAAAGATATTCGCTTTTTTATCAATTAAATTGCTTAGAGTGTTTTATAACTTTTGCAAGTAGCGCCAAATGTCAATTCGGCTTTAACATTTTTTGAAGTAATCAAAAGAACAAAACAAATCGACAAGCCATGAATCGGTTTACTCTGATAGATAATTGTTTCCATTATTTTGACGCAACAATTCATATTATATGTTGCTTAACGTTTGCCAATATGTCGATTTATGTATTTATAGCTTTTCTGAAATTAAACAACTGTTGGTTAAAAATTTAATTAAATTTAAATTGATTTTTTTGAATACAAAATATGGTTAGTTTATTTCAGGCAAGTAAATTCTTTTAGATTTGCGAGGTTAAGACTCAAATATATCTTTTAATTACATTGCATGGACATCGAAGTCAATGAGAAATCCAATTTCAAGTTAAATCAAGAAATTGAAGAACTTTTTATGATTGCTTGAAGTAAATCTTGAGTTAAGAAATTATGTCTAAAAATTTGATTATAAGCACAAAGTTGCCATAATTTAAGATCCAAATATTGGAATAAATTTCAGGTTATTTCTATTTAAGTACAAATCATTTTAACAGAAAAACTAATAATTTTATAATTTTTAAGGCAAATTTTAATCTAGATAAAATATTTTAAAGTCAGTTTGATTGAAATTGACATTTATTTTTCTTTCAGTGCATCAATTAGCTTGAGGCAAATAGTGCAGCAGGCAATTGTTGGCGCTTAAGTTCAAGATGAAATGTGTAAGAACAAATGTGGAAGACCAAAAATATACATAGGCAGAGAGAGAGAGAGAGAGAGAGACAGAGAGAGAGAGAAAGAGAGAGAAGTAGAGGGAGAGGCAGAAGGCAGCTTGACAGAGTTAGAGTTTTGCTCAAAATAGACGCATTGCTTATGAAACGCATTGCCAACTGAGCTAAGCATTATGCCACAACACACACACACACACACACACACACACACTCACACATACATACAATACATACAATAACAAACAACAGACAACATACAAATGCACAGAGACCAAAAAGTCAAGTTGAAAACCTGAACTAAAATGCAATTACTGCAGCTACATCAAAAGTTGCTTCTGTTGCACCCAAAGGATGCAGCCTCAAATAAGACGAGCTAAGTGGCAAGGGGCGTGGCTGTGTGCAAGTGCATGTGCATCTGTGTGTGTGTGAGGCAACAAATAAACATATCAAAATTGCATATTGTTTTAATTGTTTTGTTACCAGGTTTCAGGTTATTTGATGGCAAGACTAGAGATTAACGCATTTACACAGCAAATCCTGAAAGTCTGCAGCAGGCGAGCGAGCACAGCATACGCATACAGAAAGGATACACACACACACACACACTTATCACACACACACACACACACACACACCCACACACACACATATCCAATAGGCAACGAACTTCGCTTTAAGCTGGCATAAATTTCCTGAGAGCCAACATAAAGTTGTCTGAGCTGCTTGTATGTGTCTGTGTCACTCTCGCCCTCTCTATTTCTCCTCTCTCTCTTACTCTCTCTCCCACTCTCTACCGCTTGCTGTATGTGTGTGTGCTTAACTGCTCGGGCTCTAGCTTATTTGGCATTTAGCCTGTCGTCTTGCCTAGCATGCCAAAACAATTATGCATATTAAACGTTTGACTTTATGTTATTAAAGCCAGCCATCTCTTCTTACCTATATCTAACCATCTCTTTCACTCAACTATGTGCTCCGCCTCTCGCTCTACCTCACAATGTTTGACTTAAAGTAGCTGCCACTTTAAGTTCGTCGATCGTAAAACAAAGACCATAAAATGCGCATAAAAACGACGTAAAAACTGAAGAAGAAAGAAACGCGAAAAAACAGTGGAAAACCTTTGGGTTCTCTTGATTTGTATACCCTATAAAAGGAACGAGGTATGCTCATTTAGTGCGGCATTCTGTGCGGTCTACAAAATTTATTAAATAGAGGCTTTAAGTATTTAATGGCTAAAATGTGCTTGAGAAACGTTTCCTATACTCAAAATATGTTTGATGTAGAAGAGTGTGAGCAAATATGGATATAAAATGACATATGAGAGCATGTGCTTTAAGAACTAGTTCAAAAATTTTAAAAAATAATTAAAGGTTAGCTTTTATATGTTTTAAATTTATTGAAGTGAGTTTTTGGCTGAACAAAACTAATTTTAATTTATTTACAAAATATATATATAGATAAATGATATATAAATATTTAAATTTTTTTTTGATCTGGTTCAAAAAATGCTCAAAATTAGGTTTATTTAATTATAAAGTTCTGCTTAAGTTAAATTAAGTTTAAGTTAAGTTCTGTTTAGTTTTTTTTTTTTGTTTTGGACTTTTAAATAATATTTCTAGCTTGATCATGAACTAGTTCAGTATTGCTTTATGGAAAGTTGGTGCAGCCTTTTGAAATGAGTTCAAAAACTGGTTCGTAAATGTTTCCTAAGTAGCTCCTTCTTAGTTTTGCAATGCTTTTGTGTATAGTTTTGAGTTAAACTCAGACTTGTTATTAATTATATGTTAATTCCAAATAAATTCAAATCTCTTTCTGTTCTATGTGAGCAGAGTTCTCTTTATAATTGTTCACAAAACTGGTTCAAAACTTATTTAAATAGACATTTTCTTCAAATAAAAAAAATACTACTACTTTTGGCCCAATATTTCTAGTTTTTAGAAATATTTAGGAAAAAGTAGTAGTATTTCGTCGACATGAAAACAGACTCAAACTGAAATTCAACTATCTTCGATTTAGTTACTGGTTCATTATTTTTGAATTAAAATTCTCTTTTAGCAATTAATTTTAAACTGGCTCCAAACTAAAACTCTATTTATTTTAAGTCTTCTGTCTGCTTAGTTTGCTGCCTTAATTCTCATAACATTTCCTTAATCTATTTTGTGACTTTTCTAGATACAATACATCATGTAAATAGAGTATTTCAGCTTCTTTGTGGTTGAGCTTTTAGTTCATATTTTTGGTTCTCTCCGTTGAAATTCTTGATGTGTTGAACGGCCTGGCACTTGCCTTTGGTCCGGCTGCCCATTATTATTGTGCCTCATTGTTGTTGTTGTTGTTTTTTTGGGGCGTTGCAATTGAAAATTTATTTTGTGTGCTCATTTTGCACCTAATTTCAAGTCCAGGCGAGCCGAAGGAAATGAGTCGCAAAAAAAGGGGGAATAAAAACTGAACCAAAAACTTGCAAAAGTCATTTTCGTTTTGCCACATCGTAAAATATGTGTGTGTGTGTGTGTGTGTGTGTGTGTGCCACACTCTCATCATTGTTGTTGCTGCCGCTCGTTGTATATTTATTTTAGATTTATTGTAATGTCCAGCAAAAAGATTGCCCAGTTGGCTCAGCCGCACCCCTCGAGCGCCCCCTTATGGCCTGGGCCCATGGGCTGCCCCATCACACATCCCCCGTCATTCGCAGTTTTTGGGGCTTTTTGCGACACACACGCATTTGGTATGCAGTTTGCGTTTTGAGGCCTGACAGGACATGAACATCGGCCCAGGATGGCATTGGAGCTGCTCGTAGGACATGGACTGCGGCTTTCATACGCCCATTGCACAGCCCTCACTCTACCAACCTCTTTCTCTCTCTCTCTCTGTGTCGTTGGCTCTCTCGCTCTCCCTTAGCCACTTGGTCATATTGAAAGTAATGTTTACGTTTCCGTTTCCGGTTTAAGTCCATGTCAAGCCATTCAGCCAGAACGTTTGTATTTCATTTTAAATTTGCTTCCAGCTGCCCAACAAATTTTTTTCGTCTTTGTTGTTGTTGCGGCTGTTGTCATCTTTCTGCTGCTTCTTTCTAGTTCTTTTTTCGGTTATTTTTGGGGCGTGTTGCAATTGTTGTGTGTGGTCTTTGCTTATGTAATACCCTGTGAAAATGGAAGTAGCTCAAAATGGCTTTGAACTTGGCTTTCCGAGGAGTTCGTTCTTTTTTTGAAATTTTATTTATATTTGATTATCGGAAAATAATTGATGATTAATCAAGTAATCAGATTATCCTTTATAAAGACTGATAAAGAATTAAATTGTGCTTTAAACTCAACTCTAATTTTATTTATTATTTTCTTATATATTTTCAGCATTGATTACAGGGTATTTACTAAAGCGGCCTAGTTTTCAGTTTGATTAAGTTTCAGGTATGTTAAAAAATTGAAAGAAAATTGAAAATAACTTTTCAAATTATCAGCTTAAGAGAAGAATCTACCGCACATTTAATCACTTATAGTTAACTGAATGAAATACCCTGTAATTTTTGTATTACCTGTAAAATTCAATTGAAATTAAATAATCAATTATACAGAGCGTTTTCTAAGCATGTAAAAACTTCTCATTGTCTTATATAAAGGTAAAACATTTTACAGGGTATCTGCCAATTGGATTGTTAAGTGTTAATGAGCATTGAATTAATAAAACAATTATAATTTAAGATCAATTATCAATATTTGCGAGTTCTTGGAGAGCCTACACTAACCAAAGGACTTTTACAGGGTATCTCTTAGTTGTAAGTAAATTGTTTTAAGTATCTAATTGTTAAGCTCAATAAATTGCAGGTAAATCTTTTCATATGTACATTTCTATAGGTTGCATTGTAGCTAGCATTCATTACAGGGTATCTAGTAGTCGTTACAAGCTTCAAGTGCATATCTAAGGCCGATGCACATCAAAATTGGCATCAAATGTTCATCAACTAGTCTTAGCTCTGCTACAGGGTATATCCTAGTCATGCCTGACTTTGCTGATTCCCTTTCCTGTTTTGCTTTGCCTTTTGCTGTGCTGATTGCAGCTGCAACAACCACAAAATGCAATTTGATTACGGCAAAACTTTTGCCTTTGTCTCAGGCTCAGCCTCAGCCTCAGCTTCAAGTCAGGCCACGCCCCTGTCCAGTGAGCCAGCCCCTTCATTAGCCTAAAGACTTGCATCATCTTCAATGTTATGAGTGGCCGACTCTGTCTCTGTCATCATTCTAACATTCTATCACTCGCTTTTTCGGAGGCTTTCAAGTAATTAGAAAAATACGAACAAAAAAACAAAAAAGACAAAAATCAAAGAGTGCAAAAAAGCTGGCAAAGCAGACATTACACATACGCCGCATATGCCAAGTGTCTTGTAGGAAAAACAAAAAAAAATTGGAAAAAATAGAGAGAAAAACATATGGGCAGAAGCGCCCCAGCCCCCTGTCGAGTGGGCGTCAGCTGTGGGGTAGGCGTGGCCCGTTAGCCAGTGGCGCATAACAAAATTGCGCATTTAGCGAAAATGCAAAAGTGCAAATACGAACATCCGCTTCCGTTGCATCACCAACGGATATGCTCTTGGGCCAGGGGTAGTTTCACACGGGGTGAGCACCCCTGCTTGTCCATTTGTTTTGTCGCTTCGGCTTTGCTGTTTGCTGTTTGGCTAAGTGCCGCCACCGTCGCCCGTTTTCCAACACTCAGCCAAGAACTGCTGACGACCTGAACGGGCAAACACAGCCCTACTCCTACCCCCCGTCCAGCCAGCAGCCCCTAGTCCTCAGCCCTCAGCCCTCAGCCGTCAGCCTATATGAGCCCCATCCTCGTTGATTTTTACGACTTTTGCTTGTTTTTTTTTCGGCTTCTTCGTGCGCTTCGTTTTTTGGGCCTCATGTATTTTTATTTTGGACATGTGCCAAAAAATTTGACATATGAACTGCAGGCCGCCAACGCGCGCGCGCGCGCTCGCCAACCCCCACCCCAGGCTTGTCAACCCCCTTGGCACGTCGCTGCCCGCTTCGGGCGTCTGCTTACATCATGAGGCGGGCCGCAAAAAGAAATCGCACTGCATTATTATCAACTTCAATTTTGACTGTCGACGTTGCCGGGCTCCACAAATCAGTTGCCCCGCCCACAATGCTGCACCCCTCGCACAGCAACAGCAACAGCAACAACAAGAGGTACGAGAAAAAAACCTGTCCTGCATACGCGATGTGCCACAGGACAACAACAACAACAGCAGCAGCAACAACAACAATTGCGAAAAAGCCACAAAATTGAAATTACATGTTTTACTTATAAGTTGGTTTTCGCAAAAGGCGCCTGCGAAACAACAACAACAACAACAACAACAACAGCAACTTCAACTACAGCAACAGCAACAAAAAAAGCGAAGTTGAAAGTTGCAACTGAATCATGCACGACTAGCTGTTACCCTGTAAGCAGCAATCAAATCGTTATGCAGTGCGCCTGTTGTGATTCTGGCATCGAGTACAGTTGACTTCTTTGGAGCTAGTTGAATTGCATATCGATATATATCGATTTTTATAATAATAAGTTAGAGCTACAAAGCCATTGATAATTGCTCCACTCAATGGTTTCGCCCATCGCTGGGCGTTACCCTGTAAGCAACTAGCAAATTGTTGTGCAGTTCGCCTGTTGTGATTCTGGCATCGAGTACAGTTGACTTCTTGAGTGCTAGTTGAGTTGCATTTCGATATTTATCGATTTTTATAATAAGTTAGAACTGCAAAAGCATTGATAGTTGCTCCATTCAATGGTTTCGCCCATAGGTGGGCGTTACCCTGTAAGCAGCTAGCAAATTGTTGTGCAGTTCGCCTGTTGTGATTCTGGCATCGAGTACAGTTGACTTCTTGAGTGCTAGTTGAGTTGCATTTCGATATGGTTACCTAGTGCTGAGACGATAAATCAACATTGAACAAAATCCATCGATCTATCGCAAAAAACAATGTCAATCGATGCTATCGATTGTGCCATCGATAATTTTGACAGCTCGTATATTATTCGAGCTATATACAAGGGTTGTCAGTAAATTAATGTCTCCAACTAGCTCAACTCTAAACGAAGCGAGCTAGCTTAAATCTGAAAACAGCGTCGTGTTTCTTGCTTTCCCCACTCGTATTTATAAATTGGACTTTTTATGTTGTAAATTCATGTTGAAAGTTAAAATGTTATCGATCAACATTTTGAGCTTTTATCGATATATGCAATTTACTTAATTAATGATCATTTTTCGATTTTTGTTATAGCAGCTATTGTTATTGTATCCAATATGTTAGGGTATATAGATTTATACGTGGAGTTCAAAGTAGTTGTAAATGGCAGAAGAGCATCGGAGCAATCGAAAAGTAGAGAAAATTAGCAATTTGTGTACGAAATATGAATGCAACAGCATAAAGCATGCTTACAGGGTATATAAGGGTGCTTGTAGGGCATAGAACCAACAGCAGGGGGTGGCAGCTGCAGGGGTAGAAGGTGGCTCATTAATTTGCCAAAAGCCAAAAGGCAGATAAGCAGCAGCAGCTGAGCCAAGAGAATTGAACGTGGAGTGAGTTGGGTGGGGTTGGTGGTGAGGGTGGGTGCGAGGTGTGGGTGAGGTGCAACTGCAGCCACATGCATGCGTATGCAAAGCGTATGAGTCTCTGCATATGTGTGTGTGTGAACCGCAGCTCAGTCAGATAAAATCCAATATGGCGCCAATTTTCTCACGTCTGACATTTAATTAACACAACAATGCAGTGCAGCGGTGGGGGTGTAGGGTGTGGGAGGCAGTTGGACCATAGGGGATGGCAAAAGATAGGGTAGAAGTTATGGTTAAACAGTTGTGGGTGCATTGTGAGGTGCTGCTCCACCATTTTTCCATTTTTTTTTCCTTGGGTTGGCCAAAAAATATGCTGTGGCAAAAAGTTGTCATTGAAACGAAACAAAAAACAAAAAAAAAAAAAACATTGTGAATTATGTTAAAAAGTTTTTGGGTTGAAATTTGTTTGGAGTTTTTGTTGTGCAGAACGTTTTTTCTTACGCATTGTTTGGAAGTTGTTTATAAGGCGAGTGCTTAAAACGTGGTTTACGAGCAAGCGAAAAGCCTTTGAAAGATATTGGCACATGAAGCGACTGCATTCACGATGAAGCTGAAGATTTTAATTGAGTTTGGGTTAACAAGGGCTAAAAATTAAAAAAAGAAGGTTTTTCTTAAGTCACTTTTATAGTAAATAATAATAAAAAAATAATAATATTAATAACTATTAGATTCATTATAAATGTGATAAAAAAACAAACAAAATGATAATAATAATAATGTCAATAATATATTAATAATGGCAGATGACAGGGGGCAGGTAAATAAGGACAGACGGACGGACAGATAGAGAGAAGTACAGAATTCGATTACCTCAGCTGTGGTTCCTGGCCAAGAACATATGTATTTTGTGGGATCTGCCACGCCTCCTTTTCCATATTACATACATTTAACAAGACCATTGTACCAGGAATACCCACTTTCAATGGGTTCAGGGCATAAGAAATGATTAGATTTAGATATTAATATTAGATATTATATTAAATTCTTGATAAAATTCTATATTAAATATATATTCTATATATATTTATTCAGTCTAATTCGCTGTTTATAATATAGTTCTCTCTTCAATGTGTTGTATATTGGAGATTATTTTCTATATAATTTTCCTTTATCTGAACTTTTTCGTATTTGATCTTCATGGCTTGTCTTTCTTTCTCATGCCTCATTTGGTTCCCAGATTCTAAATGTTGCGTGTGATGTCATATCTCTGCCTAAAATTAGATCAAATATACAAATATCTATATATAGTCAGCTATGAGCTATCTACAGCTGCGCTGAACTTTAGCCAACACTTGAAGATTGGCTAATTAACAGCTTTTCTCTTATTTTTTGCTAGCTGTCTAAGCGCTGACGTCACTCGAGGCTTGGCTTCTGGGCAGACGGAACGCAGCTTAAGCTGCGTTTCAATAAGGCAAACGTCTATTTTTAGATCATTCAGCAAAAAAGGCAAAGCAGACTGAAAAAAAAGAGTATGCGAGAGAGAGAGAGAGAGAGGGAGAGAGAGATAGACAAAGAGCGAGGAGGGGCTTGTGGTCGACACAGCTAAGCCTGGCTACTTAACGGCAGAAGGCGTCTAACGTTAACTGTAATTTCCAACAGCTTTCGCAATAACAACTACAACAACAGCAGGCACATTAACAGCAGCAGCAGAGACAGACAGACAAGTGCAGTTAAACGAGTTGAATGCAAAGAGCAACAGCAGCAGCCTCCAGCGCAGTCGCCGTCGCAGTCGCCGTCGCCGCAGACGTTGAGAAGCAGAATTCAAGAATTCAAGTGCAAACGGCAAATAAATCAAATAACAAACAGAAAGCGCAGCGTAAATACATATTTGCTTAACAGTTACAGAGAGCGGCTCTTGCACACACACACACATGGCATGCCAGAGCATGGCGCTCGCAGCCAGCCCCGCCCGCTGATCGAGATGCACTGGCATGAAGAAACGAAAAAAAAAACTGCGTCAGTGTGTCAAGTTCGTTTTGTGGTCGTCGTGAAAGAGAGAGAGCGAGAGAGAGAGAGATGGCAAAGAGAGCGCCATAGCTAAGAGATCTTTGGCCATTTGTAAAACGTAAATAGTCGCGCTCTTTATTGCTGGCGATCTCTTCGACGGCGCTGAAAGGTAAATGAACTTCCGGTTGAATAAAAATGCCATAAATGTCTCTTATGCGCAGAAATATTTATGATTATTACACAAAGAGAATTCAAAGCAACAGAGAACTGTAAGGCAATCTCTATATTTGTATAATTGGTTTACTCACACGCACACACACACAGAGACAGACGCACGCTCGTTAAGTAGTTGAAAACTTTAAGTACTTTTTGTCTGTTTCTATATCTTTTGGTTTGGTTAGACGCCGCTGAGTGCGGAGTGGGTGGGGGAGAGGGAAGGGGCTGCGGTTTATACAGTGTTGGGTTTCGCTCTCGCATTTTTTTACGCAGCAGCTGCTGCTGCTGCTGGCGTTCTTTAGTTGTTTAGATGGCGCAGCGGGTGGGCGCGGCGAGCAGCGGCAGCTGCTAAGGTGGCATTCGCGAACTTTTGTTGTTGCTTTCGTGTATTTATACACACACGACACACACACAGGCTGCCTACAATCGCAGATACAAACTGAACTTGGGGACTCTCCGAATTGGCGTCGTTTTCAACTTTCAAGTATTTATAATTGTATAGAGCTACTTATGGGGTATGTCGATTGTTATAGGTAGTTGGTCGTAAGGCATAATAATATAGATAAATAAATGTATAAAACTTAATTATCTATACAAATTTTGGATAAAGCATTTTCTTAGCTTATTATTTGAATTGACTTTACACAGTTACAAATTTTGGTTTAAATTCATAATATACTCTTGAATTGTTAAAAGTTAGGGTATATACCATTTGTTATTAAGCTCAACTTGGCTTATGTTTATTTTTATTGGCAAAATGCTGCGCAAATTCAGTTTTCTTTG
The DNA here is from genome assembly GCA_035045365.1 of Drosophila leonis. Taxonomy (NCBI): domain Eukaryota; kingdom Metazoa; phylum Arthropoda; class Insecta; order Diptera; family Drosophilidae; genus Drosophila; species Drosophila leonis. The sequence goes on from JAWNPC010000110.1 coordinate 4,245,154, forward strand.
TCAGTTTTACAACAACAACAACAACAAATGCAAACATGTGTATTGAAAAGAAGTCAAAAAACAAAAAACAAGAAAAAGAAGAGAAAAAACAACAAAAATATTGCTGTTTATGTGTATGTATTTATATGTTTATATAGAAATAATATGTAGAGTCTAAATTATGCTGAGCTATGGAAATTTAATATTGATTTGAGCGAAAGAAACAAATTCAATGAAAAAGTTGAGTAAAAACTTTGGTCAAGTTGTGAAATTCGATTTAGCTGAAATAGAAAAACAAATATGTAATAAAGATAAATATAAATATAAAGTAAATATAATATATAATTATAAATATATTTAAAGTGTGAACTTAACTTGAAGTGGGGCAAATCAACTGAGAAAAACTTGTCTATTGAGTTATCTTTATAAAGGGTTGCGGCTCTAAGGTCCAAAAAAGACCAGTTTGTGTGATATAGAATAGGCATGATATCTAGAGAATGATATCTATAGTATATATTGTATTGTGTTTGGTTGTTAATATGGAGATATTCAAATGCTGATATGTTGATAAAGCTATAGATATATATTTGCCATGCATATCATGTTTGTGTGTCTAGAAATCGAGCTAGCTTGAATCTATTATTTACCTGAATATTATAATAATTTTGCTATAAGTATACAAAAATGTGTGTTTATGGGGTATACGATATACATATATGTATGTATAACATTTTTAAGGCAACTAGATTGTAAAGTTTTCAAAGAAAATTAGAAAGACTTCAGTGATCGAGTAGTTTATGTTGATTGATTGAATGATATTAAGCGGTTAGTTCAATTTTGTTGTATTTTCGTTAAAGAACTTAACAAAAGTATAATCGGATTAGAATATTAGAAGAGTATAAGAGCACAAATGCAGTTTTATATGGTATTTGTAAAATAGGGAATACGTATTCCCAATCAGAGTAAAATCTCTTTTCTTTCTTAAACTCCTTCATGAAGTGAAAATAGTATATTGGGCTATGTCCCTCTTGCTAGAGTCAGAGAATTATAATATAGATATTTGCAAATAAGTTCAGTTGTTATCTAAATCAACGTACTGTTCCAGTTACCTATTTCGCGCACCTTAGCTCCCAAGATCTAGAGATATCTGTCTCTGTTTCCAAACATACTAACTAGCTTGTATCTGTGCATACATACAAAAAAGGAAAACTTAAATTATTTTTGACAAATTTAAGTTTCCCGTATGATTCGAACTTGCATTAGAATTTTTGTCAAGTTCAAATCTAGAACTAAAGTTGCAGCTGGCAATTCAAACACAATTCAAATAGGTGAAAATGTTGCAGTTTGGCGCTACCGACTGCATAATACTCGTTCTCGGTCCAAAAACCTTTAATAGTTTACTATATTCAACTATTCATATTTTCTGTGTCCATACATGACGCTGGTGATCCTCCAGAAATTTGAAGAATTTAACTTAAAAACTTTGGTATATAGAATATATACAATAGAATGGTATAGAATGGAAGATGCAGCTTCTGCTCTATTTGCCAAATTATTGTTCAAGTCTCTAGCTTTAAAAGCGGCGAAATGGCTTATATATTACGCTAAACCAATATACTCTATTCACTTCATAAATGCGTTTGAAAAAGAATAGAGTTTAGTCTGAAAAGGAAAAATAAATCGTTATTTTACAAATACAGGTTGGGGCAAAAGTAATCCCCCGATGTTCTTTTGCTATAATTTTTTGTTTTAATGACAAACTTTTGTTCTGCTTGTGAAATTTGTTTCTTTAATCCATTAGAATTTGTTCCATCCAGTCGACAAAGATGATAACCAGACGCGCCCGTCTTATGGCATTTTTCGTCACACTTGTTATAACTTCGGGCGACAGGCTCCCGCATTCCTGGCGAATTTTCTTCATAGAGGCTTTAAGAGTCTGAGACTTGTTGACTTAAGCCCGCGACTTCAAAAAACCCCATAAAAAGAAGTCTGTAAAGGTTAAGTCTTGTGATCTGCACGGCCAAAAAACGAGAGCTTACGCGCCCCGGAAATGCTTCCTTCCTTGCAGAGTAAAACGATTCATGGCTTGTCGATTTGTATTCTGCATTTGTTTACTTAACAAATCTCATAACTAAATTGGCATTTGGCACCATTTGCAAAAGTTATAGCGTTTTCCAATAGGATGATTACTTTTGCCCCACCCTGTACAATGGAACACTGTAATTCTGCTATAATCCTATATTCTATGTATACAGATATATTTACTGAACAAAATTCCTAACTATAAAACTTATTTATTATATATATTCTAATATTTCTAAGAATTTAATTTTGATGCGATATTTTGGGTTTCTTTTAAAATTTTCTCATTCCAATTAGAGTATTTGACTTTATATAATATCTATTAAAATTTTAAGATTCAATTACTTAAATACTTTTTGTCTGCTTCTTCTTGCATTCCTTAAAAATGAGCTAAGCCAATCCGCAGCTCATTTTGCTTTTTGCTTTTTGCTTTATGTGTTAACTCTCATCTAATGCATTTATAGCTGTTTGTCTGAGCGAGTGTTGTCTGTGTTTACAGCTGCTTTTGCTGCTGCTGCTGCTGCTGCTGCTGCTTTCTAATGCAACATTACGAGCAGTAGGCGACTCAACAGTAGCAACAACAGCAACAATAACAACAACAACAATTGCAAATGCAACTGCAACTGCTGCAAACGAAGAAACAAAGCAAATGAAAGGCGGCTAAAAGCCAGCAGCAGCTTCAATCTCAGACCCATATAAGCGCCACACTGAAACAACATTTTATGGCTTTAAGTTGTCAATGAAATCTAAATATTAAATATAAAAATAAATATAAAAGTAAATGTAAATTTAAATATCATAAATTTTATTAATGAAGACTACCATTTTAATATGTAATGAAATTTATAAAACAAATATAAAAATAAATATAAATAAATAAATAAATATATGAGATTTTATATGCCTGTTAATCAAAACTAAAGTTTTATTATGTAAAGTTGTCAATGGTCTTCTGACCAACTGCGAAAAGTGGTCAGAAGAAAGAACCGAATTGTCAGAAACTGTCGGTGAAGTTAAAGTAGAGACTATAGTACAGCAAATGTGCAACAGCATAGATGCCTGGAAAAGAGTCTGTGACTTCGCCGAAAACGTTCTCCGGCGGAAAAAGTGGGACCTGGACGCAGGAACACAGATGACAGTGCTCAGCTAGAGCATATACAAGGGCTTCACCTTGAAGGTTAATGCGGGATAGCTTCTGGTTCCAAGGTGGGAGGCAGCCCGAGAAGAGGAGGTTTTTTAGTCGGTAAGCAGTATTGCAGTCCGACACACCAGCCAGAGAGACGACCTGACTGACGGTGCATAAAGCATTTTTACCTACCTCAGCCACACAAAAAAAAAAAAAAATGAAATCTATAAAAATAAATGTAAATTGAAATCTCATAATTGTTATGACTCAAGACCAAACTTTTAGGATGGATTTGTATTTAATTCTTTTATAATTTATATTTTTATATAATTTCAAACATTTTTTTAACATTTTTTATTTGGTTTCTGCGCTGCTTGTGAAGAATTTTTTAAAGTTTTTTTTTTAATAATTTCTCAGTCAAATTTCTTAATTTAAAACTATTAAAATCTAAAAGTTCTTGAAATATATAATGATATGCATATCTATTTATCAGACATATGCATTTATAACTTAAGTTTAATTTAAATATTCTAATTTTGAGTGGACAAGTTTCTGTTTAACTAATATTTACCTCAATCAAACTATTTATCCATATATTTTAGATATTTTTAAAACAAACTTTTAAGTTCAACAGAAGCTGATTCAATTTCCCATTCAGATGGCAGTTTGTAGTTTGTAATTTTTCTCTAAGTGCAGGCCGGCCTGGCCAGACATCTTTAAAGGGGCGCTGCAACAATGTTGCACTAATGGCTGCTTGCAGCGTGCAACAACCTTGCGCAGAGGCCGTCGCTGGCGCACATCGTAATGAGCAATGTTGTGGATAATGATGCCGATGATGATGACGATCGTTGCCGATCCGTTGCCAGACATATTGAGACCAATTAGTGGCTCAAAAATCCGCTTGGCAGCAAACGGAACTGCAGCTTCGTCTAACTGTTCAATGCGGCTGTTGCAACATGCGGAATGCTGCACGCGACAAGCGGCCAATAGTAGAACGCCGACGCCGACGCCGATTCTGACGCGGACGCTGATGCAAAAGCCGACGCCGAAGTCAGCTGTGGCAGAGATAGAAGCAACAGCAGCAGCAGCGGCAGTGGCAGTGGCAGAGGCAGACGATCGCGGCCTACTTTCTCCACATTCCGAAATTCAAGTCGACAGAGTCTTGGCGACTCACAGACTTGCGACTCGGTTGTGCAGCCAGCGCGGCAGAGGAGTTGCTGGCAGCAGCGGTGGCGGCGGCGGCGGCGGCGGCGGCGGCAGCAGCCGGCAAACTAGACAAACCACCAGCCATTGAGGAAGTGAATGCATGTAGCATCTATCTAGATACAGTGAAACATGCCTTCAATTACCATTCAAATTAAGAAAGATTCAGATAAGTATTAGTAATAGTATGACGATTAGTATTAGTACAAATCATCAGATATAAGTATAAGGATTAGTATTTATATTAGTAAGTGAGTATAAGTATAAGTAAAAGTATAAGTATAAGTATAAGTATAAGTATAAGTATAAGTATAAGTATAAGTATAAGTATAAGTGTAAGTATAAGTATAAGTATAAGTATAAGTATAAGTATAAGTATAAGTATAAGTATAAGTATAAGTATAAGTATAAGTATAAGTATAAGTATAAGTATAAGTATAAGTATAAGTATAAGTATAAGTATAAGTATAAGTATAAGTATAAGTATAAGTATAAGTATAAGTATAAGTATAAGTATAAGTATAAGTATAAGTATAAGTATAAGTATAAGTATAAGTATAAGTATAAGTATAAGTATAAGTATAAGTATAAGTATAAGTATAAGTATAAGTATAAGTATAAGTATAAGTATAAGTGTAAGTATAAGTATAAGTATAAGTATAAGTATAAGTATAAGTATAAGTATAAGTATAAGTATAAGTATAAGTATAAGTATAAGTATAAGTATAAGTATAAGTATAAGTATAAGTATAAGTATAAGTATAAGTATAAGTATAAGTATAAGTATAAGTATAAGTATAAGTATAAGTATAAGTATAAGTATAAGTATAAGTATAAGTATAAGTATAAGTATAAGTATAAGTATAAGTATAAGAATAAGTATAAGTATAAGTTAAGTATTAGTATTAGCATTAGTATTCGCCATAGAAATAGCATTAGTATAAGACTTTCGAGCCATAACTATACACACATACATATATTACTATATTTTCTTTTGAAAATCATCATCATCCAATGAATATCTGTAAAATCTGATTGGTATATTAGAAATTATTACTTATTGCGACAATTTGAGGCTTCACTGTACATTCTCTGCGGCCGAATTACAAACATCGAGGCGTGCCATTTAACACTTCAAGTTGCAGTCAATTTTTGTATTCAGATTTTAGTTTTTGCGATGTTTTTTCTAGTTTTTGGGTTTTGGTGCCGCTTGGCCAGCCAAACGATGCAGTCACTGCTGACGTCGACGCTGGCGGCGCTGGCGTCGTCAGCTGGACAGCGACCAGCCTAAGAGGGCAGCGTCTTTTTACCGTTCTACAATTGCATAATCACTGGCGCTCAGCTGTTCGCAGTTGGTGTGAATGAGTCGCCGCCAACGTCGACGTCTGCGTCGGCGTCGACGTTGACGTTGACTTTGTCGAATCGCTGAATGAAACGGATTAAAATGTGGCCCTTGGCTGCCATCTCTCTCTCTTTCTCTCTCTTACTTTTGAAAGTGTGGCAATCTACGTTTTTTTTCGCGATCGCTTTGCTATGCTTTTGTTGTGGTTGTTGTTGTTGCCACGCACCGTATCGCACTTTTAGTTCATTTACCTGACGGAACGCCGCTTAACAACTGTTCGGGCCTAACTGTTATTTTGTCTTGCGTTTTATGTCCAAAAATAGCCACAATCAATGTGTGTGTGTGTGTGTGTGAGTGCAGGTGTGTGTGCCCAGCTTGCGCGTGTTTCGTATAATTGACAAAGACCACAACAAGTAATTGAGTATGCAAGGCATGAAGCTACCCTGTAGCTAGCTAATTCAAATCAAATAGAATGAAAATAGATGAGAGAAACACAGATGCGATATATATAGAGAGAGAGAGAGAGAGAGAGAGAGACAGACAGAGACAGAGAAAAGGAGATAAAAAGCTAGTAAAACAGGGATAAAAGAAGGCAAGAAACATAAAGAGAGAGCAAGCCAGAAAAGGTGAGAGAAATGGAGTGAGAGATAGAGAAAGAAAAGCAGATAAAGAGAGAAATATATAGTCAGTAAGAGTGCTTCTGTCGGAAGTGCTGAACTAGAAGATATCCTTGACCCTGCTCAGAGCTGCAGCACACACACGCACATACTCTTAGTGCGCTTCGGTTGGTTCATGGGCTATACTCAGGCTAATTAGTTATAGAATAATTTCAGTTCTAGATGTATTATGTGAATAATACTTTTTTTCAAAAAATGAATGTCATAATGAATCATCCCTCGATTTTATATTGAAAAATATCGATTATTATCGGTAGTAAAAAATAATAAATAATAGATCAGTGTGTTCATACGGGCATGTATTGTGTCTGATCATGTATATATATACTTTATTTCGTCTTCTGCGATATTACACTCTGAATTCGCATTTTCAGGTTTAGAGGAAAGAGAGAGAATGAGAGAGAATGAGAGAGAAAGAGAGAGAAAGAGACAGAGATAGAGAAATGAAGAAGTACATCAATATTATGAGCAGGACAAAAATTAGAAGCAAACTAATTTGCATTGCATGAATTACTGCATGGAGAACTCTCTCTCTCTCTCTCTCTCTCTCTCTCTCTCTCTCTATCTATATTTCTCTCGTTATTTTACAGGGTATTCGCTACATCAGCTACTTGTACTGCATAGATAACGCGCTCTTTCTCTCTCTCTCTCTCTCTCTCTCTCTGTCTCTCTCTCTCTCGTTCTTTTACAGGGTTTCCCTTAGATCAGCTACAACAGTTTCAACAGCTCTCCAGCTGGCATTTGGACTTGGCCCAGACGCCGTTTTGCGTTGATTTCCTAATTGAATTTCCTGTTGCTGCTTCTTGTCTTTGCTTAGCTCAAGTTGGTCAAGCAGCGGCGGGCGGAGTTGGATGACTTGCAAGGGGATGTATGTAACACGCTCAGCTGTTGATTGTTGGCAGCTGTTTGCTACTCTCTCCCTCTCTCTCTCTCTCCCCCTCACTCTCTCTCTCTCTGTGTCTCTCTTTCCATGAATGACATGAAATAAATGCAAAATTAAATACCAGAAAGAATCTGGGGATCAAATTTGATTTATTAATTGTTTAGCTTGACAAGTTATTCGTTTTCTGTTGCATGTTGCACGTTGCACATACGCCACATTGGCCAAGTGGCAAGCAAATCAAATTAATTTCGATTTGTTTGAGCTCCTCAAGGAATTTCGACAAACGAGAGCTTCGCTCCAGCTATCCGTCTTATTCACCTTCTTCTTCTTCTTCATCTTCTTCTATGGGGTATATCAAATTGCAATTGGCTTTTAGCTTTTGATAATTGTTTATTGCGTATACGCAATGTTGCTGCTTCTTGGCTCGTTGAGCTGTCAATTCCCTCGGGATAATATCAGAGCTCCTCTGCCACACACACACACACACACACACATAAATAACACTTGTGTCTTGGCCACTTTGCTTATTGGCCTACAAAATTGTCTGAAATATTCATGAATTTCTCTGCAAAATTTAAGACAAATTTCGCAAGCGGCCGCAATGGAAATTTTGAAGCCTTGTAAACGCTTGGCAGATACAATACTTTGTGGTTAATTAATTTGGGTATTTAATTTGTAAAATACCCTGTAAGTATGTATATAGTATATTATGTATGCATTTACCCATTATTTATCAACTTTTACTTTGCTTTACTTGATACAATAAAAAACAATTAATTGAGATTTTTAATACATGAAATATAATATATTTTTATTATACAGGGTATTTTTGCGTAAAGTTTTTACATCTTGTATTAGTTCAAGGGTATTTTGAGTCTTCAATTCTTCAGTCTTAAAGTGATCTATAGATTTAAATGTCTACTTACCACACCCTACATTCATTAACAGGGTATATTTAGCTGTAGCAAACTTTATAAAACAGAAAAATGAAGAGAGTTTGCATAACACATTTTTTAAAGTGTTTGAAGGCTCACAAATGCATTCCAACTGTTTATAGGGTATCCTTTAGCTGTTCATTTTGTAAATTTGTAAATTTTATCTTATTTTTTTAATGCAGCCATAAAAACGTAAAGTAGCTCGCATTATTCATCTGCATATTTAATGTGTAAATAATATTAAATAATGTATATTCAAAGTGAGAACAAAGTGGTGGGGTATGAACGACTGTGTAATACTGTTACTCAGAATTTAAAGGAGCTATCTAAACAGAGTATCAAAATGAATCAGATTCCTATATATATAGATATATACATATTTACAGTTCCTAGCTATAGAGCATACTCGACTCCAATATACTCCTTTTGACTATGGCAAACAGAGTATCACATTCTCTTTTTTTGGCAGATTTTGCAGATTCTCGGCAACTGCTGCCGCTGAATGCTTGAATCCTTTAGCACTCACGATAATTAGCGGCAATTTGCAGAGTTTTGACGTCTGGAATTTATGGCACATTTTAAGGACATTCGTCAGAGAGCAAAATGGTGAGAGAGAGATAGAGAGAGAGAGGGAGAGAGAGATAGTACTTGGATGGAAATTGAATTCAACTTAAACTGCAAACAGTTTGTGGCAATTTGGCTGACCGAATCATTCATAATGCAAGCTCTGTGGCAAGCTCTGTGTGGCAATGGCGCTGGCCAATTGACATGTTCCAGGTGCACGTCTCGTCTCCTGTACCATGTGTGTGTCTCTGTGTGTCTGTTATTCATCTAAGCCGCAAAACTTTGGCTGCGCTGTCGCTTGGCCTGGGTAAAAATTCATTGAATTTCAAATGTGCACTTGCCACTGCTCCAGCTACAGCTCCAGCTGCCACGCCCCGCCGCCTTCGCTACCGGCCAGCAGCACACGGCGAACAGCTCGTCAATTGGGCAGCGACAAACGTTGGCCACTTCAATTTGCATTGATATCGTGTGGCATGCAGCATGTCCTATTCCATGTCCTGTCTATTCATGATTCATTGGCCAAAACCCTGGCAGCTGGTTTAAATTTAACTCTTGCGACTCTTGCCACACAATCTCTGGCAACACAATGCGCAACACTTGACAAAACAAAGTCAGACGACAGCGTCAAGTGCGAAGACTCAACACAGTTTTTTTTTCACACACACAATACACACACACAAACACACACAAAACTACACACAACAACAGCAATTAATTATTTTCAAGCCTGCGGCTGAATTTCAACACATCAAAGTTAATTGAAGGCAAACTTTTTCGCTTTTTCACCTTTTTAATACCTCGCAGTAGAGTGAATGGGCACAAGGGTTTGCTTGCACTGAGGGTTGGGCACGAAAACTGAAAGGCTCTTCATGAATACATGTGCAAAATAGGGAAGTTCTTAGAATATAGCTTAAAGACTTCATGTTGAGTAATATGAAATTTGACTTAGAATTGTTGGAAAATCATTTGCAATTTATTTGGGCTTAGGTTAGCATTTGTCATATGCTGTTTCTCTCTTTTAAAGACTCTTTGGCTTATTATATATAGAGAAGTCGAAGAATTTCCAACCCAAGCGTTGTGTATAGATCAATGTCTCATCAGCCAATCTGCTTTTTAGGCCAGGCAGACTTCAAAGTAGACTAAGTCTGTTCCCAACTATTATTATCGAATATTATTATTATCAGCTAAAAATTCTCAAATTTTATTTATATTTTTATATTATTTTTTATATAAATTTTTAATTATATATTTATTTTATTTTTTATTTATATTTTTATTTTATCTTTTTATTTATATTTATATTTTATTTTTTTTATCAATATATTTTTTTTATTTTTATTTTTATTTTATTTTTTATTTTTTATTTTATCTTTTTATTTATATTTATATTTTATTTTTTTTATCAATATATTTTTTTTATTTTATTTTTTATTTATATATTTTTTCTATTTTTGTATTTATATTTTTATTTTATTTTTTATTTATATTTTTATTTTGTTGTTTTATTTATATTTATATTTTATTTTTAATAATATTTAGATATTTTAAACAGCTTATGCTCCACCTTCTTTAGCCAACTTCTCTATCCACTATGGATCATTCGATCTGCTCTTGCTGAGCTAAAACTAGTTGAGAATTCAATGGCTGCAGCTTTTGCAAAGGGCGTCAAAGAGAGCGAAGTCGGAGTTTACATTCTTTTTTCACACAATGGCAGCCAACTACGAATGTCATTTGGTCATATATCAATTTTGATTTGATCTTGATATCAAGGTAATATGAGAAAAATTAACTTACAAAAAACCCCAAAAATATTTGAATTTTCCTTATTTAATAATTATTTTGCATGTGAAGGAATATATGTAACTCCCGCTTAACTACAGCTAAAAAGAAATCTCTTTCTTCCATCCACTCTTCTACCTTTATTTATGAAAATTATATATATTCGAACTTGATCACGACGTAATCTTACTAATTTAGTTAATATTTAAATATTTTGTCAATTTTATTGCACTCTGCGGCACAAAGCGAGAAACAAAGCAAAGTCTGTTTAGAGCTCAGATTTGCTTTTACCATTTTACAGGGCATTTGCTAGTCGTGCCGTTGCAGCTGGCACAACTGACTTGTTTACTTTGAGTTTTATTTGAGTGCTGAAGGTGCTGCCTAACAGGCTGAGTATCTCAGCTTGCCAGCAGGCTGCCTCTGTCTCTTTGTCTGCCTTTGACACCCTCTCCCTCCCTCTTTCTCTCCCTCTCTCTCTCTCTCTCTCTCTCTCTCTCGTTCTACTCTTATCTGTACGCCCATTGCCAGTTGTCATGAAATATCTCACGTTACGTATACGCAGCGCAGGCCTCGCACATGTCCTCAGACGCGGCTGTTGATGAAGACAAATGATGTGAGGCCTCCCATCTAGTGTCTCTGTCTGCTGCTGCTTCTGCATCTGTCTCTGTCCCTGTCTCTGTCTCATGGTGAGGTATGCATGCCGCACCTGCGGCATCTATTAGCTGCAGGGGCCATTAAGTCAGCTGCGTGTTAGTGACCTCATTTGCGGCCTTAATGCCACAAAATGTGGCGCTTTAATCAGGACACGCGCAGGACACGCGCAGGACACTCACGCCTTTTGCCCCCAAAATGCCGCATCCTTTCATATATCATGCCCAACTCAGCTTCACACTTTCTTGTGCTGCGTCAAAAATGTTTGAAATATGATGCGCTACAATTTTTCATGCCAGAAGCTGAAGATGAAGACGAAGGAGCTGGATAACAGCAGCAACAAGAACAATGCGAACTTCCGCATTTGGCATTCAATAATTTAAGCTCGGAGCCGTCACTTGTTAACAATTAAAGTCAAGAGTTGTAACCTTTGGCCCGAGCAGCGCTCTCAACAATAAATAAAACATGCAAAACCCAGCGAAATATGAAACTATGGCACAAGGAACAAGGCAGCAGGCTGCAGGCAGCCGGCAGCAGGTCCTGCGACTGCCTCAGCTACTTGCCTCAGCTACTTTCTACTTTTTACTTGCTACTTGCTGCTTGCTGCTTGCTGCTTGCTGCTTGCTCCTTGCCTAGCTACTTGTCCTTGCCTTCAGCTGATGTTGTTTGTATTATGAGCGATGATGATGCTGGCTCCTTCGCTGACTGCTGACTGCTCCTCCTTCCCCTACTCCTGCTCCTTTATATCCTTCTACAGCTTCTGCTCGTGCTGCTGCCGTTGACAGCGTTTAGTTGAATTGTTTATTTGACTTTTAGTTGTTTTGCCGCTGCTGAAATGCGATGCTGACGCAAGTTTTATGTTTTTCAATACCCTGTCAACAGGCTGAAGTGCTTAGAGACAAGGTATATTATTATATGGGATGGCAATATACAAACGTAAATAGTATGAAGAAGTACTTGAAGTAAATATCTTAAGTTCCAATTGACAAATATATAGAAGATATACATTCATAGTGAACAGTTGAGCTTATCTTCATGTTGCTCCTTTTATAGTTGTAAAAACTGACTAAATTGGTATATGAATATATGAAAAGCTAGAGATCTCAAATTGAAAACGTATACTCATGCATACCATACGCAGTGCGAGCTTATCATTTTTTTTCGATAACTCATCACATTTTCTTAGTATCAGTGGCACAGCCCCTACTCATTAAACTATGGCGACGTTGCTGCTCTTGGCCAACAAATACATTGAATAGTTGGCTGCAGATATATATATATATATTATAAGTTTATATTAAAATTCTGAACTATCTTCTTCAATAATGACTTAGCTCTTTCATCGAATAACATTATTTGTCTCTCAAATATTGCCTTGCTATGCGGACCATCTAAAATTTTCTGTATGGATTCAAAAAGTCTCATAATTATTAATAAATAATTAATTATTTATAATTATAATACATAAATTGATTTTTTATTCCACATATTCCATCTGCTCATTCCATTCCATTCCATTTCGTTCCATGGTGTCCTCTTCGATTCCATTTCATTTACAATTTATTTTGATTTCTTCTATTTCATAGCATTTCATGCAGCTCTGTTTCATTATATTGCTTTGAATTGCATTTTATTTCATTGTATTCCATTTCATTTCAATTCCTTCTGTTAGGCTTCATTTGCGTCTAGTTCCATTTCATTACATCATATTTTGTGCTACACCTTTATTTTCCATTCCGTTTCATATATGGTATTTTATTCCATTTCATTCCATTATATTTTGCTCAACTTTATTATATTCCATTCCGTTTCATTGCATTACTTTCTATTCCAGTTCTAAAGTTGTCTCTAATCTATTCTTACTCTTTCCACAGAGTATCTTATAGTCGATCACTTTCGCCTTGCGCACTTGCTTCCTTTTATTGTAATTTTTTTGGCCTCGTCAACTCTCAACTGAGTTCAAAATTCAAAGGGCTGCGGCAAGTTTTGTCGCTGTTCTTTTCCTTGAGGCAGTCAAACAATATGCAAAAGTATTTCCCAGGCTCCAACTGGCAGCTTGCTACATGCTACTTGCTACTTGCCGCACAACAACAGCAACGTGCAACTGTTGCTTCGGGCAACAAACAAACGAGACCCCCTCACAGAGTTTATCACACATCATCAAACGAAATGAGTTTCCATAATTTTTATTGAATTTGATTGCTTGCAACTTGACACAGGAATCGATCAAAGCAGAAGAAAGAAAAGTGAATCAAAATTTCGGCTATGATATCTCTTCTATATAAAGCACTGAGCAGATGAAAAGAAATATGATATAATCAAAATATATATTATTTATAATATATACATATTCATATACATATATAGAATATATGTACATAATTATGAATAGAAGCTGAAGTAGTAATTCTTGAATCAGCTGCTTGGTTAGACCAAACAGCAGCTGCAGCAGATGCACAACAAAGGACAAACACACACACACACTCATGTCTACACCTACACATGCACCTGCGCACACACATTCACCTGCCTGAAAATCAGAGCCTGATATCGCTTATTGCTTTATGCCAGGCTCTAACTGCTGCAGCTCCTCACTCCTCACTCTTTTTCTCGCTCTCTCCCTCTCCCTCTCTCTCAGCTAGGCCTCAGTTGCCAGCGAAAGTATCTTTACTCTGCACACTCCGCACTATAACAAAGACCCCCCGCCCGCCCCTCTTCACAGGTAATTGATTTGCATATAAGCAAGTAAAATTTTTTAATTAACAAAACAGAAAACAAAAAACAAATTTGCAACTCTGGCTGTTTTGCGGAGGGAGGCGACATGTGTCACATGGGCGTGGCTGTGCGCCTGACTGAAACTTTAGACAGTGGCATATTTTCCATTGCATAAATCTAGGCGAGGGAAGGTGGAAGGGGCAGGGGAGGGTGGCGCAGTTTCAAATTGCGACCACTAAACGCGCGCTAAATGCGGTTTAGCTTTTTGGGGAGCTGCATGAAATGCGCCTGCAGCGAGTGGGCGAACGAAGGGAAGGGGCGTGGCATGGTATTGCCAGTTGGTTAGATAGTAGCTGGCTGTGTTTAGTAAGCTGCGCAGCTAGTCAAATTGTGGGCGTGGCCGTTGTTTCTTTCCCTTTTTTTAGTGTTTTGTTTTGGCTGCTGCTGTTTTTATTTTTGCGTGCGACGCAGCAGATGAAAACACGTGTGCCACAAGCTGTGTGGCAGCGCGGCAGAGACTGTCTGTGTGTGTGTGCGTGTGTGTGTTTGCGTTTGTGGCAGCCCCGTCTGTGGCAAGCCGTGCAAACAACGGTTTAAGATGATTAAGTGCTTTTCTGGCCGCACTTGTGTGGCTAGCGCACAGCTCAGCCAACATGCCCCAATATACATCACGCCCCCTCCACCTGCCCCTGCTACACGTCCTTCTTGTAGCTGCTGCTGCTGTTGTTGCAAGTTTTCATTTTCTAAAAGCCCACACAAAATGCCTACGAATAACTTTAGCCCAAATCCCAAAAAATGCTGCAACGAATATTTTTGAACGCTTTTCTATTTCTTATATTCCTTTTTCCCCACATTGTTGTTGTTGCTGTTGTTGTTGTTGTTGTGGAAATGTAATTTCCATATGTTTTGCCTGCCTGCCAGCCAGCTGGCGGCATTTTCTAAACATTTTCTGCTGATCTGCGGCGTTTTTTAAAGCAACAATAAGCAAAGGCAGCCGAGGAAGAGCAGCACGAAAAGGCAGGTGACGACAGAGTAAATGCACTGAGAGAAAAGAAGTTACAGTTTTTTGAGAAGTTTGCAAACTTTAGCTTGGGTAACACATTTGAGATTGTTTTGAGATTGTTTTTGGAGCTATTTTTAATTGTTTTGCTACCTCAATTATTTTTGTTTCATCGTCAATAGCTGAAATTAGCCTCTATTTTTGAGCGTTTGATAAGCTCTTCTTTTGCGTTTGTTTGACATTTTTACAGCTTTTCTTTGAAATTTTTACAGATCGACTTAAAACTTGGAAAAAAAATCATCAAACTATGTGAAAACAATGGAAAAAGCATAAAATTCAGCATGTACAGCGACAAGAACTAGGAAAAACTGTCTGCAAGGCCTAACGATAGCTTAACTGACAAACAAAAATTCGCTTTGCATTACGAATTACAAGAGATTTGAAAGCAAAATTTCAATTTACAAAAGGTAAAATATTTTTTTTTAAATATTTATATTTAAATACTTCAAACTAACAAGGGAAACATAATGTAAGTAATTTTTACAAATTGGTGAATGTTTGTTCAAGGGGACAGCAGTATTTTATGAATGATTGAGATTTTCTAAGCGGTTCACAAATTTGCGTGATTCGACTGTATATTATATTATCTTATGATCGAGCTGAGTGAACTTGAAGTTATTTTTCTTAATAGTGAGCTTCATTTACCTCGTGATTTATTAAATTATTATAGTACTTAAATTAGTAAACAATTATGGTAAGAGTAGAAAATTAAACTTATATTTGAGGCGTGCACATTTTTCAAGATTTTGTCAAGCTGTCCAAGTGAATTGCAAAGTTTAACTCTTCAGTCACATTTTACTAAATATTAAATTTGTTTGGTTTACACTCCAGCTAAGAGCAGTTTTGGTTGTTTTAAGCAAATTTTTATTTTAATTTTAAATAATATTTTAAATGATTAATTCTACAATACATTATTTATTTATATACAGACATATAGGCACAGATACTAGGTAAGAGTTATAGCTAAATGCGATAGAGCCTAAGATTAACATACGTAAAATTAAACTGAACAAAAAATAAATAAATACAAAAAACTATTAAATTTACTTTCAAATTTAACAAATTTAATTTTTTAAACTTCTCATTTAAATTTAAATTTATTTGCTTGTTTTAAAAAATAAGCTTATATTTGCAATGGTTTCTTCTTTTTTTGCTTCGATTTTTATATATTTTTATTTTTTATTTATTTTTTAACAAGTGAAATAACATTTTTCTACATCTTATTCACTTTACATATAATTTAATTAATTTTTAATATTTACTGTTTTTCTAATATTGAACCAAAATTCTAGTTTAGTTCACTGGAAGTTAAAGCTTAACAATTTTTTCTTTAAGTGCCTGGGAGAATGACTACACTTTGTGCTGAGCTTGTCGCCCCCAATTTAAAACTCCAACTCTCTCTCTGTCTCTCTCTTTCTCTCCTACTCACTGCGCCCTTCCATCTGATTTGTTTATATTTGCATTGAATCTGCTGCGTTTTTCAGTGTGTCAAGTTTTGCGGCTGCCTGTTAACCCTATTTGATGTGCTGCTCGACATTGAGGTACACAGCAGGCAGCACACACACACACACACACACACACCCACACACACACACACACACCCACACACACACAAAGAACTCTCTGTTGTGTTTGTTCAAAGATTAAGTATACGTCAAGTTGCACGGCGTGCAGCGCTTTTCAATTAGCTACAACTGCCTGCTGCCTGCTGAGGCTTTCGGCCTTCATCCCTCGTTCTTTGTCCTTAACATCCAGAAAGTTGCGTATGACACCTGTCAGCACTCATTTGCCATTTGACATTGGCATTGTGGCCATTTGGCCTGTCATTAAGTCAACACTTTAACCTTAAGTTTTAGGCTTACATTCACATGCGCCCAAAAAGATCTGCTAAAGTGAAATGTAATTTAATCAAGGGCAAAACTAAATCTAACCTAAGTGTCATTGTTAATTTGCAGCTTAGTTTTCTTCTGTTTCACTTGACAATCAGTTCATTTAATGTGAACCTAATTTGAAGTGTGCTTAAGCTGAGATGAAAGTCGGTTGACAAGAAAATCGTTTAAGCATTTGTTATTATTGGGAATTAGGGAAAGCAAAGACAGATTTATTTATTTTATATTTTTTATATATCAGTGAATTATAAATAAATATAAAAATAATTATAAATAAATAAATAATATATCTTGATATATTATCAAATTTTAAATGTTTTAAATTTACATTTTGCGAAATCAAAAGATAAGGAAATGGAGTGATTTGATATGATTCCCTTAAGTCGCTAGCTTTTGCGGCTTACACAGACAGACAGACAGGGCTAGATTGACTCAGCTCATTGCCCTGATCAAAAATATATCTAATTCATGGGGACTGCCACGCCTTCTTCTGATATATCACAAAATCAATATGCCCTGAATTCCCATTTCAATGTCTGTTCGTCTGTCCGTCCGTCCGCCAGTTCATACGTCGATCTCTGAGCTTGTAAGAGCTTAGACTTAAAATTTATACATACAAATTATGAATTATATGTCAAAACGTAGATCTCTCAAGGTTCAGGGTAACTCCTAGTTAGGAATACCCAACTAGAGCTTTCTTACTTGTAGAACAGCTCAGTCTTAAAAATGATCCGCTTTCCATGACATGTGCAGCCAGAGCTGCTTTCTGTATTGTTGTCTGATGCATTTGCTTATTTCCAGATTTGTGTTGTGTAATTCCTGTTATCAATTTGACAATTTATTTTACTAATTTATTAAACGTAGGTTAAAGAAGTTTATGTATAAACCTGAAAAAAATGCATTAAAAAATGTTTTTACATTCATTTCTTGGGTAAATTCGTCTAATAACTGATTTGCTGATGTCCTGACATGATTGAAACCATTGGCAATTGCTTGTTAGGCCTTTGACAGTGCACATACCCTTGACTCCTCTTAAGCAGCCCTTAACTCGCATTCGGCCTGCATAATTGAAGTCAATTTGTGAACACGCGTTGAGAGTATTGAGTGAATGGGCATGTCAATCAAATGGATATTGTCTGATTGCTGGCTGCCATAGACTAAATGTCTGATATTGCATTTTGGGACTTTTAAGCAGCTAGGGGTTGAGAGAGAGACACACACAGGGAGTGAGAGAGAGAGATAGAGAGAGCGAGTCAGTGAGGGGGCGATTGTCACTCTGTTTCTGGTCCTCGGAGAGGCTGACAATGCCAGCGCACTTTAATTCTAATTCGGCTATTAATGTGCGTGTCCTTTGGCCTCCATATCAACTTTTCTCGCTCTCTCTGTCCCTCTGTCCCCTCACCTCCTCTCTCCTTCTCTCTCTCTCTATATCTAGTTTGCAATTAGCTCAATTTGTGCCCCAGCCGCGTCCCTCGACACTTTTGTGCCCGCCCCTTTTAACGCTCCTCATTTGCATCTGATCAAAGTTAATCCATTTGAATATTACGAGTGCGTGTCGAGTTTGATACTTTTTTTTTGTAATACCCTGTAAATTAGTGAGGTGAGCTATATGTAGCTAAATTGTAAGCATGGTATATAAATATATATATAGAGGTTAGTTTATTTTGATATTTCTATGAGCTTTGTTTCTAGATTCTATAGAAAGTCTGCCCAGCCTCCAGGAACTCAGCAAACATAAATGCAATTATTGACTTGAATTTTGGTTTGATAAAAGCTGTGGACTTTTTATTTTGATATATATGCACATATAAAGATATAACTGAATGTTTTTATATAAGTCTCAAAGACAAAATTGTCAACTAAATCAATAATATAAAACAATATATAAAGAATACTATATGATATTTAAAATAAGTATACATAAATAATAAATATAAAAAAAAACTAGCTTCAATAGCGTCGAAATGGTTTGCGTTCATACGGACAGACGGACGGACGGACGGACAGCAAGACGGACATTGCACAAAACCAATATACTCTTTTTCCCTTTGGGAACAGAGTATAAACATATAAAAATATATATTATAATAAAAAATAAATAAATAAATATAATAAATAATATTTATCATATCAAATACTAAAATAAAAAATTAAAATAAACAATTTCATATCAATAATAATTTTTTATTTATTTTTTTTTAATTAATGTTTTATTTGCAATCTGTCTTATACTAAACAATAAGCAAATGTACTAAAATGAACAGTAACTAACACATAACCGGATGGATTGACCTCCAATGAGATTAGTCCATATATTTACATATTTACATTTCTAGTTAGCTCTATTCTCTATTTGGCAAGTCCGGAACGTGATATCTTTTCAAACTCCGTCGCCTATTATTTGTGTTGTCTAGAAGTCTAGAAGCTAGAAAATTGCTGTGGTCATGTAGCCTAGTTAAATATCTTTCTGCGCTTTTTTGTATTTCCTCTTTGACAAGAGGAAGTTTGAGATCTTTATGGATGTCAAAGTTTGTCATATACCAAGGAGCACCTGTTATTGTTCTAAGGGTTTTTGACTGGTAACGCTGTAGTATCTCGATATTTGACTTGCTGGCTGTTCCCCAGAGCTGCAACGCGTAAGTCCATACAGGTTTTAGGACGGCCTTATATAGCCGTATTTTGTTTTCCAGGCTTAGCTGCGAAGGCGGTCCTAATAGCCAGTACATTTTCTTAGTCTTGATTTGTAGCTGTCTCTGTTTTGCGTTTATATGCTGCCTCCAGGTAAGCCGTCGATCCAGGTGTACTCCCAGGTATTTTACCGTTTCGCTGACTGGAATGATGGAGCCATTTAGTGAGACTGTGGGACAGTTTCCGGGTCTGAGAGCGAATGTTGCACTTGCACTGACTTTTGTTCTCCACTTTTTTAGCCATGCTTCAATTAGACCAAGCTCTTCTTGAAGCAGGTTGGATGCATCGATTGGATCAGTGCTCGTAGCAATGACTGCAGTGTCGTCAGCGTATGTTGCTATCTCAACAGCATTTGTTGTAGGCAAGTCGGCTGTATAAACAGTGTGCAGAACTGGACCTAATATTAAAGTATCTATTCCAATAATTGGCTGACTTATGTTTTAAAGTCTATACAAATTTGCAGGTAGATATGTTCTACAAAAAGTCTTTTACATATTCTCTCAGCATTGTAGGTTTCAATGTTGCAATGTTATTTCGTACAGGGTATCTCTTGATTGCCCACAGCCACTTGCCCAGCTAATGTTGGCTTCTGCTTTTGGTATTTTTGTTTGTCGCATATCTTTTTGTGCAGCATTTTTGTTGCTGTTTATATAAAATGCTCATATTTATTTGGAATGCATTTGAATATTTTGCGCATATTTCGCAGCATCTAATGGGCGAGCGTCGCATAACTTTAATGCAGGGCTTTTAGCATAGTTTTTACCATTCGCCATTCGCCATTCGCCATTGGGGATCGTCTGATTAGCATCGTTTTAATGTTTAATTTAGGCTCTGGTGGCTGCCATTAGCTGCACATGAAACATTTTACTAAAATAAAAATACATAATATAAATATTTATACAATATAAATTTATGTAAATATATATTTATATACATTTTTCAATATATTTATGTAAATATATATTCCATAGCTTTTGCTTTATAGATTGTATTTTGTTTTTAGAATTTATTAGCGCCTGGCAATTGCTCGGCTTTGTGTTAATGGCGTTGCCAAAAATTGTAAATAATTTATATTTCATTGCTAATTGCTGCCAACTTCTTGTTACGCGCCGCTGTCGCTGCTTTCAATTTTGGCAACATCATTTTTGGTTTTAATTGCAAGGCAATTTTCCGGCGCTCAACAATACAAAACAAAAAACAAAAAAAAAAAAACAATAACAACAACAAAAATATATATTAACATAAAACGATTTATTATGCCATGGAAGGCTGTCTTTAATGGGTATATGCTCTGCAAAGCAGTTCTTTTCGAACATGAAACATGACGAAAATATGTTTAATGTTTGGCAAACTCATATCAAGCTAAAAACTACACGAATCTATCAAACAATAAATAAATAAATAAAAAATCAAATTGCATTAGACTTGCTTTTGTCTTAGTCGAGTTATTGCACTTTGAAGACTTCTGGGAACTGCGGGGAATAGAAATTTGTAGCTATATTTTAACATTGATCTTATAGTTCCTGAGTTCGCTGAGGCTAGCAGTCTCGTACCTTCATTTACATACAAGTATATTGATTATAGTTAAATATCTGCCCAATAGACAATGTCTAGCTCTTATACTTTCCGAGTTCGTTTGGGCCAATCATAGATTGTCTATATGTTTTATAAAATTACTCAAATCAAATAAACTTGAATAATTTAAATTTAGTTAGATGATGAAATTAGTTCATTTCCATATAAGTATATATAGGGTATATACTATATAGTCTTTCATATATATATCTATATTATTAGCCAAAAACGAATCCTGCTGCCCCATAAAATAAACAACAGACAGAAATCTGCGTGCAATTGGCTCGAACAGTAGCCTGAATTTAGAAAAAAAATTAAAATGAAAATTTATCCACACAAAAGCCAACATTAAACCGGAACTCAATTTAGCGACAAAATGCCTAAAATGCTGTTTGCCAAAAGCGCCTATCTAATACACAAATACAGCCACGCAGCTGGACACCTACATGAATACACTGGAAAAAAGGAATGTGAAATCAAAGAAGTAAATAAAAAGCCTTAAAAATGTTTTATGATTAGGAATATTTATTAAGAATATTATTAGTCGAAATCGATTAATTATATATATGTATATATTATCATATTTTATAATTTATTATTATTTTATATATTATTATTATTATATTTTATATTTTACAAAATAATTTAAAAAAGACATTCTGATATATCAATTTTATCATTTTTTATATATATACTAAATTTCCCAGTTAAAGCATAAATAACTTTTGAAATTTATCAAAAATTTTCGCTCAGTGTAAATTTTTGTTTGCATATTTTTGTGCATTTCGAATACTTTACAAATTTCGCATATGAAAATTGTGCGCGGTTAAAAGGCGACAGCGAAAGCTGTCAACGTGTGTGTCAGTGTGTGTGTGTGTGTGTGTGTGTGTGAGTGTGTTGGCGTGTGTGTGAGAGTGTTTTGGGCGCTTGTAGTTGTGTTTTTATTTTGAACAAATCTAATAACAATTTTACAGACAGACAAAGTTAGGCAACACTCACAAATTGGTTTCTAATTTAATTGTTGTTGTCTGGCTAAATTAAAGTTGCCAAAAAAGAGAGGGAGAGAGAGAGAGAAAGGCAGACGGCGGAGGGAACAAAAATAAAATGGCGCTTGAATTAATCAAGCGTCAAGTGCGGCAACAGCTTGAAGCAGCCACATTCGCCGAGCTAATTAAATATTTGCATGCCAATTGCAGGAACTGAACAAGAGAGAGAGAGACAGAGATACTTAGACACACATACACTTCCATATCTACCGTTAAGTAGCTGTTCAGCTCAAGATGTGCTAATAATAATAATGAAAAGTCAGCGCCGAACATAAACTGCAGCAGGACGAAAGCAAACGTCGCAGAAAAAAAAGTAAAAAGAAAACAAACAAAAATAAAAGAGCACAAAATTCGGGGCGCAAATAATGATGAGAAAAGAGCCCACAGCAGCAACAGCGGCAGCGCCAGCAGCAGCGGCAGCGGCAACGGCAGTCATAAAATGTGCCCAGTTCCACTTTATGGTCAGTGGCAGCGCTGGCAGCTCGGGCAGCGGGCAGCAGGCAGCGCTGGCATCTGCTTAAGCGCTAAAACACGATAAATCTAATAAGGCTACAACAAAAAATAGTGAGAGCGGGCGTCTAAGAGAGCGGGGCGCAGCTCCTGTCGGCAACTGCTGTCGCTGTCGCTATCGCTGCTGCTGCTGCTGTTACTGCTGCTGCTGCTGCCCGTCTGCTGTCTGTCGCACGCTGAGCGCCGCATGGGAAACGCGTCGCAACGTCTTAGCGTGGCAGCTCGCATAACTGACCTGCCCCACGTGCCGAACGAAGAGCGTCGCTCTTAAGTCCTGTGCGCTCTTCATGCTCTTTGGTTAGCGAACACCCCCCAGGAGTAGTGCTCAGTCGCTGCTCAGCCAAGCGGATGCATTGCAGAATGCCGGCTAAATTGAAGCTTTCCGTTTACTTCCGCTGCTGGCGCCAGCAGCAGTTGCTGCCGCGGCCTCTACAGAGCTCTGTAAGCGCCACCCTCTCTGCCGCGTCGAATGTCTGCTGCGTTTGCTATCAAGTGCATTAATTTATTTTATTTTTTTCTTTAATATATAAAAATTATTATTTTTAATTATTAGCTGTTCATTTAACATATGATTTATGTGCCGCTAGCGACGCTGCCAATACGGGGGAATTCCTTTGTTGTAACTGACGCTGGCGTCGCAGTCGAAGCTGGCATCGGCGCCGCTGCCGCTGCCGCTGCCGCTGTCGCTGTCGCTGACTTGTTGATGAGCAACGAGCGTCAAGTGCGGCGCATCTAACGGCATTCGTTTTGCAACTACAATGCAAATGAGAGTTCGTCTGGCACGCTCTCTCTCTCTCTCGCTCGCTCGCTCACTCGCACGCTCGCTCGTGCGCGCTGTGTAACTTTTTACTGCAGGCGACGTCGGCGCCTCGTGCAAAGTTTACTATGCCAATGCACTCAACGGTACGTCGTCGTCGTCGTCGTCGTCGTCATCGTCTGGCGCCCACTGCTCGGCTTCGGCACTTGGCAATGCAGCGGCAATCGCAGTAGCAGCAGCAACATCAGTTGCACTGGCAGCGCGCCGACGCAGCACAGCGTTCTCTCTTTCTCTCTCTCTCTCTCGCTCTCATTGATTGGCGTCGCAGTTGTTCGTTTGTCAGCGCTGCGGCCCACCTTCACCTTCACCAGCTGTCGCTGCCACTGCTGCAGTTGCTGCTGCTGCTACTTCGGCTGCGTTTGCTTGCACACAGCAGTTCTCGTTGGGCAAGTCCCCGTCTAGTTGGCATTCAGTCGAAACGCAACATTCGCCAGCTGCGGTTGCCCAGCGGCGACAAGTGCAGTTCAACCAGTTCAACGCAGCAGCACTCGCAGCCGCAGTAGCAGCCGCAGCGGCAGCAGCAGCAGTAGCAGCAGTCACAGCCACAGTCGCAGTCGCTGTCGCACTTTGCTGGCAGTCGCTATTGACCGCTCAGCCGCAACGGTCGACTGTTGGGCACAGCTGCGTTGCGTTTATATTGCGAAACGCTGCGCAAACGCACGTTCCATCTAACGGTACAAACACACATACAGTTAGACATTCGTCAAGTGTTGCCAAGTTGACAAACGAAACAATGATTTTTCAAATTTCTGGTGATCAGCAAATTATTATTCAATAAATACTGTAAATATATATAAATGTATGTATATATATTTATGTATATCAATGTCAAACTCGCCGTGTAATGCGAGGTTTTGTTATCAATTCGCCGTAAATTCATTTTCCATTTCTACGTCGCGTCGTTTTTGCCATATAAACAAAATACATAACGAAATGATAGACTGGAAAAGCAGCAAAAAGCACAAATAAAAACAAAACAAAAAAAAAAGGCAAAAGAAAACAAAAACAAATCAAACAGAAAGAGAAAGAGAGAGAGAAAAAATGCAATCGTTGGAAATTCCTGAATGCAATACACTTTATATGGAAGGGCCGCCGACAGGTGAGTGCAATGAATATGATATTTGCATTGAATATGATATATATATTTTATATATATAAATTTATGCATATGATATGATATGACAACGAGCTATGAGACAGTGAATGGGCGCCGCAAATCGACTGATTGAAAGTTGTGCTCGGGGCTAAGTTAGGGGTATTTATAGGGAATTCATATGTATAAAGTTGTAGTAAGGGAATCTATGAACGAAAGATATGATATGTGATATGGCATATGAAATATTCCAATTCAAATATTATATATGGATCTTTTCATATGGAATATGTAAGGGCAAAGACTTTGTGGCCTTAGATTGAGATTGAAAATAATTTTGGTTTCTTGCTTGGGCAATTTATGGAAGAGAGAGAGAGAGAGAGAGAGAGAGAGAGAGAGAGAGAGAGAGAGAGAGAGAGAGAGAAAATTAAAGTGTGAACCAAAAACACAGGAAATTTTCTTTTTAAATTATTAGAAAATTAAATTTTTTACTTTAAAAAAAAAAAAAATGTATTATGTTTCAAAACAATCTTCTATATATTTTGTATAGTATTAACATGCTCCTAGCCAACTACAATACATCTATAGTATATTTGATCACATTTAAGTTAGCTTCGATCAGGCTGTTCTATATTGTATATTAATTTTGGATAGGCAAATTATTTCAGGAAAATAAAAAATTGCTCCAAATTTGGTTTTTTGCTTTTAAAAACAAACAAACGAAGATTTCTAGAATTTTTAGTAGAAAAAATATTTTAAAAATATATTTTAAATTATACAGTTTGAGAAATTTGGTTTGAAGAACTGATTTGCTTTGCTCTAATATAGGGTGTTTTTAGAGGTTGAGAACTTTCGATAAATATAACTATGAAACCAGCTGTTATTTCAGGCAGCTGTCTTAGACTTTTTGTTCAGTATACTTTGGCAAATCACCATGAACAGACTTACGACTGATCAACGTTTAAAAATAGTGGAAATTTACTTCCAAAATTCGCGCTCTGTTCGCCAAACTTATAGTCATATTAAAAGTGAAGATCACATTTTCATTTGTATATAGAACTCTGTTTATAGAAGTTAACATATGATAATTCTATAATTATTCGAGTATGTAGAGTTATTTCCTGCTCCCAAATACGATCAGTATTTACATACATACATATGTATATAGAGCTGTGGTCATAAAAATAGTAGTGCGACTGAAACAGCAAAAACCTTGTGTTAAACATAATATTTTGAAAACAATTTGAATAAAAATAATTATACACATACATAAAAAAATATATACATATGTATATATACATATATATATATAAATATATATTTGTGAATTTTAATATTTGTTTCAAATTGTTTCATAATTTTGCTGTCCAACAATTCAGTTGCACTACTATTTTTATGAACACAGCTGCATATATATTTGATTAATGATCACATATTTAATTTCAAACTTCAATCGAGTTTTTTGAAGTTAATTTGCAGTGAAATATTTCAAAATTTGTTTTCATAACATCCACTCTGAGGCTTAAAAAAAACGAGTGAGCAACAATTTCGTTTTTGCCTGATCATTTAGAACGCTTCTTCGCCCATTGTTTGGCTCTAATAATAAATGGTGTTAAATAGTTTGGCTCGAACGGGTAGCTCAGAATTTGATGAGCATTCCAGGCCCCTTTGGCCCCTCTACCCCCCTCTGCCCATAGCCTCCCGTCGAGTGCGATGATTTGCACTTTTTTTTGGCAAGTCGAAACTAATTTCGAGTTTTTTCTTTACTATTTTTTTCCACACTCTTCTTATCAGCGCAAATAGACAATTTAAGAGATAGAGAGAGAGAAGAGCATGGGCAAGAGAGTGAGCGAGAGTGTGCAGTGGTGTCGGCAAGGGGGCGTAGCTGAGAGGGGCTCTTATCAGCGCCTGCCTGCAAAATGACAATTTTATTTGGCGCGCATTTTGTTGCCTGCCCCCGCCGAGGCCCCCTGCCACCCCCGCCCCAGGGTCGCTTCTCGCGCAATTGCATTTGCTGATAAGCAAATTAGCTTGCCAACTGGCCTAATAATTGAGTTTGAGGTGGGAGGCAGGTGGCAGGTGGTAGAGGGCAGTGTTTACCTGTGCGGTAAACGTGAGAGTGTGTGTGTGTGTGTGTGTTGGGGGCGTTAACCAGTCGAGCAAACTTCTAAGCAGCCGCCGACTGCTTTTTTTTTAGCCAAAAGCGGTTCTCACATTTGTCATGGATGGACCAGGAGTGGGGGGAGGGGGCGGACGGGTTATGAAAGGGGGAGTTCATAATAAAGAAAAGTGGCCGCAAAGAGTGCTTAAAAAATGGAAATAGATGAGTGTGCCAAGAGCAAAGCGGAGGCTGGGCAGGGTCGCAGGTGAAAAAAGAGACGATGAACAAAAAGAAGAAAATGAAATAGAAACATGAGAGCAAAAAAAATGAACTAAAGAATTTCTACTTATAACGAGTTTTTATTACAAACGCGCGAAAGCGGCACAAAAAAATAAAAAAAGAGAGAGAAGCAGCCCGCAAACCGTTAGCCGAAAATGTATTAAAAAAGAAGTAAAAATAAGTAAGCAAAAAAACAAGAAAAAAAGACCGAATCTAACAAAATTCCAAAAGGAGTGCCTGAGCCAAAGGGAAGAGCGAGAGAGTGAGAGAGGGTAGGAAGGGGAGCAGGCAGAGTGGGAGAGTGCACATAAAAAGTAACAGCATTTTTGCCTAGCAGACAAATGCACAGACAGACGCAGAGACGGACGAACTGGCAGATGAAGAACAAGACTACGAAAGCATGAAGCAACATTATTCAAAAGAAAGCCAAGTTAAGGCATGCCGAGCACACACACACAGACACACTTTCAAAGAGAGAGAGAGAGACAGAGAGAGCAAGAGCGCAGACAGACAAAAGCAGCATAATGCAGCAGAGAAGTGCATGAGACAGGCACAGTTACAACAACAATGGCGGATCGCAGCTAGCATTAAACATCAAAGCAGCAGCAGCAGCAGCAGTAGCAGCAGCAGCGACAGCGACTGCGACGCCAACAGCAACAGCGACGCCAGCAGCGAATGTAAGCGCTACAACAACAAGCACATGCCGACATTCTTTCATTCGTACAACGACCTCGACTTTGATTTGCAGTTAAACGGCAAGAGCCAAGTAATTTTTGCAAGCGTGAGAGAATTATTTTTGCGAGAGAGCAAGGCGGCAACAAGGCAAACAGATGTCAGCCCCAAACGGCCTCTAGACGACCTACACGCGTGAGCGAGAGCTAGGCGTGAGAGAGCGCCAAATGTGCCCTCGGCTCGACTCGGCTGTCGTGTGGCGTCGTCGCGCTTCATCGTGCTTTGGCATTCGTGTGTCGTCGTTGCTTCTGCTGTTGGCTCTGCTGCCGCTGTGTTGGCAGCGGCAGCGACAGCGACAGTGACAGCGACAGAGGCTGCTGTATGCTATGCCAAGTCGTTTGTTCGTCAACTCCATTCATTCGTATTGCGCGTCTCGTCTGTGCCGGTCGTCCAAAGCTGCTCAGGTCTAATATAGATTGTGTTTCATTTGTCATCAGACACACAGACACACACACAGCCACACAGACACTTCATACAATCATACAGTTAGGTAGACAGTGTTCAGCAACAAAGACAAAACAGTGCTTTAAAGTGCCCAAGTGAACAGTCGCAGCAAGCAATCAAATAAAATAACACACAAAAAAGCCAACGCGTTGCTCATGCAAAATAAAATTAAAAAACAAAAAAATAAGAAATAAACTTGACTATCGCCAGACACAGACACACACACACACACACACGCATACATTGAAATGTGAAGAGAGACAACAAAACAGCAGCGGGCCGGCCAGACAACTCACAAACACATAAACACAGATACAGCTAGCAGTTAGCAGCTACAGTTATCAAATGCGGCCGCCGCCGGCCTGTCAACTTGTCCAGACAGCGAGAGCGAGCAGGAGGGGGAGAGAGAGCGACAGCGAGAGTGTGTGGGCTAGAGCGAGCGAGCGAGCGAGAGCGGGCCTATAAATTTCATATGTGTGCAATGTTTGTGCCTGGCTGCTGTGCGTTGTATCAGCTAACCGGATGTTGATTTGTTGGCCGCAACAAACACAAAACATGGTCCAAGCCAAGCAGCAGCCATCTTAACACTCACACTCACACACACACACACACACACATATATATAGAGAGAGGCATACGCACACCCTCGCTGATACATTTGCAACACTGGCGCTGCCTTTAAGCACGATGAAAAAGAATGCAAAATGATGCTAGATAAAAGACTTGCAACACGCTTGAATGAGGCCAGAAAACAAAGCCAGACAAGAGTGCATACAGTCATATACTCTCCATACACTCTTCATATACTCTCTATATATATATCTCCCTCTCTATCTCTCTATACTCGATGTATAGGCAGCCATGGAACGGACAAGCACAGCTTTAAATAGGTAAGCGAGAGAGTTAAGCTTAGTTCTATTTTTTTTAAAGGGGGCTACAAATTCTTAAAAATTAATAAACAAGAATTGGCTCTACTTGAAATTAATGAAACTATGTTCACACGTTAGTCAACACTGTTTTATATATTCATGTAAGATCTAAAGCGAAAAGAGCGTATTTGGAAAATATTTATAATTAATTTCAATTGCAAGTTTTACATGATATGAAATTTGTTTAGTAAAGTTTACATTCTAGAAATCTTTAAGAATTGTTGTGTTATAAATATGGTAAAAATTGAAAATTTTGCATTTTAGAAATTACAATTGACGCAGTAAATAAAAAATATAATATTTTTGGTATAGAACGCCTAAGATCCACCGTTTTTTATAGATAGATAGATAACAGCTCCCCATAGAGCATGCTGTGCTAAGATATCTAATTTTAAATTCTTGATATTATTAGTACAGTCGAGTCTCGATAATTTGTACCCCGCTAAATCGATAATCGCGATAAATCGAAAAAAATTCTATCCCCTTGAAAACAATTCGTTACAGTCGCGTCTCGATAATTTGAATTTCCGTCTAATTCGTAAGAAACCTGATCCCCTTGCCATTTCGAACTATCGAGACTCGACTGTATAAGTTATATTTCTATATACCTTATATAAAAAATATATATAAAATATATTTGCTATATATAAGTGATATTTGAAAATAAACTGAAATATATAATAGAATTATGAAATACTACCAATTTAAAGAGCACAAAATCTGCCTTTCTCTGCCTATAAATAATGACTTAAAGTAGAAATTATGAAGTTCATTCAATTTGAAGATTTATACAAGTTTTGAAACATTTTAATATACATGGATTAAATTTTACCCTTAAATATATGTATATTTCTTATTTTTTTGGAGTAATTTCTCAGATCTGTTTAAATTTGCTTTTAGTTTTAATTTTCTTAGTTTTGTGGGAATTCCAATCTTTCAAAGCTTTTAAAATTATTCTTCATCTTAGTTTTTGAACCATGGATTAAAACTTTCCCCTTAATATATATTTTATATATTTTTTTGGCCATATCTCAAATCTATTTAATTTTGTTCTTAGTGTTAATTTAGTTAGTCTTTTAGGAATTCAAATCTTTCAAATCTTTTTAAATTTGTTCATAGTTTTTTCATCATGTATTAAATATCTAGTTTAATATATATTATATCATCTCTTCTCTTCTAAGAATTTCTGAAATCTTTTTACATTTTTTCTTAGTTTTAATTTTGTTAGTTTTTTTGGCACTCAAATCTTTCAAATATTTTTACATTTTTTCTTAGTTTTAATTTAGTTAGTTCTTTTTTTTTGGTAATTTTGCAATTCTTTTCAATTTTGTTCTTAGTTTTTTCACCATTGATTAAGTTTCCAGTTCAGTTTTATATTATATCATCTTTTTTTTAGGAATTTCTCAAATCAGTTTAAATTTACACCTAGTTTTTTTTTCTGCCACAAATTAACACGTTTTTATATTCTAAGTTTCACATACAAGTGCGACATAGTTAAGTCTAGATCTACAAACTCTCTTAATATATTTACATAAATTCCAATTCCCAAAAAGCAATTAGACTATCAAATGCGCTTTCGAATCAACCTGAAAGTCTTTGCTTGTTTGCAGTTTAACAGAGCCAACTAAAAAGGGGGCACGTTAGCAACACACACACACCACACACATCACACACCCCTCTGCCTGCGCTGTGTCTCGTTTAACGGGGCGTGCCCCAGAAGCGTGCTAATAAAACATTTAATTAAAACATTAAGCGACGTCACATAATTAAACTGTAGCACCTGAACGAGCCAGTCGAGCGAGCGAGCTAACCCGGCCGAGCTGTCTGCCAAGTCGCACACACACACACAGAGAGAGAGAGAGCTAAACACCCATGTACAGTTAGGTTTTCGACAATTGTAGTAAAAGTTTATCGCCCGCATTTAAAAAACCATGGATTAAAATTCTACTTCAAATGGGCAGAAGAAAAGAAAGAAACAAAGAGAGGGAGAGAGAGAGAGAGAGGAGGAGAGAGAAAAGAAAAAAAAGAAAACTTTTTGCTACAATTTTATGCAACATGTTTTCTAACGTTCCTCTATGGGTGTGTGTGTGTGTGTGGCACCCACATTTTGTGCCGGGTAATCCCAACAACCAACCCCAACCCCCTACTCCACCCCAACTCCAACCCCGTTGCAATAAAGATAAGCGTCGCAGTTAGCTGCTAGATACCTGCATTGCCAGTGTGCCAGTGTTGGTTAACGAATGTTGTCCACTAATTGCAGCGCCAAACATTTTGTAAGCCTGACTATTTTGGCTGCCATTAAGAGGGGGCGGTGCAGGATGGGCGTGGCCAGTTGGTGCCAGACATTCCGACAATTTCATAGAAAATGCATGAGCACGAAAGCAATTCAATAGCCGAAAAATAGCTAGGCCAGAGGCGTGGCCAAACGGGGGGCGGGCCACAATGTACTTGTCGCTTGTAAAAAAAAAAAAGTAAGTGGAAGAAGCAGCACAAATTACTCGATAGCAGGCGGCAAACTTATAGATACAAGATACGGCTCGAATGACGAGCACAAAAAAAGAATAAAAAGCGAGAAAATGAAAGAAATTTGCACGAAAAATTAAAAAAAAAAGAAAAAAAGAAGAGGAAGAGGCGGAGTAGTAGGCTGGGGCGGGGGTAGGTAACTCAATCGGCATGGAAGCGGCAAAGTTTTCGAATTAATTTATTGATACGACGATAAGGAAATGGAAATGCGAGGCGAAGACAAGCTGCAGATAAAAGAAAACGAGATAAACGATAGAGGGAGAATGGTGGGACGAGAGATAGAGATAGAGAGAGAGAAAGAGAGAGGGGATGCTTCGGTTAAGGGAGGAGATTGTAAAGTGAAGTTGGTTTAATCAAATGGGCACGAAAATTTAAAAGCCAAATGAAAGAGCAGAGCCATAAAAAATGATTTGTGATTGCAGCCAGCGGCAAGTGTGGTGGGTCAGTAGACAGATGGAAGAAGGGTGGGAGGGGGAGGGCAAGAGGGAGTACAGCAAGAGGGGTAGATAAAAAGAGATCGTATGAGTCACAATGCGTTGCTCATACGCAGCGTTGACAACAGCAGCTGGCATTGAAAAAACATACATTTGTATTTGTATTTGTCTACGTCTCTGTGTATTTACTTATGCAAAAAAAGTGAAAAAAGTGGAATAAAAAGCTGAACAAAATTCACTTTGTATCTGATTAAAAGCGTATAAAAAGCCAGGCAAACAGTAAGAATAAATGTTAACGCGCCTTAGAAAAGTGGCAAAGCGCAAACGATGTTGTAGCCCAAGACAAGCAGAAGTAAAGAGGAAAAAAAAAAGACTGTGAAGTTAGAGATTTAACAAATGTGAATAGTTTAATACTCTAACTAAAGTTTGATTGGCTATGAATTGATATAATATAAGAGTTGGAAATGCTAAACTTGTTTGCTAATTTGATTTATTAGGCAAGTTTTTTTATGATTTTTAGGATGTCAAATTAAAAATTTGATCTGTGTTTCTTCATATTAAAAGAGTTTGCTTAGGTTTTATTACAGAACGTTAAATATACTCAAACAAGGAATTGATTTAAACAAAATAAATTAAAATCTTAAATCTTAAATTTATTCAGTTTTTTTAAAATGTAATTTTTAGAAATGTTTATATACAATTAATTAAAAGTTTTTCTTTCTTCTTAGTTGATTTGCTTGTTAACATTATAAAAAGATTTTTTACCGTCTTCTTTGCAACTTGTTAGCTTACTTTGAGCTCAGTTAGCTTGTGTGTCGATCTTTAATCAATCAATTAGCTACTAAATTTCTAAATCTTTTCAAATCAATCAAAATTCCATTCAAACATCACAGAATTGATCTAAGCGTCCAATCATTAATCAGTTAAGAACTCAGCTGCTTAAATGAAAACTGAAGTATTCTGAAATTCTCTTTAATACTTAAAGGAATGCAGCCTAGTCTATGCATAGGACAAGTGTTAATCATCCATCAGTCAGCAAATAGTATTAAAAATTAAAAACTTGTATATAAAAGACACACTGCGATCGATATGATTCGAGCTATTCTTCATTTTTTCTTCTATTGAACTCCGTTGATTTATTTTTAAAATAATTTTAAAAGTTCTGCATTATTTCAGCAAATAATTTAAAAAAATATTTGAAAGAAAAAACCACAAAAAATGTGTCAAATTTGGCAATTTTCAATATTTTCATATATATTTTTAGCTATCATTTTATGATTTTTTTCTATTAGAGTCTGTTTTATTCCTCTCAAAATTAAACAAAATTGGGCTGTGCAGCATTTCAGCAAATATTAAACAATTTTTGTTTTGACTATTGTATGGAGTATATGAAATGCATCTGTTTATCTCAGACAGTTTTGAGAGAGTTGGAAATGCTAAACTTATTTGGGAGTTTCAATCAGTCAAGAACTTTTAAAACTTGTTATATATTTTTTCTTTAGTAAATGATGAGTAGGGAAAGCCAAGATAGTTATATAGTTATTTCAACTTCATTAAAGCTATTCACCTAACTGATATGCTCTACATTTGGCAGCGCATAATCAAGAATCAGACAGCTGTAGCTGCAGACATATATTCACATACATTCAATTGTTGATATACATGGCTTTTTGGCTTGGCTCTATGTTTATGTGTCGGTAAATATATGCACATAAGTAAAAAGTATCTTCGCCAGAGCAGAGCACGAGGCGAGGCAGTTGCTACGCTCCCACTCCCGCAACCGCCGTCTGCTGCTCTGCATCTCTCGCTAACTCTCCAGCTGCGTCTCTATCTGTTTGCTTCTTCGTGTTCAATAACATTTCGATAACATTTCGCTGCGACTTTGACTTTGCGCATTTCTCTCTATATAAATATACAATAGTTTGTTGTTGTAGCTGATATGACGCTTAAAGTATATATATATATATACGCTTTATATGTATATTTATATGTATGTATGTATATAGTATATATAAAAACAACTATAAAAAATGCAAATTTTATTTCACTTTTTATGCGCGGGTTTTTGTTTTTTTGTTTTTGTTTTTCTTTTTTGTCGCTCGCGCTTGGGTTTGTTGTTTGGATTTGTTTTAAAACGTTGCTCCGATTTATTTATTGTGCCATTCATGCTGTAACTGTATTTCCATTTGATGCTGTAGCTGTGTATCTCTGGCTGTAGTTGTAGCTGTAGCTGCGTTTCCATTTAGCTACACAGTATTTATTTATTGTCCTTGTTTTCTTTTGGCCGCAGCGCAACTGCTGCAATTTATTGTTGGCAAAAACTAGGGGCTAGTAAAATATTGAAATATCAACACAAATTTCACCATGATTTGCGCCACAAGAGAGCGAGCGAGAGAGAGAGAGAGAGAGTCAGAGAGAGAAAAGTCTCTTTGTCCATAAATAACATGCGTTGCCATAGTTTTCTCCACTTCAGTTTAGATAAATGCAATTTGTGCCCAATTTAATTGACAACAGAAACTGGGGAATTGTAAGAACTTCAATTGTTTGAATTGTTTGGGATCTATCTATCTATATATATACTGAGATTAGCGAATGATATATGTGCACACAGCATAATGCCACTCAGTGCCTTTTCTGTGTCTGTTAGCTTCCAAATGATTTATAATACTGTCACGGGGAATTGCCTCAGTTAGATTTGAAATAAACTGCAAACCAAATATATATGTATTATCTGTAATACTCAATAATTGAGCTGACTTAGGGTCAATATATATAGATTTTTAATATATATATATACATACATATTACTGATCTTTTCTTTGCTTTGATTTTAGACTTCGTCTTCAGTCAAATTGATATATATTTCTTCTCTTGACTTAGGCTTTTTCCAATTCCTTTTAGTGTCGCATCCTTAAACGTTTACTCGAGCTGCCAGTGATCATAATTTGTGTTGCTTTTAGTCATTTCCGCTTAGTTCATCATCTCCAGAGCTGAGTTCCTTTAGCATATTTGCAGTCATTCATTCTTATTGTAGTTTTATCATTCCTAAATCTTTCATCAAGCTTTCAGTTAGCCTATTTCATTTATTTAGAATTTTATTTATCCATTTCTATTATAATAAATTCAGTTTTTTCTATTCATATTTAATCTAGCTTCAGTTATAATACCAAATTTTCACTATCTTCACTATTCACCTCTTGGTATCCGATGCTTAGGCATTTTTCTAAAGTTCTTAACTTTCATGACATCTTTGTCAGCTGCTTTAAGATTAACTTTATCTGGCCTCGACTTTTAGTTTAGTTTAGTTTTTATTTTTTTTTTAAATTATGCTTTGTCAGAGATTCTTAAACGTTTTACTTAGCCAATTGAGCTAATTTGTGGAGCTATTTATGCACCTCATTCTCATCATCTCGTGCCTGCAAATGCTTGTTAAACCGAACACGTTTTGAAGACTAAGGGGAACACAGAGCTGTTGTATTTACGACTCGGGCACTCAGTTTAGCATAGCTAAACGTTTTATGTTCGTTCCGTCATGTTGTAATAGTTGTAATACTTGTAGCATAGTTCTGGGGCCCACTTAAAATTCAGCGTTTCATTTTGTGGCAACTGGGCTGGAAATGTGGCCAAAAAAAACAGCGAATTTCGCAAAAGCTGTTTAGCCAGCGCATTATGGTATGTGCGGCTATTTTCATGGGCATTACGTCAGTGTACTGAAGGCGAGATACTCGCTGCTGTAGATACGTAGATATGTAGATACATATTCTATATCATGCTCATATGCAGGCAGTGCCCACATGTTTGGCGTACGCTTTCGCATATGTGAATACGCAATTCGCGATACATAAAAACTGGCTGTAAACAAATAAAAACAAAAAGCAAAAAAGGTGAAGAAGTAGAGGAAAATAAAACCTGAACAGAGAGCAAACAAAACAACATCAACAGACGGCAGACGGCAAACGGTAGACGGCAGTCGGCAGTCGGCAGACACGAGCCATGAGCTATGATGACGATAAACCCAACGTTGACACCTAGACCACCCCCATCCTCATACCACACGCCACACACCCCACTCTACCTCACTACCCACTACCAGCTACCACCCGCGTTGCAAATAGGCAACGCGGTTCAAATGCCACACGCGACTCGCAGCAACAGCTTGTCAGAGCCTGTCATTGTGCGTGGGCGACGCTTTAATTTGCCGCGCATATCTATATTTATTATGCACATTTCTTTTATTTCATTTTTTATCCTCATGATAAGCTTGTTTACGGCCTCCTTTTAGTTTAGAGTTTATGTTCATTTAGCTAAAAGTTTTCCACAACATATTTCGTTCATATTTGATATCAATTTGGAAATTCTTTGAACTTCATTTGCTGCCAGCTCACTTTTCAGTTTGATTAGAATTTAAATTGAGTTTAGTGGATGAGACTAAATTTTGTAAATATGTATGCTAAATGTAAGTCAAAAGTTAAATTATTAAAAAATAAAATAAAAATATAACAAATATTATTTAAATTAGGTGTTAAAGATAAGCCTAAAAATTTAAAAATATATTCAGAATTTATTTTTAATGAATTCTTTGAGATTATTTAAATATTAAAATGAGCAGTGAAAGGAAATTAGTCGAAGAGTGATTCAAATAGCTGAAACAGATTTAGAAACTTTGTTTGAAAATAATTTAAAAACATGATTTTATATTGATTAAAGAAAAGTTTATCATGAGCTTTGAAATGATTTCAAAAGGCTGTCTCAAAGGCAAGTGGTTATCACATTTCGAATAACGTTTTATAAAATGTTTCAAAAGTGCATTAAATATAGCTAACTTCAAGCTCAGTTTCAAGCTTACTTAAAGCATATTCAATAAGTTTTAGTTTAAATGAGAATTGTTCTCAAGCGAATTGTATTCTTAAGCATGTCAAATGCGTAACACCTGTCGCTTGTTGCCGCAGCATACTTACGCCTGTTGCTGCCACACCCACACCACCCAATCAAATGCCACACGCCACACCCTACGAACCACGCCCCACGCCCCACGCCCTTGTTGCCGCTGCTCGTCTGCTGTGTGCTGTCTTTTGGATTTAATGTGGCCACATAAATTTAGCAAATCAAAAACGCGTTTTATGGTTGCTGCTGATGTGTTCCGTCTGTCTCACTCTCCGTCTCCCTCTCTCCCTCTCTCTCTCTCAGTTGAAGTGTCTGTTTCTGTCTGACTTTGTGTCCGAACGTTGAAAGTTTTGCGGAGCGAAGCTAACAAAATTTATTGCATTTACAAGCATATTACGCGAGGCGTCGCAGCTCACGTAGTAGTTGCCACAATGCCTCAAACTGAGCGTTGCCACGTTTCGTATTCCCAACAGTGGCAGCAGCAGCGGCGGCGGCAAAGCGCGTTGCCACGTTCATCCAAATTGTGGCAGACGCTGCGGCGCCTGGCCCATGCCATGCCACGGCTGCTGCTGAAGATTGATGTTGCGTTGAATTGCTCCAGCTCCAGCCAGGGTATGGGGCATGTCCAGGGCTGATGCTGCTTGCAACTTACAATATGAATTACTCATTGCTCATTTTTGTTGCAATTTATTGTCAGTGCTGTTGTTGCTGTTGCAACTGTTCTATCTGGCGCTTTTTTTTCTGGTGGCAGAAGCTGCTTGCTGCTAGATATTTCATGGCTGTCTGTCGGCAAGGTCCTTCTGCTTTATGTGCTTGGCATATTTTGTCGATATTTTAGTTAAAAAATACACAACGGACGCCTTGCAGCGTTTTCTTCTTATTTTATTTTATTTTTATGTGGCATGCCTTGGGGCACGTTTTGGCTGGCACTTCTTTTCCTTTTAGCTGCTTTAAAGTTGAGTTTTATTTTTGGGCCGCAATTACAACTAATGCGGCAACTGCGTGTTCGCTGCAAACATGGCTGACATCATTAGGCCGCCACACACACATTGCCTTCGCCGGCTGCTTCCGTTTTGACCAGCTTAATTTCCTGCCAGGCACCACATGGCGTATGTGTAATCTACTATATTGTAGCCGACTTCCTCTACCCCTCTCTGACTCAATCTCTCTCTCTCTCTCTCCCTCTCTCTTTGCTTAATCACTGTAACTGCCATTTTTCATCAAAGTAATTACCCGCGGCCATCGCCATTTCTCAGCTTTGGCCACGCCTCTACCTCTGCCTTACACACATACTCCCACACACACACACACTTTTAGCTGTGGCGCTCTTTAGCGTCAAATTAAATCATTTGATATGCATTAAAATTTTATGCAGCATTTTATTTGACAGCTTATCAAAAACAACAAAACGAAGGAAGCAGAGACGAGTTTCAAAAATATTTTAGACTATTTTATGTTAGTCTACAAAGGGTATATTGGATTTCACAAATGTCTGCTTGATTCCTGAAGTCTCGCTCTTATATTTGAATATATATTCATATATAGAGATTTAGTTCAGCTTTCTGTATTTCATCAAGCTAAACTTTGATTTTAATTTAAATGATTTTTAATTTATTTTGTTTTTTAAGCCATTTACAGAGTATATTTTTGCCATTGTTATTTTTATAAATTTGGTATTTATTAGATTTTCTCGACTTTATTTAGACACATTTGCCTGAGTTGGCACTTTTGCTTGGCTTCTGCTCGCGCGTTGCCTACTTTTCTGCGCCTCTGGAATTTTTAGAGCCTGCTGCAGAAAAGTTTTCAGTTTCTTTTTATATTTTGGGCATTATTTATGCGCCTGAATCAAAATGCGAAAATATTTTGCTGTTTGTGGGCGTGTTGGCTTATTACAGGTAGAAGCTGCCACGCCCACCTCGTTCTTCCGCCCCCTCTCTCGCTCTGTCACTCAATCTCTGCCACTTCAAACAGCTTTTGTTTTATATGTGGCATATATTATATATAAGTATATTTAGCTCTCATGTTCTTTGATTTGTTTGTTTGTTGCATATGAGAGCCAAAGCTGAAGCTGATTTTGTAACTGCTTTTTCTCTTATTCCAACTGCCTGCCCCTGCTGTGCCAATATAGGCCTTAACGAGCCAAAAGTTCCGTTTGGCTTGCCAACAACAGCTGCCCCCTCACCTCGTTGCTGCTTAGCTGCCACGCCCTTTAGCCCCAAAAATAACTCCCCCACTTGGCTGGTGGGCCAGCGGTGCCAAGGTGGCTGGCTGCTTGTTTTTGGCCTGGCGCTACGTTCTGTTTGCCTTTGCCAATTGGCGTAGGCCGTGGCAAAAACTCGTTTAGCTGCCTGACCTAGCTGCTCGCAACGCCCCGCCCCGCCCCACGCCTCCCCACATCCTCGTTTGCCACTGGGCTGCCTGCCAGCTGCCGGTTGCAAGGTTTTTGTATGTTGCATGCATAACCAACTACAATGCCACTCAAGTAGCTCTCTCTCACTCCCTCTCACTCCTTCTCACTCCCTCTCTGGTTCACTCTCTTTATCTCTCAGTGGCTGTCTCTTTTGCAGTTTTTGGCTCGCTGGCTGCTTGTCATAATTTTTAAGTGACCCAAGCGCCGCATGTGGTCGCATGTGTGTGTCTGTTGCAAGCACTGGGCTATCATTGCCCCACCCAAAAGCCCCAGCCCTCCCTATTTACCGCTTAATGATTTATATCAGCTGCCGCATAATTTGTTTTTGCCGTTGCGAAACTTGAAGCGCGCCAAACTTCGAACTACTTTAAGTTAAAACATTTTCATAGCAATATTTCCCCAAGTTTTCCATTGAGAGAGCTAAGTCGAGTGCTGGTCAGAGCTGAAAGTTTCAGATATTTTATAGAAATTTCCATTACAAGAAGTTTTTAAGCCTTGCTCTCTTTATGTATAGAAATGTTGTTGATTCATTAAGATTGTCTAATATTTACTTAACACTTAGTTGCTATGCTTACTCAGCTCAATTTAATCTTTTGGTTATAATAAACAAATTCTGCTTGAAGCTGACATTGCAAAACAGCTCAAATCTTATTCAAATTTTAATTTAATTTATTATAATATTTTACTTATTTTCTTTTATGCTGCATTCTCTCTCTCTCTCTATATATATATATCCCTATCTCTCTCTTACTCTTGGCAACCTCTTTAAAACCTTCTTCACTTCTTTGATCTCTTCGATAGCTCTTTCGTACCTTAAATCAGTTTCCTGGCGCCGCGGGTGTCGCAAAATGTTCAACGCTTTTTGGCTTTTGGCTTGCCTTGCGAAAATCTTTCGAATTTGCTTAGCAACTCAACAAGTTCAAAAGTTCAGGGCAATTAGCATTTGTTGCCTTTGGGGCTTGAAATGTTTATGAATGTCCCGTTGCAGGGGCTACAACAAGTCAATTAGCTTTTGAGCGAGTTAGTCAAATATGCCGCCAGCCGCAAGCTTTCGGCATAACCGAAAGTCAATAATTTACTTCATATTTTGTTTGGTTCCCATTGAAAATGTTGTTTTGGCAAAAGCAAGAAGAAATTGCAACAGCTGTCGCTCGCTTTTCTTTTCGCTCCCGCAACAAGAGACAACACAACAAACATTTCAAACCAGACACATGCACTTGGGTGTGGGGGGTATTGTCTTGCTGCCGCTGTTGTTGCAAGTACGAAATGCAACGCTGTGCTTAACAACTCGACGCATAGACAATGCGACAGCTCCTTCATGTCCTTCATCTCCTTTGCCTTTTTTGCCTCCTTGTGCTGTGTCTGCTTCTCTCTTAGTGCTTAGCTCCTGCTGTTCCTGCTGCTTCAGCTGTCCAATACAAATGCGCACAAGTGCATGTCGAGCTATACAACCAGCCCAAACTTTCATTGTAGTTGTGCGGTTGTAGTTTTTATGTTGGGCATGCGGTTTTCTATACCCTGTAAATTGTCAGCACTTTCAGCTCAAGCAACTGTATTGATCTAGTCCTTACTTTGCTCTGTCAAAATTCTTATAAAATATCTGACTTATGTGAAGAAGCTCTGAAACTATTAAAGGCTGTGCCATGCAGCCAGAACATACAGACCTCAAGGACTTCAAGTTATATGATAAATAAAACCATCAAAATTTTGTCTAGCAGTTCTCAGAAACCTTTTCAAGGAACTAAACACATTTCAAAAGTATTTACTTTTAAATAAAGTTTCAATTAGACTGATCTTATAGAGCTCAGAGTTGACACAAGCTAAGCCGAATACGAATACATTTTATTGCTCATATAGTCTAACTAACTCAATTTAAATATATTTTAGTCAAAAATAATACTTAGCCTTAGTTGAGGGTATTTAGAATTTGTTCAGCGCTAGCTGAAGTCCTTTTACAAGTTTTTCTTTTGTGTTGTTGTCGTCGAGGCGTCTCGTCTCGTCTGGCTGTGAGCTCCACTGTTAGCTGTGCATTTGCAAGTTGTAGTTTTTGTAGTAGTTGTGTCGCCCCCGCGCTGAATCCATGTAATTTTTATAGACTCCGCACTTGTCGCAGTCCATTGTCTTGACACACACAAACAACCACACACAGATGCGCATAGAGCACGACATGGAGACAGAGAATGAGCTTGAGAGACTCGAGACGGAGACAACTTGCTTAGCAATGTGACGTCTGCTGCTCCTTTTAGTTACTGTTTTCATGGTCCAACTGTTTTGTGTTTTTGTGTGTCCCGCCTTTGTCTTTTGTCTGGCAGGTGTTTCGTGCTTTGTAGTTTCGAACAATGCCCAAAGAAAACATTACCTTTAAGTCCTGCGGAGTGAAATGGAATAAAAAGTAGATGAGAAAGTTCTTCGCTGCATTTTTTGTTCCAGCGTTTTTAATTTTAAGCATATTATGAAACTTAAATGCGACGTAATTTGCTTGGTTACTCAACGTCGAGGCTAAGCCAGCTTAGAAGCTTAGAATATCTTATGTGACGGCTTACAGTTCATTCTCATTTCTGAGCTGCCTCTGTGTGTGTGTGTGTGTGTGGGTCTATAAAAAGGTGTGTGGGTGTGTGAGTCTTTATGATTGCGGTTGACAGCTGGTGGAACACTGCGTGTGACAGTTAAAAGTGGGCAAGTTGAAGTTGCCTTTAAAGCGCAATGTCATTGTTCTTGAGTTGTCAGTGGTTGTTGGCTTTAAAGAGGCATATATAAAAGGAAGTCCTGACAGATGTGCGGTAATAGAAACAAAGGTATTTCAATGCATAGTTGTGTATGTAATATGGAAACTTGCACTATGGGAAGTGGAACTTTCATGTTTAGCCAAATAGCCCCAAAACCGCAAGAGTATAATTAATATAACTACTAAAGTTGCTTTAGACTTATAATAATCTTAATTAATTTCTTTTATTGCAGAAACTCAAAGACTGACAGCGCTAGAGCCAGAAAAGTTGGTAAGTAACTTTGAATTAGTCATGAAAAGAATAAGATTCCATATGTTTAGATATTACTTTATGCTAAGTGGATATCTTCTTGTATTTATGTATATTTACATATTTTTTTATTTAAATATATTTATATATATATATTTTTATATTTATGTATATATATTTTTATTTTTTTATTTGTATATTCATACATTTTTATATTATATTAATATCTATTTTTATATTAATATATTTTTATATTTATATATTTTTATATTTATATATATTTATATATATTTATATTTATACATTTATGTCTTTTAATATTTATATATTTTGATATTTATAGTAGGAGCTAGTCAATATGTTATTCTCTTTATTTTCTCAGTTTTCATTCACTGATTATATCGCCTTTATTAGACGCTGCTCTGACTGCTGCTGCTACTGCCTCTGCTGCTGCTGCTGTGTTGCACGTCACGCAGTTGACGTATATGACGCTCTATGCATGTTGACAGCTCGCCTGCAGGCTGACTCTCTGCATTGCTCTTACCTCTGTGCCTCATTCTTTAATTGCTTGCGGTTGCTGCGTGTAGCATGAGAAGTTGCCACATCCTTGTGGCAGTCTCTCGCTCTTTCTCACACACTCTCTGTCTGTCGCTCTGTGCTCTAATGAGGTCATTGCTTGACAATCGCATTTGCCATGCAACATTTGCTGTGAAGAGCGCGCGCGCGACGTTTGTGATTTGTTGCATGCAACATCATGAGCCGTCGCATCATTCGTGTTGTCATTCGGCCGTTTCTCATTCTGCATTGCGTTGCGTTGCTTTCATTTCCGTTTCCGCTTGCCAGCTGCTTCATTGTGGTTGTCATTAGGCCCCCGTCTCTCTCTCTCTCTCTCTCTCTTTCTAGCCCGCTCCTCTCATCCCTTGGCTACATTTCATTTGATTTTAGTTCATTTTAAATGTCTTTTGTTCTTTGTTTTACGCTGCTTCGGCATCTTTTGCCGCTGCGTCGCTTTCATTAATTTTCGCCGGCGCCGCTGACTGTGCCACTATGCTAGTGTAGCAGGGGGCTCTCTTTGTTAGAGAGTGGGGTGGGGGCCTGTGTGGTTGTTCGACATAATTTATGCGACAAGGCGTGCGAGAGATAAATTTCTGTCGTTTGCCATTTTTCGCTTGCGTTGTATTTGGTCTAAATAAATTAAAGTTGGCGCGCGGAGAGGTGCGGCCGGCACTTCCCCTAAATGAAGCGCCGCACTATTTAGAGATGGGGT
Organism: Drosophila leonis; assembly: GCA_035045365.1. Taxonomy (NCBI): domain Eukaryota; kingdom Metazoa; phylum Arthropoda; class Insecta; order Diptera; family Drosophilidae; genus Drosophila; species Drosophila leonis. The sequence goes on from JAWNPC010000110.1 coordinate 4,288,746, forward strand.
GGGGGCGGGGGTTGCAATTTCCGTCGCGCCGCCTGTTGATTAATGCGCGCTTTTAATTGCAGAGGGGCCCCCAAAAAAAAAAAACAAAAAACATTTCTAGACCACCGAATGGCAAAAGCACAAAACAATGCGTCAGCCTCGAAGCGCCAGAAAGTCGACTTTAAGCGAGTTTAATTGCTGCAAGTGAAATGGAACTCACATTGAAGGTGTAATGATAAACGCAGTATTTGCTTTTTGTTGCCTATTTCTAGGAGTCATTAAATAATCCATAAATTGGTTTAGTTTTAGGTTTTTTAGTTTGCTCAAAATTGATATTAAAATTAGCTTTGTGTTAAAAAGTTTAAAAAAATATTAGAAAAATCTTATACAATATGTTAAAAGTTAGTAAAACCAAAAAAATCACTTAAAGAAGTTGTAAAATGTAACAACGATTTGAGTTAAATGAAATTTAATATGATTTGATATAATTTAATTTAATTTTATATTTAATAATTCATAAATCTTAGAGTTTTCAAAAGAATTTTATTGCAATAATCTTACTAATTTATTGCCATAAAAGATAGGCTTTAAATATGTGCTGCACTTTCACGTCGCGTATACGTAATGTGCTGCGCTTTAATACGCCGGTTTACTTGGCGTATGCGTAATGCGAAGTCGAAATGCGGCTGCATATGAAATGCGACTGTGTTGTGGCATGCGTGCGACAGTGTCTCCATGTGTGTGTCTTGTAAATTAGTGCGCTCATGCAATGCGCACACTCATACATGCACACACACACACACACACATACACACACATGTAGCTGAGCAGACAGCGTATGCCACTTAACCCAACTCCAGGGCCAGTTGCTACGCTCGGCGCTGTGACATGTCTCATGTAAAATAGCATTTTCGTGCGTTTGTTAATTAAAAGTGTAACCGAGGTACAGAGCGAAAGAGATAAAGAGCGTGAGAGAGAGAGAGAGAGAGAGAGACGCAGATTGGTGTAAGAGCGGGTGCAATACCAGTTTGTGCCCGATGCGTTTTCGACGAGGTAAACCATAAATAATGAATGAAATTAACAACGCAGCAGCAACAACTCAAAAGCGTGACACTGGCATGTGCATGTGTGTGTGTGTGTGTGTGTGTGTGTGTGTGTGTGTGTGTGCGTGTGTGTGTGTGTCATGTGTCTGACAGCAACTGAATCATCCTTTGGACTGCACAAGCTCCCCAACGCCTACATTCACGCACTTGTGCAGAGCGTTGCGCTTAGAGCAATTCCTTATATGATTTTTTTATTTATTTGATTTTTGTAGTAAAACATGACTCAGCCAGAGATATATATAATATAGTTGAAATATGGCCTCATAATTTATGAATACGTTGAAAATTCTCAGATTTATGCAAATGAAAAACTAAAAACTCAATTTATCTACATCAGCGTCAGCAACAGAAAGCACACACAACATTTACATTTTACAAGTTCTGCAAGGAAAAGCTGAAGCGAGAAAGCAGCTTGCATTTAATATAGATTTTAGTCCGAATTTTATTAAAATTGGAATTGGAATTGAGCATCTATAAAGATTCAATATGAAGCAAGGTCTAATCTCATATAAAGTCTTTTGCGGTATTTAAAGTTTATATCTGACTGATAGTTGGAATATTATATTTGATTAAAATATAATAATATTTTCTTTATTTTTAAAATTATTTTTTGTATAAAGTATTTACAGATAAGTGTCCTTTTAGGCAACCTAATCTAAACTGAAATTAATTAAATATATTTTTATGGTTATGGAAGTCGAACATAGAATACATAGGTTAGGGGCAGCAACAGTTATAGGGCGTAAATATGACAGATAAATTTCAATCGGTTATTTGATAGATTTTATATCTAGACCCATGCTAGTAGGTTTTGAGGGTTGGGTTGTTATATGATCTTTTATGTAGACTAGCTAAGCAAGTGAAAAGCAGTTGATTAGAAATTCCATCTCTATTAGGCATCTCATTTCCGTTGCTAAATCACAGTATTATTAATTTTATTATTTTGTGAATAAGGCGAAAAATGTAAAAGAATAAATAAAATTTTATAAATAAAATCCATTTATTTTTAGATATAAAATTCTCGTCTAACTCTTTCAATTCGATTTTTTTTTTTATATTCCCGTATGTTGCCTAGCCATTAGGCAATTATAGGCCGAAACCAATTTGAATGCCAGTCCCAAGCCACGAGCCGAAGCTCTTTGCTGTTTAATAACTTCTTTGGAAACTGCTGCAATCCATACAAATTAGGTATTACGTTAATAGCAGCTCACGTAGCCGAGCCGGCCGGAGCTTTAATGTCATTTGAATAGCTCAGCTTTTAAGTGGCAATAAAAGTGTTGTTGTTCGTGCGTATATCAAATCGTGTTGATATTAAACTGAAAGAAAATAGGGACTGAGGGGAAGCAATCCCTTACCCATAGCCAAACCCTTCCCCTATCTCTCTCTCTCTCTCTCTTTCGCTCTCTCTCCCTTGTGCATTTCCGCTTGAACGCGGGGCAAACAAAGCGCATAAACGACGCATTGAGTTATCAAAAGAAATTGCTGGCAACGCTGCAAGTCCTTGTGTTGCATGTGCCCCCCCGTTGACGCCGCTCTGTGACAGGGCGTCAGAGCAGACACATTATTTATGGCTCGCAATTACTCAGGGGCGGCGTCTGAGAGGGGGCTTAAGAGTGGGCTTACGGCATGCCACTGTGCAAGAAGAAGAATTGCCTTAGCTGCCGGATGCACATATAAATTTCGTTAGATATTTATTTGGATGCAGTTGCACGCGCAATTTGCAATTTGCAATCAGAGCATAGCTTAAGCTACGAGCTGTTAGATATTATCTAAGATAATATCTAGTAAAACTTGGCTTAAATAACGAAACTCTGACAATAACTTACAAGAATTTTTGTTTTATTTCTTGGCAAGTTGAGCAACAGCCGCAGCCACAGCAATTAACATGGTCAGCACGCTCTCCATCTGTCTCCCTCTCTCTTTCTCTTTGTCTCTCTCTTGCTTGGCAGTTGCTTATCTCCACCTCGTTGGATTTTCATAATAAACAAATTTTGTTTGTGCGTGAGTGTGTGTGTGTGTGTGTGTGTGTGTGTGTGTGTGTGTGTGTGTGTGTGTGTGTGTGTGTGTGTGTGTGTGTGTGTGTGTGTGTGTGTGTTCCTCATGGTAAAGTATTTTACCAGCGGCTAGCAAGAAGAAGCAGCTCATGATAAACAAGCAGGCATTCCTTGTGGTTGGGCCGCAGCTCTTGGAGCTGGACCATAGACAAATGTGCGTTGCACTGGAAGACAATGCCAGCCACATTAAGCAGTTTATATGCCACACACACACGAACAGCCCGCTCCACTTTTTACAGCTGAGCAAGCAAGGCAATTATTTATATCTTGTTTTTCTTTTCTTTCTTTTTTTACTTCCTGCGGTTTTTGGCCATAAAAGGCTAAGCGAGCCGCTCGCTCGCACTTGATAAAAGTCTTAACTGGGCACGCCCACTGATTAAAGCCTTGCAAAATAATTGAACAAAGCATAAAAACGTGCCGCACCGAAGGACGATAGGACGACAGGACAACAGCTGGCAGTGCCATGCATTTTATAGCATTGAAGACAAAAGGCCACAGCTTTTGGCCTCACGTTCACTCACACACACACACACAGAGACACACAGCGACAGAGGCAGAACACACGTTCTGACTTTGCGCCGAAAGTAGTTTTCATTGTTTTGTGCGCCTGCATATTTGACCGGGCGTCTGTTTTGTTGTGGCCACAAGCAACAAGGACTTCTAATTAGCACACTGTCAGCCGCTGGTCAAGCCAAGCTGGCAGGGCAGGACAATGACGACAAATGTGCTTAAATGGCCAAGTTAGTCGAGCCGTTAAAAACGGTCAACAGCAAAGGCAAAAACGAGGCCCCTAAGCAGAAACGGAAACACCAAATGGCAAATGGCGGCAGTTCTCGCGGTCCCACCACTCAAAGCGAAAGACAGAGAAACAGACAGAGACAGAGACAGAGACAGCGACAGAGGTGGAAAAGTCGCTGGAGCTAGAGAGGAAGGCAATAGTAGTGTGGCTTAATGGGACTGAAGGACATTACATTTGTTATTGTCTGCTAGTCGTAGTATAGGCCGCATATGCGACTCTATAAATGTGTAGCCAAGCACAGTGGGTCAAAGTAGCAGAGTAGCAGTTGAAACTGATGTGGAAGAGGCTTCTTGAAGAAAATAATAATATTGTGTAAAAGCAACAATAATATGTAACATTCTATTTGAAGCCTGGAATTTAGGAGTATATTTTATTAAGGGATTACGAGTATTTAAAATATTGTATATAAATAATTCAGTTGAAAGTAATTGCCAGGTTGAATTTTATGGCTCAACAGTTATTGACTGAAATCAGTTTCTTTGTAAAAGATTTGGTCTTAAAAGGTAAACAGCATCTTGGAATTCTAAGGAACTCTAATTCTGAAATGACTTTCAGTTAACAATCGATTATGGATGGAAATACTTTTATATGTTTAATATATACAAATGTGTTCATAAAAATAGTAGTGCGACTGAAATGTTGAGCAACAAAATTTTGTGAAAAACATAATATTTTGAAAACAATTTGAAATGAGTATTAAGATTAAAATATATATAATAAATGTAGTATATACATAATTATAGTATATATATAATTTTAGTATATAAGTATAGTAGAAAATGTTTGTTTATCAGAAAATTTGTCATTCGCACTACTAATTTCATGAACACAGAGGTATGTATATTTATATATATTTAAATACTTAAACTTTCGCATAAGTCAGACTCGCTTTTGACTGAAAACTCTTTATTGTTGGTAGATTTTCTAGTACAGCAGCTTGAAATCTTATCAGAGAATATTTCTCTTTGTTTTCTAATTGCTCCAATTGTTTGTGGATTTTGGCCACTGTTTCGCTTCTACTCGTACTCTTTGGAGTTTTTGGCTTTTAAATAGAAACAACGCGAACTGATGTGGATCATTGTAGTTGGTGTTGTATTTATTTTTATTATACAACAACAACAATAAAATATTGCTGTGCTATATGTGTTTGGCTGTCGTTTTCCCATTTCCATTTTGATTGCCATGGCGCGCGGCCTCTAAGTGAGCGTTTTTTTTCTCTCATTCATTCGCGTCGATTTCCCTGCTGCAAAGCGCTCAAATGTATGCAACACATTTTGTATGCAATGGCCGCAGCAAATCCGCACGAAACGCCAACAGTTGGATGGCTGAGTGGGGTGAATGGGTGAAGGGGTGAAAGAAGGGGCAGCTCGTTGCCACTTCCGTGCTGGCTGAAACGGAAATGGCGGCGTCAGGTCGCCAGACCAACAAACGACACCGACACCAACGGGGGCCAAAAACTGTAATCCGAAGCGCCGCCAGAAACACATGCAGCTGGCCAATTGAATAACCAGCAGTCAGTATGTGTGTGTGCGTGTGTGTGTGTGTGTGTGTGTGTGTACTTGGTGTGGCTCTGCTTTCAAGTGCCGCCACTCAACTAGCACTTATTGCATGCGACAAAGGACAAACGACAGCAGCAGCAGCCAGAGCTCAGCACAGAGACGGGGCCAACAGTCGCGGCCTGTTCCGGATGCGGTCGCAACTTTTTGTCGTTTTCAATTTTAATTTTCGTTTTTACTATTTTTTTATTTTATTTTTGGTTTGTGCATTTTTTTTTTCTTCTTCTACGTATTACTGTCAAACGGGGCGGAGTCGTTGCCAGAGCCACGAAGAGTCGAGAACTAGCGACACACTTAAAGCAGTTAGCTCGATGACCATCAGTGGCATATCATGTTGTGCTACACTGAGAGAAAATCAGTGGAGCACTATATTTATCAAATTTGGGTAACACTTTGAGGGAGCTAATGCTTTCTGGTAAGCGCTTAGCTATATTCCTATATTGTGTGCAGATTAATTTCCATGCTGAACTTAAGCATGTCTTGAGCATAGTCAAATCGAAGCGAAAAATTACCATATAAAAGAATTAAGAAGAGAAGTAAGCTATGGTATTAGTAGGGTACTCAGAGTATTACCATTTACTTTAGTTTCAACTGGAATTTAAAGTTATGAATTATCAAATACATAAAGTTCATGTGCAGTATCCAAGCATGGGTTGAAACTGATTTTTGCTTAAAGCCTTCTTCAGAGTCTTTTGCTTTTTATTAGTTTTTATGAAATACATTGAAGAAAAGTACATGGAAAAGAGAAGAATATTCTTTACCTTACTGCAAAAATATCATTTAACATTAATATGAAGAAACTCAAATATTTTATTGTTTATCCTGCCAAAAGCCAACTTCTTAAATGATTTTTCTTGTGATATATGACATGTAAACAGATCTATAATAGATTTTTATTCCTCTATCGCTTACATGTTGTTTTCTTGAGATAAGAATAAAATAAAACATATATTGTTCACAAAGTAGTTGAGGTTGAGGCTGTAATAATAGCTATCTAGTAGTGACCACGCCTCAGCCTTGGTCATTTGCTGCACATGCTGCGCGAATGTGAAATGCGGTGTGCCAAATGTGTGTAGTAGAGGCATGCAGAGAGAAAGAGAAAGAGAAATAGAAAGAGAGATAGAAATATGGCTAGTTGCTGCGAATGTCACGTAATTGTTAAAGCAAATGGCACAGGCTGTAGCTCTGGCTGGTTGAAATGGCGCACATAACGTATACGTAATGCGCGTTACGTATACGCAGCATATGCAGCTGCGGCTGTCGCCTAAGCACTGCTCGAAGCCCAGATTACTGCAGTTGTGCAGACACGAGTGAGCCGGCTCACTGTCTCTTGGTCTCACCTGGATTGCAGTTATTATGGTCCATAACCATAACAGTTATCTGATTTCTTTGGCTGCCTTTTGCTTTTGTTGGCTGCAGCTGCCGTTGACAGTGGGCCAAAAAAAAACAAAAAAAAGAAAAAAATAATAATAATATAAAAAACTCTGGCTGCTCGCTCGCCTTTGGGGACATTTTTTTGTGCTTTTCCTTCTAGCCATACACATTTTTTTTGTTCATAATTTAATATTTACAAAGTAGAGCACACAGCGTCGAGTAGCGACACAGAAAACTGCAAAATAATAAAACGAAATTACCAGAGACAGGACACTAGAGAACGAGAGAGACAGAGAGGGATGGAGGGAGGAGGAGAGGGCGAGGCAGCGAGGTAGAGGCTGAAATCTGTGCGCTGCGCTGCATTAAAAAACGCTTAGAGCAGCAACTTTTGTCGCCTGTCGCCTGTCGCCTGCCTGGCGACTGCCTGCTGCTCCTGTCTGCCTGAATTGTGAGCTGCGCTCTGGTCAGTGTCCTGTTTGGCCAGCCTGACCGTACTGAATGGCTTGTACCCATGTCTGCCCCCTCATTGTTCATTGACAGTTGCTGGAGACGAGACGAGGCGCGACGCGGGGTGGCTCGAGCAGCGTTACAGCCGTGCATTTCTGAAATTTGTTTGTTTTTAATTAATTGCACGCGGCGACGCTGAAGTGAAGCTCCCATACCCATACTCCCTCCCGCCACGTCTTCCTTTGCTGCCCGTCACACATGTGCTGCAGCTGTGGGCGTGGCTGCGTGTTGTGCTGTGATTAAGCCGCTGAATGGCTCGTCTGGTCACTGGAGCTGTGGACTTGAATAGCGTGCCAGGATTTTAGATAAGGCCCAACTCTGCTGCTCATGCCACTTTCTAATGCGTGCCGGCTGGGCGTGGCTTGTTAGCGCTGCGACGCTACGAAGTATGCCATAAAAAATGTTCACAGTCTGAGCTGAAACTTTAATTTCGATTAATTTGTACAGCAAGTCAGGCAGACAGACAGACAGACAAACGGACAGACAGACACACAATTACCAACACCATTAAATGACAGCAAAATTGAAGCTGAAATCGGACTGTATGTGTGTGTGTGTCTGTCTGCATCTGTATGTGTGTGGCAATAACCATTTCCTGCACCATCACGAGAACCCTTTTGGGGTTGACAGCACAATTTGCATAAATTTTAAATTTCAATTTGCAACCAAAAAAAAAAAAAAAAAAAAATGAGAAGAAAAGAACTCAAAAGTGAACTGAAATGAAATAAAAGAAAAATTATGCATGAAACGGCAAAGCAAAAGTTCGCCAAGTGAATAAAAATACGCAAATCAAGAAGAGGAAGAAGCTGACAAAATACCAATAACAACAGCAACAAACAAAATACCAAAAATTAGCAGACAACAAAGCAGAATGTAGGATGGAGCTGCAGAGCAAAGTAATAGAAGGAAAACCCCCCATTTTTTTGCAGCTAGAGAAACGCACATTTTGGCAATCAGGACAGAAGTAGGGGAAGGGAATAGGCAGTGAGCGATAGGAGGGGTGGGTAGTAAGAGGCGTGGCAGGTCAGACTATAGTACTGCCTTTTGGCTTTTGCCAAGCGCTCTCTCTCTCTCTCTCTCTGTCGCTCTCCAGCTGCTATCTCTTACGTTCGGGCTGTGACTCGTTTTACAAATTTCTTACACATCCGCAGTATCATGTGTGTGTGTGTGTGCTGCTGTTATAACGGAAGAGGAAACAACTGGTATTGGCAGCCATACGACGTTAAGGATAATCGTGATGACAGCATATTTGGCTGTCCCCACAAAACCCAAACACACAAAATCAAACGACAAGTTTTACCCAGCTACGAGTGTGAGTGTGTTCGTGTGTCCGTGTGTCTTGCAGGCACATCCTTTTTGTGTCAGTTTGTTGTCTTTAAAACGACATTAAAATGGTCAAATGAGTTTAGAACGGCTGCTTAAACAGCACTTTGATCCCTTGAACCCACTCAAAATGCGGCCGTACAAGGGTGAAGCAAATTTGAAGAAAAAAAATGAAGAGAAACCAAAGAAAATGCGAAATTTCATCTAAATCACAACACAAACTGCCAACTAAAAATGTCTCCTTTGATAAAAGCAAACATTTGACAACGTTTCAGTTATTTTTTGCTCTTTCTTTCTTTCCTTTTAGTTTGGTGTCTTACAAGTGGGCGTGGCTAGCACAAGCGTTTGGGGCGTTTGGCTTGCTCCACAACTATTTGAACCCCTTTGCTTGTGTTTGGTTTTCTTATTTTCTAAAGTTCTGCCTCGCAATTTGATAAATGCGACTTTTATGTTAATTCAAAAGAAAATAAAATGAATATAGAGCCGAAAAGTGAGACGCACAGAGATGTGTAGTCTATGGCGAAAGCTATAGAATTCTTGTTGGACACATTTCAAAATCAAATACTTAACATCATATTTCACTTATTTCCATTTCAGATCAGGCATCGGGCTGACGAAGCAGTTTCTCGACAATATGTGTGCGCGGCTTGTAAATGAGGTAAGTTTTTGTGTATAAACTAAATCTATGAATCAATGTATGTATGTATATACATACCGCGAGGCATTAGAATAGCGCAGCCTTCACGCTCGCTTTTAATGTTGAATATTTTTAATATCATTCGAGCTATTGTGATACAATTATTTTTCTATTGTACTCTGTTTTATTCTCTTTAAATAAAACACAATTGGAATCTGTTATATTTTTGCTAATATTGTTTTAAAATGTCCAGAAAAAGAATCGGAAAAAGTTGGTAAAGAAGTTGTCATCAATTGTGAATATCTTGCTCAGTTTGGCAACCACAGTAGCCAAATTTTTTGTGTAGGCCATTAAATTGATGTTCTTTAAGCAAAAAATTATTATAGAAAGATATAAAGTTTTTTCTTTGGAGGAAATATCAAAGATTGAGCTTACTTTGATGCTCGACTTTTCAGACAAAAAATCGCTATAAAAGCTGACAGACAAGGGAAAACTATTTTTTATTTTCTTGGATATAAATAAACTGAAAAACTGAAACAGTAATAAGTAAGGCAGTTAGGCGATCCAGAGAAGCATCTAATTCGCATTACTTGTCCTCAGATATTCAGGAAAGAATTGGTATTAAAGTCAGTTTTTCAAAATCTTAAAATTTTTAAACTGCTCAAAATAAGAGAAGCTAAGTCAATGTTGTTTAACACGGCTAATGATCTTTAGAGTCATAGACAGACTTTTCTATCAACAAATATATTTCTTTTATATATAAATTGATTTATATAAAAAATTAAATTTTTGTTATATTTTATTCATCAATTAATCAGTCAGTCAATCTGTTAATCCCTCTGCTAGTCACTCAGCCAGTTCTCAATTATGCCTAATGTCATATTCTCAAATGTTTAGACCGTCACAAAAAATACTTTTTGGTATAGAAACTTGCCTGACTTTTTGTTCAAAACTTATCAAATTTCAGCTCAAGTTTGTGTAGCATTACAATCAAAATGTTAGCGATTAAAGAATACTATTGAGCAACAAAGAAGAAATAAAAGAGATAAGAAAAGCTGTGTATTTCCTTTGGAGAGTATTATTTCAAGTTAAACTTATATTCATATCGCAAAAGCCTTGTGTTCTACGCTGTTTATTGCTGATGTGGCTGCTTATGATAATATTGGCAACTTTTGTTTCCCCCGCCGCTCAGCCAACACCATTCGGCTTTCTTTTCATGGAATACGTTGCGTATACGCAACGTTACACTAAGGCAGAAGGCAGAAGGCTGTAGGCTGAAGGGAACTACACACGCAGTTTTCTTTGGCCACATTAATTGAACGCTGTTTATTTATGGCTGGTAATTTAAATGCGGCCAAGTGGTTTTCTGCCTCTTCCTCTCTCCCTCTCTCTGTCTGAGTCTATGCATAAAGCCAAAAAGAGGCGTGGCTGTTGTAGTTGGGGGCTGGAGAGCGCTATAAATTGTTAAGTTTGTGCTGTTGTTGCTGTAGTGCTTCTTGTTCATGTGGTTGTTTTTATTTTTTTGTTCTTTATCAGCGCGCCAACAACATGAATAATAATGCATGCACATTATACCAGTGCTCATTTGCGTGTCCTATGGCAGCACACACACGCGCGCAGGTTGCAGTTGCACAATTGAGGCGGAAGTGCGCATTGTTTCCGCTTTTAATAAGGGCTGTTGTTCTGGCTCTGGCTCTGGCTCTGGCTGTGGCTCTGACTCTGGCTTTGGCTTTGGCTTTGGCGCTGGCGAACGCATTATAAAGCCTGGCAACAGGCCATAAATTGCATTAAATTGCATTTAAATGTGTGTCGGACAGGTTAACAATACTCTCCACTCAACCTGCGCTCATAATTGATTGTAAAGCAAAGTTAGCCGCAGCAAAGCCAACTTTAAGCCCAAACTTAGTTCGAGCTAACAACAAATTATTTGCCTTCGCTGGCCTCACACACATTTTCACGCTCCACTTCGAGCTTTGCGTTTGCATGCGAATTCCCAAAATTCCAAAACTCTTAAATTGCAAAGTTATGCTTATGAGCATGAAATGGCTTCGCCGTTAAAAACTTTGCTCTTCTCGCTCATTTTTTTTATTTTTTTTTTACTTTACTCTGCTTCTCTTTTTGCTGCCTTCTTTTATTATACAGACTGCAGCGACACGCACAGGCGACAAAAACTTTAACTTTAACTTGCAAATTCGCTTAGGCGGCCCAAAGGGGAGACGATTCTGTCCAAATGCCTTTTGGCCAAGTGCACGCTGCCAGAAAGTTGAATGTCTGCCAAAGTGCAGCAGTAAAGGCAATGGCTTTTGAATTGACTTCAATATACCCTGTAAAAAGGCAGATATAGAGAAATAAATATATTTAAGTATATTAGACAATGGAAATAGTTCGGTATGAATACCCATAAGCTTAGTGTGTATATTAACGCTGGGTGTTCTTTGAAATTGGCATCAAATATTGGATTTTTAGCTATAAGTATAAGATCTGGTCAGATATTACCTATATATCCTAGGTATTTTTATTATCAAGTGCAATACATGTTAACAAATTTAAAAACTGATATTTTTATATTTTTTACAATTTAACTGCTTAAAATTCATTAAAAGAAATTCCAGATTTGTATATAAATTTCTTAGTTTCCATCTGTATTTTTATGTTATTTCTTTAAAAAGAAATTTTGAATCATTCAAAATAATGTTTAAAGTTCATTAAAGTAACAAAATCATAGCTACTCATATAAAATATCATTACTCGAGATCGTAAACTGTTTATAAAGAAATATCTGAAAAACATTTCAGCATATGCCTCATAGTAAGAGGTGTAAGCTATGCTTGACTTGCCCAAGCATTAAGAGCTCTCCTTTTACAGGGTATTAAAATCCAACAGCACCAAGTCATTTCAAGCATGTCAAGCGCAATGCAATTAACAAGCACTCGTTACCAGCCTGCCCAACTCTAGCCAAAAGTTCAGACTTTTGTGTCTGCAGTTGTGTGTGTGTGTGTATGGCATATAAGTTATGGCATGCGAGTCGTCAATTAAACAAATTCTGCATACATTAATTGTGCCAAAAGTTGCGGCATGCGTGTTGGCAGAAGTACCAGAAAATCGAGCAGTTCTGCAAAATGCTCACATTTGTAATGGTCGCACGACAAGCAGCTGACCCGCTCGTATACATAATTTTTTTGTGCTTTTGTATAATGCTCTTATTTTATTTTTTTGGTTTTTGGGCACAGTTGGAGCTGACTATGATATATGACTGTTCAGCGCCATGTGTGGCATGTGGCAACTGGCAACTGGCAACTGGCAAGCGGCATGTGTGGCAGGCAGGCAAAGCAGGCGGAGCCAGCTTCTTAAAGCACAAGCTTTTGTCCATCCACTTAATTAGCATTTTGCTTGGATTGCTCGCTTTTGTTGTGTTCGCTGGTGTCGAGTGCACGCGCGTGTCTATCGATGCGTACTAATTGCGCAGTTTCACAAGCAGCGCCCAGCCACAACGGCCCATTCCAGACACCCCAGACACTGCTGCCAGCAACACCCGCTTCAATTTCAATCCTTGACTGCATTAGGTGCTATCAAGTGCATGAATGAAACTTTTGCGTACAAGTTTATGCCCAAGAGTTGCCTTTCTTCCCTATCCCTGTATCTTCCCTTCTCGCTGTCTCGTTCGCTCGCTCGCTCTAGCTATCTCGTTCTATTCTATGCATAACAAGGAAATCCGTTTCGAGTGCAGTCTGTGAGCGTTGCCACCCTGTCTCACAAATCTTGTGGACGTCGAACAGGCACTCGTGCAGTTTACTTAAGTGCACGCTGCCTGCCACCACTTGGCCAGCAAGTCCGAGTGTAAGTAATGTGCCTTATGCGCTCTCTCTCTCTCTCTCTTCCTCTCTCTCTGTCTGCATGTGTCTCTGTGTTTTTTTGCCTTCGAGTATGTGCCTCAAGTGGAGTAAGGTTTGAGGCAATGTCTCAATTGTCGATTGCAGTTGCTCAGCTAAACGCTTATTAAGCTATTGTAGTACGCCCACATTTATTAAAAACTTTAGCAATGCAAACCCATATTTATTAATTTAGTATGCACAAACTTGTTAGCTAAAGTATTGACTCCTTTTTGAACAACTTCTCAGACTTACCTGTCCACCTTTCGGTAGCCATGCAGCTATTAGACTGCCCTATAGAAAGACTGAAGAGCAGAAAGAAGTTTTCCATTCCTCTAAGAGCTGAAGACTTAAATGTTTTAAATTCGATCTCTTTTATATAAAGATGAAATCGATCATATTTTTTATCTATCAACTTAAGAGCGCGATTCATAATTTATGTTTTATGATGGTGCGATTTCCTGTTTATCGAAAAAATGTGAACAGAGCAAGATGTGGATCACTGAGCGAAGTTGTGATAAGATGGATATAAGTGTATTAAAATTGAATAAGCTTATATTTGAGATTCTCTAATCTATGATTAAAGACTAAAGAATGGAAGCTTACCTTCGAGTACAATGAAATATATTTTAGACACTAATCTGAAGCCACGTCTATTTTTGGTAACCAATGCAATAGTTAAAAGTTAAATTGAATCCTTTGGCATTTGGCATTGAATTCAACAATCTTTGTGCCGATTGGTTTGATATTTTACTAAAATCCCATAGGGTTTTACTTGGCCAGCATTTGCCTTGGCTTGTGGTCAATTATCTTTGACTTGTGCTGCAGCCCAAGCCTTAAAAAGAAAACCTAGCTCCGCCGCAATTTTGTATGGCTTAAGCTTACAGGTTTTTTTTTTTTGCGCTGCGCACAATAGATAGAAAAACGAGTATGTTTGTGTGGATGGATGCGGTCTAAAAATTTACCCACAGACAAGTCAATAAAAAACGTAGCTAACCCAGTGACAGCACTTATCAAAACGTTCAATCAATCAATCAACTGTTGCCAGCAACTAAACACTGTACAAAAGCCAGACAAGAGAGACCCAACAACACAAAAAAAGGACAACAAAAAAATATCGCTCATACGCCCATTTGTGTAGAGCAAAAAAGACAAACACACACACATATGCACACACACTCATAAAATCCACGTAAATCAGCTTAGGGACGAGCAGCAACACAAATAGAAGGAACAGCAGCCAAAAGCACAGTGGCTACATCCAAAACGTTATAATCAAAATACACACACAGCGGCATAGGCACACAAATAGGTTATATGCCCGCATTCATACAAAGGACATATGGCAGGACATGGGCATAACAAACATAAAAAGGAAATGCCGCCTATGTATGTGAGTGTGTGTGTGTGAGTGGCAAGTTTTCTGACTGCCCCAGCCCCTTCTCCTCCCTGCCGCTATGGCGCTGACCCAAAGACCTGAGCGCCGGAAAAAAACAAGGCGCATGACGCAGCGCCCAGGCAACAAATCAGCGCAAATCACAATAACAAAAGGCAACATTTTTTATACTGAATATTGTTGCTGTTCGTTTGTCAAACTGTCGTCGTTGTCACAGGACAACAACAAGGAGTTCACCTGTGCTGCTGCCTTTGACAAGTCCGTCAGTTAGACAGTTACTCAGTTAGTCGCAGAGAGTCACATGTCTGTCGCTCCCGCAGACTATATATGTATATCAAGCAGAGGCGGTGCCACGCCCACATAGCTGCTCGTTAGGCTTATAGTCAGAAGTATATACATATATATCCAAGTAACTGAACAACTTTGTGACGGCGGCGACGCGTCTAATAAAGCAATTTTCGAGCATGAAAAATGAAAAATGAAAAATGTAGAAAATGGAAAATGAGACAAGCTGCAATGAAGTATATGGCGTGCGAGCGACGCCATCTTGCATATGCATACATTAAAAGAAACACACACACACGTACGTACACACACTCACTTTGCGTACACATATTCGCAAATTCGCAGATACTTTTTGAGGCACATCCTTTAGATTGCGGCACATATTTGCATATGATGTCTATATGCAAATGCCAGCAGCAGTAGCTGCGGCTGAGCTGAGAAGCTGGCTGCTGCGGCATGCTTCATATTAACATATCAATCATTTGAAGAGCCCAGCTCTGAAACAACTTAACAGCAAACTCTAGTCATGCACTCGGCGAAAAATATCACTTAGTTTGTCTTTTAATGGCTCTAAAAATTAAGCATAAATACAGGTTTTATATTTAACTCAAATTAAAAACTTTTATAATTTATATGTGTTCTTTATCTATTGTTTTATAACTATAAGTTGTTAAAGGATTTTTTTGAGTTTTTAATATGCAACAATCCTTCAAGTTTTTTAACAAATATTTCAGAAAATGGTTTACAAATATTAATCTTTACTAAAGACAAATCTGAAACTTTTAATATAATTTTGAAATTTATTTAGATCATATCCAAAAAGTAACTATTTATTATGTATTCATTATGTTATCGAATTTCCAATACTTTCTTAAGCTGCAGAAGAAATTATAAACTTAAATGTTTTCTTTCTAGATTAAATATTAAACAAAAAAAAAAGTAAATAAAATCATAACACCTGCTTAAAATATTAAGAATGCCTTAAACCTTTTTAAGTTCATGTTCTCAGTTTCATGTATTTAAATCTGTTGAGTTCATCAAATCTCTTATTCTAAAATTTGTCAACTTTCATTCTACACTCGCTTCTGACTTAAGACTAAGAGTATGGAGTCTAGAAAAATTTCTTTTTAATGTTCAATACTTTTCGCTGAGTGTAATAGAACTTCGACTGCCTTGCGGCACTCGGCAAACATTTAGTTAATCTTAAGATGGGTTTTTAGCTGTTGACAATGCATTGCGCCTTCCTTCGACTCTGCCTGCCTCACTTTTGTGGCAAGTTGTTACATGCAACTAATTGGAATATTGTTTGGCTTTGTGCCTCATAAATTCCACAATTCAACAATTGGACTTGCAGTCAGTTTATTGTGCATTCGGTTACAATAAATTAATGCCACAAACTTGCTGCTAACATTGTCAACGTTATCAACTTGGCTTGGCCATTATTTAAACCACACACACACACACACACACTCACTCGCACAACATTGTCAACATTTTGTAATTGTTGTGCTGATTGTTTAATTGCGCCCATTTTGCGTGCACTTCCGACATTTGCGCTCCCTTCCTTCCTACCACCCTAACTGGCTATTCAATTGTTATTGCCACGGCTATATCATAAAAATGTCCTCATATGCTACAGCTTTTAAATACCCTGTAAACATTAAAAGCATTGCAAATGTTATGGCACAACAAAGTGTGAAGAGCTCCTACGGAAGAGCAAACAATATGCTGTGCTTGCTCAAGAGTTGAGTTATCTGAGAAAAAAAAACAAAATATTTATAAAATATATATAAATATTTCGGTTTGTTAATATATATTTGTAAAATATATTTGACTCTACATATTTTGTGTACATATTTCACATATACATACAATATATATTTATATTTAGTTCAATTGTAATCTTAACTACAGAGCATCACTTAGCCGTGCGCTTCAAGCTTTTCCCCCAGTTTTTTTTGTTATTGAATTATATTTTTTTATTCCACTCGCTAGCCACAAACAAATTAGCGCGACAATTTCGTCAACAGCCATTTAAATCACATGTGATTTTATAATTTATTTTATTTATATTTTATTTTTCCTTTTTTTTTTGACATATTTTTCGCATTGTCCTTTTTCACGTAAATTGATATACCTAGATATACATATATATTTAAAGCGGCGTCAATTTAAATTGACTTTTTACAGTTTTGTTGCGCAAACAATTGACGTGCATATTTAAAAAATGTGTTTGCATATTTGTTGTTGAGATTTATATTTTTATAGTAATATATTATTTGTGCCTTTCAAAATGATATTTTGATAGACACAATTATGAATTAGCATAATTCACAAGTTGACTTTTGTCGCAAATATTTATATATTTATTGAAATCATTTTCAAAAACGCTTAATTTATTTTGATTGCTTAAAGCAAATAGAACAGCGCACAAATTATGCTTCATTGGTTTCGCGTTGATTTATATTTTTCCATATTCTGATGGCCCCGCATTTTGCATATGCGGTTTTGGCCCACCGTTTGTTTATAATCCCTTTGTCCTTTCGGTCCTGCCGCACTTTCAGTGCTGCGGCCACATAAAACGGCTATTAAAACGCCGTTGCGAGCGCTTTAATTGCATTTTATTAGAATTTATTGACACTTCACGGCAGCAGCTGCCCAGCTGTTTTTAATAAACACCGAATAAAAAATACAATAAAAGCAATTTAATTTGGCTTTTTTTTTTTAATTTTCAATGCTTTTGAATACTTTATAAAGGCTAGGTGTGAAGAGCTCTTATCTAGTTAACTTTTGGTTCGTATTTATTTTTATATAAATAGTTTTACTGAAGAAGCAACTGTTGCGAATATTTGAATTGAAAACATAAAACCAATTCCTTAATTTATTTATTTATATAATTTGTATAATTTGGTGAAAATGGCAAATCATAATTATCATAGATATGTAAATTTTAAATATAAAACTTATTCTTAAAATTATTTATAAGCATAATGAATTTTTGGAGTAACTTCCAAATCATCTGTAGTTTCGTTTTGATTCTGAAATTAGCCAGTCTTAATATGAGCCTGATTATAAATTGTTTACTTCTTGCTCAATATATTCGAACAGTATATTAAATTTGTATTGCACTTTCTTAGTTTGGAATTCCAAGTGTTAATTTTACTGCAAATAAAATGCTTTCTCTTAAAACATTTTCTCAAAATCGCGTTTATTCGTAAATCGAAAATTCTTTAATTTGTAATGTTTGCCAATTCGGTTTTATTTCGGGTCAAATTTTAAATACTTATTTGTAGTGGCCGGTTTTTAGTGCAGTTTCAATGCTAATAAAATGAATTTTAAATTCTTTCTTATAATGAGTATTAAACAAAATACATTTGTTAATAATTATCAGTTAAACACAGTCCATAAAAAAAGTTAAATCAGTTTTATTTGATGTTCTGCTTAAAGATAAACTCAAGACAAGCTATTGAATTCATGTTCGATATTCTAATGTCTCCA
Source organism: Drosophila leonis (assembly GCA_035045365.1). Taxonomy (NCBI): domain Eukaryota; kingdom Metazoa; phylum Arthropoda; class Insecta; order Diptera; family Drosophilidae; genus Drosophila; species Drosophila leonis. The sequence continues at coordinate 4,307,126 of JAWNPC010000110.1, forward strand.
CATTTTCTGCGCATGATGCAATTCACTGATGTCATTTCTTCAGAGCTGCTTAAATAATATATATAAAATATATACATAACATATATGAAATAAATATATATATATATGTATATATACATAACATATATAAGTATATATACTTTATATATTTGTGCAATGACTTTCAAGCACTAAGCGAATATCAAATTGCGTCATTGTCTCAATTTCGACTGTGCTACAGTTTGAAATAAACGAGTTTTGAGCTCGGTTTCAACATTATTTCTCTGATTTCTTAATGCTGTTGCGGATGCTGTGCGCCGCGATGATTACCAATTAGATGAAACTAGATACTAGCTGAAACAGAGAGAGAGAGAGAGAGAGAGAGAGGGAGAGCGAGAGAGAATTGCCATTGATGCTTGAGTTGAGCTGCCTACAGAGAGCGTTTCAACCGAGATTGGCAGCCAGCCTCCGCTCGCTGCAATTTAATGAATATGTAATATGGTCGAAAAGCAGAAAAACCATTGGCGCATAAATTTGGAGCATCCCTCCTGCAGGAATAAGGAAAATATCATTATCATTGTCTGTGCCATCTGCCATCTGGCATCTGCCCCGCCGCTTTTCCACACTTTCTATCTAGACTTTTCTTTTTCTTTTCATCTGTTCCTCGGCTATTTTTACGCCCTGCACTTGGCAGCTGTTTTCCTGCGGGTGCGTCAAAAAATGTTCAGCACGCCAATCTGGCAAAAACTTTTTGTACCCCTGCAGCAGCTTTGCCCAATTTGATTTTTCTTGGCTGTGCTGAGGGCGCGCGCACTCGCTCGCTCGCTCGCTTTCCCCGCAATTTTTCATTTACTTTTTGTCGTAATTGCTGCAACATAATTTGATTATTAAAATTTAAATATTTATTGAAATTTTGTTGTTGTTGCTGCCGTTGTTGACTACGAGCTGTAAAGCTCTCACACATTTGGCAAGCGAGAAGAAGTTTGAGGTTGTGTGCAATTTGTTAATCAATTAGTCGAAAAGCCGATGTTGCATTTAAATGCTGTTTGTTGTCGCAAGATTTATGCGGCTCATAAATGTCAAATGCAAATGCAAATGTACACGGAAACACCTGGCCAAGCGCCTTGTAACTGTCGCATAAATACATTTTCTATATATTCAAATATATAGGAAACCTCAATTAATCTTGATAATGTCAGCTTACAAACTGCTTGACTTCTGCTGGCTGGGTCAGGGGAAAGTGGAGGCGGCTTGAGTTGCATCAATAAATGCCCATCAGCTGCAGCAACTGTGGGAATAGAAACAAGTGGCAGGACTCTGCAATACTATGTAGGACATTTCAAATAAAATATTTCATGCAAAATTTACAAAGCACACAAAGAGAGTGGGAGAGGGTGGGAGTCGACAAACGAATACTCTAAAGAAACCATATGTCAATTGCATACACATACACACCCACACACCCACACACACCCACCCACACACACACCCACACACACACACATAGAAACGTAACGGACAGCAGACAAGTAAACTTAAATGCTCAGCCCCCTCTCTAACCCTGTGGACAAACACAATGGCATGTCAAATGCAAAAACACATTCCGCCAGGGCCAGGGCCAGGGCTGGCGGGCGAGCTGGGCGAGAGGCGGGGAATAACTACACAATGTTTTTGAGTGCCAACCATACCCCGTAGCCTTGCTACCGCCCGCCCGTCCTTGTTGCCTTTTTTGGGTGCGCTGTCGTCTTTGCTGCACCTACAACTTCCGGCCTTTGTTGAAATAACCATAAAATCAAGATAAGTTATTGGATTTGCTGGACAGGAAGCAGGGTATAAGCACTTTGTGCTCTCCTCGACGCAGCTGCCAGCGTTGCCAGACTTTGCGACTGTGACTATGAATCTGACTGTGACTGCGACTGCGAATGCGACTCTTCGCCTGTCCTTGCCCTCGTGCTGTGTGCCTGAAATGCGCTCTGTCGTAGATTAATTGCTTATTTTTTTTTTTACTTTTTTCCTGAAAAATTACATTTTTTTGTGTGCAATATAAATATTCCTTTTTTTTTAGTATACCTTGTATTTATATGAAAGGGGCATATAATTGCCTTAGCAATGTTTCTTTAGAGTAAATGCAAAATTATGGAACATATTACTTCATAATGGGTATATATTACTGTAACTGAATAATTGCATATTTGAACTTACAAATGGGTATAACTGACTAGCTTGTTCGTTGGGTGTTTGTATAAAGTGTAAAGCATAAACTTATTATGTGGAATGTTGATAAAAAATAATATGAATTTAAAACAATATCAACTATAATTCATATAGAAAACTTTTGGAAAGATGGAGTAAATGTAAATTTTATAGACTTTACAGAAAAAACATTAAAAAAATAATATAATAAAAATATATTCTCATTATATTTGCTGCAAGATTCTCGCAGATTATCATAGATAGAGGTAGATAAGTGAATATTCTATAAATTTTTGTATGACTTCTTAAATACCTTTATAAAATAATCTTTCTCTCAGAACATATTCCATAGTTTTCAACTTGTTTAGAATGCAACAAATCAGTCATAATTTGTTTAACTCACCTAAAAAGTCGTTAAGCAAGGGTAACTCTTAGTTAGGCCAAGCCCATAAACATTTCTTTCCACTTCGATTCTTTTTTTTTTTTTTTTTGGTTTTTTATTCATATATTTTGCCTGCTGCCGCCTGTGAACTTTTGTGTGGCAGAGCAATTGCCCAGGCGACCTGGCACCACGGCTACGTCCTGCTAGTCCTGCTGTAGTTTCCATAGCTGGTCCTCAGCCCCGGTCTCTGTCTGTCCCCAGAGGAGCTGCTCGACTGGCTTTTCTTTATATAAATAGTGGCGTTTGCGTTGTCGCTGTTGTTGGCGCGCACAATGCGCAGCTTAGCGCCTCTGCTAGCTGGGAGGCGAGAGATGCCACGCCCACTCGTGACTCTATGCGCTGTGTGGCGCCACACAATCAGTTTGTCGCACTTGGCTCTTGGAATATCGTTGGCAGTCGCTCGTCCGTCGGCACTTCAAGGGCCTGGCCCTGGCTCCTGGCTCCTGACTCCTGGGTTGCTGAATGGAGATGGGCAGGGGCATGTGGATGGGGGGATGGGAGGGTTGGAGGGGCTCTAATGCGATTAAGCCGCTTGTTGTGGCTGTCAACGCGTTGACTGGCTGACTTTCTGCCCGCGTGCCGCATACCACACGCTGACTGCCCTATTGCCCCGCCTGCCCTTTGCATAGTGCTCGACAAGCTGGCTCGGCAAGCTGCTTTTGTAATTCACTTAAGTGTGGCATTTTGGCCTGCGGTAAACGGCCGCCATTGTGCGAGTGCCCATGCTCCATGCCATATGCCCCGTTGCCCACTTGCTGCCCCCCGTCGACACTCACACACACACACACAGAGAGATCTCTTTAGCATACGGCCCTGAGCAGTTGGACAGCTGGAGCTGGAGCTAGAGCGCTTACCTTTGACTATGTAGCGTGTCCATGGGGCAAGGGCTTTGGTTTAATCATAAATTTCATTTCGCTCAAGTGCCGCATGTTAAACACAATTCTCTATGCGCCACGCTTTTGCAACCGGCCACAAAGCCAGTGGCTGAAGCATACAGAGCCGACCATCAAAGCCACTGTCTGAACTGGTCCTTAACCCGGCTAACTACAATTTATGATGACATTATGGCGTGCGACTGTAATCAGATACCAGCCAGCGAGCCACAGTTACAGTTAAACGTAAAAGTTCTATTAAGTAGCTACAGCTGAAGGGGTCGAAGGGGTCGAAGGGCTGGCAAGTGTCACAAAGCGACACGCCTTACACTTATATACCCTGCGTACCGATTAAAGGCATTAGGACTGTGTGGCAGAGCATGAGAAGGCAAAGCTTAGACCATAATTAAAAGGCAACTGCTTAAGCCTGTGGTTTACCTCAAAGAACTCGACAGCTATTGAAGTTGAATGAAATGTTTACTCCGCGTCTTGTCAAATGCAAGAATAGGAAATAAAAGAGCGTAGAACTTTATTTATCAAAAGCATATAAAATCATGATTCGATTATAGCTTGGAGATAGTAGTAGAGGGTATTAGCAAGTCAAACTGGCGATTGAACAGCTTGTTTTGTGTCACTTGGCACACGCACAGCCTGCCTGCAGGCAGGAAATCTTTATGAGCTCACACGCTCATCAGGAAGCGCTGACGCCGACGCCGACGCCGGCAATCAGGCAGGCAGCCCTGCCTGTGGCGTACAGAGAAGAGGGTATCTCAGAGGGTAGGTTTGAGGCGTTGCCAATTGGAGTTTATTAATTTGAGGCCGTGCGTGTTGAAAGCCACAGTTGAGTCGAGATATTTACAATTGTTGTAAATATTTCCTTTATTATTGTAATTATATTTATGACCAAACGGAAGCGGAATGTGGAACGTGCAGGTAGAGCAGGGGTGGCAACGAGCTCTAACATGCCTCAGGACAACGTTGCGTGTCACCTCACCTGGCTAACATTCTTCGCTGTTGACTCTTTGGCTGCGCTTGTCGCTTTAGCGGCATATTTCAAATGATTTTTATTGGCCCAGACGAGAGCATGGTCCAATTAGTTAAATATTTTGTAAACAATTTTTATTATTTTAATGTGCGCCAATTTTGTGGCAATTGTGGAAATTGCGGCGAAATAAAATCCGCTCATTTACCCACTTGACTCTAACTGTTGTTGATGTTATTTCTGCTTGTTTACTTTTACAGAGACCAAAATTTATGCCAAGTACCCCGGGGCAAAGGACACAGGACGAAGGACGAAGGAGGAGGCACGCAGGACGGGATGCGTTCTCTAGCACACACTTCCGGCACGAGCACGTCAGACTTGACTTGACATGAGACTCCAGAAAAGTTGGCTACTCTCGCTCACTCGTTCTCTCTCTCTGTCTCTGTCTATTTCGCTTTAGGGGGGCGTGGCAGCACCCCCAGATGTCTCAGGTAATTATGCATATTTAAGCAGTTTTGTCTACAACAGTTTTGCGAACCTAAAAGCGTCCTTTCAAATGAATTATTTATGCAAACTGTGTGAGGGGCAGCGGGGCGTGGCACAGAACGTAGCTAGGATCCTGGCATATGCAAACATTACCTCAAGTTGTTGTCAAGTGGATTTAATGGAGCCTGGGGCCTGACAGCCCCGTTGTATACGTAATGTGGTAATGTGTTTATGTGCTCTTTAAAGCCCATCCGCACACGCACACGCACACACATTGCTGGCGGTCTGTAGTTATAATTGCGTCCCTATATATACATATACATATACATATATATATATATGTAAATGTTTACTTATATATTGCGCCTTGAAATTAATGCCACACTATTAATGCTAATGTCGAAACATCGCTCCAACGCACTTCACATTTGTCAATGACGAAACGTTTACGCTTGCCATACCCTAACGACAAACAACAAGTAGGTTAGAGGGCATATTTAGCTTGTCTAAAGTCTTGTGACAGCTAAGCATAAGCAGAGTATATGCCAGCAAATAAACTGATTGACAAACTAAGTCTATGAAACTTCACATCTTCTTTTATTTTTATATAATTTTCTTTACTATATAATTGTATATTAGCTTCTATAGATCTTTATCTATAGATAATGAAACGAAAAGAAAGCCAAAACTTTCTTATTCTATTCTATGCCCATCATCATGAATCCTTTCAGGTACTTCATTTAATCTTCCAAATCCATCAATCATTGTCTGTCCGCCTTAGGCATGTTTGCCTGCATATATTTTGTATACTTTGTTCTCAGCCACTGAAAAATCTTAAAAGTTCACGTTATACAGGCAAAAGGCAATTCAATCAAAAATTTCAAACTGGATGAGCAATAGACTAAATTTGATTTGAATTGCAAACTTTTAGCTTTTTTTTAAGCAATTGAAAAACGTTTCGATATATGAATACATGTTAATAAAAAAACATATAAATACTTGCCCAGAGCAGCTTAATTTATATATTATTCCAGTTAAAATATTCTCAGCTCCTGCTAAGCATTTGCCTTGGTCTACAACTTCATCAAATCAAATGAAAACAATTTTAAAAATTAAAAAAAAGCATAAATATCAATAAATATTTCACGAAATTGTCTTTTCTACAATTTTACTTCAATACTTTTTGATGCATGTGGGAAATGAAGTTTGAAATATTTGAATGCTTGGCAGAGCGTATTTTGCAGTCGTTTATTTGCTAGTGAATTACTTTTGCTTGATCTTCTTCAGAGCGATTTCATTTCATCTCATTTCACACACACACACATACACTTGACTACACAGCTTTGCTTTCAGCTTAATTGTTTTGCAACTAAACATCACAGCCAAATGCCTTTCATCATTTTGCCATGGACCAAAACCAATGACCATTGTTGTTGTAGTTGCTGGACCGGGGCAAAATCGTGTCTAAGTAGCTTTTGTGCAAATGAAAACCGGAAAATGAAGGAAAAGCGGAAAGCAAAGGAATACAAAAAATAGAGACTCTAGCACACTTTGAGGCGAAAATCAAAAGCGCCATTGAGCTGGCTGGCTGGCTGGCTGTCTGTGTGGCTCTGCGTGGGTGGATGAGTGGGTGTGAGTGTTGGTGTGGGTGCGAGTGTCCTGCCAATTGCCTTGGCAGCTAATTAAAATGTATTTAAGTGCGTTGTCACCTCCCATCCCCCCACGGCAGTCGCGTCTCTTTAGCTGTAAATCGAGTTTGTAATTTATGCCATTTTAATAGAATTTCGAGGCTCGCACACACACACACACAAAGGCAAATAACAAATTGGTTTACTTAGGACCGAAGGACATGTGTACAAGCGAGGACAACAGCGAGGCAAACAGAACACAAAAATACTCGGAAATTAGCATAGTTTTAGGCAGCAGCCGAGCATTCGCTGTAGCATAGTTTTGCGGGCCAAGAAAAGTTTTTTGATGTTTTTGCCAATTTCCCGTGCAAACGATTTACGGCAGAACCAAAATTCCCGCATGAGAAAGAGAGAGAGAGAGAGAGGTAGAGAGTTAAACAAGCAGAGAGAGTGTAGTTAGTCGAAAATATCTTTAAAGGCGCGTTTAATTTATTGATTTGGGTCAGGAGCAGGAGTAGAAGCAGAAGCAGCAGGAGAAGGAGAGCAAAGACCAGAACTGCCTCCATTTTTTGAGAAGGGGAAAGGGGTGTTTCGAATTTCGAGTTGGGCGTTGCCCGCAGCCGTGTTCTAGCTGTGCAAATTTATATGTTTGCCCTAAATAGCAATCAAAGGCTTAACAATGAATGCTCCTCCCGCTCTCGCTACCCCGTTCACAAATGTTCACTTAATTGAACTTTGAACCGAAACGCTTGGAAATGCCAAACGTATTGAATTCCAATTGGCAGCGAGCTCTTCTTGAGTGCTTTTCGCAGAGGAATTCAAATAGTTGCGGTTGCCTAAATAAACTCGCCAAGGACTTGGCCACTTGGGCCACTGCTGAGGCTGATCTGTCATTTGTTGTTTGTTTTTCTGTGCGTTGTTGTTGTCAGTTTCTTTGTTGTTGCGCTGATAAATGTGCCGCTGGCAGCCAGAAACCAAAAACAAACACATAAATCAACAGCCACGTGGTAGGCCTTCAGCTAACAATGGAGGAGCGGGAGTCAAGTGACAGTTGGCCAGCAAGTTAAAGTTAAACATTCTTATAATTATTGGCCGACTTTGGTATTGAAATCTTTAGATTCGTGCAATTTGTTCGTTCAACATTTCGACAGCTAAAGTTTTTATGTGTTTTAAGTCTTAAGATATGCCTATGAAAATATCTAGAGAAAATATCAGAGCTCGCACTCTTGGCGAGTATACAAATGGGAAATGAGAGCTTTGACGACAAGAGACCAGCTTATCTTCCACTTTCTGGATGATGGCTTTTAATATTCACACTGTGAAGCATAAATGTTCTGATTTCAAGAATTATTTGCCTATTTTTCTGCCTGTGTAGCTAACTTAAATTTCAGTTTTAAAATGCCTTAACCAATTCCAAGCACATTTTGACCTTTACCCAACAAATTTGCTAACACAAAATGCGATTTGCTGACACAACCAAGTTGCCAATTGCCAAATTCAGAATCCGAAATCCAAAATCCGAAATCCAAGTACATTCTGTCGGAGGGCAAACAATGCAGTCAGGCAGAAGTGTGTGTCTGCCAGATTGTGTGTGTGTGCGTGTGTGTGTGCGTGTGTGTGTGTGTGTGTGTGTGTGTGTGTGTGTGCGTGTTTGTGGCAAAAGCCAAATGAAATTTGGCTATAGTCAAGCTGAATCAGAAGCTGTGCGACACACTCAGCGTAAGAGGGAGAGGGAGAGACTTGCTGCCAACCGCAACAGCCAAAATTTATGCCAATATTTGCATTCAATGCCCCAAAAATAAACCGTAAAATGGTTGTTGGCACAGTCTCTGAGAGTTTGCCCAGCACAGCAGGCAATAGGCAGTAGGCAGCAGGCAGCTGGTAGCAGGGTGTGGCAAGAGAGACAGAGAGAGAGAGAGAGGGGAAGTGGTAGCTGTAGATAATATGCAGGCTGTGCTGCCTGCATTACTGCGTAGGCTCAAAATTTCATATTTATGATAGCAGGCGGCGTAGGCTGACCAGGAGTGAGGCAGGCAAGTAGGGTGGGGCAGTGTGAATGTGTGCATTGACTGCAATAATTCAATTGCACACCTACGCAATTTACTGGCACCACAACAGCAACAACAACAATAACAGCAATAACAGCAACATCTGTGGAAGAACAAGAACAACAACAATCAGCAGGCAGCCTATCGGAATATTGAAATATCGTAGCAGTTGCTCCACTGGTCAGCAGTGGGAAAACGTTTAAAGCGCTTGAACGCACACATACGCACACACTTTCACATATACACTTGCATATCTAAAGCAAACATGGTCAACATTTAGCATATTCCGAAAGTTAGAAGCCCAAAAAGCTCCGACAGTCTCTCACAGTTGAACCGTTTCATGTGTGCTGCAGGAGTTGGGCATAATTGGATTTGTTTAGCTGTCAATATTATGTCAGAAGTTGACATCAAGAGTTTGACACATGACTGCAAGGCATAGCATAGCAAAAAGGCGGGTGGCAGGGAGGGGCGTGGCGCGACAGACAGGCGAGTTAGATAGACAAGTCGATAGCAATGGAGCTCCAAAAGAGATACAGGCACTCAGAAATTAGACGGAACAATCAGATAGACATGGACAGAGAAACAGACAGACAGACAGGCAGACCGACAGACAGACAGACAGACGGGCGGACAGCGAGAGCAGGCAAGTCAGGCAATATGAATAGATAAAAAGTCTTTTGTCTATATTTAAATGACCTGTAAATAGTTAATATGGCAGAAGAGTCTATTGAATATACAATATATATAGATACGTTTGCTGCAAACACATGGAGTTAGCTCAGGTTAAAGTTGGAAAATAAAAAACAGATCAAAATCATAATCCAGGATTAATAAACAACGTAAAAATAAAAAACTAAAGCACATTTTATACAAAAAAAATTCAAAAATATATTTCAATCTGTTGTCATATTAATAAATTAGCTATAAATAATCTTGTTCATCTATATGACCCTAAATAGCTGAGCAACTGTTCGAATTAGGGAGTTAACAAAATGAAGCTTTGTTTTATGGCATATTTTCAAAGAGTATCTGCTAGTCCAGCACATTAAAAAAAAACTCATAACAAGTTTTAAGCTTTGAATTGACTGACGCCCAAGTCAAGTGAATGATTCCAAAAAAAAGGGAAGAAAAAAAAATACATAAATGTTGACATTCGAATGACGTGATTCAAAGCTTTTTATAGCACACTCACAGGCGCGAGTATCACATTTTATGGCTGTCGATGAAGGGCTGGTGGTGGGGGTGAAGCATGAGACAGCAGCTGCTTCTGACACCCAACTTTTTTGGACGGCTTTTGTGAAGGTGTCGAACACATCAAAGCCAGCAGAAAAGGGTTAGGACTCAAGTCGGCACTTGACATAGCTTAGAGTCTGTCCCAGTTCAATTGTGCTTTCATGTCCTTCGGCGATGCAAGCAATTTGCTGAGCTAGCTGATAGTTACTCAAGTAGCCTTCACAAACATCCGGCTACACATGCTGCGTAATACTATTAGCTCTCATATCAATTACCAAGCTGAATCCTTCGTCTACATCTTCGTCTTCGTCTTTGTCACTGCATCATCTGCGTCTGTTGTTGCCTTGGCAAACATTGTGTATACGTAACGTATGTTTGCTTTAGTTGGCATATATTTAACTTACAGCTCAAGCCAAACACTTGAGCCGTAAACCAAAATTAAAACAAGTGCACAAGAGCTGCTCATTAGCCACGCCCACACACAGAGCCAACACACAACAGCTGCTGCTGCTGCTGCTGCTGGTGCTGCTGTTGTGGCACATGAATGATTTACATATTGCTTGGCGGCGCCCAAACAGAGTTTTAATAAAGTATTTGCTCACTCGAGTGCAGCAGCAGCAAGAAACAACAACAGCAATAACGACAGCAAATACAAACAATCTACATATAAAGTTCGGAGCTGTGCGACTAAAAGATACCGTGTAAAAAGCTTTAAATCTTTAAAAAAGCATTTCAAAATACGATATAGAAATATGAATTGGTGCTATACAAAGAGAGTGAGAGAGAGTTTAATATATATCATGCCAAATATGTAAGAAAAGGATATTTTTAAAAAAATAATATATTTATAGCTGTGTTCATAAAAATAGTAGTGCGACTGAAATGTTGGAGATGTTTATTTTGTAATAAACATTAAATAATATAATAGTATTAAGATCATTATAAATATTTATTTTCAAAATAATCTGTTTATCACAAAATTATGCTGTCCAACGTGTCAGTTGCACTACTATGTTTATGAACACAGCTGTATATCAAATATTTCCAGATATCCAAAAAGTACATATTCAATTTTAAGCTTACATTTGCGCAAAGCTTATGCATCTTGCTTACAATGCTGCATGTGTACAGGGTATACAAAGTGCAAACACTCAATGCCCAAAAAAACGAGAAAGACATAACAAGTGTGTTAGAGAGAGAGAGCGAAAGAGAGAGAACGACAGATGTAGAGATGAGAGCGAGGTATATAGCTGGAGACAGCGTGGAGCCAAAAAGTTGACTTTTGCAATCAGCAAGAGCTGCAGTTGCCTGTGCGCTGACGTTGATGGGTGAGCGGCAAATTTTCAAGCTGACTGAATGACTGACAGAGGGCATAAAGTGGGCAGGTGGCGGGTTGGGGCGGGGCGGGCAGAGGCAACTGGTTGTGAGTTAAGTGGCTGACTTGGCACTGGCATAATTTACATATGCCAAACATGCAGCAAGGAGCAGCAGCAGCAGCAGAGAGAAACCAACAACAAATGAGCGCCGCATTGTTGGCAGGCACCTGCAGAAATGCACACACTCAACACTTACACACACAGACAGACGTATGCAGAGCATTCTCAGCTAGGGTTTATTTATATGAGTGATTAGCCACTGACAGAAGTTTGCAGCTGAAGGCAAGGGCTCATCTCAGCTGACTGACAGTTGCCGTGTTTATTTATTAGTGTATGTTGTTGTTGTGTGTAGGTGTGCGTGGCTGTCATGCCGTCTGTCTGTTTGTGGCAGGCAAATATAAATAGCTGCAACAGCTGCCACATTGCACGTGCCACAGGGCCTGCAGCCACAGAGCTTGAACAGGCTTTAACTCCTTGGCTGCTGCTTAAAGTAGCCAGGCAAAAGTTAAGCCCGCCCTCCCACTATGCTTCCCTAATGCTGCCTGTCAATATTTGAGTTTATTTGCAGCAGCAGCAACTTCTGTTGCCGCTTTGCCGCTTGAGATTTGCTTTTTTGCACGTTGCACACGTCGCAGCTGCCTGGTAATTGAGTTGGAAAAATGTTGTTGACGCGAACGCCCAGCTCGGCGCGACATGCTGCGACAATTGCAAGCAGCCGCCACGCCCTCGCGACTAGTCCCCTAGCCGCCCTGCCACTCGTTACACATCGCTGCGTCCTGCAGTCTGCCCGCCTACCACCTCCCGTCCCCGCCGCTTTGCATATTATTACGTGAATTCTTTTCGTTTGTTGCAATTTCTGCGCTTTTGCGTTCTCTCTTGCCCTTCGATTTCTTTTTGCTGCATGCTGCTGGCTGGAAAACATGTGCGCAAACATTTAAATCAATTGTGCCCCAATGCCCAGCCCCCCCTCCCGCTGCCGCTCTTCTCTTCCCTATTTGCAATTGTTATGCAAAATTCGCGCCACGCGCGCAAATCAAGCAACAAAATGCACCAAAATTGACACGGCCCGCAGATGCTGCCATCAATTTGGTAGCAGTCCCCAAATGCCAAAAGTGTTGCAACATCAATTGCCAACGATGGCGGCAAGGTGGCTGAAACGGGGCGCAGCGTTTTGCCAATTTGATTATATTCCTACAAAGTCCTCGAGCGTCGTTGAATGAGAAAAATTCAATACCATTTCGAGTTTTTATTGAAGGCAATCAATTAAATTAAATTGCAAATTTTGCCGATTAGAAATCGAAATTGAACAACGAAATTTCTCATCTAAATATTTAATAAAAAATTGTTGCAAAATTAATTTAATAAAATATTTATTCATTTGTATACAGAAACTGATTTAGCAAGCTTTTAGTTTGCATCAAAATCTGTTTCAGTTAGAGTACACAGTGAGAAAAACCTCAAATGAAGTCTATGCAAATTTGAAAAAATTAAATTGCTTGATTTTGATTAAAAATAGTTGGAAAAATATTAGTTATTGTTTAGTAAAATATTAATGGCAAACTACAAGAAAGAAAAGCATTCAAGTTCATTAGAAAAATAAAAAACTATCATTAAAATATTGATAAATTGAACAAATTTATAAAATAAATAAATATAAATATATTTATAAAATAAATAAAAGAACAGATTTAAAGCAAAATGGTTTTGCGTATGGAATTCAGTTAGATTCTTTATAAATTCAAACTAAATTCTTTGAAATAAAACTAGTTTTTTGACAAGACAAGAAAGCAGCTCTTAAAGTTACTTAATACATGAATGGTACTATAAAATTTACAATGTATATTGGTATAACGTATGCATATATAACTTTGCGGTCATCCAAAATGATTTTACGAACTTTTTTGATGTTTGCATTGTCCTCGCTGCTCATTTCGCCTCGTTTAAACTTAGCAAACCACTATCTATGATTGATTTTCCTAGTGCAAAGTCTGAATAATGTTTCTCAACCCAAGATTTGACTGCAACAATATTTTTTCCCATAAAAAAGCAATGCCTTAAAAACTCACGAAATTCTCTTCATTAATTTCCTCCAAACTAACAAAAGTTGCTTCACTCAAATGCTCTATCTCACAAACTAGTAGTCCGTCAGCTGTAAAATTTGTACAAGTGTCTTTTGAAAGATAACTAATAATAATCATATGAATTTAGTACTACTAGCGCCTTATATTCTGTTATTCTACTAACTTTTCAGCCTAACTCTTTCAATTACCCCAAATTATATTTATTTATTTGGTTACATCGAAGTTTAAACCTTTATTTGAAATTGAAAATCGGATGAACAATTGTTTGCGTTTAGATTATGATCAGAGATACAAGAGATACAGAGATACAAGAGATAGTCCTATCCTAGTATTTATAACCAGGTTATTTCTATGTATTGCAGGCAGTGATCGTGTAGTCACAGATGTAGCTAATTCTGATTGGTTACTGATAACATCATGCGTGTTTTGTTGTTTAAGAAAAAAGGTTATCAGTCAACAAGGTTGAGTTTTGGGACTGCGTGTTTAGGTATCTGTGTTGTGTGTTATATGATCGGGGTTCAGTGTCCGATATATGACTAGATATATATGATTTACCACGCCTATTTCGACCGACTATATATATATAAATCAATATACTAACTAGATCTTAAGAGCTCTTTACATTTTGCCACATCTAAGTACGTTCTCATATCAATATTATATTGAAAAATTTCATTATGCAAATTGTTGCTTATCGATTTGATAGGCTGTTTCTTATATCCTGATTTCCCTTTCAAGTAAATGGGCCGTGTGACTTGTCGGACAGCTTTTCTGCTCCTATTTTTTTTCAATTTCGATTTTGTGGAGCGATTTAAATTTTAAGCCGCTGTCGTCGCAGTTTTCCTTGGCATTTGCCATGGCAAAAAAAAAAAAAAAAAAAAAAAGTGGAAGAAAATTGCATAAAAATTCGCCTTGCCTCGATTTCAGTGCAGCAGGAAGGAAGCAAGGGGCTAGACGCAGGCAGTGAAAGAGGGCTAGGTGCACGATAGTTAGCTCTGGCTAGCTGTCTCTTTCTATTTTCTGTTGCAAGGTGCACAGTTTCTCACACACAGACACAGGTAGACACACGGCGAAGGTCGCGCCACAGTTGCATGGCATGACATGGCATTATACGAGCTTTGGATACAGTGAGGGCTCGTTGCCGGCAGCGGCTGTCCTCAATAGCAAGAAGAAGCAGAAGCAGCGGCAGCAAATAAAAAGAATAACTTTTCCAACTAAGCCCACTTGAAAGCCAATAAGGTGGAAAAGCAGCAGCAGAAATTGTACATTTTTCACATTTTGCAACTTGTTTTGTGCCAGCCGCAAAAAGCCATCAACATTTTAGAAGTGTGTGTGTGTGAGTGTGTATATATATGTTATGCAAATGATACAGTGCTCATAATAACACTATTATTACGACTCTTTAAGCTATCTAAATTCATATAATTAATTTAATTTCCTTCTCTCTCTCTCTCTCTCTCTCTCTCTCTCTCTCTCTCTCTCTCTCTCTCTCTCTTTTGCAGACACGCACAGCTCGGCGCAATTTATGATTCAGGTAAATATTTATGTAGATTGCAAATTTTCTTTTTACTAGCTCTTAATTACTGAGTTCACACTATGAAATTCGTTTTTTTTAAGGGTATTAGATTGGAAGAAACTTTTGTGTATATAGAAAAAATAGAAATTTTTGATGTGCAAAATAATGCCGAGTCGTTGGAGTTGTGGGTTCAGTCCAATGATTAATAATTAATACAAATAATAAAGTATAAATGACTATTAACTTCAGCAGCAACTAGCTTCTATATGTTTTCTATATGAGAAACTCGCTTTTAATAAATATTGAAGCCCAAATTTAATCATATATTGGAACTGTTGTAGCAGAAAACGTGGAAATTTACGAATCTAAAATAAACATTTAGCTTTTAGTTATGCTTACTATAGAAGGAATTGAATTTAAGCTATGGCTTAATGAAAAGAAAGAAACTTCATTAATTTGATTTTGTTTAAGCTATTTTAGTAGATCTTTAACTATACAAATCACGAAATTGATTATTGTTAACCTCTATCCAAAGTGAGCAGACTGTCTGAAGAGTTCTTGAAGAATTTCTCACTCCTAATACTTTCTGTCTCTGCTAAAATTTTATAAATATTACTTACCTTAAACCCTCTATGTTTGCCTTATTTGATCAAAATATTTATTTTTGATTCCACATTTTATTATCCTTTCACATAAATATTTTTGCTACATTCAGAATAAGTTTTGATATACAGCTTTTTGGCATTCTGCGAGGGTATTTCAACTGCCAAACTGCTCTGCCCGCTTCCCCTTCACAACATTTATTTTATATATATTATTTTCTCTCTCATTTTTTTTAAAAAAGTTTCTTTAGTTTTAGTGGCTTTTGCCAAGTGCTCGCAATTAAATTTAATTAGTTTAACTTAAAATTGCAAAGCCTAATTGCTCGATGCGTGCGCGTCTTAAATCTTTTCCATTTAATTTGCTTTTTATGACAAGTTGTCGTTGCTGCTTCTGGTGTTGTTGTTGTTTCCACAGAATTTTTTATGAGTGCCAAACGTGCGAAACTTTAGTTACAGCAAAAAAAAAAAAGTACACATTTAACTAGCAGTTTATGGCGTGGCGTGGCGAGGTGGGGAAGGAAGACAGAAGTGTGTGTGCCAAGTCTAAGCTATGGCATGATTTGCCACTAATTGGCCAGATAAGCGCTTTTTAGACATGTTTTAATTGGCCACAGTAGCTGTTAACTGTAAATTGTGGCGCACACACACACACACACACATACTCACATCAGGTGTGGCAAGCAGCTCTAATCAGCTGCAAGTAGTCTCTCTGCCTTTGTCGCCCTCTCGTGCTCACTGTCTGTGTGGCACTTGGAAGTTTTTGGGCAACTGCTGCCGCACATGCAACTTTCTCAAATTAAAAGCATACTTCTTGGCGACTTGCAACCGCACGACAATGCAATAAAAGTAAACTAGTTGCAACTGCTCTTTGCAACATGGCCAAAACAATTGAGCAACTCGTTCAAGAACAAAATCAAAATGCGCTGATAGAAACCAATTGGAGGGAATGGGAAAACTAACTACAGAGACAGACACAGACACACACACACAGGGCAGAAAAAAAAGAAACTTTATCCTGCGACATGTTGCAGTGTCCTTACATATTGAATGTTTATTTGCATGCAATGAGGCGTGCGTGTGTGTGTCTATGGGAAAACTTTGGCTAGAGTTTAAAATAGGTCGTTGTAGTCATGCCGGCAACAAGGGGTTAACAGCGTTCTTAATATCGCATAAAAAGTGAACAGCAGCAGCAACAAAATACAAAAATATAGCAAAAAAAAAACAAGAAACTGCGTAACAAAGTTAAAATGAAACTTTCATGAAACTTTGCAACACGGCTCGCAGCTTATATGGCTTTAAGCTCTTTGGCCATACAAAATGGTTGCCCGCCCACTGAGCGGAGGCGTGGTTTTTATTAAAGCACGGCTTAAGCTCAGTTTCGCAATTTAAGCAAATCGATAAGTCGCAGCTTAAGGCGCCGCACGTGTCTCATGCATTGAATTGCTTAGCTCTGAGATATGGGGGCGTGGCCTAATCTTCGACCCGCTCCATTTGATGGTTGCGTGTGCAAATTATGGCCACGAAAATGAAGCCGATAAATTCGTGCGCCTCATCAAATCTGTTGTTAATATGCTTTTAGCGTTATATAAATTAAGAGCTTAACGTGATTAAGCTTTCGGTATTCAGGTGTGGAATTACTGCTGGCAAAGCCAACGTCACTCAAATCGAATTCCTGATTTGAATAAATATTTGAGAGATTTTCTCAGCCAGCTTTCGATTCGTTTTTCAATATATTAATTAATTTTATATGTAACAAAAAGTTGAAAGTTTATTAATCAATGCATAGGTGACACACCAAGTTGTAGTTATCTTTATTCGAAAAGTGAATCAAGTATTTTAAGAAATGAAGAGTGTTGCAGTCAATCAGAAACCAATAGTTTTGGAGAGTCCTGCGACATAAGAAAACAAAATAGAGTAGAGAATACTCAAGAAGTGCAGGAAGTTTAAATAAAGGAGAAGAAGAGATGAAAAAATCAACAGAAAGAAATTTAGTAAAATGTTTACTTTTTTCGTGTTTATATTTATCTACTATAGAATGTTCAACTGAACTGCGATTTTATATAGGAAAATTAGAAGACTTGCTTCTATTTGGATTCGAGTTATACTAAACGGCCTTCGCTATATCTCGCTTTTTGTCTCTCTCACGTTCGTTCGCTCGCTCTCGCTATAGATCTCTTTCTCAGTCGATCCACCCTTTTTCTCCGTATTTTAATCTCTATTTACCCGTCTCACTTGTCACTGTCTCTCTCTCTCTCTAGCTCGTTCGCTCGTTCGTTCGCTCTCTCTATAAATCTCTTTCTCAGTTGCTCTACCACTTTTTCCGTACTCTTTCGCTGTTTCATTCTTTTACTTCCCTATCTCTTTCCCTTTTTGTCTCACTCTATCTTTCTTTTCCTTTTCTTTTTCTTTCTTTATTTCTCTCTCTCTCTCTCTCTCTCTTTTATCTTTAATCCGCTTTCTCTTCCGATTCGTCTCAATTTTCCCCTTTCTCTGTCTCTCTATTTCTGTCTGTTCCTTCCTATATCTCTCTCTCTCTGTCGCGTTATTACCTTATTGAAACTATTCTATTCTATATTATATTCTCAATAGCACTTCAACATTTCTCTTTCTATCAGTTTTAGTTCTATCTGTCTATTGTATACTGCATACATTTATTTGCTTTTATTTATCATTATTCTGCAGATATTTATGGGATTCACAAGTTCAATTAAGACTTCAAGCATTGTAATTAAAAACTGATAAAGTTTATGATAAATAATTAGCCACTCATAGACATAGCTGCCTCTTCAAAATACTTCACTAATTAACTGCAAAACAGCTAAAGAAAAACTTCAAAATCCTTAAAGAGAAAAGTTGAAAATGTAAATTTTTAATAGGCGCAATCCGGCGAAACTTATTTAGCCAACTTCTACATTTACCTAAGCAATCTCTTTATAAATTAACAATCTTAACAAACTTGCACAAACACTTGTTGAAAGTGCCAGCAACGAGAGGAACGCTTTTAATTGTCTTGCTGCTCGCTCATGTGAATTACGCATACGCCGCGTGGCGCCCGTCGAAAAGCAAAGAGCGAAAGCGAAAAGCAAAAAGCTGAACAACAAAAAATGGCTAAAATGAAACGGGGAAAAAAGTGCAGAGAAGCGAAAGAAATGTCAACAATAATTTTTAATTAAGATTTGTTTTCATTTTTCATATTAGAGCACAGAGCAGAGCACACACACGAACACACACACACACGAGCACACACAGCGTCCCAGCGCAGGAGTTAATTTGAATTTTATAGCAGTCAAGTTTGTGTAATTTAAGAGCCAGCTACAAGACGGGGCGTTGAGCAACACATGTTTGCCAGTGGGCGTGGCACATGTGCAACTACAGCATGTAATATGTGTGTCTGTGTGAGTGTTGTGTTTGTATTTTAGCGCATTTTTTTTTAGACAGCTTACTGCTTTGCAGCTGCGCTAGCGCATGCTTCACTGCACACACACACTCGCATACACACTCTAGCTCACTGTCAGAGTTTCTGCAGAACCGTAGACTGTCAGCCAGGAAAACTCGCATGAACTTTGCATTCAAAATAAAGCACAAAAAAGAGAAGATAGCTAAAAAGAAAAGGAAACTTTTTCAATTTCTTCAACTGCATTTTGGGCTGGTCCTCACCGCCCTCACTGCCCTCACCGCTCTGCCCGCCCCACTGCCTGTTATGTTTGTTCTTTGCTACAAGTTAATCTGCGCCATAGACTCAACTTGCTAACTGTCTGCAACGAGTACCCCTCCGCCCCACACACACCTCTTGCATCCACATACAGTTCATTTCCTTGAGATTTTCACAAGTTTTTGCCCGTTCGTGAGCTGCAGTAAAAGTTCTAATTTCGTTACATACTCAGCACAAATTACACATGTAATGCATATGTAAACCAAACTCAAGATAGCCCCACTCTCTTGGAAATTTCTACAATTTATTAGGCATCTGCAGGCCTTGCAGCTATCTGCTCCATTACAAGCTCAAGTTTTATCGGACCTTCCAAGTTTATGGCGGCAATTAAGACTAAGCCTGGCCAACGCAAATGTGAAAATTTGCGCAAAAATTGAATATATACATAGATTTATATGCCAACATTGAGCGCGTGTGTGTGTGTGTGGGTGTTTACTTATTAAATTATGTGCTCAAAGTTTGCAGCGCAAATGCCTTTGCTGTCTGGCAATTATTCCATTATATGTAAGCGACCTAAAACAAACCAAGTTTCGCCCAATACCAACCACCTTCGAGCCACCCACCATGCGCTGCAATTGCTGCACACACACTTTTATTTTCTCTTCTCCTCTGCTTCTTCTTCTTCTCCTGGTTTTTCTTTATTTTTGTCGCATCTTCCATAAAGACGCCTTCAAAGTTTGCGCAACATTCTTCTTTGCAGCTAGCTAGGAGTGGAGGCTGCAGCTCTTCATTGTTATTAACATAATTGCATAAAGTTGCAGCTGAGTTGTGCAAAGTGTGGCAAAGATATTTTGGAAGACAACGCTTAAGCGCTTAATGCCATTTATTTGCCTTTGCTTTTGCCTTTGCCTTTGCCATGGACATCGTTACAGCACTTGGCTCCTTTCTTTCCTTTTCAGTTCACGCTGACATTGCATACTTTTTGGGGCCCGCATCGCTTTTAATTATTGTGCCAAAGTCAGCAGCAACTGGCGTCGCCTACTTATTTTTTGCTCGTCGTCTTGTTATTTTTCTTTCAGTACGCTCTCTTAAGCTCCATTAATTTGATATGCACCGCATTTGCCTGTCCGTCCTGTCGCCTGGGTCAACGTTGCGTATACGCATCATTAAATGCGCCCAGGCACAAAGCGGGCCGCACGCAAATTAAACTGCCATATAATTTTCTACCCAGCCATGGACACGCCCGCGGCAAAGGCAATACAAAAAAAAATACAAAAAACAGAAAACACACACACACAACCTCACTCAGCTGAAGGCCAAGAAAAATGGGTATAAGCTGGAAAAATATTGCGGCTAGATACCCTGTCAGATTTGCTATTAAAAAGGGAAAAAATAAAAATATATGTTGAAAATCTTTTAAAGACAACAAATATATACTGTGAAAGATATATATTAAGAATATTATAAAGAAAAATATCAAATTTATTAGCTCATGTTTTTATTGGTGTTGAGATTCAGCCCCTTCAGTCTCTCTTGAATATTTCACATGATTTATTTTATTTTCCATTCACTACATTGCCTTGCCCACAATATACACTATTCAGTCTCACGCTATTTACAGGGTATTCAAAATGTATGTTTCGCACCCAGATTGAGGCGCTTTTTGTGCTATTCCAAGCGATTTGCTAGTCGGATCTAAGTGATTATAAATAAGAGATTTTTCCCGAGCCTTTGCAAATCCCACACACAGACACACACACACACACACAGACATCTAATGCTAATGCGTGCGTGCGTGCGCGTGTGTGTGAGTGTGTTGACTTCATCAAATTTCAATGCTTGGCCGCTCACTGATTTACTTGTTTAGGGGCAAGCTGTGGCAGCAACATTGATTGCGTCAAATGGGCCGCTAAATGTTGACTTTGCTTTTGAAGTTGGCTCACTACTGTTGCCCCTGCACCTTGCTTATTCCATCCCCTTCTCCACACTCTTGTCCTTAAACATGACAAAGCGCAACGGAAGCGGAAATGTCCGGCAGCAGCGCTTGATTTATTATCGGCCTCAACGATGGGGCGTGTCCAGCAGCAGAGGAAGCAGCAGAGGCAGCATTTGATGCATTCACATTGTATTCACTTGTTATTCTCGCGGCATTCACTTGCTATTCACTCAGCACTAAGACTTTACTGTCATGTCATACTCTTACGCGAGTCGGTGCCCCCATTTGTTGCACGCATATCAAGCTCTGCCGCCCCCAACTGTGCCATGACGCAGCGCCTAAAATTATGCCACAGCTTTTGGCAAATATGTTACAAATTCTGCTGATTAAGCAAAGGGAGTGGGCGCAAAACAAATTTCATTTAATTTTTGGGCATATTTTTTTGGGTTTTGGTAAATATTAAACAAAATGCTGCAAATTGAAAAAAGGGCAGCGAATTTCCTTTGGGAATCAATTTATGTTACTAAAAATATTTGGTGTAAACTAAATATATTTGTATTTATTTACCTGCTTTTCTAATACACATTGTATATTCCGTCGAGCCCCAAAGAGTGCAAACAATTCTGTCAAAATATTTGTTACTATTTTCTATTTATTTTTTGCATTTTCTATGACCTTAATTCAATAAGAATGGGAACATGACTTTATCACTTTTCCATCGATCAGTAAATGTAAACTAAATGTAGAATGTTTGAATTACTTTCAATTGTAATTCATACAGTCGATGTTTCAAAACCAGATCTATTAAGATTATTAGTAAAATATACTTGCATTCAAAAGTCTAAAAGTCTGAATTGATAGAAAGAAATTTAAATCCAAATTCAAACAACCGACGCATAGTGGTGCCCTTGCTCATTTTCCGATGCAAAATCAGGATCAGAGCTTTTGAACCAAGCAATATATTTTCAAAATTTATGTGGCATATGAAAGTGAATTCTTCAAGCTTTTTACATTTTTATCAAACGTGAACAATGTGATTTTAACCAAATAATAAATGTTCCGATTACAAACAAATTATTTATTTTTGTAGATAAATCAATTTTATCACTTTAAAATAAAGACAAAATTATTGTATATAATTTTTTATTTTCTCAACAATTTTGTCGCTGCTGTACCTGCTGCGCGCCACGTTTTTATTGAAATGTCATTTTGTGTGTGTGTGTTTTTTTTTATCCGGGCAAAAACGGGCAACCAACATTAAATGATATTATTTTTTCTACTTTGAATGCTCATACTTTCATCAAAAATAAAAAAATCTACTGAATTCTTGCTGTCTGATTCTCTATCAAATTCATTAATTCCTTTGGTCAGTTGATTTTTCCCACTGTGCGATGTTCTTCTATTGTTTTTTTCTCATACACCTTTTAAACTCAACATATTAGTCGCTGAAACCCCTCGAGTAAGTGCATTGATTTTTGATGAACTTCATTTTATATATTTATAATTGTAAACTGTGCTTTGCCTGGAGGCCATTGGGTGGGGAGTAGTGCATGAAATCGTGTCAACTGTGCCACATTTTGCAATATTTCAACGTAAAAATCAATCAAAGGTATCAATCAAAGGGCGCAATCAACTCTTTGATAGGGGGGCGTGGTCAGAGGTATTTTGGTATGGGAGTCCGTGATAGACACATGGTATTAAAATTATTGACAGCTACAATTTATTATCAATTTCAATGGAAATGCGAAATGAAATGCGAACCCAAAAGGAAGTGCAAATCAAACGACATACATTTAAATCAATTGCAGATTGAGAGAGACGGATTGGGATGGGATGGGGGGAACAGAACGATTGATGAATTTGGAAAACAATTAGAATTTCAAATGAACCTAAGGCTGGCTGGCTTAAGGGTTAGGCAGACAGGTGTGAGTGTGTGTGTGAAGGGGTTGTCAATTCCTCTCTGGCTATTGCATATTTCATGAGTGTATGGGTGTCTCGGTGTCTCTGTGTGCGTGTAAATTTAAATTTGTAATGCGTGTGCTTTGTTTGCCTGTTGCTGATTTGTTTGTGCCATTTGCAACTGGCCCAAATGTCGCTCAGCGCATTGTGGCTTTAAGTTGCGTATACGACGCGTCGCCCCTCATAAATAACAAAATCACATTAATTTAAAACCCATTTCGCGTATAAACACAGACGAAGTGGCGGACAGGCCGGACAGAAGGGGGCTCGTTGCTGTTCGAAACTGCATTTTAAATTAAAATTAAAAGTTATAACGCGTCGCATTATCAGTTGGCTGCAAGGACAATGCCGGGACAAGGCCTGTACGGCCTGCACGGCCTGCACTGCCTGCACTGGCCGTCTGCTGTTGTCATAAATAATAAATATTGTGTACGCATACAATTATGGCAGCTGCACACACACACACAGGCACGCACACTCGCACACATTTATTACAACAGTTTTGGCCAGTTTTTATTATTACTGTTTGTTTCGCCTGCGAAATTGGCCAGGTGCAAAAGTCTAAAAACAATTAAATGATTAATGACATTTTGCAGCGCTTTATAAGCAAATTTTGCAACTTTCATAAGGCTAATGAATAATGTAATGCCAATGAGACCAATTGCATGTGCAGTTATGCATGCTAAGGGTGTTTGTCGAGAAGGACGAAAAAGGCAGCAGAAAGAGAGAGAGAGAGAAAGAGAGAGAGAGAAAAGATTGCAGCTAACATATTTCTGAAGTAGGTAAACTTTAATTGAAAGCACTGATGGCGCATACTCAGAGCGGCTGGAAAGAGCAGAGGAGTGAGGTACAGCGCACTCAGATGTATGAGCTAAGACACTTTACGCTAAGCTCCTCGCCTTTTACCTAAAATTTATATCTAATTGCTTATGTCTATTGCCTTGGTTTCCTACTGCGTGAAATTGGAGCATAAGGAGCACAAGTATTTTTCTTATGTTCCCATACACGATCGTTTTGATATTGGGAATAGTCTCAAGTTTCATGTTCATGCTTGATCTGCTCATCTGTTATTCAAAGTTAAAGTTTATTGAGTATAAACGCAAAACTAAAACGTATTTGTATTTGTTTTTAATGTAATTTGTCTAAGTTTTCTAAATAGAGAAATGGATAAAATATCATAGAAAACAATGGCAATCACAAAATTAAATAAAGGTTTTGTTTATATAGCATCAGTCAGAATAAAAAATACCCAGCTATAATATTAAATAAATCTTACAACGAAAGAATAAAGTGAGTTAGGTACAACATAGCTAAAAATATAATTCAGCTTAGTCAATTTGAAATTTCCAAAAAAAATATTAGACTTTAGAAATAAGCAAAAATATTATTTTACTTAATTAAAGATATGTTTATTTAAACAAATATTTTGCTGAAAAGATCTCTAATATAAGATGTGCTACCCAAGTTTCAGGAGACATAAATTTGAGTCGTTTACTGAAGAGGTGGAAAAATTAATTCAATAATCAAACGAACTTATTTCATTATAAATAAAGAGTCAATGGAATTACTATATCGCGAAATAAATTCTAGAGTGCACTAGAATCCATAATAAATCTTTATATTAATTTGTTAACTGAATGTCCAACATGAAAGCTTATCATGGCTCTCAGCATCTCTCACCGGCTCTCACCTGTGCAGGCAGTGCTGTAAATGCATCTTTCAGTCAATTGCACTCGAAAGAGTTGCTCGACAGCCGGAAAAGCACTTAATCGCGTGTTTTAATCGCATTTAAATTAAATTCGAGCCATAGAAATGTCAATTGAAAGCGGACTGTGATTGATTTTTAATTAAAATTACATATTTATTTATTTTTAATTAAGTTGATTGGCTTTTCGGGCAGCAACCGCAGCGCAACAGCGACAGCAGCAGCAACAGCAACAAAAACGACAAATGCTTTACTAATTTCCACAATAAATGTAATGAATTCGTTTTATATTTTGCTTTGTTGCGGGGCACAAAGACAAGCCACTCACACATGCCCAGCCACGCCCGTAAACAATAAAAGTATGCATCAGCAATAATAATAATAATAATGATAATAATAATAATCGGCTGCCTCAGCCGCAACTTTACTTGCCACTCGAGGGACACATAAAGGCTACCACGCCCACGCCCACGCACTAGACGCATCTTGCGTTCTTCTGGGCAAGTTTGTGCCGCAGCAGCCGTAGAAGGTAGGGGTAGGGGTAGATGGAGTATGGCTCGGCTGTCCTGTGATTTGCTTTGATTTGCACAGGCACGCACCATTGACGAGCCGTGGGGCACAGCACAGTTTACATGCCGCAGTCATTAATTTCAATTTTGTCTGTTTGCAAAGAGCAGCCCCAGCCACCAGCCTCCCAGACCCTTGGCATCGTGCGTATGATTGAAGGGTTCTTCTCTCTTTTGCGGCGCAGAGACAAAAATTATTTATTAACGTGCGTTTTGTGCTTGGGGCACCAACTGATGCGGCTCGCTTGCAATCGTTGGGGCGATTGCTTCAGCCTCCTGCTCACTTAGACAGCAGCAGCAGCTCGCTTTGCCCCTCTCCCGCCTTCAGCAGTTCAATTGCTAGTAAAGCTGTAATTAGTTAGCTTCTCTTGTTGTTTTAACTATTTTAGAACTTCTTTTACTATTATTCCTTTGATAATTCTTACTTCTAATGAGCACTCCTTCTTTTACTTCAACAACCAAGTCAATCTAGCCATAACCGTTTGCCACTGCGTCCAGGGCTCAGCATATCTTCTAGTCGGGCACTCCCAACTAGAACAGTTTTCCTTGTTCTCTTAACAAAATATAGCTCAAAAAAGCTGGTTCGTTATGTTTACTACATACGTCCTTTCCTGATGCTCCTCTTTTAGCAACTTCTGTAGGAATGTTTCAATAACTTCGCGCTACCAGCTCTTTATTAATTTCTTCCGCCTTCTCTCCTTAGTCTTTGCATTCTTTGATAACCCTCTCCAATTTCCTTCGATGCTTCTTCAGCGACTTCATTTTTGTCTGCATTCTACTGCTCCTGCTTCTGCCCCGGCTCCTGCTCTTCTTTGATTGCCTCAGCTGTTGCCCTTCGATTGTTTCAACTGCTGCCTCCTTATGCTCATCAAACGTTCTACCACTTTATGCGTGTCCTCCTACGCCTCTTCGATTGCTTCCCTGTCCCAACTACTTTACTCTACCTTCTTTGATATAGCTACTTGTCCCCAGCTGCTACTCTCGTCCCACTCCTTTTAAGCCCCCGCCCTTTTGGTAACAGCATCTCGAACTACTACTTCGATTGCTGCCACTCTGCCGCAAGCATCGTGCAACGTGCTGTCCTGTGGCCCTGTTGCCCTCATTTGGTTGTTGGCCAAAATAAACAATAAATTAAATTGCCACATTTGATTGCTGCATGTGCGTCCGCCTACGTATGTACCTGCCAGCCTGCCAGGCATAACATTTTTGATATGCCCCATGTGGCATGCGTCAGTTGCCAAAATGACTAAATGTATGGCAATACATTATGCAGTGGCCTGTCTTTGCCAAACGTTTCTTATATGTATCAATTTGAAGGTCCCCAACCCTAGCGGCAGGACCTCGCCTAACCTCGCTCCAAGTTACGATCATTTACGCATTTATTTTGCAATATCATTTGCTGTGGCGTCGACTTTTGTGCAATTCAAATTCAAGCCGCAGCCACGACATGGCCCCAGGATATGGCAAGATTTATGTGCGACGAGGACATTTTTCATGCTGCACAAAAATGCAAAAAGGGAAAAAAAACGAAAAAGCAAAAAAAAAGCGTTCATTGAAAACACATTTCCACACACACACACAGCCCGCACTCGAAATGGCGAATTCAATAAAGCATTACGTAATATTGCCAAGTCACACACACACACAGCTGCATTAGTAATGCAAAGCTGGCCATGTGAGTGCAATAATTTACAACATTTTAATCGAATTAGAAGCAGACGCAGGGCGCGCAGATAGAGAGAGGGAGAACGATATGTGGAGAGTGAGAGAGAGCGCAATGCGGTAGATAGCAGAGGCGAAGACGGAGGCGGAGGAGGAGATGGAGGCACAGCCAGTTGCAGCAGCTGGGGCTGAAGCAGAAGCAAGAACTGTAAGACTTCGTTGGGGACCGACAGCTTTTCACTGAGCCAAGAGGCGGGCCAAAAAGCAAAATGCATTTTAAGTGTTGCAAGCGGCAGGCAGCGTGTGGCAGTTGGCGCAAGTGCCAACGGCTAAAGCATAAGACAAAAAAAAAAAAAAAAACAAAACAAAAAAAGAGAAAAAAAGAAATTATACAAAGACAAAGCAAGAAGCAGCTAAGCGTTAGCATTTGTTTTGAACATGTGCCAACAAATGTTATTTATTGTTTTTGTTGTTGGTTTTAGTTTTCGGCTGGAAGCGTTTGCTTAGGGCCAAAAACTTGATGCGCGCTGCAAGAATTCGAGCAAAACGCTTAAATAGTTCAACAAAAGAGATTCAAGAAAAAGCAGAGATTCCTTTAAATGAGTGAGGAAATTGAAGTAGCAAAAGATTTAAGCACAACTCAAAGCTAATCAATTAATATGAATAACTATTTGTGATACGATTTCATTGAGACATGGAGAAGACCTAAAAAAAAATATTTAAATATTTTAGATCAAATAATATATACATCCAACTATTTGGCTGGTGACTATTTGAGCTAAAAGTAAAAAAAAAGAATTATTTATATAGAACCAAGTCTCAACTGTCAAATTAAAATTACTTTTCAGATATAAAGCCAAGCTTCAGCTTTTGAATTTTATTTACTTAATTTATTGATATTACGTTCAATTAAAAACAAAGAAATATATTTGTAGAAAGAGCTTTATAATATAACTCTGTAGCAAAAAAATTTTGAATTGAATTTGACTTTTATAATGCTTAAACAGGTCAACAAAATTTGAGCCAAGAATTCGAAACTTAAGACCAAACTGAATAGAAATATAATTGAATTTACTGAGAATTAAATATGAAACTTTTTAAAAATAGTTATGGTTTGTCCAGTTAAATCCAAGAGGAGCATACCACTTTATGAACCGGGGGGTTTAGCGTCTTAGATGCGGCTACCTTGCACTTTTAGCTTATAAACATATCGAACAAATAATAGGGCCATTCTAATTTATGTTCGGCATTAAAAAAAAAAGCCTTTTATTTTATAACTATGTCCTGTTTGATTGTTTTTAACTAAAAGTAAACTGAGAAAGTTTTTCTATTATTTAAATAAATGAATGAAGTTCAACTTTAAATATTTATATTCACGCCAACATTTATATGATTTAATCTTATATATTTATTGTGCAATATATTCTCAAAATGTAACCTTTTTTCATTGCCAGCAAGTGGCTTCAAGAGCTCAATTTAGCTTTGCTTCAATCAGTGTTTGCTATCATCTAAAATATTTCACTTTATCTGAGTTTTAAGAATAACATTTGCAGCAAGCAAGTTTGTAAAGCTCATTAAGCTTTAATATTCTGTCTCACATACAATTAAGCTCATTTAGATCTTAATCCATATCCAACCACTTTAGCAGCCACTTTGAGCACTTCTTAAAATAGAAAATCCCATTGAAGATTTGCTCGGTCGATTTAGATTATGCATATATATTTCTGCTCTTTTTTTTTTTTGTTTAACCAAAGGAGGACGCTGCATAAAAGACCAAAAGTAAATTGTCATAAATTCCAGGCAATAAATTTCTATTTGTTTTCATTTTTAGCCAGTTTCATTTGCTGTTCTGCACCGAGTGGCACCGAGCCGCAAAGGCAGCCACAGCCACAGCCATAGCCATAGCCATAGCCACAGCCGCAGCCATAGAACACAATGCCAGTTATGTTGCCAGTTATGGTGCACACACACACACACACACTCATGGCCAAAATGTTGTGTGCCAAATAAAACGTCAGTTTATGCAGCCGACCCAAACGTTGGGCTATGCAACTGGCGCACATTTATTATAATATTATTAAGTATACACCAAGTTTGGCCCAGCACAGCGGAACGAAGCGCAACGCAACGCAGCGTTGCGGGCGTATTTCATTGTTGACATTTAGTAACATTTATTGGGCAGCTGCACGAAACTTCTCTAAAAAAAAAGGCTAAATCAATCAAAGTGAAGCCCTGAAATCGGGCCAAAGAGTGGAAGTTGCATCGAACGGAAATAGAGTTGCAGACTCATTTATTTTATGATTATTGGAATAGCCATAAAAAGTTGAATGAAGCGTTTTTTCAATTCGAATCATACGTCTTACTTTTAAATGAGCTTTCGGGGTCCTACTCTTGCAAAAGTACGAATTTGTTTGCTATTTCATAACTCCTTATCTCATATTGATCTATCTGTCTCTGTTTCTCTCTTTCTTTCTCTCTCTGTTTCTATCTCTCTCTCCCTTAGACTGAGCAGTCACTTAGCTCGTCTAGAGCTGCATCTTTCCTTCAGTTTTCTTCTCTTTCCTTGTTTTATTCTCTATATTCTTCTCTTTTTCTTCTTGATTCTTATTTTTCTTCTTTTTTGTTTTCTTTCCTTCTTGTTTCTGCTATTTTCTTCTCTCTCCTTATGCATTCTTCTATATTTTTCCTCAAAAATTCCTTCACTTTTCTTCTGTTTTCTTGTATGTCTTTCTTTTTGTTCTCTATATTCTTTTCTTTTCTTCTTTATTCTTATTTTTTTTTCGATTTCCTTCTTGTTTCTGCTCTGTTGTTCTCTTGCTTTTTCTTTTCTTCTGCTTTCTTTTATATTATTCGAATTCCTTCTCTATTCTTCAGATCTGTTTCTTAATTGCTCCAGTCTTATCTTCTCTTCTGTCTGAAGTGGTTCTTCCTATAGTTTTCTCTTGATATTCTGCATAGCTTTGGCTTCCTTAGAGTCTGCCAACTTTCGCTCATACTCTTCTCACTAACCGTTGCTTCTTTGCTGTTAATGTCCCTTTTCCTATGTGTTTTTTATTGCAGATTTTCAACCCGTCAGCTTCTGGCTTCGCTTAACTATAATAAAATATTCTTCTCATATAAAAGTTAATGAAAGGCGCCTTTATTCTGCGAGGCACTATTACATTTATGCCGCACTTTGCAGCAGCTGCCACGATTACGAATTTTAAGAGCATACAGCTGCTGTTGCTGCTGGTGCTGCTGCTTTTGCTTCTGTTGTCACTTAATGTCACTTGCTGCTAATAACTTTTGTCTTTGCGCCATAAAAAATCGATGTGGCGCGAGTTAGATTCACAGCTCGCAAGTCGCCGCCCACAGCCCGCGACATGAGCCGCATTACAAGTGATTGGTTTGACATGAGTCTGGGTTAGTGGCAGAGGGTGGCCGAGATGGAACTGGCTGTTGCTGCCACTCGCCTGTCACAAAATCCGCTAAGCGCCCCAGACAACTCGTGACATGTAATGAGCCGCCCAGCGCTCGTGTGAGCCCCAAAAGCTCGGGGTGTTGCGGCAGTATTTCAATTCTATTCAACTTACATGGATTTAAGGGCCAACAATTGGCTTCTTCCCAGCTCTAAGCACTCGTAGCATTATGATAAATAGGTATTACTTTGCTTTATTCACAATTTCAGTGGAGCATCGAGTGAAGGGAGAAAAGAAAGTAGCACAAAGTCAATGTGAACACAATTGGATTCAAGCAAAGGTTGAAATATAGTTGAAACAGAAAAATGCAAGAGGTAAAGCCTAATGCAAGTTACAAGGAGTTCAGCTGGTCGCTTCTTTCTTAGATAAGGTCAAACAAATGCAAATCCAACTTAGTTTTTAGCATTTCCATGCGGGTGACCATTGCAGCGGGTATGGTAACCCAAATCGCCTCGAAATGTAGGCAACGAAAAAAAAATTAAATAATAATTTACGTGGCTTGTTAATGTTGTGCCGAGTGACATGTGAACGTTGCATTATGGAATGTTATTATAAAATCTTGCCACAAGCACACAAAGACACAACACAAACACAGAGAGTGAGTGGGGAGAGAGAAAGAGAATTGGGCACTATTTGTATGCATTTAAACGACTCTATTTACCACAAAATGGCAGCGCCGCGAAAGCAACAACAATAACAATAACAACAGCTGTAACTGCAGCCATGGGCCATGCAACAACATGCCAACAAACAATGGCAGCGATAATAATAATGATACCAGCGGCAGCAACAGCAACAACAACTTGCAACCAGGATTTTAAAAGGCAAGCGCTGTAAGGACCATAATAAAATCAGAGCCAGCCTGCAAATACAATTTCTAGTGGGCGAGTGTGACTGTGTGTGTGCGTGTGTGTGTGTGTGTGCACTTTACAGCTATTTAAAATTTAAATAATAGCGAAAAACCGCACGAAATAATAATAAATCATAGGAAATATGCACGCGCTACCCAAGCCCCTGCTCCTGCTATTCTTATGTATGTGTGTATGTGTACGTA
Source organism: Drosophila leonis (assembly GCA_035045365.1). Lineage (NCBI taxonomy): Eukaryota > Metazoa > Arthropoda > Insecta > Diptera > Drosophilidae > Drosophila > Drosophila leonis. Next base: position 4,338,556 of record JAWNPC010000110.1, read on the forward strand.
TGTGTGTGTGTGTGTATTTGGTAGCGCGTGTGTTGATTTAATAGTCGCGGTCACAAACATTATGGCATGTTCATGATTGCCACACCTACCGCCCAGACCAGGCCGCCGCCCCAATGCCTTTGGTATAAACGTGACCAGCTAGTCGCAGCTAACAGATCCCCACCACCCCACCTAGCCCCCCCACCCTACTCCACTGTTGGCCATTATATGTTACGCTTACAGCTTTTCGTTGTTGTGCTTTCTTTGGTATTCTTCTGCTTCGCCATGCCCCGCTCTTTGGCTCTTTTATATGCAAATTCCGCTTTCAGCTTTATTCGCATATGCGCAGTTTTTCATTATTTATTGTGTGTTTAAACAGATTACGTATACGCCACATGTGCGTGTGTAGAGAGTATGTCTGTGCGTGCGTGCATGTGTGTGTGTGTGTGTGTATTGACCATGTGGCGCACCCACATCTTTTTGGCCAAGATTACAGCTGATGACGGTCACAAATTGATTGTGAAAACAGGTGAGAAAATGTTGTGTAATCTTTGCCAGATGTTTGCAGTAAACAGCAATGGGGATTGGTGGAGCAGGTGAACTAGAACTGCGCTTAGAGGCTCTTCTACCTAATAGCCGTAGTTTGTGTAGATATTACATTAGATTAGGCAGATTGCTGTTTGCTTAATGGCAAGGGCATTGCAAATTGGAGAATTCAATTTTGAGAACTATTTCGAGATCCAAGTTAAAATTGGTTAACGAATTGGCTAATGCTTGGATATTGGAGCTGCATACCTAATATAACTTTCAAATAGTAGTAGGATAATCTTTATAAGAAGTTAAGCTATAGAGACAAGGCAATAGTCTTGGAAGAGTAATTCATTTAATATACGACATGCCAAAAGTAAACTAAGATTTTCATATTTTGTCTAAAAGATTCCTTTTTATCTACAGCAAGAATTTTCCTTAGTGTCTGCATTGCCATCCATGTGAGGTATAATAATATTAATATATTTTTTGGTTTTCTTCTGGAACTCTTTTATCATATGAAACCCTTACTATTCCTTCAACTCCTACCAGCTATGAAAAGTTAATTCAGCATTTCTGCTATCCTTAAGCCGATCCATTTCCATTGCTCACATGCGCCCAGCTCTCGATGCGCTCTACCCGAACATAATGCAATGGCAAACAATTTGTTTTGTTTTCTAATGAATTTTCATTGCATTTGAATTTTATGTAACCGCAACAATGGCAAATTCTCTAAGAAGAGTCAAACAAAGCGGCAATAAAAATGAAAAAAACACTAAAAAAAAAAAGAGAAAAAATAAACAAACAAAAATAAGAAATAAAAAATAAATAAAAACCATAAAAAAGTAAATGTTGCATGCAACGCAGACATTTTGTTGCTGCCACGTTCTGCACTTGTGCATAAATACAATGGGCAAAAAACTGAAACAGGAACGAAGAAAAGCCAAAAAAGAAATGTGAATAAAGTAGAATGAAATGCAAGGCGAAACTTGCAACAAAACACAAGAAGCGACGAGGCGCAAAATGGCACCACAGTGGTTAGGGCATGAAACAGAAAGAGAGAGAGAGAAGGGTTAGAGTAGGGTAGCGTATAGGGTATACAGTCAGTCAGCCACTTTGCCGTATACGTAATATACATTTTGGGCAACTGAACGAGAGAGTGAGAAGGGGAGAGAGAGAGGAAGAGTTCTGGCAGGGTGTTTGGGCTACGTGCCAGCGCAGGCCAAGATATAGGTAAATGGTATTAATGGCTAGGCAACCAGTACCCCGTTACCTCTCTAACTTGAACCCTCTTACAGCCAGCCCCAACCCCCGTCCCGTTCAGGGAGCAGTTGGCAAGCGTAACACAAAAATTTTGCTGCAATGCGACTTTTTCGGCTTTGGCTTTGAGGCAAGTCGTTGCATGCACGTGCTGTATTGTTGTGTGAGTGTTAGTATGTGTGTGTGTGTGGGCCATAAGCTAAATAACTGTTTTTTGTTGTACTCAAATATTGCAGCACAAATCACGCGAAAATCACAGCGCGCACTCGAGAGAAACTTTTCGATTTCCACAAAGCAAACAAAGTAACAAGAAAAACTGTTGCACATAAATTCAGTTTAGCTCGCAAATTGTCTACCAAAATGCTGCAGCTTATGAGATCCTACATCCCAGGCCATGTCTCTGGCAGCCAGCCTTTGCGGCGCCTTGCCAATTGCCGGCGGCGTGGGCATGTGGGCATGGCACACTCGAGCGTCATCAACACATCGTGTACGTGACTTTGCTAACAAAAATTAACAATTTCATTAGTGGACCCAGTTCGTTTCGTTCGTTTTTCTTTATATTTCTTGCCAAAGGATCAAGCAAGGATGCCTGCTTGACGTTCTATGTCAGGCTAAAAAACAACACACACACACACACCCATACACAGAAAGTGGCTAAGCTGAAAGGAGTGCTAGATGAAGAAGCAGCAGCTGCAAAAAAATTGCTGCCACTTATCAAACAGACGCCACACACACACGCCCACTTCCTATTCCTGTCTGTCTTTCTGTCTGTCTGTATGGGTGTGTGTGTGTGTGTGTGTGTATCAAAACTAACGAACCGCGTCGACAAACCCAACGCCACGCCCCCAAAAGTGCCGCCCACTGCAGTCATTTTTACAATACATCTAAAAAGGCGCTGCGTGCTGTACGTGCATCAAGTGTGCTTCAAATGCACTTCATTGCCTCACGAGACACACACACACACCTAGGAGATGTGTGTGTGTGTGTTTTACACAAAGTAAATGAAATCGCACAAGAGCTGCAAAAAAATAGGCAAAAAATGACTAGAAAAAAACTGAAGACAGACATCAAAAAGCGACAGCTCAGTCGCCGCCAGCAAACAGAGAGAGAGAGAAGGCAAAAGCGGAGGCTACACTGAAAGAAAGACACATATAGTGAGAGAGCGAGGAAACTAGACATTCTGCATTGGTACACACACTCACACTCACTCACTCACACTCGACAATCAATTGCCTAAAGTAGTTTAGCTTAAATCAGATAAAAAGCTATAAGAAAAACTTTGACTCTAAATGTGAGTTTAGCTGCCGCCGCCGCTTTGGTCCACCCTAATGAGAAACCTCAAGCAGCTATTTACGAGGCCAAGCTCTATTATTTGCTAAGAAATTAAGGATGAGCGCGTGGTCTATATAACCAATAAAAATGAATACCATTTCGATTACCCCTATCAATATTAATCGATTTCTGAGTAGAGTGAAAACATTAACAATCGGTTACGAAACTGTAATCAATTTGATGAAGCAGCAATCGATTTCTAGAAGACTTTATAGGTTTATGTTGTTATAGGTTTATGTTGAGCAATATATCGATACATTTGTTGATCAACATATGCCAGATATTTTTTTGAAATGAAATAGATTGTGAATTCTATAAAAACAAAACTCAATTGTCTATTACAATAAATTTTTTAATTTTCGATAACTGAATAATCGATATAATGCTGGTCTATCGACTAGACATTCACTAATTTCAAATATTCTTTAATATATTAAGATATGTTAACAAAAGTATTGCTTGGAATACTTTTCAATCCATTGACTTCTTCATCGCACTACCATTCGTGTCACGTCACGACAGGACACGCAACCGGCTCTCTTAAGGACTCATTGCTCAGTTCCCACTTGGCTGCCGCACTCGAAATATTTCGATTTATTTGAGTTGTGATGGGGGGCAGAGCGGGAGTGAGGTGAAGTGAGGCGAATGCCTCAATGCTTAGGCAGGCAGTGCTTATAACGTGTCCCAAAAGGACGCAATGCAGTCATTTTTGGCCCTGCCTTCTGCCTTCTGCCTCTGTCTTCCCGGCCTTGGGCAATTTTAAAGTCTCTGTTGTCTGAGCATTCAGCTAAATCTGTCAAACAGCAAATACAAACACACAAAATACAAATACAAATACAAATACGAAAGTACCAAGTACAAATCCCAAGTACAAGTAAATAATAAAATCAACTTGAAATTCCGTTCGGGTTGTGTTCTCGTAATGTGCCTGAAATTGATTTTCTTTTTGCCAGACAGCCAGGCAACAGAGGCGCACACCGGGGGCAAATGGAGGTAGCTTATAGAGGGGGGCACACGTCGCTGGAGTGCATATCCTGCGGGTAAATATTTGGTCAAAATTCGTGAAGGTGTCGAAATGCTGTTTGAACTTTTTCTATATATTTTCTGTCTTCTGCTTTCTTTTTTTGCGTGTCAGACACAGCTGGAACTTTGTTGTGAGAGCGGGAACTTAAAGAAACTTGAGTGTTTGAATATTTGTTCTTAACATGATTTGGTTTTTTTTTAATTATTATTAATAACAATATGTGAATGGCTTTGAGAATGTAGAGTATATCGAGAGCCAAGTTAACTAAGTTAACTTTACATTAGGTTTTCTGAAATGACCTTTATTTTCAAACTATTTGTTATTTTACAATTTGTATTTATTTATAATTATTATTTATTTTATAATTATAAGTATGAATATATACAATAATATATAAGTATATCTAATAACATTTATAATATGTATTAAATATTCCAATTTCTATTTACTTTCATTCCAGATATTCACAAAAAACTTCAAAGGTTGTTTTTGGCGAATCTTAAGCGAGTAACTGTTGCTGTTGCTGCTTTAAATGATTTTATGAGTAATATCCACGAATTGAAACATATAAATTTCATTTATTTTCTGGTTTATTTAAAGTTTCTTCCAGTTGGAAATCCTCGATATTTATTATATGTATTTATAAAACATTTATATATTTTACTTGGACTCTACAATTATGAAAAGAGAAATTTAAACGCATCGAATTCTGCATCTCAAGCTCATAGTAAAAACTCTTTATGCTCTTGTTAATTGGACATTCTTGTATTCAATTAAGATAGAGCCCCATTCACATGAGATCTAAAACAAAAATCTGAATTAGTTCTTGAACGCCTAGCCTAAAACTAGCTAAGCAAAAGGCAACAGATAAATCAATGTTTTTTCAGAGTTGCATTTAAGTGCTTACACTCAGCTAAAGCTGTTTGAAATCCTAAGTCAAATCTCGAGTCAGAATTCAAATCCCCGAAGTAATATTTAGTTAAACTAATATATTTAGATTGATTAAGCAAAGTGACCTAAAATTTGATAGCGAGACTATTATATATGGCATATAGGTATATATCTTTCTATCTTGCAGCTTGTTTCTGCCAAGTATCCCTCGATTTTCCTGTTGTATTTAAAAGAACACCTTCTCAGGCATAATTGTCCATAGATCGTGATTCGAATCCCAGGCCTACTATATAGTGACATTCCCATAAAAGTTGTTATTGCTTGCATTTGGAAGCATAAAAACTTTTTCTCAGTCTTTTTTCTCTTATAAAAATACTCGCATAGAGCTAATCCCATGATTCATGTCATTCATGGCTATTCACTTATGCGCTCACTGAATATTATTGCTGGCCAACAGCAGGGCCCAAAAAAAAAAGTAAAGCCGCTAAATCAATAAAAGTTTCGATGGCTTAATACGAACCGGAAAGTGCCCTTGCGCGGCTCTCAATGCCAGTTGGCGACAGTCGCTAAGTCGCTAAGCTCTACAAAATATGCCGACATCCTTTTTCTTTCTTTTTTCTTCTTCTTCTTCATTTTTTTGGTATTTTTTTGGGAATTATTTTGTTTGTTTTGTGTTGCATTGGCTGGTTGAAGGCATTTTTATTGACTTACTTTCGAGTGGCAAACGCAAAAGTTTTGTGCCCAACTATTCACAACTTTTTTTCTCACTGTTCAAAGTGCCTAAAATATATATATATACATAAAAGTATATATACATATACATATATTTGGCGATTACAAATGAGATTTATTTGCCATTTCCGGCTGCATTAGAGGAAGTGCATTGCCAACTCGAGTGTGCGGCCATAAAAATGCCAAACGGCGCGTGGTTCGAATCCCGCACCACAAACCTTATGCCCACTAGCTGTGACACAAACACACACAAACACACACACACACATACACACACATACATATTGCCTGCATTTTTGTCGCATTAACCAACTATTTTCTTTGCTCTTTTCGTTTGGCCTGGACGAAGTTGTCAACGCAAATGGCGCGCCGCAGGACCACGCCTAATGCACTTTTGATAGGCGCCCCGGAGACCGTCCAGGAGTGGGCCAACGAGATGAGACATCAGCAGTTAGCTGAATGTCCAAAACAGCAGCCATTGATAAATTATCATGTGGACATCAGCAGAGAAGCTTTTCGACCCGTCATCAGGTGCAGCTGCTTGATATAAAAAAAAATAAACCGAAAGCAAAAAAAACAAATTTAATCTATTTTAAATGTGGTTTATGGTACGGTGCGACCGGATGATGGTTCACAACGACCGTACAGTTTTTTTAACGGGTCGGTGGGACTTTCGTCCGTTTGTAACGCCATTTGTCAACGATTTATCAGCAAATCAGATATCAGCAATCGAAGGTGTTTATTTATAGCTTCAGCTGTAATTCATAATTAATTAGTTGTTAATATGCGTTCATTTGTCTGCTGTTTTATTGAATAAAGATATTTCATTTACTTATAAATGTGTGTTTTATTACAGCGTCGATTGGTGGGAGTATAAAATGCATAAAAGACCCAAAACTAATAAAGAAGAAATTCGAACTTGATTTGATTGGCGAGGGCAAACAGCTGTTTCTGGAGCTTTTTTACAGAGTTTTCGATGCCCGATGCCAAGTTAAGAACAGGCTAGCAGCCAAGGCAGCAAGCTTATTATTTGATATTTTATTGCATACGTCTGTGCACAGACTGAGAGAAAGAGAACTCACCATTGAGCGCTGAGCCGAAAGAAACTCCCCACAATTTCTGCTGTGCTCGCGCTCTGCCCTTGCTCTACGCCTGTGAGCAGAACTTTAGAAAGAGAGCGCAGCATTGAGCGCTGAGGTGAAGTCATCCGTAGAGCTGAGCCGAAAGCAACTCTACACAACTTCTGTCGTGTCCCGCTCTGCCCTTGCTCGCTCTCTCATTAAACTCCTGATGCTTCAGTGCTTACGCCTGTGAGCAGAAAGCTAGAAAGAGAGCGCAACACTGAGCGTTGAGGTAAAGTCGTCGGTGGAGTTGAGTGCTCGCGCTCTTCGCTTCACCTTGTGTTTTAATGCTGAGCTCAAAAGTTCTACAGTCATGTGCTCTCCCTCACACACAGCAAGTGTTCTCTGGCGCCCTTTGCAAATAAACAAAACTGATCAAAGACAACACCAAATTGTTACTCATGAGAACTTTTGTTTTTTTTTTCACAGAGTTTTTAACCGTAATAAAAGCTCAGGCAGAATTCTACTCGATTGCCCAAAAGTTAAACGACCTTGGATCATAGCCAGCAGCTGCATTACGAATTTTGCTCGCCTGGTCAAATTGTTAGCAAATCAACATAAAATTTGATATTTATTTGGAATTAAAATGACCGCAGGGCAAGCGCAGTATAAAAACTCCAATTTGAATTAGCTAAAGTTGTTTTGCTGCAGCATTTGATGAAGCGAAACACCAGGCGAACAGAAACGACAGCAGAGAGCTTTAGCTTTCATTTAGGATGCGCGCGCAAAGCTCAAAGCGCAGCTGAGCGTTGAGTGAAAGCTGAGTTCAAAAGCGCCAAGCACAGTTAATGTGAACTTGAGTCACTTTGCTTGCTGAGAGCAAAAGCTTTACTCTCACAGCTTTGGCGCTCTCTTCTCCAACTAAGCGCGTATGCCGTGTAAACAGAAGGAGCAAAGCGATCGCAGATAACAGCAGCACATGCTGTTCGCCTGGTATTGCGTTAGGAAATACCACAACCTACTTAACTGAATCCAATTGGATGGCACTGAAATGGAGGTTGTTTACAGTCAAGGCAACAAAAGAGTATACAGCAAATAAAAATGAGGTTTATTCAATTTTTGATTCATTTATTGATTTATATTAAAATAATTGCATATTTGAAAACAATTGATAATATCGTGTTGATGTTTTTCGAACTGAAACTTAACAAATTAAAAAAAATAGATATCTTGGTTTCACAAGTAACAAAAATTTGATGGCTTAGCCTAAACAAAACATGATTATTATGAAACAACGCATATTCTATTATTTGATTTTTATTATTATTTATTATTTGACTGACAATTGCACAATATTTTCTTTCTTTTCTTTTCATATCCATTTCGATTTCATTTCTTTCGACATAACATGCAGCTAAAATTAGATAATTGCAATATATATATATATTTTTTTTTATATAAATAATTTGACTATTGACTAGGGATAAATTTGTAGTATTTGTTTTGTTTTTGCTTTCTTTTGTTTTGCTTTTGTTGCTAATTCGCTAATATGTATATTTGGAATATATATGTGTGTGTATTAAATATATTTAATGCAGCATTTCAATAATAAATAGAGTTTTCAATTTGCACTGGGCGTCTACTTAAAGCATTAATTAAAACCGATTCTATTTTAAAAATTCATAAATTTCTCTCGTCAATTTTTGTTTTTTGTTGTTTTGTTTTGTGGTTTTTGAATGGGGCGAGATTCCTTTCGTTAAGTTTAGCGTTTCGCTAGTGGTTCGCGACTTATCTACAGCTGGTTCTAAACTAGACTACAAACAAGTTTCTTCGATTGGCAAGACAAATTCTCGATCTCAATAGCGAGTGAGAGTTAGAGTGAGAGTGAGAGTGAGAGCGAGAGAGTGTAAGAGATAAAGAGAGAGAGAGCGTGTTTAAGGCAGCAAGACTATCTACGTTATATAGAGCTCCACGCAGGAGTTGCTCACAATAGGCGAGGCGTTTACTGTGGCGCTTGGGCTGCCTGTTTTCAAAGCGGGCGTTGGCACACTTGCCGTATGGTTCGTGTCCGGGCTAAGCAATGGCGGCGGCGGCGTCGAACTCACCCCAACAAGCTGAGCAGGCGCAACAGCGGCAACTATTCCGCCACCATTCACAATTGGCGCTGGCGTTGATGGCTGCGTTACACTGGCGGTCGTAATAGTAGGCGTGCCTGTTAGTTTGTTGTTATTATTGCTGCTATTGTTGTTGTTGTTGTTGTTAGATGCTTGCTTTAGTGGCACAAAAGGCACGGCATTCTTGTTGGGCGTGAGTATGATGCCAGCATTGGGCGGTGACAGCGGCGAGGGTGGAAAAAAGTCCATTGGATACTGTGAAATATAATGTATGAAAATAAAAAAGCAAATAAAAATTAAATTAAAAATATTTTAATAAAAAGAACCCATAGAAAGTAAAATATAGAAAAATTCAATTTCCCCAGTCAATTATTTAGACGCATTTGATGCCTGCTTACCATAGCCTGATGCTGGGAGGGCGAATGTGCGCCCGGCTGGCTGTAGTACGTGGTGGGTGATACGGGTGGACTGGGATACGGCCAGTAGACGAGCGGAGGCGGATAGAATGCGGAGGCATGATGATGATGATGATGATGATGCGCATGCGCATGGGCGTGTGCATGGGCATGGGCGTGATGCGCACGGGGCGTGGCCAGCAGCGGAGAGTGATGCGGCGGTTGAGGTGCACCATAAGCTGGAAAGTGAGCACCGAAATGGGCGCCCAGCACAGTGGTACCTGCCAAAGGAATATGAATAGATTAAAATTGCAATTGAAATCATTTCGAAATGAAATTTAAACAAAAAACAAAAATAAAATAATTGAAAGTCAGTGTTGTGAGTATGGCTGGGGGTAGACTATATCATTTCTCTTTTCAATTATAATCGGAGCTAAAATAGTGTGTTAGTCTCGAAGAAGAAGAAAAAGCAAACACAAAAGATGTAGAAGAGAGAGAAAATCGGACTGAGAGTTGAGTTTTAGTAGATATTGTTGTACTTGTTAGGGTTAGCTTAGATACGTTGTTAGTACGCTTATCTGTTAAATCATATATCAGTTGATAACAGTAGTTCAAGTTAAGTATAATCGTATTCAAAAACACTCACCGTTTAGACATTTGCAAAATATGGTAGAGTAGACATGTAGTATAAAGTAATTGTAATTTGATTTTGAAGATATATGTGTGTAAAATTTAAATATAAATATATATACACATATATTTATATTTATATTTATACATATATATTTACCATTTTACCCAGAGACCATGAATACATTTTGCGCACATAGTAAACTTAAAAACATGTTTCTATCCCGTTGAGTTTTTGCATTTTTGATATTTTGTTTTTTTTTTGTTTGTTTAATCCAAGCACCAACCAGCCTTCAAAAATGTAAAAAAAATTAAAAAGAAACCAAGTACACACACACACAGAGAGAGAGAGAGCAGGACCATGGACAACAACGACGGCGTATGAGTAGAGAGTCGAGTTATCGTTATCGTTATCGTTAGATCATGGTACAAACAAATATATATGCCATTACAGTTAGGTCTAGGAGAGCACAACCAGTTCCTCAACGAGTTACACAAAAGCAGCAGAAGACCAGTTTGATTTGTTATCGATAATTTATCGAACATTATATAAACACTTGTCGCTAGTTAATCGATTGGCTATTTCCAATTCATTTTCTTATTGATTATCTATAGTCAATCGATATTATATGATTATCGATTAGTTATCGGTTACTGTTTTAACTTCTTATCAGCGACCGATAATTATATGCCAATAGTAAATGAAATAATTGTTTTAATAGCTGATCGATTACTTATCGACTGTTTATCATATTTGTTTTGATTGCTTGTCGATAGTTTTCCAATTTATCGATAGCTTCATTGTTACATACAAGATGAGTGTGTCTATAGAATAAAGCTAGGTGGTATTACGGATTACGTTTTACATTTTACGGCTTATGACTTAGATGTTTCCCATCAGACGTTACGCAGTTGCACTCGCATACAAGAGAAACAAAAATGCACATAGACCATAAATTTTCAAATCCAAAACAGTCATCTAAAATTTGTAACAATTTAGCAACTCGTAACGCCGTCAAATATTATATAAAGCACCCGCTGCGGCCACAGAGACAAGAGCCCAGAGAGGATGCGCCTGAAAATATGTGTAAAGCTAGACCCAAGCCCAGACCCGAGAGTTACAAATACGTATAAATAGCTCAGAAGAGCGAGGGAGAGAGAGATGAGTGATAAGTGAGCGTGAGTGAGAGAAAGAGACAAGGTGCAAAAAAGGAGAGGGCAAACGATAACAGAATTTCGACTGTCGTTAATAATTTAAAGACACATTAAATGAAGATCTCTAATAGGTAAGAAAGATTTTAAATTGACTTAAAGTTGCATGAGAATTGCAGAGAGAGGTGGACAGGTAGGAAGAGCGAGTGGGATATGCGAGCATTCATAGATATGCAGGTAGCGAAATGTATATTTATTGAAGTATAAAAATTTGTTGTAATAAAAGTTCGATTGTCTCTAGGCTAAATATCAAAAATAGTTTTTGTTTTTGTTTTTTTTTTAGGTGCTAAAACTAATAAAGTTATTCAAAATGTATTTGTTTATTATAAATGTTATTGATAAAATTATTTTGTTTTTTTTTTAAGTGGCTGCCTCTGAGTTTTATTCTTTTGTATGGAAGCCATAGATCATAAATGTATATATATTGCAGAAAAAACCCATGGGGAACCACTCGATTGTCGTATGAACTAAGAGTTAACTAACAAATTAAACTATTTTAGATGCTAAGCTATAAAAATCTTTCCCATGCTTTTTATTTATATTTTTTTGTATTTTTGTTTATCCATTTATTATATTGAAATGCAAGAAGCAGCGCAAAACTGTTTGTTAGACGCAGAAAAGGAGTTAGAATCGGTAAATGTTTGCTTTGATAGATATATTTTTTTTGGTTCTCTGTTCGGCCCAATTCTGGTTTATAAAACACGATCAGTAGCGCCCATTGAGAACATACACAATTACCTTTTAAAGACAATGACAGATATACTATATATAATCGTATTTTGTAGATATATACTTAGAGCATAAACCCAAAAAATATCCATAACCATATATATATATATCTATATATATTGAAAGAGATATGTCAGTTATCTATATATCAAACACTAAAGCGCTAAGAACGTACAAATGAAACAAAAGCAATTTGGATTTAACTCTTATATATATATCTGATTGATACAGAGTCAGAGTGGCAGAGATATAGAAAGATAGAGAGAGAGAGAAGGGTGATAATAAGGGTATTTTGACTATAAACTAAAATTAGTGATGACAGAGAACACACAGAATTGATATATATCGATAGGAATTCCAATTTGCGACTAACACCAGTTACGCACACTTATCGGCTAATGGTATACATATAACGATTTACGATATACGATATACTCTATATATGTATATGTATTGATAATAGTAAAACAATATCCAAAATCAAATTTCAAATTCCATTTATAAATGAGTTTTGAGTGTTAGAAACCGTCCACAGCTGAGCATTGCGATCTGTGCGAACCCATAATGAGAGCATATGTTGATATATATTGTAGTATATAGTATATCGGGATTACATTTAGCATTTAACATATACGATATTGATGTGTGAGTGTGCTGTCGCCCAGATCGCAGTGCAACGGCTGTGGCCACAGCTACGGGTGGACACAGGAAAGTTTTCTAGTGCTTAGTTCCACAATTTCTATTTTTTTAAATATTAATCAAAAATGTTTTGTGTAACCAACCAATTTTACAAGTTGTACGACTTAAAGCTAGGGTATTCCATTATTATTATTATTATTATTATTTTATGTGGTATATATATGTGGTATATACGTATTACGCTAGTTTTTACGCTAAAAGATTTTTCTTTTTTTTGTTTTGTTTTTTTTTTTCGATTTTTTGCACATTTTAATTTAGCTTTGATTTTTTGTTTACGCATGAGCCAACACCTGATGCCCTTCAGGCAGTGAGCGGGTGCGTGTATGTGTGTGTGTGTGTGTGCCCATGCTTAAATAATAATTTTTAAATTGCACTTGATGGGCGTGGCACCCACACACACACTTTTAGACTGATAAACGGAAGCACGCAGCCAACGCTCGCTACCTGAAGGACATTAGCCTCTGTTGTTGAAGTAGCGCTTCGCACACACACACAAACACCCACAGACACGCACACACACACACACACACACACACAAGCACATACACATTACACTTAGCAGTTAAATATTATATAGCTTACGAATCAGCTTCATTATTTTTTTAGTTTACAAACAATTTGGAAGAGAATCGAACAACAGACGAAAACAATTTTGCTTTGCACATTTGTTAGCTTGCCCGGGATGTGTTTGTGTCTGTGTGTGTGTGTGTTTATGTGTGTGTGTGTATGTATGCCGTATGTGTGCGTGTTGGTGTGCAGTGTATAGATATAGATATACAGATATATGTAAGTAATGCTTAGACCTTAGACAAATTCCTTACTTTTCGCTTGACTTACGACTACGAAATTTCACTATAAAAATTTACAATTAAAAATGTCTGGTATGTGTGTGTGTGTGTGTGAGTGTGGATATATGTGTGTGTGTATATGAGTTGCCAAGATGAGCAATGATATATATATGTATATATATAGGGTATACATATATATTGCCACTCAAGATGCATTGCAAGAGCCGAAGATAAGAGTCGATTGATAACAAACTAAGACTCTCTAAGTATATGAAATGTTTTAGAATATAAAAACCTTGGAATGTGTTTGAAGTGTCGGAGTTTCATAGAAAATCTAATCAATCAAGCATGGTTGATCAGAGATATTTGATTGATATCAAGTGGATTGAGCTTGAAGTGTTAGAACTTATTCAATCAATTTTGGTTGATCAAATAACAGAGCAATAGACGTTCTAAATATGCGTCAAGGGCACATCAATCATGACATACTAAAAAGGCATGTGATGGACAGCAAAGAGTTCAAATATGATTGATCAAGAATATGAAAAACTAATGGAAATTATTTTTAGGGGCACGTCAATCAACCATGATTGATATCAGATAGAGACGTAAACTAAATGGAAGTTTGATTGACATTAAATCAATTAAAATTTTCTATCATTCAAATATGATTGATAGAGAATAAAAAATAAACTAAACTGTTTAAAAATTGATTGAGTACATCCAGTAATTATGAATATTGATGTTTTGATCAATCATCAATCATCAATCAAGATGGAAGGCTACTAAATGCCTGGATTATAGTAGGAATAGACGCTGCTGGGCGCTCGGGTTAAAGCGCGCTTGGCAGCGCTCGCTGCAGCCGCTGCCCCAGTGGGGTCCTGCTGGAAGGCATTCTCATAGGAGCGTTTCATGGAGTGCGATTGCAGTGCGAGGGCCGCATTGCCCGCTGCAGTGGCGCCCGCTGCACTGGCACTGGCCGGGACCCCAGCAGCCGCGGCGGCTGTGGAGGCGCCGGCGAACTGATAGCCCGCAGCGGCGGGCATGTAGCCCAGCGGAAAGGGCTGCATATAGGGACGCTGCATGAACACAAATTGCGGCTGGCTGCCCATGGCAGCGGCGGCGGCAGCGGCAGCTGCACCCGGATGCTGCATATAGAGCTGATGGGTCTGCAGCATGGCGGCATTTGCATAGAGCTGCTGTTGCTGTTGCTCGGCAGCCACAGCGGCTGCTTGCTGGCGTGCCAGCAAATTCTGCTGGGCTATAAACTGCGCCTGCTGCTGGGCGAGCAGTGCAGGATTGGAGGCAGCAGCAGCTGCAGCAGCAGCAGCGCCAGCAGACGGCGGCAGCGAGAGATTGAAATGATAGCCGGCATGCGAGGCGGCTGAAAGGCCGCCCTGAGCCAGGCCGCTGCTCGACAGCGACGAGTGACTGGACATGCTAGCTGGGGACGTGGCACTCATAAAGCCAGCCAATCCGCTGGCCGTGCCCGCTGTGAGCGGTGCGTGTGAGGTGGCGCCCATTAGGCTGGCCGCAGCAGCGGCCGCAGCGGCCGGTGACGTTTGCAATGCATGATGAGCGGCAGCAGCAGCCGCAGCAGCAGCTGCTGCAGCATGTGAGTGGGCGTGCGCATGCGTGTGGGTGTGCGAGTGTGCGTGTGTGTGCGAGTGTGAGCCGATGCCCTGAGCGCCGGTTGGTGGCGGCGGCGGTTGAGCTAACATACCCGGAGAGAGCAGCGACGGTTGTTTGCCTGCAGCAGCAGCGGCGGCGGCGGCGGCAGCAGCAGCGGCCAAATGGGCGTGGCTAGGGTGTGGCGGCGGTGCCACAGGTGAGGCCAAGCCACCGTTCAGCACATGATTCATATCATCGCCGGAGCACTGGAAGACCTCGATGTAACGAAACTTCTTGCCAAAGACCATGAACTGGTTGTGTTTCCGCTGAGCGCAGAGACGGGCCGAATCCTCCGAGTCCATTTGGATGAAGGCCTCGCCACTGGGCTGGCCCTGAAAGAGATCAGCATTAGATCTATATGCATATATATATTTATATTTATTTATATATATTTATATTTAATTATATATATATTATATTTATATATCTTATATAAGTTCCGGAACTATCCAGAGATCGAAATGAACTGAAAAGATCCGTTTCGCTCACCTGCGCATTGATGACCATGTGCACGCCCTGGTAGATGATGTGCTTGGCAAAGTCGTCCAGAAAATGTAGAATATGCTCCACCATCGCCTCGTAGGGCAGGCCGCGCAGTCGTATGCAATTCTTGGTGGTGCCCGAGGTGATGAGGTGCTGTGGGGCATGGGTAAGTGGGGGGCACAGGTTAGCGTGGCTAGCGTTAGCTGTCAGCGGGTTGAGGGCGTGGCCAGCAGCGGCACCCACCTGCGGCAGCAACGGCAGCTGCATGGTGGGCAACTGTGCTATCAACGGCGGCTGGCCATGATTGTTTGATTCGTAGGTCTTCGGGTCCATCGATCGATTCAGCACCTGCTGCACCTCCGCCGTGGTCGAACGGAATAGCTCGATGTACCGTTGCCCGATCGACTCACGATGGCGTCCCAGCGCCTTGGGCGAGTCGCTTTCACTGGCAAACAGCACAAAGGCATCGCCCGTGGCACGTCCATCGGGCTTCTTCACAAAGAGCACGCCCTCGTTGCCATCCAGGACGTGGCAAGGCGACTCGCCGGTGGTAAAGAATTCCAGCTGCAAATGGACAAAGCAAATTTAGTATATTCACAGTAAGTTCCGAAAAAAGAGAAAGTCAACTCAAGCTAGGCTTTCATCTCACCCACACCCACACACTTACCACTTGCTTTGGCGTACAATCGTAGGGCAGTCCACGCATGCGTATTATCACCTGGGCGCCCTTGGAGAGGAACGCCTGCGCCTCATTCGAAGCGCCGCCGGCAATGGCCAGAAAGTCCTCGCCCGATGCACGATATACCTCTATATAGCGCGAGCCGATGTGATGCTTATGCCGCTTCAGAGCCATGTCGCGATGCTCCTGTGAAACAAAGCGAATCAAAGCCTCTCCGTTGCGCCGGCCCAGCGGCGACAGGCACAAAGCAACGCCGCCTCTGCAGGCGAGTGAAAAGAGGGAAGAGAGCGAGAGTGAGAAATAGAGAGAAAGAAAGAGTGCATGTGTGTTTAAAGAAGAGCGCATATGATAAAGAAAATTCTGGCAAATAGCTAAGAATTTCATTGGGCGTCCGTAATCTGGCGCCGACCCGCTGAACTTTGATAAGAAGCGCGCCGAGCACAGCTTATCAATGGGTTACGTCGATCTCTGTGTGCATACGCTTTGCAGAGGGTATAATGATTTTACCATGAGACATGGTCAGGCAACTAATATCTAGATCTTTGTATAGATTGGATGTATATACGAACTATGGCAGAAATATTATACTAAATTACTTAAAATAACTCAAAAATAAACAAAATTATTAAAAATAATAATGAAGTCTATAAGAAAAATGCCCTAAGGGCAAAGCACTGCCTGCTAGAGAAAAAACTCTTTTGTCTTCAAATATATTTCAAGAAATATTCATCAAATTAGTAGATTTTGTGTATTACGACTTAAATTAAACCCTAAACAGCTGTGAAACTCTCTGTTAGTTGGTAAGCTTAATTCTTCCATCAATCAAAAGCATTGATTCATCATTTAGGTATGCTATGATCAACTGCATAATTTTGAAACCTTGCCTTGATCTTGTTAAAGCTTTATACAGCTCTCATCATTATCAAATGACAATCATACCAAAACTCATTCAGTTCAGCCTATTCGCTTTTGTTATGCCACTAAGTAAGTGTATTGAAGCTTCTACTCACTTGGCTACGTTGAGACCGCGAAAGAACTTGGCTATATCCTGATCGCTGCTCTGCCAAGGCAAGCCACGAGCACGCACAATGCAGTTGCCGTCCACCTCGTCGTCAATTGAGCTGTAAGAAAAAGACCAGAAATTATATCAAATTTGGTTTCAGTTTACAATTTCAGATGAATTCGTTGTAAGGTAAGTGGAGCTAAAGCATATATACATATAGTATATATACTTGGTATATATATAATATATATATATATATATATTTGTATGTATATCGTAGCTCTATTTGGCAAATTCTAAAGCTGTACCCTGTTCATGCAATTGGTTAGACTTGGGCGTCTGTGGAATTTTTGTATATCGAGGTGCATATATAGTTTTTAGACTTAAGTTTCTTCTCTGAAGTCACGTTTCGTTTTTCAAGAACATAAACATTTTTTGCTGACTTTTCACACACTCACACACACAGTGAGTCTGTCACAACACAAACAAATAAAAACATGAATAATCAGAAGAAGCAGCGACAGCACAAAAGTAGAAAACAAAAAGTCAAATATAATCATAATTTTCTGGTATATAGACTGAAATGGTATTCGTGAATGTTTTGCACTGATTTGCCTTACCTGAACACTAATTGGATTTGGTTTTAATGGTAGAACTCTGAGTAGAACTTCTTACTCTATTTATGTGACACACTTATTTGTCGAGCTAAAGATTATGGCAAATCTGTTTTTATTTCACTTCATATTCATGCGTTTTTGTTTTTGTTCTTTTCTAGCGATAACAATAGTCACAATTCATCAGGGACTCTCACAATTCGATGCGTTTCCAATTTTCTACACTTCAGAGATGTGCCTCGGGTATGAGTTCTTATCGCGCACCGATCCAATCGCCGACTGAGCCGCGATCCATTTCATGATTTTTGTCGCGACGCCTCGCTCACAGTTTGCTCTGAGTAATATTTCTTTTTCTGAATGGTTTTATTTCTTCAACAAAAAAATATATATATGTTCTTTTTCATTTATTTTGAGTGTTTTTGGGCTGGGGCTGACTTGAAATAGGGCAGACTGGAGCGCTCCGCTGCTCGACAGCTGAAAGACTAGAATGACTCTCTGCTTAAAATTGAGACTTAATTCGGTTTTGAGTGCTAGTCGAAGTCTTTGAGTGAGACTCGCTGAATGAGAGAGTGTACACTGTACAGTCAAGCGAAGGCGCAGGTACTGAATCAGTCTCTGAACAGCTCTTACACAAATTGAGTCAGAGTTACTTTAGGTGCAATGTGACTTATCCTATATAATATTTAATTTTGTATTTGATCTGGTATTTTCTTTAATGTATATTGTATATGTATATACAAATATATATATTTACAAATATCAAATCTAAATTGAATAATCTGAGGGACTCTTAATAAGATTGAGTCATTGTAAGTTAAAGTCGACTTATCTTTACTTCTTACATTTATGAAAGTAAAGTATTGGATATTGGATATATGTATGTACAAGTATATACATATATGTAGCCTCAATTATAAGACACTCGTCTTATACGATTTTAGGTTTTGTATTGGATTATTTCAGAATTATTAACTTTTATTTTTAGTATAAACATTATTACAAATTTCGCAAGCTGGGAGAAATAGTCTTATCTTAAAAACTTTTTATTTAAAATAGTATCATTTACCAAGTCGCAAAGAACAATAATTTAAGCATTAAACGCTAGTGTCTAGTTTGATTATTTTTTAATATTAAAATACTAATACATATTTAGAAAAATTTTAAAAATATTTTGGACTGAAATTTACTTAAAAATTATTGGATAAAATATTATAAGTCCTAGCCCAATCTATTGATACTGATTGGGTTAGGACTCATTACATTTTTAAAGTAAATTTCAAATATTTTCAAATATATAAAATATTTTTAAATATGACTACATAAGATTATGTTGCACTGTGTATAGCTGAGTCAATTTGGAATTTAGCTGAAGACAGCTGTATGAAACCAAACTTATTACATACAAGGGACAACTCAAGCATGAGTCTACTAGTAAGCGAATCCAACTGATGTTCTATGTACTCCAATACATTAGCATTTAATTCTTTTAGGAAAATATGTATTATTTTAAATTGGCAATTTGCATATGAATAATAATAATAATAATAAATAAGCGGAATTGGGAAGAAGTTAATTTCTGACAGTTCAGTTCATCAGTGTGAAGATGATCAATAGATCCTATGTTTTAATTAACTTCTAATTCACACTTTTCGTGTACTCAATTATATTCACCTA
Source organism: Drosophila leonis (assembly GCA_035045365.1). NCBI lineage: Eukaryota > Metazoa > Arthropoda > Insecta > Diptera > Drosophilidae > Drosophila > Drosophila leonis. The sequence goes on from JAWNPC010000110.1 coordinate 4,358,054, forward strand.
CGCCTTCAGATTTCATTCCCTATTCCATCATTGTTTTATGGTTTATTATTGGTAATTTTTAATATATTTATTTAGATATTTATTTCTGTTTATTTATTTAATTATGTATTTATTTATTTAAATATTTATTTGGCTATCTACGTATTTAAATACTTATACATTTTTTTTATTTATTAATTTATTTTATTATTTATTGATACAATTATTATAATTTTTTTTTTAAATTTATTTAACTATTGATTTATCGATTTATTTATTTATTTTTGACTTAGTTATTTATGTATTTAAATAGTTTAATAATTTAATAATAATAAATAATAAATATAAAAATTAATTTATTATTATTTACTTATGTTTTTATTTATTAATTGATTTATTTATTTATTTTTATTTATTGTTTTTTATTTATTTTGTGTATTTATTTCATTATTTATTTGCCTATTTATTTATTTAAAAATATATATATTTATAATATTTATTTATATATATTTTCATTTATTTTATTTTTTATTTATTTCTTTGATTTTTATTATTATTATTTCATTTCTTTTTTTATTTCATTATTAAGTATTTGTTGGGGTTACTCAATCGACTCAATCAACTCTTAAGCTTTTCATTATCCTAAAATCCATCAATATTCTAGTTTGATGAATAACGCAGAAGTTGATGGATTGTTGGATGTTAATGTTCAATGTCTCTTTCAACTAACGAATTTCTTTCGACTCACCAAATTCCAGGTTCCAGCACAAGATTAACGAGTTCATTAGTATCAAACTTATGACCTAAAAAAAAAAACATAAATTTATGTTTATTTCACAGTTAAATGAATGGAAAACCCAAAACTAAACTCACCCGCCTGAAGCAATGATTGAATCACAGTGACCATATCGCGAGATTCGCGTATATAGAAATCATTATCTTCCACAGTCGTTGCATTCAGCTCTGCGAAACAAAGTTGGAGATGTCATTATCATTATCGACATGAGGTTAAAGAAAAGACAAGGCAAACTCACCTTTAAGCATTTCACCAATGGACTGTGGCATGGGCAGCACAGGTGACTGCAGCATCTTCTTGATGTCCTTGAGTGGAACGAGGGCACGCGATAGATCGCCCGACTTATAGCGCTGAAACTCTTTGCGCAGATCGCTGAATCTGTTGTAATAGGCAGGCAGCTCCACATCCTTGGCGCAGGCCTCCCGATGCAGACATTGGCGCAACGGCAGCTGCCCATCGGTGATCAGCTTGATCTCCGTATCGTGCAGCGACAGCGAGCGTAAATAGCCATCGAACTGAAATGAAAAATATACGGAATTAGTTAAAAACAGAATCGTCTGCATATTTGAGAGTTGACTTTTTGGTATCTTGTCACTTATCAGAAGCTAAGTGCCTCAGATCTTCGAACTAGCCTATGGATGATTACTCAAGGAATTAACCTTTCATATTGAATAGGCTCAAAGCTTAGCTTAGAGATAATACGATAAGTAAACATATTTGCTTGTAAGATTCGGCTTTATTGACTAATATATGTATATTAAATACTAGCAGGCATTTCACATCTTTCAAATATAGATATATGTATCTATCTATATCTTGTACTAATAGTATATTATTAGCTTTATTTAGTAGTAGGCATTACCCAAAGAAAGTATTTTTTATTAAATTATTTAAACCTGATTTCTGCTCAGTTTCTGTTTATCTAATTAAATCAGATCTTCGGCTATGGAAAATACAAATATCATTTATTTATTTACTATAAAAACAGATATAGCCCGGTTTATTTTTCCTCCATTGAATATGGGAATTTAGGGCTTAATGATTTGTAAATATGTACATATATAGCAGGCAGTAGGTGAGGCAGAGCTAATATAAGTATATTCTTGAACAGCACGATGGCCTGAGCCGATGTAGCCATGTGCGTCTGTCCGACAAAGCTAGCGGCTTCAAATATTATATTATATGTTAAATTTATTTGTTGCCTTTTAAACAATTTTCGTAATTTTAAGACAAATTAGGATTTTTCTAGATTTACTCAATTTTCTTGTATTTCAGAGTTTAACAAAATATTTGCAAATTAATTTTGGTAATTTTTAACAATTAACCTTTAATATTTAGAACCTTTAAACCTATCAGTTAAAACTTTCCGAAACACACATTATATTAAATTCAGACGCTAAACAAAAGTAGATATACTAACTAAATGAACTGTTAATTGAGTAAAAACCCGATGAGCTATATGTATCCTATATACATAGAGTGCAAATATTAGCAATGACGCTGAAAATATAAACCTCAACAAAACTCAAAGTGCAACGGTTAAAAACTGACCGAAAGGTTTGTGGGGATTATTTGGCTTTATGCTAATTCTTTTGGCACTAGTTTCTAGGTTACAACTGCAATTTGTTTAAACCCGTTTAGTATTTGTTGTAGATGTTGTTGTTGATGTTGTTGTTGTTGTTGCTGCAATTATTGTCAATTACATGGAAAATAAATAACAGAAACAACAACAAATCGTTTTAGCTATAGTTTTTAGCCATGTCATCGTGAGTAAACATAACAAGCAGTTTTATGTCGCATTAGCTCGGGTTAATCTCTCTATAGAGCTTGTCTCTGAGCTGATTTTTGAGCCGCCTCTCAGCTGGCTGAGCCCTTTCTGACTGCGTTCCCCTGGGCAAATATTTGCGAGAACAACGTTCTCGTCATTTAATAGCCAACTGTGTATTGACCAGGCAAATTAGTATGCCAGCCAAAGCAGACGCACACAATAGCCAATAGCTTTCCCTCTCTGTCTCTTTCTCTTTCTCTCCCGCTCTCTCGCTCTTTTAAGTTGGCATTACGTCACGTGTCGCTTACAGATCTGTTGCCAAAGTTGCATTCATATATACATATATATAATATGACATCTCATTGACGCACAGCCGTCCACACACTCCATAAAGTAGATTAATGACACTCAGGTGCAGAGTACAACAACGTCTTAATGATCCAAGTTAGTTAGGCATCTCTCTAGTTGAGAGATTATAGAGTTCATTAGGGTATTTAGTTGGAGGTCACACGCAAGCTATATTCTATTTGCTTAGTATTGAATTTATCATTTGCTTCGATTGCATGACTTGGACACTGCTTAATACTCTTCAAGGGTTCTAAAGAACATAGATAGAGGAACTGAATTCAACACCTATGTATATATATAACAAAATTATCTAACAAATTGACTCTGCGATCCTCTTCCTATATAACATTCAACTTATCTTTATATAAACCATCAAGACTAAATCAAAAAGGCGCGACATCTATTTTTATAATCCAAACACTTTAAACTTATATGTTAGATATGGATAGTTGTCACTTCACTCAATCAGTTGTTTTGAGTTTAGTTAATTTAAACACATTTGATGCCTCTGAAAGTGTTTTCATTTATATGAATTTAACATATACGTGACATAGTTAAACAAAAGTGTAACACTGACTGCTGCGCCCAAGTTTACAATACTCATTCTCCGATCTGCGAGAACCTTTATCTGCAACATCTACTTGGCTCTACACAAGTATTTACCCTACAAGCGTTTACATTTCCGTAACGAGCAAGCGTCGAAAGGGGGGCGGCGCAGCCTGTCGAAATGCTCAAGTAGCAGCGCGGCGTATTGCTTATCAGAGACTGTGATAAGATTTCAAGTCAAACGCTTCCACAGCTCCCAATCAGTGGCGTTGTCCAGGGGTAAAAGAGAAACACGAAACCTAATGAGCAAATGCAATCCCCACTGACTCAACGAGAAGAAACATCCACACAATTCCAGTCAGCATGAGTTATTGAAAAATTTATTACGTTCCCTTATCTTGGGATCGTAGAATTTTCCATTCTTAAGCTGATGGCTGGACTAGTTGGAAGATCAGCTGGGATTATCACATGGCTTATTACTAAAAATAGAACAGCGCGTGCTCTGGCAATCGCCCTCTCTTCTTCTCTCTGTTTCTTACTGTCAATCTCATTTTCTTTCTCTATGACTTTCTCTCTCTCTCTTTCTCTCTATTTCTCTTTCTTACTCTCCATCTCGTTCTTTTTCTATATGACTTTCGCTCTCTAGCTCCCTCAGATTCTCTCTCTAACTCTATCCTTATCTTTATATCACTCACTCTTACTCTTTCTCTCTCTGTCTCTCTCTGTCTCTCTCTCTTTCTCTCTTTATCTGTTTATCTCTTTCTCTCTTTCTCTCACTCTGTCACTCTCTCCCTCTCTCTCTCTCTCTCTCTCTCTCTCTCTCTCTCTCTCTCTCTCTCTCTCTCTCTCTCTCTCTCTCTCTCTCTCTCTCTCTCTCTCTCTCTCTCTCTCTCTCTCTCTCTCTCTCTCTCTCTCTCTCTCTCTCTCTCTCTCTCTCTCTCTCTCTCTCTCTCTCTCTCACTCTTTCTGTCTCTGTGCCTCTCTTAGACTAATCTTATCTAATGAGTTAGCTCGACGCCCACGCACGATAACTAAACTGTGAAGTGTGATTTATGTCCCCTTTTATACTCCGCGTCTGACCCATATAATTTATTTTCTCTGCTTCGTATGCCTTTCAGCTCTCAATTTCTCTCTTATCCCTTTAACGCCTCTCTATTCTGATTCTTTCTCTTCTCATTTCATTTATTTCCATACTTTCAGTCCACTTCTCTTTATTCTATATTTACCTTTCTTTCAAGTTATCCGCTTCATCGCCTAATTTTCTGTTCTTTCTTCTTCTGCTTTTCTTTCCCCATTCTTTCATCTTTCTCCATTACTTTTATCCTCTTATTTCGCTTCTCGCCAGCTTCTATATTTTTATATTTCAACTCAATCTGTTTACCTTCATTCTTTCTGACTAGGTTTTGTTTGATGTTTTCTTAGAAGATTCCGCCTTCTTCATATCCCTTCTTGCTTTTGATTCGCTCTTCCCTCGGCTTCTCGTTGCCCGCTCTTTTTGCTTTCACTCACCTGCTACTTCTCCAATTTAATTCATTACTACTGCTCCTATTTAGATCCATTTTAAGTCCATCCTCTCTCTCTCTCTACCTAACTTATTTTCCAATCACGCAATCTCTCTTTGAAAGCCTTACGTCCCATCTCAATTCCATGACTCTCCCGCACACTGACTCTTATCCTCATTTTTATATAATATTTGTTTCTCTTCCCATATATCATTTCTCTGCATCTCTCCACAACTTTCCCATCTACCCAACTCACCTCCTCGATTGCTTCGGTTAGGGGCTTCCCAACAGACTGAGCCTCCGCAATGGGCAATATGAGTTCGCTGCTGTTCTCCAGAGTGCTGAGGCAGATGCCATTCGTGGCGCTGTTCCCGCTGCTGCTGCCGCTTGCATTTGTGATGTTATTCGTTGCATTGATGTTGTTGTTGTTATTTGAGCTATTATCGCCGGCATAGCCAATGGCTAGTGGCGGCGAGCAGGCTGTGTTATTTGTAGCATTCGAGTTGTCCGATGAGCTAGATATGGTGCGATCCTTAATGAAGTAACCATCAGGACGTACGAGTATTTGTTTGGTGCCAATGATCTACGAAAAATGGAAAAAGAGCAGAGATTAGAAATAGAGAAACACAATCAGAAGGAAGAGTAAAGACCAAATTGCTTCATAGATAACTCAGATATATAAACTGTCTTTTAATAGTCAGTAAATAGTTTTTAATGAATAGTTCTAAGATATATGTTCATGTATTCGTTGTCAATTAATCAGTGATAATCTGTGATAAATATGACATTTAATACTCTAATGAGATTGAAACTTTCTACAAGAATTTGAAAACTTGTCAAATTTGGAACTAAACAGTTTTATAAGAGTACAAGTATAGAGTATCTCGAAGGTACTTTCTATAACAGATTGAAGTTGTAATAATTCAAAATGTAAATCAGTAGCTCAAAATGTGAACACAATAAAAATACATAGTTAATTCCTTTGCATTTAAATCAAAAATGATCATACACAACACAAATTTTCTTGCTCTAATTCCGATATTTCAACATCTTAATGATCTATAGATAATACAAAAAATAACAATTCAAAAATGCTAAAATGCTGAGTTATCTAATGTTCATGAATTACACAGTTCATAGCAAACTTACACTGTCCGCAACAAGAGCGCAAGATAAACACTCTGCTACCTGCTTACGCCTGATAAGCAGTTGACTCTCAAGGTGGGGTAGACAAAAACGAGCAATAACTTATTATTAGATTAAGCGCCCACAGTGGAATAAAAAACGTTCGCCTACGATATGTAACACGAATAACAGCACCAAATATTGTTGCTAGATAGTGCACCTGGCACTAGTCAACAGAAGAGCAGAGCAGAGCAGAGCTCAGTTGAAACTTGGCACTCCGGGTTTTCCTAGAGCGCTCTACGTCTCTCAATGATTCATTCAAATCAAGCTGCAAAAATTGTTTAACATATTCCAAAAAAATAAAAAAAAACTAAACAAGAAGACGCTCCACTTTGAAAGAGGCCTATGGCGCGACGTTGACATTTGCGTCAGCGGATGTGTGCTCAAAGTCGGAATTGGAATTCGGAATTGGGTATAGGGTATCGGGAATGGGGCATTAGTAATTAGAAATGGAGAATCGACTGCGAGTGCGATTGCAGGTAGCTAGCTGCTGAGCTATGTAAAACACACAAAAAATAAAAAACACACAGCGAAAACTAAACATATAGAAAACAGTTTTTGAAATTCTTTTTATTTTTCCATTTTTGTTTTCTTTTGGATTACTGATTTCTGACTTCTGATGCCATCGATTTGCATAGCTTTTGAATATATAACACGATGCACGCACTACGTAGGATTCCGTGTATGAAATATTTATGAGTTCGCCTGATGTTAAATTCAACAAAATGAAAAAAAACCCAAACAACAACAACAGAAAGCTAAGAATGAAAGCAAGGAAAAAACGATTTTCTCGCCTTCGGGTGGGTTCAAAGTGGGGTTAAGTCCGCAAGCTAATTATACGCTACGCAGCTGAGACAGTGAGAGAAGCGAAGAGAGTGCGAGAACGAGAGGCAGAGTAAAGAGAGAGTGAGAGCGAAAGCAGTGAGAGGAGAGAAATGTAAAGCTGTTTTCGTCATAGCTTAAACATTCACAATTGTGGAAAATTTAGAGCACTTCGTATTGACCCATTGAAAAATAGCTAAATAAGTATATATATATGCACATATATAAGATAAAAACCGGAATATATGATACAGATTAAGCGATCTATTAAAAACTGCCGCCGTTTCTAGATCAATGAAAACGTGCCAAGAGTTCCAGTTCTGTGTCGCGTGCCCCGTGACCCCCTTAGCCAAGTGAAAACTCAATGAAATTAGCTGAATGTCAATGCAGACGACGTCTTGGCCTGGCCTAGAAGACTCTGAGACTTGGCTGACTTGCGCCAATGCTATATTCCAGTCCAGGCTCTTAGCTAACATCGCGAGAAATAAAAGAAAAAACTCCATGCAAAAGTTGCAGTCTTTGTGTGACTTTTGAAGTCCCCTCCCGCTCGGGCTGCACACGAATGTTAATTAAGTTTAATTGTTGCCATTCGAGTCATAACCAGCCTGTAATTAACATGCCAATTACACTAACTGCGTGTGTGCAGGTGTGTGTGTGTATCTGTCAATCCAAAGCAATTTTGCTGTTGCAAGAAATCTATAACACTTGACTCGAAAGACAAAAGGAGAAAACCCGGGCTGATTGAGAGGAAGTTTTTCGCACGGAAGGAAACTCTCGACAGATTTTCAATTTGCTTTTTCGTTTTAGAAAGCAAACAAACTGACTCTGTCAATTGGCTGTCCGAACGGGTTCAGTAAACTCAACGTCAATTTAAACAAATTTAACTAATGGCAGCTTAAATATAAGATGAGCTAAGAGACGCTTAAATAAATGATCATAGGATCTCAGCTTGGAAGTAAAAATATCGTTAAATAAAACCTTTGGAATATGAGTTCACTTTTGTGAGAGGACAAGAGAGGAGAGTAAACAAGTAAAAGTGTTTTAGTCAAGACTGTTCGACTAGGAGATACCCTGAACCCAGCAAAGATCCGATATTCCAATCACTTTACGTTTCTTTTATTTATACATATACACAAACAACATACACACACAAACACGCATACGCACGCGCTCTGCTAACTGCACAGCTTACGCAGTGACTGCGCTTGTGCTGCAGTATGGGCTATATTATGAAAATTTATTTGTTGAATAAGTTTTCTTCTAAATGAACTTTCGTAATAAAACTTTAAGAGCGTACTAATGGCATTTATATGTATGTATGTGGCAAAGCACAAGTCTCTAGTATTTGAAATACCTTTTTCTTTAATTTTAGGGGAAGGGGGCGTGGTATCCAAAATCCTAAAATTACAGAATGTCTAAATTCATTACACAAATATACATACTAAGTCTAAATTCTATAGCTATAATGTTATTCAAGTTAGGATTAAAACACGAAGCGAAATTATCGATATTCATAGATAATAAGGAAATGGGATAATGATATATATGAAAAAAATGATGAACTCGTATTCCGTATGGTATACACAAGTATACATTTCAAATTTCAGATCTCTTGCTTTTGTGGTTTACGAGATCGCTGCGTTCACACGGACGGACGGATGGACGGACAGACGGGCGGATGGACGGACGGACAGACGGACATGGCTATATCAAATAAGCTTATCGAGCTGATCAAGAATATATATACTTTATGAGGTCTGAACAGGCAGATGGAGGCGTGCCTTCTGCCTGTCGCATACATTTGACATTTTCACAAAAACATTATACCCTGATTTCCCATTTTCAATGGGTTCAGGGTATAAAAATGACTAGCAATTTAACAGTAATCTATGTAAATATGAAATATTTACTATCATTTATCATAGTATATGCAGTGCGATAAGGAGAACGGCGTCATGCTTAAACACATATAATATTCTTTAATGAAATTTGAATTCTAATCAACGATATGCTCGGCCCAAAATTGTGAAACTTGCGCTCCATTTGGCAGTTTAATTGCATATAGAAATCAAGAAATTATATTAAAAATAGTCATGTCAATGCCAGACACATGGACACATAGACACATAGAGGCAGACAGAGAGAGCCCCACCAATTATTAGATTTGTGTAATATTTGGGCATTGGCTATGCGTCAGCTAGTCAGCTAGTCAGCTAGGCAACTGAATCTAAGCTCTTTTCCAACCGATAAACAATTGTGTTTTGCAGTAATTTGAAAGGGTTTTAAGTTTATTTCATTTTTGTTATGGTCGGCGGCTGTTCTCTGTATACATTTTACAGATATTTCATAAGCCATTAAAACTCATGCTTAAAACTCTCTGTGGCCAGCTAAAAGCCGTTTGATGGTGGCGCCGTTGTGGCTCAGTGCGTTTTAGTTTTAATATCACAATACCCTGTAATTGTTAAATGTGATTAAATGGGGTATTGTTATGTGAGAAGTGAGACAAATTGAGATAGTTATAAGCTAAAGTTTTCTGTCTCTTCAAGTTATAAAGCCTGTAATTATTCCTTGTATAACCAGATATTTTTATATATCATATACACAGATCAAGTTAAGATGTATGTTTATGCCCACACATTACTAAGAAAAGTTTTTATACACAATCATTTGAAGGAAGTGGAACATCAACTCTTTAAGCTTTATATAGTATATATAAATATAATTTATGTAAAGAACTTTCAGCTGAACTCTACCTAAACTAGGTACCTGCTAGTCGAGCATTTCACAGTTGATTCTAACTGGATTTTTGGTGTGCTATGCTCAGAGAATACAGCAGTTCTCGTGTGTAGCAAGAGACTACAAATCAAATGGATGACATCTGGGCGTTTAGTCGGCAAATGAGTCCAGCCCATAACCACATATCTATATATAAATATAATTTATATAGGTATATTATTCAATTTTCGTATTTTAACCCAGAGAGATATAGCCGTATATCAAGTGTGGAATGGAGATGCAGAATGCCAAAAGAAAGTTTTGATTTCGTGCTGCTCCTAAGCGGTTTTTAGGACCAGACAACAACTTTCATCCGCCTAACAACAATAAATTCCAACTGACACAAAATTCGCATAAAATTAAATTTTTCGCAAAAAAATAATCAAATTATTATAATATTTTATTAAACAAACGAAAACTACTTTACTATAATTTGGCAAATCTTATACAATGGGATGCCGTTTAGGACCGCATGCCCAACACCTGGCAGGCTAAGAGATCACCAATTTCGAAAGCCAAACATGTTTGACCTACCGAACTATGATCGCAAAAATATAAATAAATATTTAAAAAGAAGCAGAGAAAAAAAAAACAACATCCATAGCGATTTTAATGAAATTTTGATGAACTTTACTGTGTCTGGCTTTCCCAAGCGGGGACTTACCGCAGAGATTACCATAATAACGGCCAAAGACCGAACCGAAAAAGCATGTGACTTGCGAAAGTCTAAATATATATGAATGTAAATATATATATATATTTATATACATATAAATTCCAATTTGAATTCGCTTTGCCTGGCTACCAGCACTGCCACCACCATTTAGAAAATTAATCATAATTTGGCCAAAAGCGTGGCTAATAATGAGACGCCGAACAAAAATAAAGACCCTGGTACTAACCCTATCCATAGATAATGCCGAGACGTTTAAAAAATCTCTCGAGAGACAATGCCATTAAAAAGCACTTAATGTCATCCAAATCGGAAAAAAGAGGAAAAATGGAGATGCATTTACAGAAATGTATATTGCGTGTTCAAGTCGTAAAAAAACAAAAGTTTTAGACTGACGGCTCTAGACGTAAAGCCTATGGCGAGGCAGACAAACATCAGTTAAATGCTAGTAAATACAGACCCAGCCAGCCAGAGATATACAGACATATATATAGATATATATAAATTGTCAAGCCATTTTCTTGCCAAACACGCAGCTCACTCTATACTCTATACCCTAACAGCAAGTGGATTACGGGGAGGGCCAGCTGTAGAGGGACAGCGACGTAACGTGCTGTCAAGCATTTTGCAAATAATATTGCGTATATGGAAATTATTGAACAGACGCTGGCCCAAGACTCGCTTTTTGTTTTGCATGCAAATAAAAATGATGCAAAAATCAAAACAAAAAAAAAATAGGTAAAAATAAAAAAAGAAAATAAAAAACTGTGGAAACTGTTCAGTGGAAATTCAAAATCAAATATTGTTCCTAGACTTAGGACCCCTGAAATGCAAACAATTGATTACAAAATACTATTCAAAAGCCAATTTTTATTTATTGATGCTTTGGTTTGTAAAATTTGTAAAAAAGAGTCTGAAATGAAAAACTGCACGAGTTGATTAGGCAATGGAATGGCCATTATGAAAATAGCAAAAACTTGAAAATTGTACGAAAAAATATCAAGATTTGCCTAAAACTTATGCAAACCTTTTTTAACTAATAATTGTGAAATATTTGAATATAATTTATCCGTAAAGGATGAAAATTGAATGAAAATTAAATGTTTATCAACTCGAAATACTATGAAAATTGTTGAAAAAATATCAAGAATTTGTTAAAACCTATGCAAACATTTAATTAGTTTGAAAAAATATCGAAATTTCGTTAAGGCTTATGTAAATATTTATTTAGTTAGAAAATTGTTGACTAAAACTTATCCGAAAAAAATGAAATGAAAATGATATGTTTATAAAATCGAATCATTTATCAAACTGTACATATGGATTTCTGTAAATTGGAATTGAATTGACGAATTGACCAACGATTTGTTCTTTAATTAGTGTTCAAACTATCTCTATTTTTTTTTTGTTGAGGATTATATATAATCACAATAAAAATTTTAAAAAATTAAATAATAATAATAAATAATAAAAAAACTTTCTAAATAGCAAATAACAAGATTTTGCTGGTAGTTGTTCTAAACTGATTTTAAAGTTTTTCTCGACAAAATTTGATCAATTATTTTATTTTATTTTATTATAAAATTTATATAGAATATATAGAATTATATAATAAAGCCTGAGTTTTTCAATTGATAATTTGATTCATTTAATATTCAATATTGAAAAGCGAAGTTGAAAAGAATTTTTGAAAATATAAAAAAAACTGTTATAATTTTGATATATTATATGTTATTTTGTTATATTTTGATATATTTTTATTATGTTATTCAATTGGTATACTAATAGATAAAAAATGTTTTTACAACAATAAATTAAAAACCCTAGCGCCTTAAAGTATTTGAAACAACAATTCCTCTCAATACATAAAATAAGTTGAAAACTTGAGTATTACTTGGAAAATTGGTTGCTTTTAGATAGGTAAATACACGTGTTGCATGCCAAAGTCTTAATATATATACCTGTGTAGGTAATATACTACATGCGAGGCTATTTGTAGGGATTTCGCAATGGATACCACACCACATAGACGCTGAGACGATGCGTCGCTTTAGTCATTTTCATTTTCAAACAATTAGTGTCAATCGCTTGGCAAACTCAAAATATGCAAATACGACCGACTATGGGCTATACTTATATTTATATAGTCGCCGGATAGGGGCTACACGCCTCTTGCCACCGCCCCATCTTCCACTGACAGCTCAAAGTTGTCGTTGATTATATTGAAAAGACCAATGGAATGCTCCCTAGCTCAAGCAAATGGCAGCAATCAACTGGCTCAGCATTCATATCAATTGAATACCCTGTAACTACGAGTATATAGGCAGGTAGTAGAGGACTTTGAATATGTATGGCATTGGAAGTGAACTGACTTTAGTATAAATGGAAAGTAATTTTGTTTTTGAGCAGAGTAAAAATTGAAATAATTTAGAATAGAATTAGTTAAGATTGGTTTATCTTTAACTATGTATGTAACCAAATAATTAATATATTTGTTGAAAAACGATAACTCAATTCTCTACATAGAAAATGTAACATTTCTTTTATGTTTAAAAATTAAAACTATAAATATTTCTGTAAGAATGTCGATATAAAGAAATCTTCACTCTGACGCATTCAATGTGATATATAAAAATTATTCATAAGACTTGATTAGAATATATTTAAAAGTAATGAAAACTGTGTTTAAGACCAGTAAATAAGCAGATGAAATGTAGTCGTGTCTATCTATAATCCATAATCAACAGTAAAATAAACAGATGAACGCATATATCAGTTGAATAGATGTCGATTTATACAGTCAAGTCTATACCACTTTGTATAGGATTGAAGAGATATTTCTAACTTGAGTTTATATATTTTCTATATATGATCTACAGGGTATATTTGAGTCTATATTTGCACAGTTGAGCTCACTAAGTACTTGTTGTTTTTAAACGAATCAAAGTCGAGTTGTCGTTGTCGTTGTTGCTTTTGTTGTTGTTGTTGTAACATAATCAACGCGCACAGTTGAAAGTGCAGCTTATACAACAACATTGTATTATTGCTTGTGTGGTGTGTGTGTGTCTGTTCATAAATATTCGTATTGTTATGCGTGTGTGTCTGTGTGTGTGTGTATTCATTAATTAAGCGTCGACAGCACACACGCTTCACAAAATGGCGTCGCTCAGTAGGCGGCGCTTAGCGCTCAGCCCCAACAACGTTCGCTGCTGGTCGCCTAGCAGAGCTGAATGACTTAGAGCATAGCGTTAGCAGGTGTATTGTGAATATAGACTCACCTGTCCCGTTGCCACTTCCAGCAGCACATAGACCATCAGTATAATTTCCTTCTCATCCGAGCCAAGGCCGGGTCCGTTTTGGCCACATGTGGCTATGTAAAGGGAGACAACGTGTTCGGGCACCTGCATGTTGCTGTTGTTGCTGTTGTTGTTGTTGTTGTTGTTGCTGTGTTTATTGATACTGTCTCTGTCTTTGATCTCTCGCAATTAAAGGGTATGTGTGAGGTTGCTTGAGTTTGCTTTCTATTTGCTATCAATTGCAATTGCTGTCGTTGCGTAGCTGATGGCACTGCATTCTCTGCTCAGATACCCATTGGTTATGGCTGCAAAATAGAGAAAAACCGAAAAAAAAAATGCAAAAATAAGTGGAAAACGAAATAAATATTATGGATGAGTGAGGTGCAAAAAAGGGTTTAAAGGTGAGTGGGGCTGCTTATACAATATGGTGAACCCTTGACAGCTGGCAAATCGAAAAGCTAATTACGTATGCAATTCAAAGAAAATGCCAACCAATGCGAATTGGCAGCAAATGCAATCCGAATGGTTGCCAATTGGAAATTTGCACCAGCGACTTTGCCAATTTGCAAGGCGCGTTTCTAATTAGACAGTGCGACGTTGCCAAATTGCAAGCTAATAAAAACAATTTAAGCGCCTTATCAGATTCGGGTGACATTTGCGTAAGCTCAGCATTGTTGCCAGATTTCTTGCAGTGGAATCGATCGTTACTTATCAGAGCGACGTTGCCAAATTTAAGAGATTTGAGTGCGACGTTGCCTCTTTGCATTAACTTACGCAACGTTGCCAATTTTCAGCTGGTATCAAATTAAGTGCTTGAAGACGCACTTAAATTAGCCAAGCACTGTTTTCACCTCGTATTATGAACTTAAGTGCCTTTAAAGATATTTGCGAAATTTACGTAAGCTAAGCACTGATATTGGCTGCTGAGCCAAGCAACGTTGCCAATTTTCAGTGGGACATTTGAAAGTGACAATCAAGCGACGTTTAGTGAACGAAGTCACTAAAAATTGTCGCAAAGCGCATGAGCAAAGAGGTCAAATTGAAATTATTAACCTGCACAACGATTTGAAATTTAATTTTGTGCTCCATTCGGTTGCCAAGCAGTCGTCAGTCAGTCAAGCAAAGTCGAGCAAAAGGCGAATGTGGAAACATTGACGACAACCAACAAAAACCAACAGCAAAAATTAAAGTGCAATTTTATGAGCATTTTTAATGTGAAAAGTTTTACTTTTAATGAAAAACAGCAAACACAAAGCAGCATCAAGCAGAGCTCCACTGATTGACTGACTGCCTGACTGACTGACTGAGTGTGGCTGAGTGACTGTTGATGTTCAGGCATTAAAAGCAAACGCAGAGGCAAAGGTCGTGGGTTAATCGAGGTGCACAGGCGCACTAGACTCAGACTCAGAGCACAAGCTTTTGCAATCGCGATTATGATGATTTTTTGTTGTTGTAATTAACATTAAAAAAAAACGAGAAAAAGGCATAAAAGGGCCACCTGGTTGGTAATGCCCAGCCAGGAGATACCCTGACTCTTATTGTGCTCAATGATCACATCAAATCAGTGCTTTCTAACTACGTCCAATTATTTAACGCATAACAGGGAGTTATGTATACTTCCATCTCAATTCCAAATTAGACACAAACTTAATCAACGTGTGCAACAGCCTGACATTGCGACATTACGAATCGACAGGCAACATGCAGAGCACAATAGACTCCACTTTCAATACTGATCCTGATCAAATATACTATAAAGCTTGCCACGTCTCCTTCCTGCACAAAACCATCATACCCATGCTACCAATGGGTACAGGGTATACAAAACAACGTCCAAGCTTTTGTAATTAAGACAAGCAAAACCGATTTAAACCCAAGTTTGCGACATTTTCTTAACTCAGAAATGTTTTTTTTTAATTTTTCTTCTTTTTTTTAGTATTTTTCGTTTTGTTTTATGCATGTTTCTGCGTCTTTGCAGTTAATAACTTTTTTTAAAATATATAAGAAAAAAGAAAAAACAAGCATAAGCAACAGTCTCTTGACTTTTTTGCTGCAAGTTTCCGCTTCGTGTGCTGGGGAAATGGTCAATGTTTTTTTTAATGAGTATTTTGTGTGCGTGCTCTTTGAAGACGATTGCAATTTATGCTGAGCTTTCGCCCTCCCTCTCCCTCTATCTCTGCCTCTCTCTCACTCTTTCTCTCTTATATATATATATATATATATACATAAACATCGGTATCTGCTTAGTTTTTGCCGTTATGTGCCACAGAGTGTGTGAATTTTAATATTCCCAGGCAAGAGAATTCTCTGTTCTGCACTGCATTCCAAAATGTTCAATAAAAAGGTTAAGTTTTCCTCTGACTTGAACTGGGAAATCAATCTGCGTCTGATCTTTGGCTTATGCATACGGAAATTGTTTTCTAATGCTCTAATTGATGTATAAATTGTAAAGGTTAGGCTAATGTAATCATTAGCTATAGAAATGCTAAAATCTTGCGCTTTTCTGTTAAGCTTAGCAGCTGTGGCGCTCTGTTAACTGAAAGCTTAAAGTTATGTTAAGGCTTTTATTGAATGTAAATTAGAACATGTTAAGTGTAGTTCTTTCAATACATCTCATACTCAATTTTAATATTAATTTAAACATTCAATTAGAAAGTTCTTTCCGATTCCCATCAACAGCCTGCTGTTTACATTTATATCATAGCCGTCATATCTCAATCAAATCCTTGAATATGAATCTAAAGACAAATCAAAAAATTTAGGATTTCCAACTTAACATTTCCATAACATTTTTATATTATTGTAACATTTCCCAATTAACAATCCATATTGAACATTTCAATTCATTATTAACATTTTCATGATAACATATTAATAAAATTCCAGAATATGAATCTAAAGACAAATCAAATAAGTCAGGATTTCTATCTTAACATTTAACATTTATATTTTCATATTAGCATTTCCTAATTAACATTCCATATTGAACATTTCAATTTAAAAATTTTCCTAATTAAGTTTCCATGCTATCATTCCTATCAAATCCTTGAAAATTAACCTAAAGACAAATCAAACAAAACTAAGATTTCCATCTTAGCATTCCATATTTTTCCATTTCCCCATTTTCCTGACAGCATTCCTATAATATTTTTTAATATGAATCTAAATACAAATCAAACAAACTAGGATTTCTATCTTAACATTTAATATTTACATTTACATAACATTTTCATATTAATTAACATTTCATATTGAACATTTCAATATACAAATTTCTCTAATAACATTTCTGTATTGGTAAAGTTTCTGTCGACCTCTGCTAACAACAGCTGAGTTTAACATTTACGTTATTAGCTAATTTCAGTGCTGTTCGAGCTAATAACAGTTGCGTGCCATTTGCCACTCAATAAATAACATATTGAATAGACTTTAAGCTCACTTTTATCTAAAGCAAATTTGTTTAAACGGCACTCGAAACATTTGTAACAGTTTGTTCTATTGTTTTTCAGATTCAATTTATGGCTTCATAAATTGCTGGCTTATTGAGGGAATACTACAATAGTAAATATTTATGAACAAGATTCGAGTTGATGACTTGATTTGATTTTGATGTAAAAATAATTGACAGAATTTGAACAACAAGCATTACGCCAATGAATTTAATTAGCTTTATGTTTAGAGATCGTAACACTTCATAAACTTGTTGCTGTTGTTGTTGTTGTGGATGAATTTCCCTTTCGTTTCACACTTGAAGACTCACTGAGGCCTGACCGAAAGCCAAGGCCTAGGTCCAGTTGCGAAGTTTTCACTGGAACGTGTGGAAAATCGCTTTTTTCGAGGTGACGATGCGTCGCGCCGTGACAAACGAAAAACAAAACAAAAAAAAAACCAAGCAGAAGAAGAAAACATAGACAATAAATCTTATTTTCCGTCGAGTTGCTCATTAATGAATAACGGGTCGTTGCTTGAGATGGCAGCTAATTAGAACGGGAAGAAAGCAACAGAAACAACAACACCAACAACAACGAAATCTTCATTAAAGAGAAACAACAGCATTGAACAGCAATGTTACGGTTATTTCGAGAAAGACAATGAATACCAAATTATATCGCTAGTATAAATTAGTGATAAATAAATAACTGCAGCAGCCACAATAGCAGAAGCAGGCAAAGCAATTAATAAGTTGGTAAACCAGTCCGATTGATCTGGAATGCATTTTGCACGTTATCCCGTATGAAATGTGAATTAGCTAACGCTGTGCGCTGTATATTGCAGTTGGGCAAGTGTTTGGTAACAGACTGTAAAGCTTTAAGAATGAAAACAAAATAATGAAAGCTCTGTTTATTTGGTACCTTTCAGGATTTCATTGCGAAAAAGCTCGCTGAATAGAATCTTTATGGAACGTCTGAAGGGGTTTTTATTTGCAATAATTGAATTATTTTTGAAGAATATCAGTTACATATATATATATTTAGATTATTAATTTATATAACTCATATATATTATATATGTATATCAAAAACTTGAAAAACAGGAAAAGTGTTTATTTTTCAAGTATATTTGATATTTCTTAAGCATTTCTTTCTTATGAATGAATATTTCTCCTATTAGCTTTCACTTGGCTAGCCTTTGCCGAATACTTGAGACTACACACCATATTTATAATATATAAATATTAGTTACACTTAAGAACCATCTTAAAACATAAACAAATTTAATAAAATGGAAAAATTTGTTTATTTAATTTATAATAAATTTAAAATTTAAATAATAATAATTATAAATTAAACAGGGTATTTGCCAGTCACACATTTTTTATAAAGCACACTTCCAATTCTTATTGGATTATTTTGCTCTTATTTTGATTTCTTTATTACATGATTTACGCAAGCGTTCGCATTGTTCCAGTCAAAATTACTGGAATGAGCAATGGAATTTGATTTGGAATTGGAATTGCAATTGGCGTGTGCCGTTATATTTTGTTGTTGCGTTTTTTGCCAACAGGAAACTTATGATTGCGCACAAAATTGCATGCGAGCGAAATGCCAATTGCCAAAGTTATGCTGCGCCGTCTCTATCTCTCTCTCTCTCGCTCCCACTGCTATAGCAACAAGTGCAGCAGCAATTGTTGTGGTTGCCGTTGTTGTGATTCTGTCTGTGTGTGTGAGTGTGTGTGTGTGTGCAAGCGCGCATGTCAAAGAGTTAACACAAAAAAAATGCACAAGAGCTCAAAGCAGAAGCAGAAACAAAACCACCAACAACACCAACAACAAGTCTCTCAAAGCGCAGCAGCAGTTTACTTTGGAAGCTTTGTAACGTTTGAGCAGCAGCAACAGCGCCGCTGCGCTCTTTTATTATTTCTTGTCTGTGTAACTGTAAATATGTTTTCACTTTGTTATGTTTGCGCATCTGCTTTAAGCGTGTACCGTGTCTTTGAGCTGCTCTTCTGTTGCTGCTGCTGCTGCTGTTGCTTCTTCTTCTTTTTGTTGCCGTTGTTGTTGTAGCTCATTCGCTCTTCGCTCGTTCATTCACACTGGCCACACACATACACAGAGTTATGCACACACATGTATGTATATATGTATGTATGTGTGCCACAAAATTTGTCAAATAGTTTTACAACTTACAGCAGCCAATGGGAAATGCCAGCGCTTAAAGCTTTTGTGCACAGTTATTCGGTTGGCTTGAGCAACAGGTTGATCCTTCTGCTGCTTGAACTGTTTTACTATTTTTTGTTTTTGGTTTTCTTCTTCTTTTTCTTTTTTTGCTTTACATTGCACTTGTTGTTTTTATTGTTGTTGTATGCTTTTCACCACTCTTTTTTTTCTTTTTTATCTTTTTATTATTGCACTTTCTTTTTCACACACATGCAGACAAACAATTTTGTACGTAAGCACATATGTATGTACATGTATGTATATATATATATGTATGTGTATACTATGTACGCATGTACATACGTATGTATGCAAGCCCTTCTGCTGCTTCTTTTGCTAGTCACACTGACTAGCAGTTAGTTTTGTTTGCGTGTATTTCTGTGTGTGTGTGCGTTGTCCGTTTTGCCTTTACACACACGACGACGCCGCCGATCTTAATACCAACACGTACAAAACGGACAGCGACGCTGACGCCAGCGTCAACGTCAACGTCAACGTCGGCGCAATACATGCAAACAAAAAACAAGTCACTTTTTTCGCCTTCTTTGCTGCGGCTGCTTCTTCTACCACTTTGTGTGTGTCTTTATATTATTTCTTTTTTTTTTAACTGTTGTTTTTGTTTTCTTTCTAGTTTTGGACTAAAAGGTATGCGTGTGTGTATGTGAGTATGTGTGAGTGTATTAAGTTGTCTTTTCTCTTGCTGCTTTAGCGACGGCCGCGTGCGTCTGTCTCCAGGTTAAAACAGCAACTGATCAACTTCGTGGGCTACAAGCAGCCACGAAGGTAAGTGAGCTGCGCTTGCCAGCAGGTGTGCATGAGTATGTGTGTGTGTAAACCTTTGCTGAGAGAGCGCTAATAAACAGTGAGCGAGCGAAAGACACACACACAGAGACAGAGATAGAGATAGAGAGAGCGAGAGCTTGTCGATGGCATAGCTCAGGTGTATGGGCCACTTAGCTGGTGGCTGATGCCAAACAAGATTCCAACACGCAAACGCACAACAACAACAACAGTCATTTATATAGACAAACTGACTAGATTTGCCAATGAGCTCGCCACACAGGTGGTTGGCAACGCGGCATCAGCCTGGCGGTATGCAAAACGAAAAGCAATAACAAAGCTGAACCAATGAATGAATGCAGATCACAAGAAATAAAAACAAACTCATATTTGAGCAATAACAACAGTTAGGCGACACACACGCACACAGAGAGAATAGGCAGTGGCGTAGTCAGCAACAGCTTGAGCAGGGATCACCCGTTCCTCTCTCTCTTACGCTTATTGCAGTTTTCCCACGCTGCGCACACAACGTCACTCACACACACGCGCGTAAAGACAGTTACGCTCGCTCAGCCATGACACGCTCTCTCAGTTTGCTCTCTCGCTCTACCGCTCTCACTGGTTGCGCTCTGGAAGTTACCTGCGAACAGCCACTCGCGCAGCCCCCGCGCGTACACACCTGTGCAGCAGTATTGCATGTGTGTGTGTTGCTGTTGCTGCTGGTTCTGCTTCTTCTCTTCTTCTTCTTTAGCTTGCTCAATTACCAACAGAACTGCCCACGTACCTGTTTGTGTTTTACAAGCGGTAAAATTCCAATTCCAGGCAAGCCAATTTTTGAAAATATTTGTTTGCTTTTGTTCACAATTTGACATTTGTTAATTACATATTGAAAACAACTATCGAATGTATTTGCTTATCGAATTTTAACGTTTATGGAGCTGGAATGCGCTCTACTCTCATATTATTTATATCTCCTCGCTCACTCGCGCGCTCTCTCTCTCTCTCTCTCTCTTTCCTTCTAACAGCAACAAGCGACGGCTACAGACTGACAAAAGCGCGGAACGTAAACGCGTTTTGGTCGAAAGGCAATGGGCGAGAGAGAAAGAGAGCGTGAGAGTGGGAGATCGAGAGAGCGCTAAGTGTGGGCTGCCTACCTGGGCGCCAGTGCATGTCATGCAATGCTAAAGCGCGTCGCTGCCGCATGACATGCAGCTCGTAACGTCTCTGAACTATTAACGGCTGCAATATCGTACCCTTGGTGTCTGCTTGAATATCGTAAACAAAGCGATAATTCAGGCGACGCTCAGGCTGTTAAGTTGTGGCACATTAAATATATAATTAGGTAACAAAAACTATTTTAGATATTAAATATGGGTTATTAATTGACCTCTCCAATGTTTTATATATGTACATAGAATACATATATAAAATAAGAAAATCAAGAAATATCCCTACGATCATTTTAAATAATAATAAATAATAATAATAATAATAATAATAAATATAATCACAAAATATTATATAATATTGTAAATAATAATAAAATATTTTAATCTATTGATTTTTTTATTATTTATTAGTTTTTTATACAAGCTAAAAAATAATTAAATAAATAACTTAAAAGGTACTGTTAAGTTTTTGGTTTTATTATTAATTAGTTTTTATTTATTTAAGTTTTAATTATTCATTTTATTTTTTTAACATGTAAAAAAATTATTTGGTTTTTATGTTTTATTATCATTTAATTTTTTATTCTTTTTACTTTTACTTTTTAAAAATATTGTTTTTTTTTGTGTTATACTTATTATTATTATTTAGTTTTTATTTATTATTATTATTTAATTTTAAATTGTTTATTTTATTCTTTTTTTTAACATATTACAAATATGTAGTTTTTTATGTTTTATTATCAATATTTAATTACTATTTATTTAATTTTTATTTATTAATTTTATTATTTTTGTAAAATTATGTTATTTTATTTTATTGTTATTATTTAATTTATTATTTTAGTATTTTTTCAATATTTTTTTTTAACATTTAATTTGTAATTGATTTTTTTACTTTTTAAAAAATATTGTTTTTATGAAATAGTATTATTATTTAATTTTTAATTAGTTACTTACTTATTTTAGTCTTTTTAAACATTGTTTTGTATGTTTTATTAACAATATTTAATTACTATTTATTTAATTTTTATTTATTTATTTCATTATTTTTGTAAAAAATATTGCTATTTTGTTTTATTATTAATTAATCAATTTTTGTTTATTTAATTTATTGTTTTTTTTTTAATATGTTAAAAAAATATTGTTATTTTATGTTTTATTATTATTATTTAGTTTTTATTTATTACATTTTAAATTGTTTATTTCATTTTTTAAACGAGGTAAAATGTTCATAAAATAAACAAATAAAAATTAAATAATAATAAACATAAAAAACATATATATTTTTACATTAAAAAAATTAAATAAATAATAAATTAAAAATTAAATAATAATAAAACATTAAATAACAATATTTAAAATGATCGTAGGGCTATTTTTTTTTATCGTAAAGGAATCGTTTTTCTATTAAATATGTTCTATATAAATTGTTCTCATAGAATGTTCACTGTACGCTTGAACTAGTACTACTTCATGCTGGGAATACCGAATATCGTATACACAGCATTTCTCAACATAAAACCAGCTTGAATATCGTATGCCATTGAGAGTTACATTTCAGCTGTTGGCAATAAATAATAAACAAATAGTCTTTAACAATAGATCAAATAAAATAAAGATTTTTCATTATTCATAGAATATAAAACTAGTTTATTAAATCATTATACAACACTGGCAAAAACACGCGCCAATATTGTAAAATTGTGGCTAAACGTATAAAACAATTATTTGAAATGGCAAAAGGCAAACGTTTGCTTTTAAGGATTATTGCACAATACAAAGAGCGATTAGCATACTGAACAAAAATATATAATATTGTATAATCAGATGTATATAATATAAAATAAGAAAACAGGATCGTGAGGGCAGGCTTCAGGCGACTTTTCACAAAATAATTTCGTTCTTAAAGCTTCGACTGAGCTCCTTGTGCGGCAGGACAATGCTATTAAGCAGTATCTTCTCGGCGGGTATTTGCACAAAGCAGCCTACGGAGCAGAGAAACAGTTGAAAGTATTTTCTATAAATCTTAAGATTTCTTCAAGATCGTAAAACAAACCCAAGATAGTTATCGATGGATTCAGCTTGCCCTCATTGTTGAAGAGCGGCGGATTCTCCATTTTGGCAAATGGTTTATTTGGATCCGGGTCGCTGGGCGTGCCCTCGACTCGAGTCCAGGCGCCAATGCTGCAGCCACGCCCCACAATCGAGTGTAGGATGAGCGTGTGATCCTTGATCTGCGCCTGCTCCAGCACAATGGACTCGCGTATGCGAACGCCAGGACCGATCGTGACCCCAGGACCTATGGCCACATTGGGACCGAGCTAAAAGAGAGTTCAGATTAGTTGGAGTCAATTATGGACAATATATTGGACATACTCACCACAGCCGAGTGATGGACTGTAGCACTCGGATGGACATAGACATCCGGATAGACGGTGCATATCAGATTGCCGTCACCCTCGCCCCGCTTGTTGCCCACATTGGCCAGGCGCTCGGGATGGGTGCGCTTATAGAGATCGAGATAGTGGCGATTGGCATAGATCGCCGATCCGGCTGTCTTCAGCTGCGACCACCAATTGGGCACCGGCATGGCAAAGAGCATATCGGTGCCGGCCAGCGGAGTGAGCACCTCTTGCTCCCACTTAATGTGACCCTGATCCTTGCCATTGCCATTGCCATTGCTGTAGCTGATGCAGCTGTATTCCTCACACTTAGCATGAAAGATCTGCGCGAGCTTCGTAAAGATGTCCATGGAGCAGACATAGACGCCGCAATTGATGTACGTGGACACATAGGAGCTGGGCTTCTCCACATAATGCGACACGGCACCACTGGCACGATCGAAGACGAGGCAGCCGTAGTGCAACGATTGCTGGCGCGTCGCCTCCGTGCTCATGATCGTCACCAAGGCGCTCGCCGGCCTCTCCATGTGGAAGCTGTGCAGCTCCTGCAGCGGAAAGTCCGCGCAGACGTCGCCATTGAGCACGAAGAACGCGCGCGGATTGCCAGCCCGTATCTGATCGCGGAAGTGATACATGCCGCCAGCCGTGCCCAGCGAGGTGAACTCCTGCAGGTACCTGAAAGACAGAACACGTCAGCTTTGAAATCATGCTAAGAACAGAGTGTGGACTAGGCAGATACCCTATAGAATGACACTTGATATCATATTATGATTGTTTCTAGTTCCACGAATTTCAATTTCAAAAGCTTTTGTGCCATCAATCAAAAGCTTATCTAATGATACCCTAGTTTGTACTTTTTTATGGGGTGGTTTGGTTGCTATGGACAAAATGCAATATTCTAATCTTTAGTTAAGCTGAAATGCCTAAAAAGTAAATTGCAAATATTAAAACTAACAGAATAATTTAATAAAACTAAAAACAAAAAATCGATAGTTATCGAAATTAACAAATTTAGCCATATAGAAAGCAATATAAAACTGACTGTGCTTATTTTACCGATACTTATCAAAATTTGGCATATGCAGTTGGTCATCTATATTACGATATATAAAGGTCATTTATCAGCTAAGGCCAGTCTTTGCAGCCTATCGATATTTATCGAAATTGTAGTAAGTCATCTACATGGAATGGTATATTACGAATCTGCTCTATTCTAATTTACCTGCTATATTTAAACTCACTTATCAGCTAAGGCTAGTCTGTGCAGCCTATCGATATTTATCGAAATTACTAATAATATATAGTTAGCCATCTACATGGAATGGTATATTACGAATCTGCTCAATTCTAATTTATCTGTCTCATTTTGTAACTCTAGCGCTATTATAAGGCATTATATTGAAATCGATAATTATCGAAATAGGTCACATCTAATGGTAGTGCTATGATCTGTTATAAGCTGCATAGAAACTACAAAATCGTATATTTATTTTTATTATCTAACCCAAATATCGATTTGACTAAATCTTATTTTTTTTTTTAGTAGAATATATTAAAATATTTGTATATATAATAAATTAATAATAAATTATAGTAAAGCTTGATACGGATTTTCTAGTAATCGATAACCCAAAATCGATATACCTAAAACCATATAGAATCAGTAAAATTTGACGTTTGCTCAAATCAAATATACCTCGTCTAATGAATCCATATACTACAGGGTATATATGCATATGTAGAGTCTGAATTGTCTCTTATGCTGCTGCTGTTTGGACATGTCTAAACATGTATGCATGTACAACATACCCCTCTTCAATAGCAATATACCCCACTCTTACAGCCTACAGGGTATGTGGAGATGTGGCTCACCTGATGTTGATGTTGCTGCTGCTGTAGAGCGCCTGCATGTCGCTGACAAAGCCTTCCATTTGCGTCTGCGGATAGAAGCCAATGATGAGAATTTCGCGTAGCTCCTTCACCTGGACACAGGCCTCGATGTGGTGAGCAATCAATGGGCGTCCGGCGACCGGGAAAAGTGGCTTGGGCGTATCCAGTGACAGCGGGCGGAAGCGGGTGCCCTTTTGGGGGCCGCCAATTAGTATGATTGCCTTCAACATGTTGTAGGTTAGACAAGTGGGAGACTAATGACTAAATTTTTCTTGCACATATAATTCTCTTATCTATTAATTTAACTGATATCAAATTGTGTTTACGTTGCCAATATATAAGGTATATCGATATCGCGTAGCCAACACACAATCAGCTGTTGTGTGCGTTGCGTTGCCAACTGGCGATAGTTACATTTCATGCTGTAAAATATCGATGATATGCGATAGTTGTACAAAAAGGTATGCTGCTCAGGCGCAAAATACTCACATTGGTGTGCACATAATTTATGTATACCTATTAAATAAATAAATAATAGTAAGCCATAATGCAAATCATAGCATGAATTAGCTACGACAAATATGTCAGTGAATTTCATGATGATATAAGACCTAAGAAGGAAATAAACAAAAAGTTCTTCCCATTCCTTTTGTTTTCAGTTTCCAAGTCTGGTACGCTGCTCACGTAGCCATTACATTATTCAAGCCCGTGTTCAATTAATCGCAAGTAATCGATATGTTTGATTGAACATCTCTAATTGAATAGCGCTGCAGCCGGAATGGCGATGTAATTTTTCGTCAATAATTTTCACAAAGTTTGCTGCAAAGCGGTTCTCAGACCAGTTCAGTACACCAATTTCTGGTGGCCTCCAGCTCGTCTGTCCACAGTCCACAGTGCGTGTGTGTGTACGAGTTTGCCATGGCCACGGCGGAGCAGTTTGTTGCAGCCGCCTTACAGGGTGCCGCCAATCCCAATCACGAAATTGTGCAAAAGGCTGAAGCCCAGCTCACCGAATGGGAACAGCAGCCGGGCTTTTTTCCCATCTTGGCGCGCCTCAGCATGAAGCTGCAAGATGATAGCGATGCAGCGGATGCGGCGGCAGCTGCAACCCTCAGCGACTCCGTCAAAACACGCTGGATGGCCGCTGTCTATCTGAAGAATGGAATCGAACGCTATTGGCGCCACAACTCCCGCCAGGAGCTGGCCCAGGAGCAGAAGCAGCAAATACGCGAAATCCTGCTGCAGCACTACGATGCCGAAGACGTGCCCCAAGTGGCCCTGCAGGTGGCCGTTCTGCTGAGTAAAATCGCACGCATGGACTGCTGGCCGGAGCTGTTGCCGACGCTAATGAAGCAATTGGAGGCGTGCAGTGAGTCGGCTGCGCAGCAGCAGCGGACACTGCTGGTGCTGCACTATGTGATCAAGGCACTCGCCTCGCGCCGCCTGATGCCCGAGAAGCGCGCCTTTGAGGAGCTGTCATCACAGATCTTTAGCTACATGGCCTGGAATATTTGGGCCACGCTAACCACACGATTTCTGCAGCTGGAGAAGACGGATCCGGCGGCGCACAGCTGCCTGCAGCGTGCCTACGTTGCAATGCGCACCCTGCGGAAGCTGCTCGTCTATGGCTCCGGCAGCAAGCCCTACAAGTCCAGCGATCACATGAATTTCATTGAGCAGCTGTTCGAGCGGCTGCGGCAGTGCCTGGAGCTGCGCTACGAGCTGCGCCTGCGTGCGACGGGCAATCAGCAGCTGATCGATGATCTGGAGCGCTTCATATTGAAAATGATGAAGACGCTGAATGAGTTCATGGACCGGCACTCGTTGTCCTTTGCTCGCTTCGTGCCGGTGGCATTGGAGTTTAGCTTTCATTATGTGTTCCATGAGGGCACCGGGCTGATCTTCGATGCCGGCGAGCACATCAATTTCAGCAACTTTGTCATACAGGCCATCAATCTGCTGAAGGGCATCATGATGAGCGGCAATGATAGCATTGCCCAGGATCAGACGGCGAATAGCCTGGAGGATGAACTGCTGGCGACGGCGGCGCAAACCCAGACCAAATTCTTCAGCGTGGAGCGCGTCACGTATTTGTGTGAGAAAATTGTGACGCATTATTTTCTGCTGACGCCGGAGGAGCTGGCCGAATGGCAACAGGATCCGGAGAGCTATGGCCAGGACGATGGCGGCGGCGATGCCTGGAAATATGAGCTGCGTCCCTGTGTCGAATCATTGTACTTCACCTGCTTCACCCAACACTCGACTGTCATGATCAATGAGGTCCTCAAATTTGTGCGTCGCGCCCAGCAGCTGCAGCTGACGCAGGACTCCGAACTGAAGCCCATCCTGCTGAAGGATGCCATTTACAATGCGATCGGCCAGGCCTCATTTCATTTCTTCAACAAACTGGACTTTGGCTCGTGGCTGACCTCGCAGCTGCTCGCCGAACTGCGCATCGAGGCCTCGAATTTTCGCATCCTGCGGCGTCGCATCATTTGGCTGGTGGGCAATTGGGTGGGCGTGCAGCTGCCCCGTGAACTGCGCCCGCTGGCCTATGAGGCGTGTCTGCATCTGTTGCGTGCGGAGGAGGATATGCCCATACGCCTGGCGGCCGCTCGCACCCTGAATCTGCTTATCGATGACTTCGAATTTATGCCCGAGGCGTTTCATCCCTATTTCGCCGCCTTGTTCGAGGCACTCTTCCTGCTGCTGCGCGAGGCGGGCGCCTGCGACACGAAGATCGTTGTCCTGGGCACGATGACGCTGCTCGTCGAGAAGATGAGCGAATTCATTGAGCCGCAGGCTCTGCAATTCATCGCCTATTTGCCGCTGCTGTGGCGCGAGAGCGAGGAGCACGAGTACAATATGCTCAGGTGCGCCATCATCGGCACCTTGGAGCAGCTCGTGCGCACCATTCGCGATGTGCCCGAGAGTATGAAGCCCTTCCTCTACAGCGTCATTGAGTTGAGCACCGATTTACAGGTAAATATTTCACTTTATTTTCAATCAGCTCATCTTAATTTTGTAAATGATGCAGTTTTTTATGCTCTAGTTCAGTTTCATTAACTAGTTCATATGAACTGAACTGAACCGGTTCACTGATTTAGACTATCCATAGTCAAATTTGCAGTTTTTTATGATCTAGTTCAGTTTTATAAACTAGTTCATATGAACTAAACTGATTGAACAGGTTCACTGTCTAATCCTTTCGCTTCTTTCTCTCGCTTAGCAACGCTCTCACGTCTACCTGATAGAGGATGGCATCATGCTCTGGCTGGCGGTAATTGGCAACTCGACTGCTTTGACTCCGGAGCTGCTGAGGCTTTGCGATCATCTGTTGCCCATCATTGAGATGTCCTCGGAGAACCTGCGCACAGTGCTTCAGCTAATCCATGCCTACATCCTGCTCGATGCGCACGTAATATTCGAAACTAAAGACAATCTATAAAATATGGAACTAATGAAGGTTCTCTTTGCAGGCATATTTGAGTCGGTACGGGGAGGGTTTTGTGACGTATTGTGTGCGCTCCTTCGATGATATACGCACGGAGGGCATCATTGCCATGTTGCGCATCTTCGAGACTTGTCTGAAGACGGACGCAACGATGGGCTTGCGGCTGGTGCGACCCGCCTTGCCCTTTG
Organism: Drosophila leonis; assembly: GCA_035045365.1. Lineage (NCBI taxonomy): Eukaryota > Metazoa > Arthropoda > Insecta > Diptera > Drosophilidae > Drosophila > Drosophila leonis. The sequence continues at coordinate 4,387,284 of JAWNPC010000110.1, forward strand.
TCTTCCAGCAGGTGTGCCTCAAGCAGGAGTACCCGATGACCATGAGCTGGTATTTGACTTTGTTGGCGCGCACCCTGCTCATCGATCAGGCGGTGTTCATGTCTGTGGTGCAGGAGTTGCCACAGACGGACGCACTGGCACGCATCTTGGATGTGTGGATAGAGATGTTTCCACTCGTGGCCGATACGCATGCGGAGAAGAGGAAACTCTTTTGTCTGGCGTTCGCTTCGATTTTTGGAAACAATGAGCTGCTGCTGGCACGCTTGCCGCACATCCTGCAGCTGGTGGAGGAGACGCTCCGCGAGGTGATGGACAAGCAATATGCGGCTGTTGATGAGGCCGCCGACAAGGCAACGCCCAGATTTTACGATTCTCTGGTCATACACGACGAGCACGAGCTGGAGGAGTTCCAACCGCAGCTATACGATGACTTCCATTCAAAGACCTATCACGACGACAGGCATCGCCAGCTGGTGCTCAAGGATCCCGTCTATAAGATTCCCCTAACCGAATACCTCAAATGGCAGCTGCAACATCTGCAGTCCCAACTGGGCCCCGCCCGCTACGACCAGCTCATGCATGCCGTTTGCCCCGAGGTGCTCGAGAAGATTAACATGTACATAGAGCAAACGGTGCCAAAGGCGTGTGTTGTCTGTGCCGGCGGCGGCAATGGCGGCGCCGATGACAGCGAGACGTTGGTCACCGACTTCACCAACAATTGCAACGCGCTCGACTGATGATTGACGATGATCAGGTCCTCGTGCACAGCTGTGCTTCGAAAGCTTTCAAAACAACAGTCTTTAAGTTATTAATGTATTTTGTATTGAAATTATATATTTTTAATTGTTAATTGTTAATTGTGTTAACTGTTTTTTAGATGCAGATGACTAATTAGTCCACAGCGGGTCGGCGCTCCATCTTGCTGCGCAGCAGATTCCGTATGGTCTCATCTTTCTGCTGGAGCTTGTGGCGCAATTTGTCCAGCTCCTCGCTGTTGCGCAGCTGCATGCCACGCAGCTGCGACTCCTTGTGCTTCAGCAGCGTCGACAGCTGCTGCACTGCATCGTAGGTCTCGCGCAGCTCCGCCTGGCCAGCCTCCAGTTTCTGTGCCCATTGCAGTGTCATGCGCAGGCGCGCCTTTAGACGATCTCTGGCATGCTTCGCCTTCTCACAGCTGCGCTGGAGTGAGGCAACGCGCGTGCTGTTGGCCTGCTGCTCTGCCTCAAGTGCGGCGCGCTCCTTGGCATGCTCCTGCTTGAGCTGCTCCAGCAGAGCTTTACACTGCTGCAGCTCAGTCGAATTGGAATCCAGAGGCAGTGGAACTGCAGCTGCGGTTGGAGACTTTAATGAAATCAGCTCCGCTTTGCAGCGCGCAAATGCATCCTGCAGATGATTCATGTCCAGGAGCAGCGTCTGATTGCGTTGCTCGTAGAAGTGCATCACCTCCACCAGCTTCTCCTTAACCAGATCCGTTTTGCGCGTCTGTGTTTCCGCTTTGCTTCGGCACACGCTCAGCTGCGCTTGCAGACGCACTCGTTCCTCCTGCCAGCCGCCCACATCGCGACGCAGTTGCTCCTGGGTCTGTAGCAACTTTGTGTTCTCCTCCAGCGCACGCTTCAGCTCGTTCGAGAACAGCTCAAAGTCGGCGGCGTATTGGTTAAGCAACGCATCCTTGTCTCGCATGGACTCGTCATAGGCCTGCAGCAATGGTGTCAAAGTGTGCCTGGCCAGCTGCGCGGCAAATGGAGGCAGCGAGCCACTGTTGGCTGAGTTGCCCAGTGGCGCATCTTCGGCCTGCGCTGTGCGCCGCTGATCCTGATAGCATTCGATTTGTACGTTCAGTCGAAAGACCAAAGTCTTCAGCATGTCCACATCGTTGCCCAGCTCCTGGTTCTGTTGGAGCAGTTGATTCTGTTGCTGCTGCAGCTGCTGGCAACGCTCGCAGCTGGCCAAACGCTGCTCTGCCTGGCCCAGGCGCTGTTCCAGCTGCTCGCTCTGCTCGCGCAGCTTCTCGTTCTCCCGGGCGAACTGCTCGTTGTATTTGTGAAGCGTGGACAGACGCTGGAGTAGCTGCTCCAGTTGCTGTTCCTTGGCCTGCAGCTGCAAGGCATATAGCAAGGAATGCTTAGTTTGATTGACCAGATGACTTCGATTGCCATTCACTCACCAATCCATTTAGCGTGCGCTCCTGGTTCTGCTGCTTCTTCTTGGCACTAGCGCCACTCGCATCTGCCGGGTGACGGTGCTCCACTTCGACGCTGCGCGATCTGCGACTGAAATTGCCCGTCAGCGTTTGCAAAACTTTGCGCTGTCTTTTCGGCTGTGTCGCTGGCCTCAGCTGCTCCTGCTCCTGCTCTGGCTCCTGTTCGCTCTGATCCAGATCTGTGATTGGAATGGCTCTTCTGGCCATGCTCATATCGCTCGCTTGAGTTCTCTATTCTTGACAGCTTTTGCTTTAACTGCGCTGTTTGGCGTAAACAAAAAACTAATCCAAAAACTGGACTCCGTGTTGTCATGGCAGCCTCGACTATGTTTGACCCTGTTATGCTGCACAGTGGGGTAAGTAGGACCTATTCTGCATACAAAAGTAATTGAATCACGAATTGAGGGTGGTTTTCACTGTGGAGAGCGTATTTATATATTTGAATCACTCACCTGATTAGTATCAGCTATCGATTCCATATAGTCAAACTGTCTTTCTGTCTGTCTGTCCATTTACTCGAAATAAACCTGTTAATTACAAAAATAAGTAAATAATGACTTAAGATACAAATATAAATGGTATAAAATATATAAAGAGATTTGTATAACCAGACATAGGTATATAAAATAATATATTAATATAATACTAATATAATATTTTCTTTAAAAAACTTCCAAACTCAAGCTTTAATTTTGTATCAATTCTGCATAACAAATTTAGTTTTAATTCAATATTAGAAGTAAAAAAAATAATCGAAATATTAAAATAATTGTCAAAATTTACAAAATCTTAATCTGCAAAGTTTTCTTAGTTTGCGTAATTCAAATTTGTATAGCTCCGTCAAAGCATATCAGAAATATAAATAAATGCATAAAACAGCAGTTCAGTTCGGTTCGAAAACCCATTTCAAATAGCCAGCCGCTTAGGGGTGGCTACCCCTATAAAACGAGCCGCCTCTGCACGCGCTTTCCCATAGAGCCTGAAGAGTAGCCAAACAAAAAGAAGAGAACGAAAAGCTCTCGCGTGCTCTTTAGCTCGTCTTACACTCTCTGCGATAGTATTTCGTTTGTTGGGGTGTGCGGGGGGTTGGTTGCAGCCACCCTTTGCTTGGTTTGGCTTGGCTTGAATTTCACTTTCTTGTGGGTGCGACTTGGTCCTTGATCAGCGCATAAAACTAATGTCCTGGCGGACAACCGCCTCGGGGCGCCTTGCTCAATAAATGTGCAGGTGGCAGGTGGCAGCCCTGGCCAGCGCTTAAGGGTTGCCTGCGCTCCCCATCTGGACTTTGCCCTCCATTTCTCTGCCATTTACCATTTACCTTTTCTTTTTCTTGTTTTTTATAAATTTCATGTGCATTTTATGCATTTGGCTGATTGCTGTTCGCAAGTGGCGCCTTTATTTGCCTTCTGCATCTGGGGGCAAAACAGTTACGAGCCATGTGGCCTAATTCGACCTGGCCAAATGCCAAATGCCAACTGCCAAATGCCAGGCAACAAGTCCTTTCCACTTGAAACAATCAATCATCTGCTCATATCCTAATTCGCATCTCAAATGTGCATGAACATTTCAATTTACAGCCACAAATTCAAGAAATATGAAAAATGTTCAATTTAATTTGGATTTAAAGAGTTACGGAAAATATTAAAGACTGTATCGAAAATGTTATAATATATAAACTAATTGAATTTCTTGATCTATTCTATTGGCTAGAGAGCTTAGGAAAAAAGGAATAAAGTTTTACTATATCGTTAGAGTTATAGATAGTATATACAAGGTGCAATTCAAAAGTTCCAGGACTTTATAAAAAAATAAAAAATAGATTTTCTTTGGTCATCCTTCGGTATGGCGTTGAGTATGGCGGTCGAAGCCTTTTGAATAGCATCAATGTCAGCATACCGTTTTCCTTTCATTGCCAAATGAAGTTTTCCGAACAAGTAGAAGTCGCGAAAACGTTTAAACCACTCGTGAATGCGGCTACGGGATAGACAATCGTCGCCATAAACTTTTTTCATCATTTGATGAGTTTCGGTAAATGTTTTACCAAGTTTAAAACAAAACTTGATGTTCGCTCTTTGTTCGACGGACACAACAAAAGTACTGTCATTTTTAGCGCGATATCTCGGCTTCTATACGTCCGAATGTCATGAAAATTGACACAACATGAAAGAGAAATAGACAATCAAATGATAAAATTTTCAGACAGATGGCGCCACTAGAAAGCGCGAAATTTAATAGACATTTAATAGACAGCTAAACAGTTCTGGGCTTGTATGCCAGATCGTAAGCAGTATCTTATTTAAATAGTACTAATTATATAAGCATCGATTACCAAAACGAACTTTAAGTCAGGCAGCTCAATAACAAGCAAACAATTTGTCTTATGCTCATAGCCTTCTGAATATTCAGTAATGCAATAGCTCAAGTCTGAAGTATATTCATGCTATGCGCGAATGATCAGATAAAAAGAAAACATTGTTTAATCATTAATACCATGACAAACTTACAGAACTCAGCCATCATCAGTCATATTAAATATTATTAAATTTTGTAATTAAATTAATTAAATTAATTTGAATAAATAAGTCAATTCTTTAATCATCAAACTCTCTAAATGATTCCTTTTCATTCACTCAAATTGATAAGTTAAATTCTGTTTCGAATGGATTTCAGCGCAATGCACAATCCCAGCTGACTTCTTTAATACCTTAATACATAAAAAAAAAACCAATTATGTAACGAATTTTCAATCCGCTTAACTACTTAAGATCTTGACTTCGACTGTCATCACAATATTCGGTTCTCGACTTTCCCTTTTCATTGCCAACTGACAACTGTTGACTGACAACTGGCTGCCGCAAGAGTTTTAGGTCAACAGATCCATAGCTGTCATGAAATATTCATTTGGTAAACATTTGAATTTTTTGCATCGATTCGCATTAATTGAAATGCGCTTTGGGACTAAAAGGAGTTGCGCTCGTATCCCATTGGCACTCGATTTACTTTTCAATGCATAATCCAGCATTTAGTTCTGAATTTTATGTTTTGTAAAAAAAAGTGACATGAAAACTCGCTCATTATGCAAATGGAAATGTTCTCTCGAGTTGCAGTCATTAAACGGAATTCATAGAAACAAGGCGAGCTGCAAGTGACTGACTGGCTAGATGCCCTGTAAAGAGAGCTGGAGTTTGATTTGAGGGAGAGAAGGAGTAAAGCTGTTGGAGTTATTTTTTCTAATTCAAAAATTAGTAAAGGCAACATATAATATTATATCTATATCTATATATAATATTATCATATATATCTCCACATAGTATATTTATAAGATGACAGCCTATAGACTTTATCTAAATTCAATCGTGAAATAATCCTAAAAAGTATGCTACAGTTTTTAGATAATGAATTGTCGCATTATGATCTGAGAGTGGAATTTCTGTTAAATAAAATATATTAATTATATTTATTACATACATTAAACAAATATCTATTACTATATATATAGTTGCTTATTATGATATAACTTAATTTAACAGAAATACAGTTTTCAAATCTTAGCCCAAGTGCCTTTTCGATTACTTTTTAATAGTTTATAGGGTATTATAATCCGCTCAGAGCGCAATACGCTGGAAAATTAAATCAGAAAGCACACACACACACACATTGACTTGTTTATATGTATACATTATGTCATTCAACGCACTTCATAAAACAATGTCCAAGTCTCCAGTTCGCGGCGCATATTGAAAAATTCACGTGAAATTTGCATAATTGAAGCGCAAATGTCCAGTCCACAGACACACACAGAGAGACACGCGCACAGAAAGACAACCACAAGCACACTCACATACACACACACACACACACCCACACACACGCTAGTCAAACAGTTTATAGTTATTAACGCCCAACCAAGCGCCACCTGTCGTGGCGCAAAGCAAACATCAGCGTGAACCGAAAAACCAACAAAGCCAAAACGAAACGAATGAAATTGCTTCAGACGAAATAGAACGACTAAGAGATACCATAGAGTAGGTAGGCGGCCAGTGGGTACTATAATGAATGTGAGCAATCTACGGAATATCAATATTTATCGATTGTTGAAAATATATCGATGGGAGCTCTTATTTTATTATATTACTAGTGATATTATTTTAATATATAATTATTATTATTAATAGATATATAAATATAAATAGATATAAAATATATAAACATAAATATCGATAACAATCGATCTATATGAATGTACCACTGGTCGATAATAATCGATTGTTGATCATAATTATTTAACAATCGATTATTATCGACCAGCGGTACATTCATATATATCGATAATAATCGATTGTTGAATAATTATAATCAACAATCGATTATTATCGATCACTATATAAACATATTTATTTATTTATGTAAATTTATTACTTCCACAATAAAATAAGATAAAAAATCGATAATTATCGATCACAAATTTGTGAAATAACTTGATTAATATCTATTGATTATCGATCAAGCACTAAAAGTAATCGATATACATATATATTATTAAATGATTATTAATTCAAATTATTTTCTTATGATATTTTTATAGAAGTTTAAACTTTAAATAAACTTTCCTATATACCCCATTCGACTTTGACCGCGTACAGGGTATAAAAGCGCACAAATTGGTTGTGGGACATGCGCCTCGATTCCAGCGTGCAACAGTGTTGCATGTGTGCTATATGTCGGTATTACTGTGTGTGTGTGTGCGTTGATAGAGCCCATTCAATGAGACATTTAAGATAGGCCAACGTGTTTGTTTTTTTTTGCGAATCTGTCTGTCTGCTGACAGCTTGCTGCAGTCGCGGATAGGCTTGCTTCCGATTGGAAGGGCAACTATGTAGTCTGCACCTTTTCCCGCTGCAGGCTATCTGCCTCTCATTCGTGGCTGTTGAAGGCCAAAAAGATTGCAGGCGCCCGATGAGAGCAATCGCCGAGAGCCTCATATGCGTTTGGTTTTCTTTTCGGTCGAGCTGAACGTTTTTGCCTGCTCGTGAGCTGACTGCATTATAGTTGGGCCAGAGACATGGTGTGACTGTGTGTGTGTGTGTAGGTGTGTGTCTGCGTTTGATAACGAAGTTTTGTCATTGCCTTCTCTTCATCCAGCAGCACAGTCAGCTGCCAGAAGGGGCACCCAGACACAGACAGGCAACAAAAATCTTTAAACTGTGCATGACTGATTTATACCATGTATTTAAATTTTATGCTGAATGTTTATCACATATGCACTCAGTTAGGCTTTCAATTTGATTTTGACGCCATTTCTTAAGTGTTCTATTCTGCTCAAAGATCCCCGCTACCAAAGCTTGAGGCTTTGTATTTATCAATTATATTTACATATATTTCTTTTTATATACATTTATACAAATAAACACAGTTTTTTGTACAGGTTTTGGGTCATCGACTGTTAGATACCCTGTAGCAAGTGCAATACTTTATATGCTGTATATGCAAACATATATAGATTACCCTCTATTATTACATATACAATTTCATTTTACTTCTTCTTCTTATTTGTATAACTACTCCCTGTAATATACCCTGTAATATGCAATTTTATGCACTAAATATAATAAAATATTTAATACAAAATATGTATAGGAGAACATTACAACAAATTATATAGTTAACTTACAAAATATACAATATATAAAATATATATACATAAATTTGAAGTTTTACAGGGTATTAAAGCAACCGATTACTGCAGCCCTCAAGCCACATCCACTCAAGCCATTTGGCCCACCTCCTGAACACCGACAGAATTTCAATTTCTTTGTCACTTTTGTTGCGCTGTTTTTCATCTTCCTCTAGCTGTTGCTGTAACGGTTATTGCTGTTCTTACTCATCTGTCCTTTCGCTGCGCCCTAGTGCCTCACCAGCCCTCCTAATGCTCAACAAGTGTGCTCGCTGGCACAGGGCGTTGATAAAGCTTCAACACAAACAACAACTACAACAACAACAACAACAACTACAGCAGCAGCAGCACCCACAATAACAACACAAGTTTTTGGCAATGGTTGAAAGCAAAAACCGACTTTTTGCTGCTTCGTTCGCCTTTGACTTTTATGCTTTAACCAACGCGTTGGCATCGCCTTCGCTTGCGCCTGCTTCTTCTTCGCGTTCCTCTTCTTCTTCGCGGTCGCTTTCCTGCGAGACCTCGTCTGCTCACTTTCGGGGTAAACTTTGTGAAAATGGCATTTTGGCATTTAACTGTGGAACAACAACTAGCAGCAACAACGCATGACTGACCGACTAGGTGATACCGTGCAAACTCTACTGGTAATTGAAAATATAACTAACTATATGCACACATAAAAATAAATGATGTATAACAAATCAATGTTTATAATATAGTTTTGTATATATAATTTATATATGCATACATAGTATATATATTAAAAGAAATGAAACCGATATACCTCTTCTCTTCCAACTTTCATATGCAGAACAACCAACAACAAAGATGGCGTCCATTTAGCATTTGCTTATTGCTCTGCCCGCTCTGGCACCCAGACTGCCTCTCTCCCACTCGCTCTCGCTCTCTCCCTCTCTCTCTCTCTCCTGATGTATTTGCGCTCACATTTAGCAGATTATTTTGTCAACGTTCTTAAACATTTAAGTTTCCTTTATTTTGTCCGGAGCAGCAGACATTTGAGCGACGTCCATTGGGCTAGGTAACACAATCTAAATTCCGTTTGTAATTTATGGGCTTGTTGCTGTTGTTGTTGTTGCTTGTGGGATGCACGCTTGTTGCTTTTGACTTATGCTGTTTGCGGCTGGTATTTTGTCTGCCAACGAAAAAGTATAAACAATGTCCGGGCAACTTCCTGCTTCCTCAATGTTGGCGCCGACGCTACGCAAATTTAACAAAAGCAGCAAAAGGAAGCCAGCAACAACCTTTTCTCATTTCCTTTGTGCACTACAAACAAACACACACACACACACACACAGGCACAGGCACAGGCACAAGCACACGCACACGCATACGCGCTCACTTGTTGCTGTTGTAGCCGTTACCTTTCGCAAAAAGCAATTTCATGGCATTGCTTTTAAGCACGGTGCCTCGCATCGACAGCGACAGTGACAGCAACAAGGCTGGCCCCCGCTCTGATTGGCTGCCCATGCCCTGTCCCTCTCCCTGTCCCAACCCATATTTGATTTTGACTACACACACACACACACACAAACACTGTGCAAGGCTTTTCTGCTTGCTTTGGTTGCCGCCTGTTTGTCTGTTTGAACGCATTACAATTTTGGCCTTTATTTGGCCCGTGCTAGCCATAATCAAGAAAAAAGACTTGTCATTAGGGCACATCAGCTAGGCCACACGTCATGTAGTATGCTTACATAACCCTATTACGAATTCCATGCAAGACACATACTCTCTCTCTCTCTCTCTCTCTCTGTCCCACACGTACACTTGCTAGCACCCATCGTAATAAAACAAAAACAAATTAATGTAGACGCAGCTTGCAGCTATTTATATTATGGACACGCTTATGTCTAATGCTTTTACTCTCACTCTCGCTTGCGGCTCAACTTGTGTGAAGCCTGCATAGCTTCCATACACACACACAGTCCCACACATACTTGCATATTAAGCTGTGGTCAAGCCGCTCATTTGAAAGAGCTTTGGGTATTAAAACTGCTCTCATTCTCACTCTTCACTTTTATACGAAGAGGATAAATGGCAAAGCGAGCTAATGTGCAATTTGTGTTGTTAAGCGCGCGTGCAGTGAAGGTGCGCTAACTAAAAAACGTATACATATATTAAGCTCTATAAATCTGATTTGCTTAAAGTTTTATTAAATTAAAATAGTATATATCAAGTTTATAGTGTTTGTAGTTAATTTCAATAATTATTTGCAGAAGCTACTCAAAATGGCAGATCGCCTGATTAGTGATGTGTTCCGCGTGCTGAAACTAATCGATATTCGATGTATTACGCGATAGTACGTTTGTGCGGATCGCATCGTGTCACGTTTTTTTTTTGTGGATATTGTATGCAAAAAAAGTGTGAAAGAAAGAATTTAATTTGTGCAATTGGCTGGAAATATATTTATGGGTGAGTACATTTGTTATCTGTTAAAATGACAGTATATATAGACTTTGACAATTGTCTTACATTTCTTTTGTGTGCAGTGCATACGCTAGTCGCCATTTTTGTTTTGCTTCTCACTTTCGCTTTTGTGACGTCAGAGTTGTGTTATTTGTCTGTACAAATAATCATACTTCAAAGGCTATAAATCGTTATTTAAATTTACATTTTTTCTTTTTTTATATGCTAACATTGCTTAAAGTTTCATTCTGCAAAGTCCAATTTTGTGCAATTTTTTTTTGCCTTGGCAATTTACACAGGACCAAATAAAGTATGCTTTAAAACAAATTTTTGCTTATTTGGTTATGAGTCCCGAGCGAATATTTCTTCATAATACTCTGGGCAGGTGGTTCATCTGTCTGTGTGTGTGGGAGTGGAGCATCTTAGCCTCTGGCTTTGAGTGGCCAGCTAGAATACCTGAGTTTATATGTATATATATATATATTATATACACGAGTATATGTTTATATATATATATATATATATATATATATATATATATATATATATATATATATATATATATATATATATATATATATATATATATATATATATTCTCGATTATATTCTCACACACACACACACAGAGACACATTGAGCTATGCAAACAGCTTGTGCTCTATAAAATTCTTGTATGCTTTGGCATCCTTTTTGATCCCTCCTCCATGCCCGTTTCAATACATCTCACAGCGCTGACATTGAGGGCCAACTAATCCGTTAGAAGGGTTTAGGATAGCAGCTTATTCCGTTATCTGCCTTGTTGCAAAAGCTTCAAAGCCATTTAATCTAACAGCAAATACATGAATATGATTTTACACGTTCTGTAAATACAAATAGAAACCGGAGAGAACTGGTCAATAGTAAAAGCCAAAGCAAGTCTTAATAACAAGGCAAATCAGTTTTCCACTCAGATTGTAATACAAGAATGCAGTTGCTTTGATATAAGCTGTTGATTAGTATTGTAGTTACCTGTATTGAAAGTGCGAGTTACGAGCTTAAAAGTGGAAAATAAATATACATTTTATTAGAGGAAAATTAAAATACTAATACTAAGTGTGATAAACTAATCAGGTTATATTATAAGCTTATGGAAATGTATTTATTAGAGAATTTACAAGCTAATAAAGACAGCCAAAAGTACAAATTTGTTTTGTTAAATTTTTTTTTTACTTGCTGTTTCAAAATATTCTGTAATTTGTCCTTAACTCATTCTTTGGAGTCATATACGATTTAACTGAGCTTTTCAGACTGATTTATTTTATTTACTGATTTATTTTATTAAATATCATTATTTAATTATTATTAATTACCAAATTTTTTTATACATTTTTATAATATTTCTTAAATATAATCTAGATCTGAGTCTTTTTTTTTAAATTGTATAAACAATTTTTTAAGCAACTTAATCTTAACAGAAATTAATTAAATACATTTATAAATTATTAATAACATATATATAATATATTAAATTACATAGATTACATAGGTTAGGGAAAGAAAAGGTTCTTTGGTGTATAGAAACGATATTTGATAAACTTTAACTCATGAAGGGGGTCTTGACCCGGTCGTGGTTTTCTTGAGAATGGTGGAGTCTGAGTCTGTTCTTAGTTTTACTCCACGGTTAGCAGATCTTTGGGCTGCAGCATCTAGACGCCTAGCCAAGCTGTTTGGGCGAGAGTCTAGTCTCTCAAGGTATTTTTTAGCCACCTCTTGAATTCGCTTTCCAACTTTTGGCAGCTTGAGGCATCGCTCGATATACCTGGCTCACATGTGTCAAGGGCCCCAATGATCTACCTCAACGACTGCAGAACACGCAATTTTTTTATATGCGTCTTGACTGCTATTCCATACACCTTGATGGCATTGAAGATCTAATATTTTAATAAATTTGTTTTGTTATCTTTTATTTGAATATTTTTTTAAAATTTTCCGCTAACGATTTAAGATAGTTTTTTATATTTTTTTAAATTTTATTTCTTTTTATTTGTGTTGTTTTTATTGTAGCTTATTGTCTTTAACTTGGTTTTTTAAATATACCTCAACTACTGAGGTGGCTAAGTGCCTTTAGTGCTACTGTGTCTAGTTTGTTTTAATTTAAGTCACTTCTGAGATCCAAAGGGTGGAATCTTTTCAGTCTGCAGTTGGTTGTGTTGGTGACTAAGTTGGCTGCAAGCTGGTTTGGGTGGGCGGATATTCTGTCCGCTTACTCTGTGTTGTGTCGGCCAATGAGCTCAGCTATTGTCGGCATCTTGAGGTCGGTGTGCAACATTTTATTTCTAAAGAACCATTCGGCACCGGTCCATTTCCTTAGTGCTTTGTATTGCTTTGTAGTTTACACTTTATTAATGTGTGTTCTCGCAGCAGGCCCCCATAATGGCATTGCGTAGCTAAGGACAGGTGCCACTATTGCGTTGTACATTTTTCCTTTGCTGTGTAGTGACAATCTGCTATCGCTTCTTAGCATCCAGTAGAGTTTTTTTAATGTGAAGTTGCACTTTTTAACTATCTGACTTATGTGAGGACCGTAGGTCAGTCTCTTATCCAGTGTGACTCCCAGATACTTCACTTTATTTGCTCGTGGTATCCGAGCTCCAAGAGTCACATCGGGGCAGTCCCCCGTTCTGATTGCAAAATGATGATTGATGTGCGTTAATAGCGATGCTCCGGATTAGCTTTAGTTAAACTACAATATTTAGTTTAGCTTGGACTCCTTTATTGCATACTTCTAGGCTAAAACATTTTTTTTTTAATATTAACAAATTTGTATATTTTATTAAACAAGTTTTCTTGCTACATTTACTGGCAACTTAATCTAGCATTTATGGGAAACAACAATTGCTAACAGGAATACATAGAATAAACGTTACATACTTGTAAAGGGTATTTTATTTACAATATTTACAAAAAATAATCAAATATTACTGAAGGAATCTTATAGAAGGATCCAATGGATATCACCTTTTGAGTCTTCTCTTTCTTGGCTTGGCAGTTAGACGTCTGGCTTATGCATTAGGGTGACCAAAAAGGTAGGCTATAAACTTAATGATCTTAGAAATGTTTAAATTCGAAACATTTGACATGACTATGCCAAATCTAGTTGATGAAGCTAATGCTCATAAATTATATCATGCCAGAACATGATTATCCTTAACATCATTATGCTCTCAAGATAATTTTTTGATTATTCATTAGTTTCAGTGATTGTTCCTATATGATGACATAGCAATTACATTATTATGCTTATATCTGATATCTAGTTTGGAAAACTAGTCTGGAACTATTTCCAGTCAAAACTAACAATTCTCAAATATAATTAATATCTTAATGACCATCAAATCTCTTGATCATAAAATTTGACATTTCAAATGTAAACTTCCACTAGAAAAGAGAAAATCTTGTTGATATAGTTAATATATTGTAGTTGCCAAATGATGTCATGTGAGGACATTATAATTCTTATGCTTGGTTCTTAGCAGTCAGGGCCACCTGCTCGACTTCACAGCTCCCTAACATTTGTTCGTCTCAGCTAAAATGTGCGGCGCTAATTGGACGCTTCCTTTTTGTGTGGCGGTAGCATATTAAGCTGGGCCGTGTTATCCTGGCATAATCCTTGTTAAGTTCTTAATCGATTTGTGTATGCCGTGCGCCGGGGCTACGCTTCAATCTCCACTGCTAGCCCCCATGGACTTGACTCAATTACGATTACGACACCGCAACGCAAAAGTACACACAACAAGCAGGCGAATGAGGAGGAGGGTAGTGGGTGCGGATGCGGGTGAGGGAGAGTGAAAGAGACTGTAACAGAGGCACCTTGAATATCTCGCTCGATTCCCAATGACGTTGCAGATATTTTCATAAATTATTTAAAGTATGTCAATATTTGTTGTCGACTGTTGTTGCTGTTGCTGTTGTTGTTGGAAGCAAACGGCAACGATGATGATGACGCGGGCGTTGATTAAAGGACAGCCACAGCTACAGGATATACGCATTTGTTGCTGCTTCTTTATTGAACTTTAAATTAGTTTTATTTGGCCTCGTTGCCCTCTGTCGCGCTCAGCCCAAAGCAAACAACAAAGCTAATTGTAAATGACAGCGCAATAAGATGAGAGCCAACAGAGAGCAACTACAACGACAAAAACAAAAGCATAAACAAAACCAAACACAAATTATAAAATACACACAAAAATGCCGAAGAAGAACAAGAAGAACAAGAAGAAGAAGAAGAAGATACAAAATGGCGCTGCAATTTGTATAATAAGTCCTTCGTCCTTCCGCCCGATGAGTCAGGGAAAGGTAGATGGCAGCCAGCGCGTTAAATATAATGAAATAAGCTCATTAAAATGATGAGCCCCGAGCAGGTGGCAATGCGCCGAGATCACAGGGTATAAACAAGAGATGTGAACCGCCAATTTAGAGAGGAGCCAAAAGTCGTGACACCAAGCGACGGCGACCAAGTTAAGGCAACTAATTCATGTTAACTGAAGCTATTGTGATGGCTAGGAATTAGCTTGACTTAAGAGATTTGCAGGCAGCTGGAGAAAAGTTCTTTATTTCCAGGATATATGAGATTTGCTGGTATGATTTGTCTTACAATTTATTTCACATATTCTTTAAAGATTGCTAGTTACGAGTGGATACCTTTAGCAATCATTAGCCCAGATCAGATCAATGTTTTCGACCTGTTGAACAATTGCTTAAAATTTAGTTGATATTTTGTATTTCTATAGTTGAGATACTGAGATACTAAGCTGGAAACCAAGCTTTTTTATTTCTTGCTTAAAAAATCATAAATTTCAGCTAGCACAAAGGTCGTGCATACTTTGCTTCTTATTGGCGTTCTTCCTTCGGCTTCTAGCCAACTTTTATAGCTTTACAAATGTTATTATTTGAAATCTTTTAAGCTTTGGCAATGGAACTCTAGAATACTTATAAAACGCAGGCTGTAGCTATCTAATAATCCTTTTACTTGAAAAGTTTCTTTCGGTATTTTGCAGACAAATTTTGTATCTCGTTATTCTTGACTTGGCTTTAAATGTTTTGCTTTCATTTTAAATTATTATTAAATATTATTCACCGTCATAGCAAAGTTCCAAAGAATGTAACACTTTATGGGTCTTATTAAAAAAAAAAAAAACAAAAATCCCTCATTTCACTTCACTTTGCTTCATTTATCATACTTTACGCCTTCCTTCGGACTTATTGTTTGAGCTTCCTTCACAACTTTCAGTTGTTCAAGTTGTTAGCTCGTCATGCCCGTTTAGACTGGCAATAGCTTTCAATTCTCTTTATTCTTAAGTCCTTAAAGCTTCTTTGTTGCTCCTTTGCCATATCCATTCCAGCTGTAGCTTATTATTCCCAATTTTACGCATTTACATCCAATTTGATTTGACTATTAGCTATTATAGCAACTTTTATTGAAAGCATTACGTAGTGAACTACCCATACTCGTGAATCAGGCTTGTAACTAAGACACGCGCCCATCTCTAGCCGGGGATTGCCATCTTAAGTCTGGTTACTATGGCATTTCGCTGCCCATTTGCTACATCAATCAGGAGCATCGAGGGCGTTGGGGACTGAGTCCTGAGGCTGTCGCATTGTCAACTTTAAGTTAATTATGAAAGTTTTGCGCTTGATTGATTCTCGCACGCATGGCGAAACCAACCAGATAACGAGCGAGATAGAATGAAACAATGAGAGAAAGAGACAGACAGAGAGAGAGAGAGAGAGAGAGAGAGAGAGAGGGAGTGGGATATTCAAGAAATCAGTGAAAGATTCACTCACTGATGCAGTGAAGCATGTAATCCGGTCGTGTTGCCTGCCCCACGGCTGACTCTGATTGACATCAGGCACTTAACGCATTTCTGTGTCGCCCCAAAGTGGACACAAACTCCACGTTAGTTGGCACACCCCACCACTGCGCCCTGCGGCCGTCGTTAATGAGCCGCAAGTGCGCAACAGTTGAGCTGAGCTGAGCAGCTGCCGTCGCCGCATGAGTTGATAGCATGCGAATTCGCCTCTCTGCCACGTGCCACGTGCCACACAAACACAATTTGGCCAAAACTGTGTGTTGACAACTTTGCAAGTAAATCAAATTAAAGCACGAATGATGACTGCCGACTGCTAACTGCTGACTGCCAGCTGCCAACTGCTGACTGCTGACTGCTGACAGCTTTTATTGCGTTATAATAAAATTCGGAAATAGTTGAAGTTCGAAAACTAACAGTTAATATAAAAAGATTTCTAAGCATTCATGCGTGTAGCTCTTCTGGTTCGCTTTATTGTGACAAATAAATCTATATTTCTGTATATAAAGATATAACTCAGGGTGTGCACTACTACTTACATCGGAGCTATATATTTATTTACAGAAAAATAGAATTGTTTATCACATTAAAGCGAATCAGAAGAGCTATACTCATGAAGTTTAATATACAATATTACTAACTCAACCTGAGCAATTTCTCTCATGTTATTCTTATTAATGTTGAGTGTTTTAATAACATTTGGAAACTATAAAGTTAAATCTAATACGAGTTTAGTTTTAGTCACTTTTCTGTTTTTATACACATTCATGAAGTGAAATGCGTATATTGGTATTGTGGAATGTCTGCCTTGCTGTCCGTCCGTCCGTCTGCTCGTTTGTCCGTCCGTCCATATGAACGCACACTATTTCGCCGCTATTGAAGCTAGCTAGTGAAATTTGGAATATATACACGTGTATACACTCGCATGAAACAGTGTTAAGATTTTCCCGATACGCTTACTAGGTGCGTGACAAATCGGAAAATACTATATCTGGTATCTCAGAAATGCTTTAATTTAAAGTGCTAGAGACTTGAAATGCGAAATATATTTCCGTGTGGACAACTTAAGATAAAAAATATATAATGGCTATATCTATACCCATTGGGCGTGGCATATCGGGTAAAAGTGTATCATCTACAATTTCAGAGCTAGAACCCCAAAACCTGTTCAGATTCTCTACAGATCAATCAGGTTTATAAACAATAGACAACTTCTCTTGATTCTTTCGAAAAGCTCTTGTGGCTTATTACAGCTTTGTCAGCAAGACAAGCCTAAAGATAGAATCTATTGGTATTATTCCTTAGCATCTGATGGAATATGTATATATATAATATATATTCATATAAATAAAAATCAATAAAATCACAACTTTAAATTTAATAAATTATAAAAACTTAAATTATCTAAACACCCATCGCCCAACCAGTAAAACAAACTTTTGGTGGCTTTGTCCTTTAAATAATTATTATTATACGTTGTATTTGTGTGTGTGTGTGTGTATATATATATATGACAGAGGTAGAGTGACAGAGACAGAGACACAGCCCAACTATAACAAATTGCATTTTATCTCAATGCCTAGTTGGCTGCGAATAGTTTGTTTTATCTTTCTGCAGACTCATCTACGTGATATCAGCACATGTGCATGGATTGTTAATGGCTCTGCCATATTTCTATATAGATTTCGTTCTTTTTCAGATTTCGTTGAAAGCTATGTAGGTCACTTCAGAAATTGAGTTAGCTATGCAAATTGGTAAAGAGTTCATTTGTTGCATAGTGAGCAGTGGAAAAATATATATGTATGTACAGTTATGCCATTGGCTGATGTCAGTCGGGCAGCGAGAAGCGCATGGAGAAGTTTCAAGTGATTTGTCAAGCGAACATGCATGGAAATTTGTTTAGATACCCTTCGAGTGTGAAGCTTTTGCCAAATAATTCCATTCGCTACGCAATTTCCTTTGCAAAGAAAAAATATATTTTATCCTGAGATTTTTAATTTTTTAAAGAAAATTATTTCACTATCTTTTTCTTTCTTTCTTCTTCTTCTCACTTTTCTTTTATATTTATATATATTATTCTGAAATAATTTAACACTTCTCTCAGCATTTCGAAGTGGAATATTTACTATAGTTGGTTAAGCGTTTGTTAAACTTATCTTTTGCCTTTTCCTAATTTTTTTGTTGTTTTTTTGGGAATCTTTTTTCTGTGTAATTTTAGGTTTGCTTTACATTATATTTCACTTTATCTTTCTTTTCCTTTAGTTTCTAAATACTAAAGTCATTTTAATGCCCACTTCCGCTCTTCTGTCTGTGTTTATTTAAGGCGTTTCATTTGAGTATAAATTTACTAATTTTCCTTTGCTTTGCTTCTCCCAATGCTTCTGCCTTGTGTTCTCACTAAATGTTTCTGAATATTGCTTATCTCGCTTCTCTCTTTGCTTTATATCTGTTAACTCCTCAACAAAAACTTCTTCAAATACTTTGATCTATCTTTTGCTTGCTGTTGGCTTAACTTCTTTACTTCTCGCTGCCCTTTCCTCCTTCAGCCTCCAGCCTCTTTTGTTAGCACAATAAATTCTTGATGATTAATTAAATGCTTAGACAAATGTTTAAATCTTTTTTTACAGTTTAACACATATGCATATATATATTTGTTATTTTTATTTTTTATAGAGTACACAATAAATTCGGTGGGCATTTAGTTAGCTTTGATTTGAATTTATGTTTAGCGAAAGTTTTTTTTTCTTTTTCTTTTTTTTTTGCCTTTTAGCGTAAATCAAATTTAAAGTCGTCGCTTGGGACGTCACACGCAGCGTATGCGCGATGCAGATTGCGTATACGCCATGTTTTTACATATATTTATATTATTTACTTTTGTTAAGGGCTTGGTAAAAGTTAGCGCTACTTCTGCGAGTGTGTGTATGTGTGTGTATTTGCTGTTGTTGTTGGTGTTTTTTTTTTTGTTGCGCACTTTACAAACTGCTGCAAATTAAAAGTTGGCCCAAGCGAAACTTTTTTTTTACATTTATTTTTCAGCTGCAGTCGAATCAACATTCAAGTTCAGCCAGTGCTGGTATGCATGTGTATGTGTGTGACTATGTGATTGTCTGCCAAATGATAAAGTGCACTTGAGAAATCTGTGAGTGAAGGTTAAACAAAGCCAAAGTCCTGGCCAGCTCTGCGGCAGGCAGCTGCTCGCGAGCTCCAATTACAATTTGCGCATGTGAAAATAGTTAAGTGTGTGTATGTAAATATGTGTGTGTGTGTGTGTTAGATAAAGTATCTAGTATACAACTCTGCTTTATACAATATAACTATAGAAGCGCTTGAGTTAGATAGATAGAAAAGACAGTAGGCAACCGCAGTGTAAATATTTGTTCTTAAACATTTCGCTTTAGATATTCTAAAAGAGAGTTACATAAATATATGCCATGTATATATAGATATTTATATATAGTATTTTTATATATTCATATATATATGTATATATAGAGTTTTACTAAATTCAGTAACATTTTAGGCTTAGTTAATAACAACAGTCAACATTTAACAGTCATTCCGATATGAGTTTCATTTGCATTTTGTGTTTTTTGTGTTTTTTTTTTGGAAGAGATTTCTTTGTTTGTTTGCCAAGTCTAAAGTTAGTTAGTTTCTTTTTGATATAGTTGGCGCTCATTTTGAAAATATATATATATATATCGTCTAGTTACTCAAAGGAGCTTAGTTAAGTACACACTTAAAAATATAAATATATTAAAACACATTCATTTATTTAAATACTTATATAGTTCTGCTGGATTATATACTTTAAGCATATTTTTTCATTTTTTTTTTTTTTTTTGGTTTTTGGAAAAAAATTGACAGCACATTGAATTGAAAATTTGTTTTGGAACACATAGAAATATAATTTTATTCATATATGTATATGTGAGCCTATCTTCGGCTAATTCTTACTGCCACGCGTCTGCTTAACGCTGTTATCAGCTTCAACAAAAATTTAGGTTTGCCTTGGAGCTATGCCAAGGCCAGACGCTCGAACTGGCGATAAATGCTGTTTCGCTGTTTCGCTGCCTCGCTGCTGTCTGGCTCTAGCAGGCAATCCAATCAAAACATCCGCCATAAACAAAATGCTACAATCGCCATGCGAGTCGGGGGCCTGACCGCACGGCCCAAAATGCCAACGACTCGAGCATATGTGAGAAATGCGTCTATGCGACATGTTTATAAAAGGTAAGCACGTAGTCGATGTTCCACAATTTAAATTAGCCTCAAGTTCGCTTTGCTTAATCTATGTGGATTCTGAGGATATGTTGCTGTCAGTGCTCATGTTGCCTAAAGTTAGAACTGCCATAAATTTACTACTGACTCCTCAGTCTCTGTTCGAGTTAGTTGGCTATAATTTAAGTCTGCTTTAAGTTAGTTGAGTTTAATCCGTTTCACTCAAGTATTTCGTTCATAATTAATTTTAAGTTGGCTTTAATTTATCCCTTAGGTTCGTTTTATGGTCAGGTCGCTAGTGTTGTTTCTTTAAGTTCATTAAAAATTCATGTTGCTGTCACGGTTTGTGTTAGTTAACCACAAGTTAGACTTGCTTTGATTTAACTCAACTTTTGTCTCATTAACTGTGCTTAGCTTCCGTTTTAATGGACTTGAAGTTATCCTAAATTGTTGAATTTCTCGAATCTTTTCATTTGAAGTTTAACTTCGTTAAATTAGAAGCCAAGCCTAGCTGGTAGCTATATTAATTTAATATTTTCCATGCCCAAGTTAAGTTAATTTCAGTTTCTGTTTTCAGCTCTAGGCAACCTCTCACATTTTACCCATTCTGCTTCAAAATGCATCGCCATTAGTTACCCAAAGTTAGTTAATATCTTAAACCAATCTCAGCTAAACTTTTTTCATATATGCCTGTCAAAGTTGTGGATTATTAATCAACAACTTTTCAGTGTTTTCCCAACCGTCTAAGTTCACGTTAGTTAGTTAACAAAAGTTTTAGTAAACATTTTTTAATAATTTCTGCATTTTTTCATCCCACTGCCAAAGCTCATGTCAGTTGTTCAGCTTCGGCTTAGTTCACTTAATGCCAATTCGTAGCGAGGTTTGCTCAAAGTTTTGAAAGCTTAATTCACTTTTTTTTGTTCAATCCACAGTTAAGCAGACGCAATCTATTGCAGCACCTGCTAAAAGCAGTTGTTAATTTTGGCAAGCACTTGAGTAACGAGCCTAAATGGCTTTGCCAACAAACATTCTGTGGCTAAGCAGCTGCTCTTAGCTGTTATGAAAAACCTTCCTCACATATACATACATATACTATATAGGTCTATATCGTACACAAATTGGCTGTAACATATTTTATATAATTTGTTATATATTTTTTGAAAGGAATTTGGAATTTTTCGACTCAACATTCATAATAATTTGTATATGTTTATAATACTCGTAAAAACACCTTTAAAAAGAGAACATCAAAACAGTTTTTATGCAAGCTGAGCATTGGCTATATAATATATAAATATATGTATGTATATATATATGAGTATATATATGTATGTATGTATGTTTTATATAGGGGTTTTATATGGCTTTAAAATGCTAGCAAAATAATCTTTGTTTAGCTCTGTTTTGTTTTTTATTTTTACTTGTTTTTCTCTTTTGGCTATTGATTTCTGCTATGCCTGCTTTGGGGGGATATTTTCTTTGTTTTGCTTGCTGTGGCTCCATTTTAGCATTGTTTTTACAGCACGTGAAGATTTTCACAGCTTTTCGATTTGGAAATATCGCTAAGGCAAATTTTCTGCAGTATTTCCTTGGCCAGATGCAGCGAAATGTGAGTGCGCGAGGTTTTCATCTTCGATGAGGTAGCTTTCTTCTCGCGCGTCTCCTTTAGCCGCATCTGCAAATGTAATATGAGTAACACAGCAATTTTGATGGCAGCACTCTTTAAAAACTGTGTAGCTAGCTGGCCCACTTTTAATACCATTCAGCTAGTCCGACCAGCTCGGCTCGGTCGGCTCAGCTCAATTTTCATTAATTAGTGAAACGATGCGAAAGGCTAAAACCAGCAACCGAACGTACCGCAAATCCATTTAAGTTATTTCCTGCACAATTTTCGCATGCATCAATGAGTTGCGTGTATTTCGCACCTAAACCTAAATAACCGCACAGTCAACTCGACCCTGAACAGGAGTCGCCCCAACTGTAATGCCAGCTCCCGCTGCTGCTTCTGCTGCTTACCTGTTTCAATATCCCGACGAGCAGCTCATCGACATTGTGCTGTATGCCGCTGGACGTCTCAATAAATTTGGCATCGCGTGAGGCAGCCAGCGTTTTGCCCTCTTTGTGTGCGTCAAAGCGTGAAACGTGAAATATGAAATGTAAAATGAGAAATGGGAAATGAGAAATCATAATTAAGGCAAGGCACATCCGTCTAGGCTTTCTCTTCTTTAACTAGTGATGGAAGCGTGAAGAATTCACTTTTCTTAGTCGACACAAGCTGCGGTTGGAGGTTTGTTATTATATTTATATTGTACAATATTATTGAGTATGATAATCAGCGCATATTCAACACTTCAACATTATCTATTAGGAGTTCAAGTCGAATGTTTTTCTATATACTCATTATATAATACAGAGTTGGGCATTCGAAGTGTAACCTGTTCAAAAAGTCATAAATTAGCTTTGGAAACTGATTTTTATTTACTTTAAATTACAGCTAATGTGAAAATAATCAATTAATTTACTTTTGCATGAACAATCGTTGGCTGTGATCTTCCAGCTAAATATTCTGCTTGACTTTCATCACTTATAACTTTTTTTCGCCTTCATTTTTTGGCAAAATTCTTTTAGACACGTGTTAACAATAGGCAGAACTATCGTTTAGCAATGTAATATCTAGATAGCTAGCAAACAAAAGCTGTGAAAACGGTCTGAAGTTGGTTACACTTCGAGTGCCCAGCCCTGTATACATGTATATAATCAATTATATACAATATACTCATCAAAAGTCTTCTATACTTATTCATTTCTATATCTTGAATCTGTAGAGCTTACGTATATTCACTAATGCTGAAATGAAAGTATTATATATTTATCTCAATTAGTTTATATCAATTGGTATAGACTTCAAATACTCAATTCAATAATTATGCTTCACAATATTATTACTAATACTTATAAATATCGGATAGTGTTGAAATTAGCAATACACATATAATATTTTGCTCATAAGCTCATCTATAATTTACTATTTATACTCATAAATACGCATTGCTGCATAATCATCCATAACCATGATTAACCCTGACGTCACAGTGAATCATCACTGGTTCCGATATATAAGTATATTGATAACTTAGGAGTATATTTCAACAACTTTCAGTTAAGTCAATAAATTCGATTAGTTCTCATCACTATATCAATTCGTTTCGATTATTTCGTTGACTTCATTTCGAAAAAGGTATCTTCTTATCTTATGGCGAGTCGCACCCATCTCTATTTGTAACCTCCCTCTCTTGCCAAACCCATTACTCACCCTGTGACGTGATAAGCCTTGCGCGAGCCAAGTCCGCCTTATTACCCACAAGTATGACTGCTTTGTCCTTGGTGTAATTCTCTTGCCACAAATAGTTGATAATCTCCTCGGCGATTCGAAATGAGCCCTTGTCCACCACAGAGAAGACCACAACACAGCCATGCGGCTCATAGGTGGATAGTGAGTTCTCGACGCTCATCTCAACACTGGGATGGTCGATGAAGACCATGTCGGATTCCTCGTCGTCGAGCAGCACGCTGACCGTCTTCTCGCCGAACTCATCGTCTAAAACTCAGATCAGAATTAAACTCTATAGACGCAAGCGGAAACCAGCGGCAATCGGGATCAACTGAGGATCATACGACACGCATAGGTTTCATCTAAGGGTATCAATCGCTACTCACTCTGTATACTCAACACCCAACTGTTCGAGACTTGGCCCGGGGCAATCAAGACACATCCAGAGGGAGAGGGAAAGATCTATCAACTTACCTAGACTTGCATCATATGTGTGCATATACTCCGATGTCATAAACTGATTGACCAACGCCGTTTTGCCCACACCCGCATCACCTAGCATTACCACGCGATATCGTGCCGGTGGCGGTGGATCCATATTATCCGAGTCATCGGGAGAAGCGGGCAGCGAATCCACATTCGCATAGCCCGCACCACAGCAGCTGCCCTCGAAGGGTGATCGTTCACTGGCTCGACTATTCGTCGAGTTGACGCTTGTGTTGCTGCGCGATCGACGCGATATAATCGAATCCCCACAATTTACCACGTTGCCTTTGCTGATAGAGAAGTGGCGCAGCCGATAGAGATCATCGCTGGCCCGTGGATTGTACGGACGCTCGGGCAGCGAACAGACGCGTGGGCGAATGTGATCGGGAACTGTTGAGAAAGTGAATTAAGGCTTAGTTTAAGAAGATTAAATGACAAGAAGCACACTTCAGTAGGTCAGATAGCTAGCTAATCGGATTTATCATAAAGATCTTTTGTAGAATTTCAAAATTGAAGAATTGCGTGAAAGATTAGTGAGAAATGGTGATGCAAGAGATTTGGTACATAGATAATAGCACGGATATGGAATATGGTTAGAATAGTCTAAAATGTAGTCAAATCTAGATCTAGATCGAGAAATATGTGTAAATATAATAATATATATATATAATAATAAATATAATATATATATATATTATATAATATATAATAATAGATGCACAGATATGGAATTTGGATAGAATAATCTGAAATGTAGTCAAATCTAGATATTATATTATGGGTTTACCCACCTGGAAGCTCCAAAAAGTTGGAAGTGCGCCGCTGTCGCCCACGATTGGAGCTCTGGAAGGCCAACGGACCGATGTCATCGTTAGAGAATATGGAAGCATTCGAGCAGGCGCTCTTCATGGACTCACGCGAGCTCCGTCGACTGGCCAAGTAGGCCAGGCCGCCCTTGGAGCTGCCCCTGCGTCTTGGCTTGTACTCAACGGTATCTCGCTTTGGCTTTGATGGCTTACAGCCGCTTAGCTCGTGCTCGGCGTCCTGGGTTAAATCGCTCGTCGATTTGCGATAGCGCAGCGACACAACGCTATCCGAGCAGGTGCGATCCAAGGTGGAATGAGAGCTGTGGAGCACCTGGTAGCCCGGATTCGAGGTGATGTTGATGGCATGCCTACGCTGACGCTGCTGCTGCTGATGCTGTTGTGGTTGACCTGCATCCGTGTCCGTGTAGCTGAAGCTTGTCGTGGTGGTAGCTGTGTGCTGAGTCGGCGTCTCACCTGACTCCATGGACAGCTGTGTGCACTCCGTGACGCAGGAGTCTCGCTTGAGGCCGTAGTAGCCAGGAGTGGAGTAGCCACCAGATGAACCACAACCAGTTCCGCCTCCTCCTGCCGCTGCAGCTGCAGCAGCATTCAGCGATCGCGCATCGATCTTCGTTATGATGGGCAGCTCCCATTCGTCCCGTCGTCGCTTGCCTGCCACGCCTGTTGTGGTTAGCTGTGGCACCTGCTCCAGCTGCGTCGCGTGTCCGCGCATTAGCTTCTTGGAGCCCTGACGCCTAGGAGAACTGGGCGGCTCATAGTAGAGTGAACCATCATCGGGTGAGATGGGCTCGTAGTACTCGAATTTCTTGCCAAGCGCTGCCTGATCCATGCAGCCAGCTGGGCTGACTGCATCGAAGACGAATTTACATGGAGACTTGGGGCTGTGGGTCAGCAGCGAGACGGAGTCGTCAATGGAGCCCGACGGAGGCGTCTGATAGTAGGACGAGGGCGTGGAGATGCTGGCCTCATCACAGCTGTCATTGGCATAGGTTGTTGTTATTTTCGGACTGCGCGGCGGCTGATCGTAGTTGCCATAGTTGCCATAGCTGTTGCTCGACTGAGTGGGCGTGGCATAGACGGAAGGCGGCGCCGCATAGTAGCTTCTGCTTGAGGCAAGGCCTGTCTTTGAGTAACGAATTGAAATTGGCCTTGTGCGACTCACCTGGGCGACTTGGGCGTGGCGCCTTTGTAGGGCAACGGATTGCTAGCAGCACGCGTTGGCGTCTTATGGCCGCCATGGCTGTGTGTGTGGGCGTTTGTCTGTGTGTGTGGGTGTGCATGTGTGCCATAGTTAGAGGACGCATCGCCGCCATCCCAGCTATGCTGCTGCTGTGCCATATTTACCAAATACTGGCGGGGACTCGGGACGGTCGAGTAGATTTACTGCTCCAGCTGCTGATGCTGCTGTAAGTTGAATGCCACTCATGTGTAAATATCACGGGCCATTACTCAACACACACACACACACACACACACACACACACACACACACATACTCGCACACACTGTGCACACATAATTTATGGTTTTATCTTTATTTAATAAAATAATGCAAACTACAATAAAACCAAAACTCATAAAATGGCTACGCTGACTTCCATGTCTACATCCGACATTCAACATTAAATGCTGCCCGCGGGCAGCTCTTCTGTATGCGTATCTGAATATTTGTGTGGGTGTCTGTGTGTGTGTGCTGCGTGTGTCAGCAAATTGTTGTGAAATGTGCGTTCATCTCGCTTTAAGTTGACAGCCCAAGTGGCCGTGGCCATGGCCATGGTCCTGGCTGTAGTCATGGCTCGAGACTCCCCAGCCACCACCCATATCATCAGCTACCCAACGCCAGCTAGCAGCTAACCCCCACCTAGCTGACTGTCTCTGCTAGCATTGCAAGCATGCTACGTTCGCTGTTGCATGCAACAGTTGGCTTTTGCCGAGCGTTAAAAATTAATGCTTGTTATACCCTGTTGCCACATTGTAAATGGGTTAAGAAGCTAATATTGCTAGAATGTAAGGGAGCAAGAGACAGACAGAGAGAGAAAGAAAGAGAGAGAGGGAGAGAGAGGGACATTAACAGCTTAGCCTTAACACATTAATCAAATGTTTCGCAATCTGTTTTGATTTTAACTGACTTTTCGTTTCATGATTTGGGATTGAGATTGTCTAAATCTAATCCGCGCTTCATACAGATGTTTTCTGTCTGTAAATATCATTTTAAGTCTTTTTAATTTTTAATTGACGTAATTTAAGCATGTCAAAAGCTAAGTTAAGTTGCAGATAAGTCCAATCATCAGCATTTAAAAATAAATTTTTTGTATGCATGGTTACACCTGCAACATCTCTTATCTCTTTATTCAAATTGAATTTTTTCGATTTATCGCGATTTTTGATTTAGCGGGGTAAAAATTATCGAGACTCGACTGTAATTTGAATTCAATAAATATGCATAAGATTATGATTACATTTTAGTTAGTTAGTTAAGATGATCTTGATTGATATATCCTAATAAAAGTATAAATATCGATATAAAATGTTGTATCTCTTTTTCTTAATAACTCATGGAAACAATAAATATCGATATCAAATATCAGTTTCAGAACAAGTTTCTTATGTTTTTTACATATTTTTGCTAACTTCATTAAATCAATTAATTCTGAATCTACTCTTAAAATACTATTGTAAATGACCGCTTACACTTTTGTATTCTATTCGTTTTCGTATTTCTATTATTTTTTGTATTTCGTAACCTATTTTTTTATGATAGAGTATTTATCTGTCGAGTGGACTCTATTAAATCTTGGCTGTGTTTTTCCCTGCTTTTTTTGGCTTTACTAACTCTTATCAGACCTTACCCATACACATAAGCACACACAGACATACACACATACGTATACACACATGCATATACACACTCACACATACTGTCACACACTCTTGCCACACACAAACTTTTGTGCATTGGCTACAAAAGATTTGTGCCCGAAGTTTTCGTGAAGCACTTTGCAGCAGTTACTTAACTTGAACCAAGTCTGCGACTGACTCGAAGTCGAACTTGAAGTCTACGGCGGCTGTGGCTGTGGCTGCGGCTGCGGCTGCTGCTCTTGCCATTGACTCAGGTGTAATAAGTTGCCCAGTTGCTGGAGGCATTACCTGGCAAATGTGTTGAGCACTTTGCAGTTTCAGTTCAGCAAGTTCTCGGGGCAGCTGTCATCTGATTTTGTTCTGATTGTTGCAACCAAGAGGCTCATACCAACTATTTGTGCTATAGTTTTTATGTCTGTCTGCTCCAAAATGGCTGGATTAAAGAAGTAGGCCATAAGATACCCTTTATTTAGGGTTTAGTGTAGACAAAGCAGAGATTACACTAATATGATGATCCCACAAGACTTATGCATTTAGTGTATTATCAATATTAAACGATTAAAATATGTACTCTTAATGATCTAAATGTCAATTTGATAGGATATATACTTAACATCAGTTCACGTAGAAAGACATTATGAAACATTTGGAACTGTAACTCGCGCTGCGTCACTTTCACAGCTAAACAACTCCATTTTAGCAGCAAATATATTTTAGGGCAACAAACAATATATATATATATATATATATATATATATATATATATATATATATATATATATATATATATATATATATATATATATATATATATATTATAATAATCCAGCCATAAAATCGCCCTCGTCACTTACATGCGCCAATCTAGTGTCCTATTCTATTGTGCGTCTCTAGTTGCAGCTGTGGTCCGCATTGCTCGTAACGTAAATCCCAACTGTTGCCTGGCGTCTGTCGTCTGTTTTGCGCCACCGGTTGCTTCTGCAGCCACCTGACCCGCCAGCTAAATAACTTATCTATTGTATGAGCCTCTATACAAATAGCCGGACACCCACTCTCCACGGCCGGACACAAAGCGTGAATACGTGTTCATAATGTAGAGCAAATAATATGAATGCGCATACAGATAAAATACATATGTACAAATGTGTACTTATGTGCTACCTGTTGGTCGTTTATATGGCCCTAACCTGTTGTCTGTGGGGAGTGTATTACGATTGGATAAGTTTTGTCAGGTGTGCAAGTTGTGGGAAATTAAATAATCAACAGTTGAAACGGGGGAAACATTTATTAAATTAAGCTGAAAATAGGTAAGATGAATGCAAACTTCTCTGTCAAGCTTTTTTCATTAAATTATATAAATACTATAATAATAGAATTTAATATAGAAATTCATTTTGTACTGCATAAGTATTTATTTCAGTCAGAGGAAATTTTAGAAATGTAGAAGAAAATTCTTGTTAACATCTCAGTCGCGCTTCTTTCAGCATAAGCAAATTGTTATTGATCAGGTTTTATATACAAATATCTAGAAATATTTCTTAATTAAAGAGAAATTAAAGAGTGACAACTTATAGTAAAAAAAAAAACTCTTTAAAGTTTCTCTCTTGAGCTACTTTCAGTAGTAAGATCATCAGTGTGTTCGTTAGGTCCTTTAATAAAATAAAAAACATGTTTATAAAAATAAAATTAAATAAATAAACATTTATAAGCTTTATTTATCAGAAGATTATCGATCAACTCAGGTTAACTTCTCTACTAAGCTACTTTATAACAATTTATAGACGTTAGACTGCTTTCACAAACATATGTGCTTAAATCTGTGCTCAAATAAAATTTGTATATTGACTTATTTATCAAGTTGCTTTCAGCGAAATATGACATTGTTTATTTATTAAAATATGTAGAATATGGTGTAAATCAAATGAAATAGTTGAGCTTTATTGAATATAAAAGAAAAAGTATAAATTCAGAAACTCAAACTTCAACTTGTCAACTTTATGCCGGTTTCATAACTCTATTACTTACAGAAGGCCAATACTAAATAGTAGCATATAAAGCTCTATCTATCTCGCATCTGTTCCTGCTTGCAGCAGCACTTATAAGGTATGTTACAGTAGTTCTCTTTTTGTATCAACCTAACGTTACGGGAAACACGGAATCTGGCCCGTTGCCACCGCAACCACACGCCCAAATAGACAGAGCAAAGCTAGGAGAGGGTCACAATTGTGACATGGATGGAATAATCATAAAAACGTTGAATAGAGAACATTTCAGATACGTTCAAGGCCAGCCATGGACATGGACAACAACAATAAATTCAATGGGATAAAAAAAGGGAAGCAACCCAACCTACCCAGCGCTGCCGACCGTCTGGTAAAGGGAGTCGTGTGTCAGCTCTCATTCAACTGGTCTTCAATTCGAGTTTCTATTGGCATTACGCTTATTGTCTATGCATGAATGATAAATCTGAAAGTGAAACCTAAAAACCTCGGCCGAGCTTTGTCATTGCCATTGCCATTGCCACTGCCACTGCCACTGCCACTGCCACTGCCATTGTGGTTTACGCATTGATTTTAAAAGACTTTAAACAGGAAAAGGCAGATGCCTGGATTTTCGCAACGTAATTGTAACAATTTTTTCTACATGTGCCGCTTTTGTGTGCTGCAAAAGTGAATTCGCTCATCAGTCCATAGGAAATTTCGTTGGCAGTCAAATTATTTATGATTTAAAGCAACCCAAGTTAAACAACTTTATGATGAACTGAAAGAGGAACTTAAACAAATATTGAACCAAATGTTCCAATATAAAATTTGGTGAATTTTTATAGCTGATTTTCATATAAATAAGTCGTTGGTATAAAACACATAATATATTCATACTTCGTTTAGCTGAACTTGTATGCTATGCAAATTCATTTGTATATGCTGGAATGTGATACAGGCGAACTTGGCTATAACGTACTGAAACAAGTGAAAAGCAAAACTTTGATATGTATAAAAATATTCAAGTATTTCTTGTAATAGAAGTAAAGACATTGTTTGAAGCAATTTCCACATTGAACACTCAACAAAGACAGCCATTTAAGTTGTTCGCCATATTGTAGTTTCACCGTATTTGCGAGTTATGCATGCATTTGATCGAACAAATCTGCGGGCCAAACCAACTGAAACTGATTTGATTTAGCGTTGGGTTTTCGTTGTGTGTGTGTGTGTGGAAAAGGGGCAAAAAGGATTTGCATATTTTTCGGAAAAACTCAACTGAATTGACAATGTAATTTATTTGAGTATTACGCGTGCCGTGCAGAGAAAATAGTTGGTTAGCAGTCATAAAAAATGAGAAAGAAAAAAGTTCAAATGTCTGTGACCTGTAGCAAAAAAAAAACACAACTTTGACGTCTGTTGCTTCCAATTGTAACCCTAATCCCAACGCCAGCCCCTATTAACGTCATGGAGTATAATGAACCCAAGTGCATTTCTTACAGCCATTAACTTGTGGCTTGTTCTGCACTCAGAGAAAAGGGGGCAGAGTTTGAGAGCTTTTAAACTCGGCTAAAGTCAAACGAACTCAAAATTTCTAAAGCAAGGTTGAGTTTCCATTCTTGTTAAGGAACTTTGTCAGTTCCATTAAACTAAACTATTTTATTCTTTAGTTATATTTTTCTTTAAAATTCATTTCAATTGGGCTAAGATAGATAAATTGCTATTATAAATATTAAACCTTTTTTAATAAACTATCTTTTTGCTCAAATCGCAGTAAATTAGCCTTCGCTAAAGTGAATATAAATTTGACAAATATTTTCATATTCCTATGACCATTTTAGCATTGCGAATTCCTTAATAAATTCTCTATTTAATGAATGAAATTCCTTATTTTTTTTTTTTTTCTGAGCTTTGAGATTGCGTGGAATAAGATTTTAATAAATGAATCAATTTATGAAGTTCCTACGAAATTTATTTAATATGCCTTCCGTTTATTTGCGTTCTCTCAGAATACTTGAAGCTAAAATAAATTTAAGTCTCATATAAAAAATGTGTTCCAGACTTAAATTTAAACTGTGACATATTTGAATTATTATTATTTAACAAACATTTTTTCAGCTCTGAAAGTATTAAATACAGCTCTAAAATACTTTCTTAAAAAATCTAATTTTAGTATTTTTTTTAAATATTAAAATATTTATATTTTTTTTAAATATTTTAATTAGTCTGTTTGCTGAAACTTTAACATTTTCTGAATGAGTTTATTTATACTCTATATTATTATATTCTTATTTATTTATTTATTTTTTTTGCAAAACTTAATTATGTGTCATTTATCTAATTAGATATGTCTTATAAGCAAATAATTTTTCATAGTGCGAAATTCTCGAAATTTATAGAGGAAACAAACTTTACTTTCTACACAGTTCAGCAGTGTGGCCTCCCCCACTATTAAGGAGCCTCCTTAGCTGTTTTTTATTATGTCCTTTTCCTGGACAACCCTTTTAGTAAACTTTGCTTAATTACATGCCCGCACCCGTTAAACACATATTTAACACACATAGACCCTTACACATGCATGCTTTGAGTAAACATAAATATTTTCTCTGCAGTCGACCCCCCGCGTGCCCCTTTTAGCCAACGCCTCTGCTCCAATGCTTAGCATTGACCAGCACTTGGCTGCAGAATTAGCGTTTGTTGTAAAAATAAATGTGTCTGTATGCGTGAGTGTGTGTGCGTCTGTGTGTGGGTGTCTGTCTGTGTGTACAGAGTGTGTAGCTGTAGCATAAACAAGAAAAGTCCATAAAACACTTAGGATCAAACAATATACGTGGAACGTCAGCAAAAATGTTGCCTATTTAGCGGCGCTTGGTATGGTTAGTGTTGGTGGAGCGGTGGCTAATAGAAGCATTCAGCTGGTCAGCTGCTCGGGTCAGAATTGGAATTGTGGGCCAAAAGTCACGTTCGGCAACTTAGTTATTAGAGGAAGCTTGCGACATGCCCTCCCCCCTGGCGCTTCCTTGGGCTAAGCCATCGATTTTATTGCCACACATAATTCTTTGACGGGCGGCATTTGGGCAAATCTCATGTTGATGGCATATTAAGTGGGGCAGCAGTTGCTTTTGGCGGCCAATTTGCTTTTAAATGCGTCATTTGTGAGAGTTCGGTGCTAGTTTTTGTGGCAGGTGGCAACTTACGTGTAATTAGACCCGTCTGGGGCGTCAGAGTGTTTGGGGCGCGAGGATTAGCAATTAAGCGAATGTCCTGTGTGTGTGTGCGAGGCAACAAGCGCAACAAGTGCTAAAAAGCACACGCATAATCCCAACGAATTACACACTCTCACACAAACACACATCCACATACACACACACACAAACACGCATACAGAGACAGCGACTGGCAGTTGTATAAGTGAGAGGCAGCGCATAAATCAACATGTCAAATCGCAGCTTAACAACAGACGCTCACACACACAGACACATAGCCAACAGCAACACACACTCACACACACACACAGACACACTCATACGCAGCTCACATAACTGTTGTTAAAATCATATTTCAGCTTTACCATTATTTTGATTTGCAATTCTCTGTAATTTCTTTTAGCTTCTCTTTTGAATTTCACTTCTTTTTTTTGCCAATTGTCTACAGCAACAGTTTGTACAGTTATTTTTCTTTTTGTTTTTTTTTTGTTGTTTTTTTTTTGTTGCACTTCCGTTTCCGCTTGAACGCGCACTGCTGCTGCAACTGCCGCTGGTTGCCGCTCAATATGGCCCGACCGAGCGCGCACGCAGCTCGAGCTGAACTGTGGCATGCCACGCGACTCAGCTGCATTTTTGTTGAGACTGGCCACACGAAGCTTTGAAAGCTCCCGCTTCCAGCCTGGAAGTCCTTCAACTGAGAGCGCTTTCTTTTCAAAATTCGGCTTTATTTCAGTTAAGTTTTGCCTACGACTTTGCGGTTAAATTTAGTTGCTTCTTATTATGTGGCGGACAGATGCTGGCTTATGATGTTTTTTTTTTTAGCGTTTTCTCTTTACTAAAACTTTCTTATCTTTCTTAACATATTCTTCTTTAGTTGATTTAGACTTCGTTTGGTTTAGAGAAGTTGTAAAGATTGCTCAAAAGGTTTTATATATTTTTTAAAAACGCAGCTAATAATTTTAGCGTGCAAGAAATGAAACCAACTTCTTATTAATAAATTTTTGTTATTAATTTGTTAATTGTTTTTAGTTTTAATATTATCAAAATTCAAATTTTTAAATATAAATACAAAAAAAACTTTATTTATAGACAAAAGTATATAAACTGAAATTGAAATTGAAATTAAAATTCCTACCTAATTTATATACTTTATTTGCTAAATTTATTTATATATTTTTATATAAATAAATTTATATATATATATGTCCCCTTGGCAAATGGGAATTTATAGTATTTGTTATTATATATTTTGTGGAAATTTAAGCCCATATTTATTTAGTATATATATACTGTATATCAGGATAAGCTGATTCCAGCTAGCTATATTCGTCTCTGTTGGTCCGACTTTCCACAGAATAAAGCTTAAAATATACATTTCTTTACAACTTTTTTTTTTATACCCTGAACCCATTGAAAATGGTATAATGGTTTTGTTAATTTTAATTTTTGTTATATTTTGGATACCCGCTACAAATTTTTTTAATTTTACAAGCTTCAATTTATTTCTACTTTAATAAATACATAATTGATCGGACACCACCGACTAGAGTTTTTTACTAGTTTTTTATAAAGTTAAACTTTATTTATAATTTGCATTTATAAATGCTTTTCTAGTTTGCTCTTGCTACGTAGCGACTTGTACTAAAGTATTAAAAGATAAGATGTAAAACTAGACTAGATGGTGAATTTTATCAGTATTGAATATTAAATGAAGCGATCCGGTAAGAGTGATGGATAAGAATATATCTTCAGGCTTATGCTGCGGCGAAGGGTTCTTGCAGGTATGTTAGGTTGGGAGTACAGTTTGTAGTGATATGTTGTTGCTTGTTTGTTTATTATGTCTCCAACCAAGGCTGCTATCCTAGTTCAGTGCTGCGTATGTAAACAGTCAACACCGCTGACAAGTCTGAGGAAAGTGGCCTGTGTGGTACGTATTTTCTTCAGATGACATTTTGATGCAATTTCGTAAGCTTGTATTCCATATCTCCAAATTTGACCCCAGCACACTTTTGTATAAAAGTATTTTATTTTTTAATGAATTGTTGGTAAGTTTGAGTAGCCAAAACATTTTCCTCGCCTTGTTGCTAATTTTATTTGTGACTTCTCTTACTACTTTGACATACAAATATTGAACTTGTATTTAGATTATCATTGGGATTATGGTATATCTACCAGAGCTTATTCATTTTAAATTTTCTGATATTTATTTCTTTAATTTCCTTTTCATTTAAGGAAATTTGAGGTGAAGCAAATCAAAACATGCTAATTTTTTGTTTGATAAAATCTTTTAGTTTTATTTAAAGTTTAATTTTTTTGTTTGTTTTTCTTTTCTTGTTTGTTTCTTTATACAGATCTTAACTTAAGGCTTAAATATAAACACTTATAGAATAAATAGTTTTGGAAGTCTGCGGCTTAAACTCTAGAGAAACGACTAAGTGAAAAAATTGTATTGTTAGTATAGTCTTCGGGGTTATATAGAGTATATATGGTTGTGTGTGCGGGCGGGATTATAGGTTATATGCTTTTTTTTGGTACTGGGGTATAGGGCTGCTTAGGCTTATAGATGGTGCAAGGCGGGTAAAGATGTGTGTTTGTGAGGAGTTTGTGATAAATTCTGTCGCCTCGTCGACTCTCCTTACAAGTCGGCAACGTGTGCTTTCAGCTTGTCCAGCTCGGCATAGATGCTAGCGGGCAAATCGGCGCCCACCTGCGACTCGAAGTAGTTGCGGATGTCCTGCACCTCCTGTGTCCAAAAGTCTTTGGGTAGCG
This sequence comes from Drosophila leonis, assembly GCA_035045365.1. Classification (NCBI taxonomy): domain Eukaryota; kingdom Metazoa; phylum Arthropoda; class Insecta; order Diptera; family Drosophilidae; genus Drosophila; species Drosophila leonis. The sequence goes on from JAWNPC010000110.1 coordinate 4,423,106, forward strand.
AGAACAGTTGCTTCACATCGATCTGCTCCTTCATGCCGGCCAAGTTGAGCTCACCCTCAGCGGGTATATGACCAATGGCAGAGTCGACATAGCAGGATTCACCGTTCACACGGCGCAGAATCCACTCGAGCACACGGGAGTTCTCTCCGTATCCGGGCCACATGAATTTGCCCTCGTCGCTCTTGCGGAACCAGTTGACATGGAAGATCTTGGGCACTTTGCCACGCTTCTCCATGCTCAGCCAATGGGCCACATAGTTGCCAAAGTTGTAGCCAAAGAAGGGACGCATCGCGAAGGGATCGTGCATGATCACCTTGCCCTTGTGCTCAGCCGCAGCTGTTGCCTCGCTGCGCATAGCGGCACCAATGAAGACACCGTGAGTCCAGTCGCGTGCCTCATAGATTAGAGGTACGCCCGCTGGACGACGACCGCCGAAGAGCATCGCAGAGATGGGCACGCCAGCTGGATCCTCCCAGGCGCCATCGATGATGGGGCACTGAGCTGCAGGTGTGCAGAAGCGGGAGTTGGGATGAGCAGCTGGTTTGCCAGACTCCTTGGTCCAGGGCTTGCCCAGCCAATCGGTGATCTGTACATTGGGTGCCAGGCTGCTCTCCATGCCCTCCCAGTAGACGCCGCCATCTGAGGTGGAAGCCACGTTAGTGAAGATGGTGTCCTTAAAGACTGTGCTCATGGCAATGGGATTCGTTTCCTTCGATGTACCAGGTGCAACGCCAAAGAAGCCATTCTCGGGATTGATGGCACGCAGCACACCCTGCGAATCGAACTTCATCCAGGCGATGTCATCGCCCACGCACTCCACCTTGTAGTTGGCTAGAGAAGGGTTCAGCATGGCCAGATTGGTCTTGCCGCAAGCCGATGGGAACGCGGCAGTGATGTACCTTTTGACGCCCTTAGGATCGGTGATACCCAGAATCAGCATGTGCTCGGCCAGCCAGCCCTCCCGATTGGCAATGGTGCTGCCAATGCGCAGAGCAAAGCACTTCTTGCCCAGCAGCGAGTTGCCACCATAGCCGGAGCCATAGGATACAATCAGGTTCTCAGCGGGCTTGTGCAGGATGATGGTACGCTCTGGATCGCATGGCCAGGATGGCTGCTCCACGATGCCGCTAGCTGGTGTGCCCACCGAGTGAAGGGCGCGCACGAACTCCTCCTTCTTTGCCAACTGCTGCAGCACAGCTGCGCCCATACGGGTCATAATGCGCATGGAGGCGACCACATAAGCCGAATCGGTGACCTCAATGCCAATCTTCGACAGAGGTGAGCCCACTGGGCCCATGCTGAAGGGCACCACATACATGGTGCGACCCTTCATGCAGCCAGGGAAACGCTGCTGAATGGCAGCCTCCATGTCCACAGGCGAAATCCAGTTGCCCAAAGTGCCCTTGACGCCATCCTTGGGCGTGGGAATAGTTTCCTCACGCTTGTCGGTGCAGATGAAGGTCTTGGACTCCACACGGGCCACATCACCCGGATTGGTGCGTGCCAGCCAGCAGTTCTCGTACTTGGGCAGCGCCACAATGGTGCCGGACTCCAACAGAACCTTGATGAGCATCTTGTTCTCCTGCTCGGAGCCATCGCAAATGTGCACCTGGTCGGGCTGGCAGAGAGCAACTGACTCCTCCACAAAGCTGCGCACACCGGCAGTCAAGGAGTTAACATCGCCATACGAGGTGGGAATGCCACGAATGTGGCTATAGAGACCGCAATTGTCCTGACGGAGCTTGTGCAGCTGGGGCAGAGCACAGCCGTTGGCGGAACTGAAGAGAGAAAGAGAAAGAATTTATGAGTGAAAGTTGCGAAAGAGAGAGAGATAGAGTGGGACAGTTGATGAGATGTGGAGAGACTATGCAAAGAGCAAGATATATATTTTTTTCTGTATTTATGTATATAGACATATGTTTGTTTTATTTCACTACGAATATTTTTATGAATCGGAAAAGCTTTTAGAACAATATTTTATGTTTGAAGAACTATTTCCATATTAAATAAAATTAAAATTTTTTTTTAGAAATATTTAAAGCAATTTTCAAAGTCACATTTTATATTTGCGAAGAATTTATTTATGCGAAAAATTGTTTGAAACACAATAATTTGGTAGCTTATTTTTGCACAATTTCTATTTTTTATTTTATTTTGAAAAACGCACAAATGTTTTTTCTGTTCAAAAATACTTTATGGGGCATGCAACATGCTAGAGGTTTCTGGGTGTGGTGATGCATATGCTTGCATTTTCATTACTTTTTTCTTTGTTGTTGTGGACACAACTCGTACTTACATAATTTTGCTTTGTTCAATGAGCTCAGGCATTTTGTAAGTTGTTTTTTATGTTTTGCTTTAGATTTGTATTAAAAATTAATGTTCTTTTTAAAAGACTTTGGAATATGGCGCACTAAATTTACGATTTGATTTCTTTGCTTTTGCTTAGGCAAACAAAAATCTGTTAAATTTGTTAAGTATCACAATTTTAATTATCACAATTTCAACTTGTATTTATTTGCGTTTGCTTTCTTGTATTTTCATATGTTTTTCCAGAGTTTTTTGTCAAATATCAATTTGATTTTCAGATCACTGAAATTGAAAGTTTCACTTGATCTTTCCATTTACTCAGTCCACGAGTAACTGATGCCAACTGCTTGCTGCAGTCGGCCTTTTATACGCTGCGCTGCCTGCCTGGCGTCTGCCCGAGACGACTAGAACATGATTAACGGGGGCCGCACGATCGGCTGCCATTCAGCTTCGGCTTGCGTCGGCTCGGATCGCTTGTATTTGTTTCTATCTTTTTATGAGTGAGTAGCGCGCGCGCGCCTCAGGTCAAACTTTGGGCCAGCTGATTGGCTGTTGCGTCGGAGGCTCGGCAATTGTTTTGGTTTTTCAGTGAGCTTCTGGGCGAGAGAGAGTGAGAGGGTTGGGTTGCTTGTGCCGCTTGACAACAGGCCTTGTTGTCATTGTCGCTGTAGCAAGTTACAGTTTATTTTTGTTTGTCATTTATTTTGTGTTGTTTTTATTTCGACTGGCCGCTCTTGGATTCGTTTTTGCTGTTATTTTGATAGCGCGCCTGCCTATTCGGAATTGATAAGAATCATTTAGCGCTATTTGCGTTCCACTCGGTTGTTATTTGCTTTTTCGCTCTGTCAGCTGCTGCTAATTTAATTACTTTGTTTATTTATGTTTTCCACTTGATATCGTCCCAGTGCGTAAATAGCTTAGTTATTATAAATGTTGCCAATTACGTATCAATAAGATCCACCTACGTATAATTATTCGTAATACGGTCTGCCTCTCGGTCTGTACTGCCTTCCCTATCGAAAATTCACAGAACTTAGGCTGACTAATATAAATTATTGTATGTTTTGATTCATATAATAAATATAAACATATGTGCATATAATATTTCTACAACCTCCATGTATATTCTTGAATATCAACAAATTTATAGCTGCTGCTGTCAATAGGTGGTTTTATTTGTTAATAATTTACATCTTTAAGTAAAGGATTATCTTGCTTTCTACTCTGAGATCTAACTAACAATAATGGCTTTTAGTGTTTTCTATAATATTTATAGTATCTTTGTTAGATAATATATATACCCACTATTCAGATGATATATTATCTGATCTGATACGTCATCTAAGACAATAAGTAAGTCTATATGATCTACCCAAGCATGCCCAAATTTTCTGTTCATTGTCTTGCCTAATTGCCTTGTCAAACTTCCAAGTTCACAGTCAATGTTATAAGAGTTCATATGAATTCGTTTATATGTCTATGAAGAGTTCCAGCTGTATACACATATATATCATTTTTCTATATATATATATCTATATATATTATATTACAATTCTGCCCACGCTTACCTTTTCCTTTTACCTCATCCCTTTCTAAATTCATATAGCTAATTTCTCATACATAAGCCTATGGTACTAATTCCTTCACTCCCCTCTGAGACTGACACACACGCGCCCACCTACGCCTGCTGTCACGGCACAGCATCACATGGCCTCTTCGATTTGTTGTCACATTGCCAGAACATATATGTTTTGTTTGGCCACTTTCGCTTATTGGCGAAACTGGTGACGGGGAAGATTTTGATGATCTAGCAGAATTCTCTGCTGTTCTATAATAATGTTGGCCATGGCCATCGGCCAAACGACTTGGAGGCCATGAATGGACATTGTGAATTTCACATGACATGACGCGAATAGCCGCATGGATATTATCATGTGCTCTTCGAAGGAGAAATGAAGGTTCCCAATAATTATGTGCAGATATAAGTGATCTGAGTAATCAAAAGTAAATGGCATTTTAATCGGGTGCCTGACCTTCAAGTGCATTCCTTGATGGATTCGTAACCTTGAAATCCTTTCAAAGCTCCGTTAAAGTTTATTTTATCAGCCAACATCCACGCGTCTCTTTTGAAAAAGTATAAAAAAAATTTAACAAAAATTCGCGGAATGTTTTTTTCGGTGTATTTATTTTTAAACCATGGACTTGTTTTTCTAGTTGAGCCTGATAAGCAGCATCATCATCATCATAATCATCATCAACTGTCTGCTTGTGCTGCTCCGCCTGCCTGCCAGCCTTCTCCTCAGTTCCTCACTTCCGCAAACCCTATGCCCCGCGTCGTGCAAAGATCGCCGTGCTATATAGCCAAAGCGTGTTTGATGACTTGACTTAATTTTTTGAATTTACGTCAATGAGTTGGCGGATCAATAAATAATAATGAAAATCAATATACATATAGCTAAATATACATATATTGTAATGGGCCTTATCAGTCTGGACAAACGAGCCCCTGGAGTCTAGATGCAATGGAAAATATTTTATTCTAAATATAGATTCATAACACTAAATGCAAAATGTCGCAATTGCTTACGAAAAACTTCCAGATGTTACTGCAGCAGGCTCTAGGCTTCATTCTGTTAGCTTTTGTGATAGATCTGGAGTTCCCATAGACCTTAGACCTTAATAAGCTTTAATAATTTCAAATTCCATAAAGAAAACCAACTAAACTTTGATTAGAATCTATGATATAACAGAGCTATGCCATACAATATATACCAATAATTGCTCCAATAGATCTTATCTTTAAGTCTAAAAATAAATATGTTTATATAGTCAAAGGTTCATATATAAAACAAATCTGATAATTTGTGATAAATATATAGTTATAAACCAAAAATAACCATATTTATGTGGAGCTGAAAGAATCAAATAATTTGCTAAATCTCAGTTATCCTTCGATCGTTTTGATTGATTGATCTTAGAACCTTTTTTCTTTGTCAAATTATTTTCTCAATTGTTTTCTTCAAAGCCGAAACTACTTGAGGTGTTCTTTATAGGTTGAGGGCATGAAGGCTACTATCATATGGATTAGGCTTTCATCTCAACTTGTTGTCCATGGTTAGCCAAGAATCTTCAGTCGCGCTATAGACTATATGGCTATATGATGTATAGCTGTTAAACTAAACCGGATCTAACAGCACCCTTTCTTGGGCACACTTAATGCGTTATCAGTGTTGTGTGTTAAGGCTTGTTTCTTTTCTAATTTGCTGCATGTCAAATCACACCACCCCATGACCAGGTCTTTAATCAGACCTTGACAACTGCGGGGCACGTTTTTGGGCGCCAAGTTTTTGGTAATTTTGTTCAGTTGCCACAATATTTGCTTGTTTTTTTCCAGCGATCTTGATAATTCGCAGTGGTGCAGAGAGGTTAATACGATTATGAATTTATTTGCTTGTTTACGCCAATTTCGTGGACGGGCCTCTCTCCTACTTTCTCGCTCTGCCTCCTCTCATTCGCATTTTCTCCATCTCTTTCTGGCCCGATAAGCCACGCCCAGGCCCATGGAATGCGATACAACAAAATCTTTTATTTTTGCTGGATTTTATTGGACTTTATTAAACTAAGATTATGAATAACCTATGAAACCGCACAGAATGGAGCGATTATTCACATCACATGTTGGCCACACGCTTCTTCAGTTCTTTCAGCTGCTCTGCTACGGGGCGTGGCAAATGATCGCCCACTTGGTCCGCGAAGTACTGTTCAATCTCTTTGACCTCCTGCTGCCAAAACTCCTTGGGCAGCTCGAACAGCTGCTTGAGATCCACTTTGCCAGCCACGCCTTCTACATTCAGTGCGCCCTGGCTGGGCAGAAGTCCAATGGGCGATTCCTCGTAACATTTCTCGCCCTCCACACGCCGGAAGATCCAGTCCAGAACTCGTGAATTATCACCAAATCCTGGCCACAAGAACTTGCCCTCATCGCTCTTGCGGAACCAATTCACGTGGAAAATCTTGGGCACTTTGCCACGCTGCTCCATGCTCAGCCAGTGCGCGAGATAGTCGCCAAAGTTGTAGCCAAAGAAGGGACGCATCGCGAAGGGATCGTGCATGATCACCTTGGCCTTGTGCTCAGCTGCAGCAGTTGCTTCGCTGCGCATGGCAGCACCTATAAAGACGCCATGTGCCCAGTCGCGTGCCTCATAGACTAAAGGAACGCCTGCGGGGCGACGACCGCCAAACAGAATCGCAGAGATGGGAACACCTGCGCTGTCCTCCCAGGCGGGATCAATAATGGGGCACTGGGCAGCAGGTGTGCAGAAGCGCGAGTTGGGATGAGCAGCCGGCTTGCCCGATTCCGTTGACCAGAGTTTGCCCAGCCAATCGGTGACTGTGACATTGCCCAACTGTGATGCATCCATGCCCTCCCAGTAGACGCCGCCGTCCGAGGTGGAGGCCACATTGGTGAAGACCGTATTACTGAAGATGGTGTCCATGGCAATGGGATTGGTGGCACGCGAGGTGCCAGGCGCCACGCCAAAGAAGCCATTCTCGGGATTGATGGCACGCAGCACACCCTGCGAATCGAACTTCATCCAGGCGATGTCATCGCCCACGCACTCCACCTTGTAACCCGGCAGACTGGGCGTCATCATGGCTAGATTGGTCTTGCCGCATGCCGAGGGAAAGGCGGCTGCCACATAGATCTTCTTGCCCTGCGGATTGGTGATGCCCAGAATCAGCATGTGCTCGGCCAGCCAGCCCTCCCGCTTGGCAATGGTGCTGCCAATGCGCAAGGCAAAGCACTTCTTGCCCAGCAGTGAGTTGCCACCATAGCCAGAGCCATAAGAAACAATCTCATTCTCGGCTGGCTTATGGAGGATGATGGTGCGCTCTGGATCACATGGCCACGACGCCTGGGCCTGTACACCACTGGCTGGCGTGCCGACCGAGTGCAGACACTTAACGAACTGCCCGTCCCCCTGCTGCAGCACCTGCAGCACTGGAGCACCGGCACGCGTCATAATCTTCATGGACTCTACCACATATGGGGAATCGGTGATCTCGATGCCTATTTTGGAGAGAGGCGAACCCACCGGACCCATGCTAAAGGGTATCACGTACATAGTGCGACCTTTCATGCTGCCAGGGAAGCGTTCGGCAATGGCAGCCTTGAGATCCGCATCGGAAATCCAATTGCCAAGCGTTCCGGGCGTGGCATTGGGTGTAACTGGCACCGTCTCCTCTTTGCGTTCCGTGCTGATGAACGTCTTGGACTCCACACGGGCCACATCGGCTGGATTGGTGCGTGCCAGCCAGCAGTTCTTGTACTTGGGCAGTGGTAGGATTGTGCCTTGCTTCAGCATCAAGCCTTGCAGCAGCTTGCTCTCCGCGGAGCTGCCATCGCAGATGTGCACACGATCCGGCTGGCACAGATTCACGCACTTGTCCACATATTCTCGGACAGCTGGCGTCAATGTCTTCACATCGCCATATTGCACAGACAGCGAACGGCAGACCAGCCGAAAGTTGTAGCACTTGGGCGGAGAGGCCAATCTGTAAGGAAAAAGAATTATCGAAAATAAATAAAGTGTTGTGAGCTACCTGTTCAGGTATACGAGTATATATAATCCTAGCACAGCTGCTTTTAGGGCTTACCAATTTTACCTGTAGACCGCAGCCCGCTTTATCTGCGTGTTTTGTGCACAACTGTACCTCAATTAGTATTCTAAGTATGTTGGAAAAAAAGAGTTGAGTTGCCGTCGCCCGTCGCATTTGTCCCACACACAATTGTAAAACAAAAACTGGCTAATCAGCTGTTGGCTGGTTGTGCAGGTTTCTGGCAATACCCTGTCAAGCAGCTGCTATAAATGGGTATATTTTTTGACTGGAGGAAGGCAGAAATTGATTATGCATTTGCTCTTTAGGTTTAGGACTTTGGGACTGATCTTTAGATACTTATATATTTTTTAGCTAAAACTAAACTAATTCAAATTAGATATATATATATATATATATATATATATATATCTGCAAGATATTTATGAACTCTAGATACGTTCTCATTCAAGACATTTAAGTACAAGATTTTGAAACAACTTTAATTTACAGAGTATCTGATAGTTGTTCAATATTTTGTTGTTCATTATTTCTGTCTGCTGCTTGTGAATTCATGAAAAACTTGCTTAGACTTTTGCACAGCGCGTTCGGTTTGGGGAATCCAAAGCAGCAGCACCAACAAAGAGACAACCTTCAATTGTCAGTGACAACATAGCCAAGTGAAAGACAGAGAGAGACAGAATCCGAGAGAATGAGAGAGAAATGTGAAGGCGTCATGAATGCCTCACTTTCGTTTCGCTGAACCGACTGAACTCAATTGTATGATGCAATATTTCATCAGCCAGCCTCTGAGTCCGCAGCTAATGCTGTGTTCTCTGTTATGGTTATTCTAAGAAATAATCTCTCTCTCTCTCTCTTTCTGTCTCTGATCACAGCTGTTTGTTGACCCAGCTAGTAACTGTTACATAATGCCAAACATGGCCAACAGTTCGCCTTTCAGCTTATCAAATTGGAAGCCCTTCAGCTTTCTATCTATAATATCTACTTATCGGCATAGTTTATCACATTAATCAGCTCTCATATCTTGTATCTGGGGCACAAGCGTGTGGCTGTAGTTACATTGTTCGACGGGTCCAAAGTCCGGAGACTATTCACGCCATTGTCGTTCTTCGATTCAGTGACGTCACGCATTTATATAATCTAATTTTGTTTCGGTCAGACGACAAATTTGTTTCGGAAACTGCGCATTTTCTAGCGGCGCGTTTAGCTACTCAAATACTCTATGCATATACATATATGTATATACTGTCTATAATATACTATATGTTTGCTTGTGCGTGGTTTGTATGCCAGATTGTCAGTGTCCCGGTTCGAGTTATTAACACACATTAACTATATGCACACAGCTTGGCACATGATAAAAAATACTCGACGCTATATCTCAAATGTCATCAAGCTAATTCACAAAAACAAATGTGGAAAACAGACAAATGAAATGCGCTCTGAGAGTGGAGAAAATGAAAAGTGTAATTGTACGAGAACTATTACATTAAATTCAGCATTCGCCTGGGGCTTGAACTATGAATTCTCATTGTTTAGTGGGCCAGAATGAAACGTTGACTAAGACAGCTTATCCATTGACAACTGATAACGTATAGTATTTTTGTTTTATTTTTTATATAAATAACATCAATTTTTCGTGTGATCTTTAGCTAAGACACTATAAACAGAGGTGTTTAAGAAATTTTCATCATGAAATTTAAATAAACTAAATAACAGATTCATCCAAAGAACTAGGCTGCTTTATTATGATCTATATAGAAATATTAAAATATTAATATATTAAAATTATTTTTTATTATTATTTTTCATAATAAAAGAAAAATATATATATAATATATTTACTAAAAATTGCTTCTAAGGAGTATAAATTGTTTAAATTAATATTTTATATTAAATATAAAATATTATAAAATAGTAAAACTTATCGAAATCTGTTGAACAGCAAAATATTTCATGTAACAAAGGTAGTTTTATTAAATTTTATTTATTTATTCAATTTGAACTCCGATATTGTCTTCTTTAAAGTATATCCTATATCCTTTTTTTGATCCATTTCTCCATGAAATGTATATATTGTATTCATATATGTTGTAAGTATCTGTTCGATCGATAAATTGTGCGCATTCTCTTAAACTAACCTTCCTTCATTTGCGTCAAATCAAATCGCGATGCGCTAATTAATTTGCCTGCTAATTCAAAGCGAATGAATATTTAATAAATGTTTGTGTTGTTTTATCAAATTGACAGCATTTATAGAGATACGCCGAGAGCTCTATTGTTTATCTTTTTCAACTTTTGCCAACTTCTTGAGCTTCAATTTGCATTCCGAAAAGCGAAACCTAAATCCCGCCCAGATTAAATATTTACTATAATTTGTGCTGCTACCGTTTGGAGTGGATTCGCTGTTTCTGAGACTTTTAAATGTATTTATTTTGTTTATTTATTTTTTATTTATGGCATTTTTATGTGCCATGAGCTTGCTAATGATAAGAACTGACCATAGTTAAATAGGAAAGAGCTCTCGCTGCTCTGTTTACTGCAAATGTTCAAAAATTCAACTGCGAGATTTTCGTTATCAGCTTTGACGCTTGTAGCTAATTATTCGGTACAGACGACTCAACAGTATTTGATGGCAGCCACGCGCACAAAACAAACGAAGAGTTCAATTTCAGCTGATTAGAGCACACGATAACCCATATGAAAGGTAATGGCTATTGGAAATGGGAATGTGAAATGGGATCAGCATTATTTAGTTTGGCACGCTCTGCACTGCGTTTGTTCTCTTGGCATTTTGCAAATGGCAAATGCATTTTAATGCTATGCGCACGCCTAATTAATAGGATATACAGAAGATATGTGCTCAAGAATACCCTGTTAATGCAGAATTCTCTACAAGATACCCAGTAGTTGTGAAAATATTATTATATATGTATAAATTTTGTGCTCATTAATATAATATAATATATGTTATAGGTTATAAAAGGTAGATATTAATCAAAGGAACTATACATAACTAAAATCATATGTTTATACAGTATACCCTGTAATTCCAATTGTAAATTCTTCTCTACAAAGACCTTTTGTAAAACATGAAGGGAACTACTTTATTTATACAATCTTCTCCTTTTTTTCTTTCTTTTTTTTTGTATTGGAAAAGACTCTGAATTCTTGCTTTGTTAGCAAAGACAAAGACAATGAATACTTATAGACTAAAGAATACCCTATTTGTTAGTCTTAGCAAACTGATCAATATAGTATTAAATTGACTTTTAGCATGCAAAAAAAACGAATTGTTTGACTTTTAGTACAGGGTATATTCGCCCATTTTTGTGGGCATGCCACAACACAAACTGGCAGCTGCTCTTTGGTACATTTTATTTTGGTGCCGCATATTTATTTATATTTCTATTTTTATTGAGTTTTTCACGCGTTGCGAAAAGGAATACGCAGAAAATTAACAAGCGCGTGTTTTTCTACTTATATGTATATGTATATAAAGATATATATATATATATATATATATATATTTAGGTATATATGGAAAATTTATAGCAACAACTATATGTAGTTGGGTGTGCTTGGATATACACACATTTTGACGTGGCATTTTTATTTTTGGATACGTGGCAACAGCAAATGAAATTTTCCTTTTCAGCTGATTTCGACAGATAATTCTCTAATGAATTTTCTTCGTTAAAGGGCTAGCTCTTTCTCTCAATGAACTTTAATTTGGCTTTGAACAAGTTCATCGGCTAAGTCACCTAGCCGTGACCTTAGTTTCAGCACCAGACAGACCCCAATAAAACACAATCACACAGACGCTTAAGGGCACCACTAATCACACACACACACACAATACGATTTACCCATCGCAGTATTGGAAGCCTCTTTTCACTCTTATCAGCTGGCCATCACAGCAAGCACTTCAAATCAAACCAGTTCGCCCAGCTCCGGTTTGAACCAGTTGCCGCCGACACCAAAGCAAAGAAACAAAATTAAGCAAAATAAAATTAAAATTGATGACGACGCGTGGCTAAAAAAAAAAGTTAAAAGTCAAAGAAACGTTTAAGTTTGTTTTGTTTTAAAAGATTTCTAGAAATCTTCTATGTGCCAAATTGTTCACAAATCGTATTTGATGTTGAAGTCTTTGTATCTGAGACTCGCTCAGCTGTTGGGCAGTTCAACAACAGTTATAGACGTCATAACATATTACCATATAATGCAATAAGCAGTAAAAGGCAGGGCGTATATGAGGAGAAAAGTTCTATCTGAGCATAAACTTTTTTATATGCATACAATATATATTAGGTTTTTTTTTTTATTTTTGGGAACTTATATATATGTTTATGCTCAATATAAAGGGTTCAACTATAAACTGGTTTTATAGCTAGGAATAATTTGAGTTGCAAACGCTATGAAAGGTTTTTCCATAGCCATGACTTGACGTCACATATTAATCTATATACTAAATATACTATATAAGCAGCAGGAAAACTTTGGAATTAAATTACATTTGATTTATTATTAGAAAACAAAAATCCGGGTTCGAAATCATTTGCGTGTGTGTGCATAGTATTTTTTTAAATTATACTAATCTAAATTATATTATAGTTTTTAGTTGCTATATTAAGTTTTCAACAACAATATTTCGTAAGAAAAATGATTCAATATAATTAGTGAATTTATTTTCTGAGGAATGGTTTTTTTTTAACGCGAAATAGAAAAAACCCAAAAAAAACCACAAAAACCAAAAAAAAAAAACAAAAAACAAAAAACTAATAAAAAAAAATATTTAAGGGAAACTAATTAATTAGACTACAATTTTAATTTAATATATATATATTTTATATAATATATATATCTATATATATATATATATATATATATATATATATATATATATATATATATATATATATATAACAAAAATATATATATCTTATATATCTTAATGCATATATGTATTTGAGATTTATATATATATATTGATTATTTGGAATACATCAAAAATATCTATACTTGATTTATTATTCGTTTGTTTCAAATTGTTGTATATTGTGTGTATTTACTCATTCTCTCTATCATGCTCCCATTTTCTTGCAATATCCATATATGTTGTCCTATAGAAACACTTCTCCTACTCTACACCTTGTGACAAATACCAAGCTAACGTTCTATTGGTCATTAAGTTATTGAATAATCTATATTTATTAAAGGTTGTCCTATTTATAATTAAGATCAAGATCAAGCTAACTCAAAAGATTCTACATAAAAATGTCCCGTATAAACAGGTTTAATATAATTATTATTATTTTAAGCTGAGGAAGATAACTACTTCAGTTTGTAAGAATAGTTACGAAGTAATTCTCAATTCTCAGCGAATTAATTCAATAAGCAATCTTTGGTAAATTAGCTGTCCTAGATTACATGTATTCGGGCTTCAATCTAGAATACATGTAGTCTTAACTATATTCCGATAGCTTCTAGCTAAAACAATAGGCTACAAAATTGTTGTCTGAGGCGAAACCCACTCAACAAAATATGCCACCAGCTCAGTGCCAAGGTCGACAATGTTGTTGAATGTTGTTTCACAAACGCCAAGTTCCAGTGAGAACTAATACTTATTAGTTTTAGAGAACTCAAAAACTTTTTTTTTTCATAATGCTATAGTTAATTTAATGAGGCTTTATAGCATATCAAAGTCCAAGCAACAACCAGAAACAACGATTCAATATGTGTGAGTGTGTGAGCGTGTATGTGTGTGTGGGTCTGTGTGTTTACCAGCTGATAAGCGAGAATTTCTACAATACATAATGTAGGCGTATAAATATTGTCTGTCTGCGTAGATTATAGAGCATTTCATGTATATTTATATATATATGTATATGTATATGATGTGGAAGGTAATATACACATACATATATAACAGCGAAGCAAACGATGTCTATGCAAGCGCACTCGGATACAGTGGGTGCAAAGTCTCGTTCTGTGGCGCAGTTAAACGAACGAGTGGGAGGGGCAGTGAGGGAGAAAATACAATATTGAAGGATAACCAGTACACATATCAAAGACATTTAAATTGATCATACTTGAAGTGCTTTAAAATACCTTTAAAAGACTTAAGCGAGATTTGAAATGAAATATGAACCTTTTTGTTATGTGATTCTTTTTTTTTCTTTTCTCTTTTCTTTAATATCATCACTGGGTCACTTTACAAAATTTGTTTGCTGCACATATATGAAACTTAACTGAAGAAACTAAAAATTCATTTACCCTGTGAAACTATGTATTGAACACTCACACTCTCTATCTTTACATATCTCCATATCATTTCCATTAAAAGAAAAAGAGTACAGCACAGTGATTGTGTGCTGAGATCTCAAATGGAAGCTGTCTGCTCAAAAGTTTGCTGCATTTCATTAGGTTTTACCTCACATTTCTCACTGTGCATATAAAATATATTTCACGTCATCGAAAATGCCATCGATTGCGCATATAAAACATGTGTTTACTCGAAAACTATCGAAATTAAGCATATATACGACCATTAGCTATCTTATCTTATCAGCAGTGAAGAATTCTTTGAAACCGAATCGAAATTCGTGTGATAAATATTGCGAGTGTAGTAAACAAACAATTAACTGATAAGCTCCAAAACAATACGATATACTCGTAATTAGCAGGTGAATTTTGCATTATTATTTTTTGTTTCGCTTCGAATCAATTTTATTGAGTAATCGAAATTTGAGACCTTTCCAATTAGCTGGAAAATATTATTCACTTGAATTACACATATGTTATTTAAATATTATTGTTATTTGTTTGCCTAGATGCAAAAAATATTATTGTATTATTTGCATATTGTGTGTGTGTGAGTGTGTGTGAGAGAGGTTTTGTCGTATTTCTATTTCTGTTTGGCTGCGCTCGATTGGGGGGCTCGCCTAGCGAACTAAATGCCAATGCGAGACGTCAATAACAACAGTCTTATTGTTGTCATCGGTTGTTCGGGTTGTCTGAGGTTATCATTCAGAGAGTTCAGACTGCGAGAGCGACAGACAGACAGTTGTTGATGTTGATGTTGTCGTTGGTTGCCTGTCTGTCTGTAGATTGCGCAAGCACAACAATGTCTGCCACGTTGTGTATCTGACAGATACATAACTGTAGTTCCTAGAAAAGAGGTATACGCTAAGAGGAAACCCATGCCAAAACAAGTGCAAAAACTAAAGATGTCTGTTATCAAAGCTGATTGACTAGCAAGTACCCTATAAAGTCTGTTCTGTATGCATACTGCCATGTATCTAAATATTTATTTTATGTAATATATAGTATATGTACTTAAAAGACAGACGCGCAATGAGACAACCAGGCAGATCAACAAACATTGATCCACCTGCATGCTGAGTAAAATATATATACATATGTCGAGTCGTCACAATACTCTTGTTATACTCGCAGCCTAGATATAGTATATAGGGTATTCGAAATGGTCAGGCCACACGTTGTTGACCGATCCAAAACACGCCACACACACAAAAAGCGGCTATCAAAACAAAAGGCAACAGCAAGCCAAACAAGTCTACTAAAAGCCAAAGAGATTTTTGTGCTTATTTTTTTTCTCTATTCTCTGCTTTTTTATTTTGGTTTTTCTGACTTCCAGTGTCCGGCGCTGTTGCTAAGTGCCACCAAAAGCAAAAGCAAAGGCAGCACACCAATGCAAACCGCAATTGGTGTTTACATACACAAACGCAGACGCATACAGCACACAGACAGTCAGAGGAGACAGCGAGTGGGTGGGGGAAGGCAGCAAAACTTGTCGGTCAACTGCAGCGGTGCTCTTCGCTCACAGATCGTGCGCGCTTTTTCCCTCACACACGCACACGCAAACGACACACACAGACAAAGCTAAGATAGCACCGCAAAAAAACTGGAGCCAAAACAAAAACATAAAAACACTGCGCAGCGTGGGCGTACGCCGACGAGGGGCGTATTGCAGTGTCGATTGAAAAGCTAACAAAGAAACAGGGCACAAAGCAAAACAAAGAAACGGCTCGACGCTCGAAAGCTTTTTTTAGCCCAGAGAAATATGCAATGCAAATTTCAATCGCATGACAGCCAGCACAAAAGAGCAGCTGAAAAGTATGCTACACTTTTTTACAGATTGAATCTGATATTGATATTGATGATATTGATCAACATTAAAAACATAAGGGTACCTAATCAAAATTAAAGCTTGCGTTTAAGTCTTGATAGTAGATTACTAAGTGAACTTTATGCTATAGGCATATTATCATGAGCTTTATTAGGATTGCTTGATCGAGGCAAGGTTAACATCTAGCTAGACGCATCTTCAAGACAAGATAAGGATTGAATTATTGTCTAAAAGTAATTTATTTCCGAATATATATTCATATTATTCATTGAGGAATTTTTTACGAGAGGTAAGCCTTACTCTTATAAACTGAAAGACAGGTAAATGCAATAAACTTGTTTTACATCTTCATCTTTTGCTTCTGTTCAAATTATTTTAAAAGAATTACACTCCATTCTATCTTATTATAATAATAATAATAAATATAAATATAAATAATAATATAAACTAACAGAAAATGTCAAAAACCAATTTTACATACTGGATTATGAAATTAAACTCAGGATTATTAAGATTTCAATTGTATAGAAATTATTGGAAAATTGTCACATGGACAGAAGATAAATTTCTTAAAAATCTGTTCATATAAACTCAACTCAATGAAGCAAAACCATACAAAAGTTTATAAATTTCTCAAATATAGTTAAGAGACGAGATGAAAGTTAAAATCAGTTGTAGCTATCTAAGTCCAAATGTATCTTAGGGCAGCTCAGAGCTAAGCATAGGTTAGAGAAACTTTTTTCACTGCTGTCTCATAAAATGTGTAGTCGTCTAGATGTATATCAAGATTTAAGTCAAGCAAAAAATAAGCCTCTAATGCTAAAGTATTAGCTGCTTTTATTTATATTTAATATTCTAAGAGTATAAAAAAAAAATAAATAAAAATATTCTAAGAAACTCATTCTCTCTAACAAAATACAGAAAATGTTCTCATAGTTTTAGCCTAAGCAACCGCAATGTGGAAATCTTAAAAGTGTTGCCTTCTTTTGAGCGCCACAGAAAAACCCCAACTAAGGCAAATAAATATTCATTGATAAAAATAGCTAAGAAAAGGGGAAATGGGGCTCCAAGGGTAGACAGCGTGCGTGAAAAATTGTTTATAAACAAACTACATGTGTGTAAAGTGTTTGTAAAATAGAAAATAAGAGGGCGAAACGAACAGAGAGAGATATATATAGAGAGAGAGCGAGAGAGAGGCAGAGAGTGCGATTACTAAGAACTATTGTGGCTGGCTCTGTGGTCTTCGATGTTATTGTAGATGTTTTTGTGCTTGTTATTGCAGTTGTTATTGCTGTGGCTGCAGTTGTTATGATTATTGTCGTCCCCGCAGCGAGTGCATTGATCCGTGGACTATCTGCGACATTAACATTGAGGCTCCGCTTGTGGCTGCTGCATGTAAGCAAATCTGTGTGTGTGTATTTTCAATTGCTATGCAAACAATCAATGTGGAATTTTTCTCTGCTTGAGCTGAATGAACTGAATAATTTTGATTTCATCTCGGCGATAAGCAGCATTTTAGGTTGTAATATGGGCTACAATTGAGGTAGGTTATTTGTTGCCTACGTGACAAGTCGTACAGGTAAGTCAAGTAGGTTAATCAATGACAAAGTGTACCTGTAGCCATCAACCACCATATGACACTGACCCGCTTAATGCTCTATATATATTTATAACTAGTTTTTATATAGCAACTCTTGAGACTCACCCGCTGCGCAGCAGTTGAACGCCTTTGAACAACATTTCCACTTATTGTTTTCCCTTTTTCCTTATCGCCTTTCACTTTTTGCTCGCTTTCTGTTTCCTCTTTTACGCTCAGCTGTTGCAGCTGCCAATTGAATTGCGTTTAATGAATTTATTTCGTAGTTTAATTTGATCAATTTGCGAATGTCTTAATGCGAATTTATATTTAAATAAAACTGCAGCAGAACTAATTGAAGAGACGTGGCGCGCTTTTACCTCTGGCTCTCTGCTCCCTTCGCTCTCACACTCTCTCGCCCTTTCTCTCTCTGGCTCTACGCGTGGCACTTGTTGCGCTTCAACAACTGTTGATGCTGCTGTTGCTGTCGCTGCTGCTACTGTTGGTGCTGCTGCTGGTGCTGCCGGGGCACTTGTTGCTGCCTTCACACAACAAACGAAACTGAAACTCTACGTCAGCCTGTGCGCTTAAGTAACAGATGTACTACACATTATTCAGAGTATTTGTACATACATTTTAGTCAAGCATTTCTCTGGGTCTGTGTGTGTGCTTGAGTTTATTTTGCTCTCTTTCTGTGTATTTTTTATGCAGCGCCGGCTGGCTGATAAGATAAGCGCCATGCCCACATCGCCTGCCGATTGGCTTCTACATGCCGCCCACCCCATGCACCAGACGCCGCGCCTTCTGCTGCCATATTACCTCAGCCAGCTCAGCTTAACTCAGCTGTTGCCACACACCCACAGAGCCAAACACACAGACAACTAAACTCTCTTGCCCCAGCGCCAAATTCGAATGTTTCCTTATCGATGGCTGTGGCCTGTGGCCTAAGAGGCGGCTGCCCCGCTTACATCATTGATCAGCCGACCAGAGCCAGCAGCAGCAGCCACGGCCACAGCAGCTTATCTTTTATTTGTGGTTTTGATTTGGCATACCCTGTAATAAAGGCCTTGAGAAAGGGTATATTGTAGTGGAAGCTTATATTAATATTATAGATGGATAGCGAGCGATGTAAAAATTTAAATATTTTGTTTCTACTAAAAAAAGTTGATATACCCTGTTCTAAGACCGTAAGGAAAGGTCCTCCAATCGACTTACAAGGGGTATTTTAGCTCACCTAAAATAATGCACCAAATATGTAATCCGAAGCTTATACCTTTTATAACCATTGCTTTCACTCTTTGTTAAATATATTAATAAAAAACCTCTTTTTGGTAGCATGGCTCACAACTTTTAGCTGGACTCTTCTAGTTTTTAAACATTTTTTTGTATAGGGTATCTGCTGACCGTTCACTAAAAACACACATTAATTTGCTATATTTTGTTTTATATTATTGAATATTAAAATGTTTATTCTTCTTCTTTGCAGAAGGAAGACAACATTAACAGTATACCTTGTAATCGGCAGCTGTAAAGGTATTTCAAATATCATAGCAACTAAGCACTTTTAGATAACATTTTGCATAATTTATTATGTATTCTATAAAATATGAAATACTTCTTAAGTTGCTTGAAATACTACTTTTCTTCATTCCTGTTCTTAAAAGCTACAACAAGGAAGTTAGCAAAAAAATAAAATTTATAAAGAAAACATTTGTTGAAATGCTGAAATGATGTACAGGGTATATATGGTAAGAGTTACTCCCCATTTCGCTCTTCTGTCAAACATATTGCGAAATAGAATATGTATTTTTAACGAACATTTATATTAATACTCTTATTTGCTTTAAGTCCTGTGCAGGGCATTAGCTAATCGATAGTTCTTAATAAGTCTAATTTTCCTTGTATTGGCATACGCCAAGCTTATCAATTGATCAGTATCGAAAACATTTATTATTGTTATTCTCGCTTGCAATATGGCATTCTTCAGTTGCCCCAATGTCACATTTAATGGTGTTTTTAATCAAAATTTATACCATGAGAGCTGCCTCCGTTGCCTGAACTATGGTCACACACGCTGCACTTGCATAATGAGCTGTTTGATATGAGAGAAGCATGGAGAGCAGAGAGGCAGTCAGTTAGAGCCAAAAAGAGAAAGAGAGAAGTAGATTGTTGATGACTTATCAAATGCTGATTTTGCAACGCTGCAAAAAACCAACTCAGCCAAAACGAAACTTGAACCCAGGCGATAAGCCTAATCTGCAAATGAGAGTTGTTTCAGCTTTTGGCAAGCTTTACTCTCAGTGCAAAGTGATTGTGGAAACAATAAAATAAAATTATAATAAACAAGACCAGAAAATTGGAATGAGTAGAGAAAGAGATGTCCATAAATGACACTATGAAGATTCAGCAGATCAGACAGACCAGAGTTAATGAAGAATAAAACTAAGCCATTCCATTGCTGAGGGAAAGAAATAACATAAATGTAAATAAAAATATATTTTGAAAAATATAAATATATTTTACATTGGAAACAATTTTCATGGCAATGATTTAAAGCAATAAGCCCCAGAAAATAAAAACAAAAAACTACTCCACATTCCTTAAAATGATCTCCATCAAAAAATAATTGAAAATCTTATTGTTTTTGCTTTTTTTCTTGAACTTAACGCACTATTTATTTATATATCTTTATTTAATAATAATTACCTGCGTATATCATAATAATGTTTCACATAAGTAATTTCACTTTACGTTTTAAATACAATCAAATTTACACGAGTCCATTTCTTCGCATACATACATATACACATATATATATGTAATATGCATATATCTATTTAGATGTATATATCGCTTAGTTCTCTTAAGCACTACGACAATAATTGATATATATATATATATATATATATATATATATATATATATATATATATATATATATATATACTATATATTTTTAGTATCTTTGAGTTAAGAATTAGTTGTGAATTAACTATACAATAAGATTTTGGTAACTATTTGGTTTCGGTTAACGGTTTGCGAGGATATGATCTGATGGCTCTTAACTGTGGCATTATTCGTATTCCTTATCTTTGTTTTGCTGTGAAGCGTTATACATTTATAACACTTATGAGTACCTTATCTGTAAAACATTTAAATTTGTATTATTCTGAGTTCAAAGCATGTCAACAGATTTCATATACTTAGCTATATATATATAGACATATGTATATATATATAGGCTCTTCTTTAACTCAGATATACCCTTTCTCTGCTCTAGTTCTCTGCATCTATAAGCTTATCAACTAACTCAACTAACCCAACGACCTGTGTCATCGCAAAGGTACATTAATCGAACTTTTTGATGGCTTTACCATCCCGCTACTATTTATACAGACTGCAAAAGGAAATTTGTGTTCTGTGTTCTATTTTGGTTTCATGTATTTTTCTTTTTTAAATCTTTCTTCGAAAAATTGTAAATCATAAAAAATCTCTGTATAAAGTTGCGCTTCCATCGAAGTCCAGTTCTGTCCAGTTCATCATCATATCATAAGTATTCTCTATTTTTATATTTTTTATGCTTTATTGTCTTCAACGTTTGCCGTTTACGAGTACTAGTACTGAAAATGTCCATATTCTTCCTTTCTATTTTTGATTATTCTTATGTTGCTTGATTCGAAATCGAGAATTTTAAATTATTTTCTTTTTTATTCTGTGGATTGTTTCATAATAAAAACCTGTTGCAGTGCTTTTGCGGAAACCGAACTTGAAATTGGATTATGTTTGTTTTTAGGATCTGCTAGAGTGAACATAGGTAAGTGATTGAGTAGATCAGATCAGATCAGATCAGAGAGCTTAATACCATCTTAAAAATTAATCATATATAATTATTTATAACGTTTATTTTTCTTTCGTAATTCTTCGATCTCTTGTAATAGAATTTTACAACCACTAAAACTATTCACAGCAGTTTATATTTTTTATGTAAGAAAATACTTCCAGTGTGTGTATGAATGTGTAGGCAGAAAATATTAAAAATTAAATAATTTGCGGTCGAGTAGAAGCAAGTGGCTGTAGACAGTGTTGGACAACGAATAAATGATATTTGCTTAGACTATAATTCGAGGATATTATTTAGAATATCACACATGCTATGCTTCTATTTTTGTTTTTTCTTCTTCTTTTGGTTGTCTGTAAGTGTGTGTTTAGCTTGAAGTATATTTTTGGTATTTCTTTTAAGTATATTTTTGTTTTATTTGCAGTCAACAACTGAACTAGTATTTTCATAAATATTTCGACTTGATTAACTTATCTTTCACATTTGAATTAATTCTTATTATTATTACAATACTTTTGCATTTACACAAATACATATTAATTTTGGTATATTTCATCTGTGTAGAGCTAAACTGAATATATATATTTATATATATTAAGTTTCCTTTTTATTATTGGGCATGATAAGTTGAACTTGAAACTGAATGCTACTAGGTAAATAAAAAATAATGAGTTAAACTCTTGGAAATGCGTTTGGTTAAAAGTTTCTTTGGGATTACACTACGAAAAGCGTTAAGCAATTAAAAGTTCTCATGGCTAGGCAGGGTATACAACTGGGTTATATAGAGTATATATAATATATATGTTTAGGGATTCATAAAGTTAACAGTTAACGCCTAAAAACAGTTTTTAACTAAATGCTACGGCAACAGAAATGACAAAAGATTATATGTTTTTTTTTAACTCTCTTCAAAAACCCGTTTTTAGTTCAATTGTAGCTCATTGTACATAGTTTAGTTGTGTGTAGCTGTATGTGTGTGTGGGTATGTATTAAAATGTTATTTTAACAATTTTGGGTTTCATATATTTCTTAAACTTGTTATATAATATTTTATTTTAAGTTGTTTTTCACTTAATCTTAAGTTTCTTTAAATATAAATTTTGTTAAAATACTTAGTGTAAATATATAAATGTTTTTTTCTTTGCGCTATCTTCGCAGTATATATATTTATATATATGCAGCATATTGCTATATATATCTTTTTTCATAGGTATTTCTTTGACTTGAACCCTATATTTGAAGGGTTTGGCTTACCCTGGCCACACACTTGCTTATCTACACATCGTAGGAGTTCTTTTTGTAGTTTTGCTTTCTGCTTGTTGGCACATTTAGATGATTGCCGCCCAGTTTTTTGAGGGGCGTGGCTGCATTTATTGTTGTCGAACGCATCATCATCATACGCATAGTCATGGGCTTATCCTCCTCGTCCTCGTCGGAGAAGTCGCTCTGGGTTTTCACATGACCGCCCAAAGCGGGCCCACTAAAGTCATTCTCATCATCCTCCTCTTCGTCCTCCTATTACAAAGATCATATTTTATTAAGAAATTTAAGCAGAATATATATAGAATAAAAGTATATCTTAAAAACATAAAGATCTATAAATTACACATATATTTATGTTCAGCTTATTTGTTATTAAGCACAAAACATATGGACACGCGGCGTATGCGCAATATCACAAAGCTGCAAGCCGACGGCAAAAGCTCTCGTAAACAACCAACAGAGGGCGCTGCACGCAGCGCCTCCAGTGGCAGTTTTCTTTACTAAGAAACCATAACAGAACTTTAGTAAACAAATACTACAATATTTTGTTTAACAAACTCGTTAGAATACAAATACAAAAACAACAACAAAACAAGAGAACAAAATTGGAAGTATTTGGATTTACATGTTTGTAGATTTCATAAATTTGCAAAATAATTTTTACTTTACCTTCTGGAATTGTAATTCTGAACCGTCTTCTGAGCCAATCGAAATTATTATTTTGTTTTTTCTTTTTTCTTTTGCTACAGCCCTAGGACTAAACATTGAGCTTTCTAGGTGAGCGTTACGTGTCTAAACTTTAGTTTATAAATATTTAGCTTAGTTCATAAACATTGCACTAAACTAGTTTGCTGGTAAATAATTGTAATTGTTTTTTCTCTGTTTCACTTTTGAAGTTTTCTTTTGGTTTTTGTTCTTTGTAAAGAAGGCGCTGACGAGTACTTGTTATCGAAGTTAATCGCATATCGTTTATCAAACTCTATTACATTTAAATGGCATTGCGATTGTTTTTGTTTTTTGTTTCTTTTGCTACTGTTAAGTTTTTACTGTGCGTCTCTAAAAAGTATTCATAGTTTACTTAGTGGCGAATGCGGATCGGTTCGAATTGTTACGTAACGTATGTGCGGTTTTTTGCTTTTGTAGGGTATTTCTAGTCAGGCAGACGGCGCGTGAAATTTATCCTCACAGCGTGGGTGTCAGGCGTTGCTTTTTTACTGTTTATTATTTTTTAAGTTTTTTTTTTCTTTTTTGTAGTTTTCTTTCTTTTTGTGGGAGGCTACTTTTTGAGTTAGTTATGTTTAAGGTTAGGTATCTTGTTGGATGTGTTTAGTACTTCAGTTTCTAGTTCTGTAGAATATAGAATATAACACAGAGGAAAGAGAGAGAAGAGAGTCAAGAATTGTGTGATTAGCAGATAGTTAGGGGAGCGTGTGTGTTGCTGGATAGATTGTTCTGCGGATAGGTAAACAAACAACTTACTTCAAAGTCTCCAATTGTGAAGCGTGTGGCCGCTAATAAATCTTGCGGTGGCATATCCGGACTCAAATTCTGAACGACATTAAGCGCGTGAAGAATGTAAATTTGTTTTCGATATATTTGTTGAATTTTTTTGGTTTGTTTTTTGGTATTTTTAAAGCGTTATTAATCAGATAGAGAAACAAGCGTAAATGTGTGGGATGAGTCGTTAAGTGAGAGAAAGACACAATTAGTTACATTTATAGTACGATAGAGAGATAGGTAGAGAGAGTATCTTAGCTTAAGTTCG
This sequence comes from Drosophila leonis, assembly GCA_035045365.1. NCBI lineage: Eukaryota > Metazoa > Arthropoda > Insecta > Diptera > Drosophilidae > Drosophila > Drosophila leonis. Next base: position 4,447,626 of record JAWNPC010000110.1, read on the forward strand.
TATCAAAACAAACACAACAAATAACTTGGACCAAAACTTAGATACAAGTACTATGCAAAAATAAAGAATTTCTCAAAAAGAAAGCATTAAACCAACTGTAACTCACATCATCATCGTTGTCAATCATTTCCTTAGTTGAGGCGGTTGTCTCATTGCGTCTGATGGAGCCCTGGTGTATGTCCAGATCCACTTTGAGGCACTGGAAGCTGCGCATGAGGAACACAATGGGCATGGGTAATACACCAGCCATGATCATAGCGAGGGCAATGCCCATAACCCAATTCGGATAATCCTTCTGTTCAACAACACCCTAACAAATAAAAAGAAAACTTTTATAGTACACCAAATGAAAAAGCTTAGCAGCAGCTCTTACCTTTTCGGCATTCCAGGCACCATATGTGGGATTACGTATGACCATAAAGACTACAGAGGAGACCAAAATACAGACCATGATAACTGGGCCAATATAGCGCCAAGTCATCTGCCAATAAAGGCCGGGTCTATAGCCCGTCATCTGATAGATGTCCTCAGTGAAGCTGTATGAAAATATAAATGCTATAGCTTACATCCATCAATGAACTATCAAAATTACATACCGCTCATGGCCATAGATAAAAATAACTGCGATCATTTCCATTAGGGCAACTACAACCAAACCAATTGTACCGGCAAAAGAATCAAACATCTTGAGCCAATATTCACCGGCACCTGTGCAGAAGATGAAACCGACAGTAAAGCAGAATAGACATACCACACCAGTGACATGTTGTTTCTTAACCCGCTTGATGATGTCTATGTCGAACAACGTGCACAGCATCCCCTCAAGAATGCCAATCTGTGAGCCTAGCCCAAGCGACAGTAACATGGTGAAGAACAACACGGCCCAGAAGGGCGCGCCTGGCAGCTCGACTATAGCCTGCGTAAAGACAATAAATGCCAAGCCGGTGCCTTCAGCGGCCTGTAAAATGCACAAAACGATAAAGAGATATTTTAGTTATATATATTTGATAATGTGTGCAGTAGTAATAAATATAGTAATATAAAATCCATTGAATTCTAAATAGGAATTTCTATATATTTGAATTTAATTATCTATCATTTATTAACATCGTCGTCATCATTATCATTTTTATTTATTATCATTATCATTAGTAGTCATAATCATTTCAGCATTATGACCATCATCATCTTTATAGCGACCATTAATATTATTATCATACCAGATGAAGAATAAACGTCAAAGGTAACCCATCAGGAGTATTACTATTCCCGATAAATATATGTTAGCAACTGACTGGGTTATCGAAAAGTATAGATATTATATATTCTATAAGATTTATTATTTGATCAACATTAGAGTTCAATTGATGAGCAATGTGAATTTCGTCGTGAACTCTGTCGTCATCTCTCTTCAGCATGGAGGCGATTCGTCTCACAGTTGAAAACTTTAACCATGAGCTAACTATTTCGGATTGTAAACCAAAATCTTGTCGTAGATTGGTATATAATGAAGAAAGTATAGTCGCCATAGCAACCAGTATAGAAAAATGCACAAAAAAATGAAATTCTCATGGAAATGCATCAGAAATTTGACATCGCACTTGAAGTAGTAGCATCGAGTTTGAGATGGTGATTTGAATGATCAACTTTTTAGTTTGAACCATTTTATTTTTATTGTAATATCTACATCTCTTGACGGCAGTGAAATGCCTCTTTTTGATTGACTCCCTATTTATAAGGCTTACAAATTTGAAAAAATAAGGCTTACGAAAATTCTGTAGTATTTTGTAGATTGGGTAATAATGAGTTTTGAGATCGAAGTTAATTGAGTCTTAGACTTCTATCTTTAGAATTCTCTTTTTAGAATTATTTGCATGTATAGAAATCATTCTAAAAAGATAAACTTTAACTGACAATTATACCACTATTATATTACTTACATTGTCTAGTTCATTGGAGAGGCTGCATTCACTGAGATGCAATGCATCGAATTCGGTGCTATTGATCTTTTGCATGGCCGCTTCGTAATCCTCGCTGGTGGCATTCTTGAAGGGCAACAGCGCATTCTTGACCAATATATCCGTATTGCTATAAATAGAGAGCGAGTGAATGGAGGTTTATTGTTGGATAGCTAGCTCAAATCGGTTACAACCAGCATTGCAGACAATAGCTCGATACCTGGGCGCCACCTACACAAACGGGTCATGCAAATAGTTCAAGAGCAATTGTCAATAATGCAAGGGACGGGCAAGTGGGGACACAATGCAAAAACCTGTGCAGCGCCCATTAATTGAAACAAATTGACAAACAGACGGACCTGATAGACGAACGGACAGACGAGCGCGTATCGATTGGTATATCAATGAATAAATAACAAAGAGAAAGATGGACAAAGCCGCTATCCAATGCGGTTACAACTGGCTGATGAACGAGTACACAGACTGACTGACTGACTGACTGATTGACTGACTGACTGACTGGCTGACTTACTAATCAACAGACGGACTGGCTGACTGAGTGACCCACCCAATATAAATCATTGAAGCGTGCTGTTGAACTTGCAATGACCTGACCCCAACCCAATAAAGTAGAAGAGTTTCTGTGAAGAGTGAACGACTAAAAGATACTACGTACTCAGCGCTGCTTACACAACAATTTACTTGAGCAACTAGTTAATATATAAACTTCGAGGATGTATTAGTGCTCATAGGTTTGGAGTACTTAAATTGGAAATTTACACTTTAAGTTCGTATGTTATTTTCTGGCTTGTATATCCCTAAACAATATACCCTGGATTAACTGAGTTTGCATTGGGTGCAAGGTGTATGTACTCACCTGGCCACACAGCGATCCACATTGACGGTGGCCTTGAAGCCGAGTATAGCAAAGATGACGACACTCGCATAGATGGCGGTGACTGCATTGCAGACAGACACCAGCAGCACATCTCGGACGCAGTTGTTCTTTGGCGTATTATAGCTACCGAATGCAATCAGCGACCCAAAGGCTAAGCCAAATGAGTAAAATACCTGCGTGGCCGCATCGAGCCACACTGTCGGCTCCAGCAGTTTCTCCACCTTCGGCGTATACATATGCATTAGTCCGGCGCCGGCGCCTCGCAGCGTGATGCCCCGTATGAAGAAGATGGTCAGCACAATGTAGGGAAAGAGTGAGGTGAAGTAGACCACTTTGCCAGAGCTCTGGATGCCCTTCATCACAATGAAAAAGACGATGGTCCAAGAGAGCAGCAAGCAGAGAACAATCCACCATTTGAGGCCGCCGGGCTCATCCATCGAGGGAGCCGCATCCAAGGTGGTTCTATACCAGAAATATGTTGTCTCTGAAGACTTCGCGCACTCCTCCAGTTCGAAGCCACTACTGTTAGTGGGACAAGTGGACCAAGGCAGCGGATACTGAGCAAGCAAAGAGAGAGAGAGAGGGAGAGAGAGAGAGAGTATTAGAACTGCAGATAGATCCGATTAGATTAGATACTCACTCGAAAACTATTAAACAGATAGTAGAAGACCCACGTGATGATCACGTTATAGTAGAGCGCCACGAACAGCGTCACAATGCACGAGGAGATGCCAATGCCGCCCAGCCAGGGATGTATGGTGTTCCATACGCCCAAAGCGCCCAAACGCATGCGCTGCCCCATGCCCAGCTCGATAAGGAACAGTGGTATGCCCTCCAATATTAACATGATCATAAAGGGTATCAGAAACGCACCTAAAAGAAATGGAAGTCCAAGTGCTCATAGATTTTTTTTGATATATAATTGAATATTATTATTTTAAGTCTTATTTATATAAATTTATCTATAGGTAAGCTCATGTAAGTGTATTTGCTATTCGTTGCATTTATTTGTTGCTTCATTTGCTTTTTGTCTCGTTCGTAATTGAATTAGAAGCGTGAGGGATTTAAGCTTGGAATGTGTCTTTCAATAAAAATGCGTTGTTTGGCACGAGGCGCTCTAGTCGAACCCGCCCCACAAAAAAAAAGAAGAAAAGTCCCCCAATTAAGCTCTTCCGGCAGGCGCACAAATTATGTACGAATAACCCTTGCCCTTCAACCCCATCAGAGCCCCATCGGCACCCCTTGAACGAACGACCATTCGAAAGCTCTGCAATTAGTTCACATTAAATCTCATAATGTTATTGTTGCGCATTTGATTAGCTTTAGCAGACACACGATATCGACTCTGTATGTACATAGCGGACAGGAGCGGAGTTAGCACTGCCCAGGGCCCAAAAGAGCAAATCGATTTGGTACTAACAGTTCAAGAACTTTGTGGGGAGACATTTGGCATATCTATAAGGTAAAGTGAAATTATCGTAGATAAATATGAAAAATAACACTGATTTGCTTAATTGTATTTATAGGATTTTTTTTAGTCCACAATAAATTGCAAACTTGAATTTGATTATAGATAAAAATATATATCTAAATATTGTAGTATACCCTTTGAGACGTGTAGTGATACGTAGCATTGATCTGTGTATCAAATATTGATTTCCAAAAAATATATATTTGAAAGCTTCACAAACAGAATTTCCAGTACTTCTCTGTCCACTTACAAATTATATAAAATTACTTATTCGACTCAATGGCAAGTCTCAAATGACCCTAAAATATTTTTACGATTTTTATTAACAGTTATGATGCTACCTCATCTTTTTTCTCAATCTATGTAGAAATCAAATATTTGATTTCATTCAACTCTGATTTATGGCTCAATATAATGATACTCTCTGGGATTTTGTTTTGTAGTTAGTTTTCGCAGCTGCAAAGTTCGCATGCGCGAATTGGCATAATATTTTAGCTCCGCTCCTGCACTTAATTGACTGCACCTAATATCGAGCAGCTGCAGCGAAAGTAATTAGCTTTATCAAAGTCGAACAGGTGACGATTGGCTTTAGCTGGGAGTGGAACTGGGATTGTAATTGGAACTCCCCAGGGTATTTGTTTGCTATCATCGGGTTGCCAAGTGCGCCGATTGACTGGCACACGATTTTCTTTTTCATGCCAACCATTGCAAATTTTTGGTCGTTCGTCGACCGACTGTTACCGGAGAGACTTTTGGGGTAATACGATAAGCACTTTATAATAGCAATACTACTCACCGCCACCATTCTGCTGGCAGAGGTACGGGAAACGCCAGATGTTGCCCAGTCCAACGGAATAGCCAATAATGCTGAGAAAGAACTGCATCTTGCCACTCCAGGCGGCGCGATCTGGCTCACCAGGTATATCCACTGATTGCACCGAGTTGCGTTGGGGTGCAGTCAGGACAATGGTCACCCCATGGGTGCCATCGCCCCGCGCTCTCGTGTTCAGTGGCGCCATTTCGTGGCCGTTTCGCGGTGCATCGACGATTTTCGTGGCAGCCATCAACGTTGACAGTTAACTCTATGTCTTGGCCTTTCCAACGAACCGTCTTCAACTGCAAGGACAACAAAAATAAAAGCAATTTAATTAGTTTTTCTGTCAGCTTACGTGGTTTATGGTCGTACAGCCGAGCTGGAATGAACAGCGAGTACTCAGTCTCTAAAGAATTGTGTGCCGCATGACATATGGCAAGGCGAGTGCGCTGTTGCATGTGCCACAGTCTAAAACACGAGCCCAATCATGCTTATTATACCCTATATTCAGCAAATTATAAAGCTATGACTCAGCTTGTGCCAGTCATAGAAATCTTTATAAGATGCAATCAAATGTGGGTATACCCTGTTAAAACTTAGAATCTAAAGCGTAGCTTAGTGTGGATTAAGGAGAGTAAAATCTTATATAGTGCAAAATTAAATGGGTTTTGATGAAATTCAAATAAAGTTAAGTCTTAAAGTATAAGTAAAGGAATGTCATAGTAAAATTACTAAATTGAGGCTACTACTAATTGAGGATCTGAAACTCGAAAGAATGAACGAATTCAAATCATTAAGAATTTAATCATATTAAATTTTATATATTTGATATATAATTATTTTATATATTATATTTGATATCTAATTCTTTTATTGTTACTTTAAAGGAAATCCATGAGCATAGCTTGTCCCTTAAATATATCAAGCATGACTATGAATTGTTGAAAGGAATTATTATTATTTGTTTTGTATATATTGAAGCATAAAATCTAGTGGAAGTTCAATACGTTTGGTTTGTATTGTAGTTTTAAATTAATTGTTTTTTCTTATCACATAGTATTTTCAAATCAGTGATCAGACTATGATGCGAAACAAATACTGAATTGGTCTTGCAGTAATGAAAGCCATTGCTTTGTGTATTTTTTTAGGTAGTTAATTGAATATTTTCTTACTTTTATATATCATTAACGATCTTTGTAATATTTGAGCTATTTTAAATACTACAATCATGCTCAACTATATTTTCAACTATATATTGCTCAGTTATATATATGTATATATTGTGCTCAACTGTGTTCAGTTAACTGCCTAAGTTGAAGTATTTACTTATTTATGATTATATTATTTGAAACCATCTTTAAATTTTTTTTAAATATATAATATATTTGAATACTAAAATTCAACGTTTTAAAATGCAGCTCTTTTGTTACAATGAGGATGGATTGGACCTGTTTACAGGGCATCGATTAGTCAATCCCTCTTACTTTCATATACGTTAAAGTTATATTACATAGCTCACTCTATCTCTCTCTCTCTCTCTCTCTTACTCGCTATCTCTTGTTTCGCCACAAACATGCACACAGCATGCAACTCTTTAAGGACACTCTGGATGTTTGATCAATAAGTTACCCAGAGTGTTCTAGGTGTGTGTGCGTGTGTATACATTCGTGCGCGTGTGTTAGTTACTCATGAATTTTATATGGAAATCTGTTATAGCTTGCCATTTTTTGGTTCGTCCTTGAGCTGTGCTTTCAAGTGCCTTGGCGCGTGGGCGTTGCTACCGCCTGACGCTTAACTCAATTTGCGACCTAACTGCTGGTCCATTAAGCAAAGTTCCTTTTTTTTTGTGTACAATTTATGCGCCAACTTGTGCACTTAAATTTATTAACTAACTTAGTTAAGCTTAAGTAGTTGGAACTTTTCTGCTGGCAAACATCTCTTGTTGTCTATACCTAAAGCTCAAATGTCAACAGTTTCCCATGAAAAGGTCACAGCTAATTAAACTACACTCACACACAAACCTCTGTATCTATGTTTGTATGTGTGTGTCACAGTTTGACAGTCACTGCTGCAAGTTCATGCCCTGCCATTAGCCCAAAACTGCACTCAGAACATGAAAACACCCAACCTCAACCAAAGAGTCTCTGATAGAAGGTCGTTGCAAATTAAACAAAAAGCAAAGGGAACACGTACACACACAAACAGACACATACACATATGTAGCCTTATACATATGTTTGCATGAGTGTATGCGTGTGTACATACATATGTACAGCTATGTCTATGTATTGTGTGCTATTTACTTGGAGGCTCGTCTCGCCTGCTGACGTAGTAAAAATTGTCGCCAGCGGAAGTCCAAGCCATGCGGAAGCAAAAGCGCCAAAGAATGATACAGAGAGAGAGAGAAAGATAGGGAGAGAAAGAGATAGAGAGTGAGAGAGAGAGAGAGAGAGTAAACAGCCGTAAGAGAGCGACAGAGCGCACACGGTGTGGGTGCGAGCGTGTGTGTGTGCAAGCAGCTGTGCAGCAAGAAGCAGCAGCAGCAGCTGCTGCACAAATGAAAGAGAAACTCACCACAACAGACAGAGACAGAGAGAGAGTGCAAAGTACAGACTGAGGAAGAGTGAGGGAGCCAGAGCATGTTAAAAGCTAAGCGAAAAAGCTTTTATTTCGGCGTCCTGCAGCGACAGCCGCTTCATTGATGGCAAGTGCGCCTCGCTGCGTGTGTGTGTGTGTGTGTGTGTGTGGGTGTGTGTTGGTGTGTATGTGGGTGTGTGACTATATGTATGTGTGCGCAAGTGTTGGCAACATTGCGTATACGTAATGCGCTATGACGTCTTTGGCTGCCTTAAACAAACAGCCAGCAGCAATTGCGTATTTAGTGGAAGTTCCGATAGATCTAAGAGGGGGAACGGCGGGCGGGGCACTAATTCTAATAAATTATAATTATTCATGATTGTAACTGTTTATGTTAAGTGGTCCACAAAAAAGTAACAAACACAAAATAGCAACAAAGTTGAAAACATTTTGCATTGAAAATTAGTTGTTTGCTGAGCAAACACCCTTGACCTAGTGCAAACAAATGTTGTTGTTGTTGTTGTTGTTACAATAGTTGTTGTTGTTATTGTTGTTATTGCAGCTGCTGCTGTTATTGTTGTTGTTATTGTTAAAGCACTGCTGTCCTTTCTGGCATGGCCTTTCTATCCTTTTCACTCTTTGTTGATTACACAATCCCACTTGTGTTACGTAAAGCTGAGCGCAAAAATAAACGTCCTGCAATAGCCGAGCGCAGCGGCTCTGGCCATTGTTGTTGATTGCTTTTGCTGCTGTTGTTATTGGCTTGCTGAGATTTCTGCGTCGCAGTTTGTTTTTGTTAAAGCCACCTGACAGCGGACCCACTCCTCAAGCACGCCCGACCGGCGTTTCTGTTTTTTTTTTTTCTAAATAAAGCTCAAGCTGTCAAGTCGTTACTATTCGCAGGACACGTCTGGCCCTGGCCCTGTCAGCGCCAATGTGTATGTGTATGTACTTTAGCCACTAAGAGGTGTGCAAAACAATGCTTAAACAATTTTTATAGGAAATTACTCAATAATAGCCTGCGGCCCAAATGCTTTTTTATTTGCACTCGGGGAGGCCAAGCGGTTGTCTACTCAAATATTTATTTATATATCTATACTCTATAGCAAGCAGTATATATATCAATATGTAGATATCCTGCTGACGTCCAATTATATAACAAACGAAATGCAAACAGATTTATTAAACGCAAACGGCACAGCGAGCTCTTTCCCCGCACAGAAATACATTTTAAATGAATGGAAATTTACCAGCGTGTAACCCCTAAAACAACGTTACCTACCTACATCTACATATGTATACCTTTTACACACACACACACGCACAAACGTGATGGCAAAAAGCTTGCCATTTGGCATTTGTGTTGGTGTCTTTTTTGGTGCGGCTCAACTTGAAAACGAGAATAAAGGACTATTCGAAATTGCGTCGTGCCAAATATTATATTAAAAACAAGAAAGCGCGCTCCACGCATGCAATGCTCGACTAGCAGCTATCCTGTAGGGATAGCTAGAGTAGGCGACAGTTCTGAAATAATTTAATAGATTGTGTTTATTGAATATGCATTTCTGAATATGCATATACAAATCATAAATATCTATGTTACGGGGTTATATCTATATATTTCAATCAAAAATATTATAATATCTTTAAAGCTGACCTTAAATAATCGTTATGGGAAAATATACAGAAATATCAAAACGAAGTTTGCTACTAAACCTAATCTATAGTATTTTCTAATCATTTTCAAACGTCATGATAGTATTTTAATATATTATTTAATTCATCAAAAAAAAATACATAAAATATCAATGTATACGCATGCCAAACATCTATTCCATATACTAAAAAAAACATTATTATTTTAGTTTATATTAAGTTACCTGAGCAATACTAAATGTTTTCTTAATAATAGATATTGAATGCGGCCACAAGTATTATTACTATAAGTCCTCACATATCAAATTTAATAGTTGCTAATTGCTAAGCCAACTTTAATATTAACATACTATATGTATTTTACGAAAAGCTGCAAAATGATTTATATAAAAAATTTAAAAAAAATAAAATTTAGAAAAAAATAAATTATATGTATACATATATAATAATAGTATATTATTAATAATATATACATATATAATATTCATTAAGAAAATAATTATAATATTTTTAATAACTAAAAAATACGTTAATTATATTATAAAATAGTATTTTTTAAATATTAAATTTATTAAAAAATTTTATTTGAATAAGCATTAATATTCTAAAAATCTCCTATAGATATTTGCCTCAGTGGAAATTGTCTTCTATGCCTTCTTTATATTAGGTTTGTGTTTACAGGGTATTTAAACTTCAACCCCCTTGCAGCTTTTCGAACCGTAGGGTCTGTACGGGGTTGCTTTAAAGCTGTTGTCGCTGACTCCGTCAAGTTTAAAGCACATACCGCTAGACACACTCTCTCACACACACTCAAACACACACACACATAGACATACAAATTTTTGGATCGGAAGGGTCGTCAGATGTGGCACACGGGGGAGCCTGAGTGCATATGACATGGCGTGTTTGTCAGAGCAAATCGATAAGCGAATTGAGGTAAGCGATAGGGCTATGAGCATGAGGGAGATAGAGCCAGCTAGATAGAGAGCGAGACAGTTGTTTGAGTCTTAACTATTTTACATAAATCATGTAGTTTGATTGCCTGTAAAATGCATTCAATTCATGCAATCGATTTGCGCATTTTTTATGGCTTTTTTCGAATTTGTAATTGCTTCCAGGGCCCGCACAAACACCGTCGCTGTTGCACTTGTAAACAGTGCCAATTCATGTAAATAGTTGCACATTTCCGAGCTATTTTTGGATTCGACATATTTTGGCATTTGCTCGGATTAGCTGGCGGCACTTTTTCAAAACTGTTTCACTCAAATGTATTACAAACGTTGCAATTGGCCTTTGCTCTTGAAAATATATTTACTCTGTTGGGACTGTGCAGTATGTGGGTTAAAGATTAGAAAATTGCAATATATTTATATATAGATGACCTTCAAAGAAATCAAGATATATTTTTTTTTTTGCTTCTTTACAAAAATGAAGTTTGCTATTATTTTAATTATTATTTATATTCCTTTTGTTATTATTATTATATTGATTTAATTATTGGAAGTTTTCAATATATTTTCATGCATTATGACCTTCGTCTATTATAATCCATAAACTAGTCTCAAGCTCGCACTCTAGTGTCTGAGGTTATTTAGATAAGTTATTTGACGAGGAATACGAAATAAATTTGGTTCTAAACGATTCCCTACATATCTTACAGAATACATAAATATAAGTATAAATATAAGTAGATTTGAACTATTATTTGGTAGTAAATTGTTTAAATATAAAAAACAGTCTATGAGTTTTCATTTAAATTGAAAATTTTTTTATATTTTGTAATTTATTTGCAAGTGTAAAAATATTTAAAAATCTCTTTGCCATCAAAAACTAATTGATAGCTGTATATATTACACTCACAACCCAATGCTGAATGTCTTTGAATCTAACATCTCAGAATTATCATCACAATTATCGATTAGATGGTTTTTCAGTTTTAAGTGGCGTTTTCCCACTGTAAACTGTGTGTGACGTAGTGGCTTACGTCCCGTAAGGCTTTCACTTGTTCTGGTCTAACAATGAAAGCAATTCATTTGGCGCCGAAAATCTATTTCACACACACATATATACATATATATAGTCGATGGTAAAATTCAAGTGCAGCATCGACAGCCTTGCCTCCTTCTGCCTGTCGTCCCTCTCGCTCTTGCTATTTTTCTTTTTCTGGCCTTGATTGTTGCAAACTACACCCGCATTGGATGTCTTTGGCTTCCTGGAAATCTGAGTTAGTCTCTGTCGTAGCTGGCCATGGACTGGACTGGACTGGACTGGTTGGAGCCACTTGGCTCTGCTTAAACTGCTTTGAGTTTGACTTTAACTGCTCTATTCAATGGTTTTGTATTTCATTGGCTTGCTGTTTTTTTATGTTTGTTTATCCCTAATCGTAGTCTATTACAAGTTGCCAGAATTCTTATGTAAACACTTGCAGCTGATGTGGCTGTGGCTCAGCTGTTAGGAATATGGAAAGTTTTCTTTGAGTATTTGATAGATGCTTAACAATGGAATGTTCATGGAGTCTTCTGTCAATATTAGGTCTGACATTAATTGCCCTTTTTACCATCTCTTACCTGCTAAAGTCTGTTGGAAATCTGGAACTAACCAAGTAACTTAAGTTAAATGAATATCAGCTGTTTCCCACTTTTAACTGACTTAATACGATTCTATGGAAATCTTTCGAAACCAGCTGATATATGCCAGACAAGGCAACTAAAGCGAAACTATATCAATAGAATAATGTCGAGGAACAAGTAAAAGTGATTCATCACAGCGGTAAATACGCTCGGGAAAAGCCAAAAACTAAAGAACCAATGCCTTATATAGCGGCATGCACTTTCGCTCTCACTCTGCCAGAGGCTGTGGAAGGGAGAAGGAGACATAAACTGAAATTTGCCAGGGCTAAAATGCAATCAGCCAAGCACAAAGTTCACTTTCGTATTCTCTTTTTTTTCTGTCATGTTTTTTTTGGCAACTGTTGGGCCGAAATTGAGGATGTGTATCCAAGAGGAAGGGCGATTTGTCATGAGTGTGAGCTTTTAATTTATATTCCACTTTTTTGGGCAGAACAACCCCCAGCCAATGCCATTGCCAGCCTCAATGCAATTTCCCTTTACCACATCACGCAGATGAGAGCAAGAGTGAAAGAGAAAAAGCGCAAGAGAGAGAGAAACAGTGGGTAAGGCAGAGGGAGGGACGGAGGGAAGTAGGTGGGAATGGATGACAGACGTGAAAAGCTTGCGGGAAAAAAATGAAAATTGTTTTTAATGCATTTCATTTATAAAGCATTTCCATGTCTAAAAACTGTTTATGTTTATGACTTATGCAAAAGTCAAGAATATGAAGTTCACACAGTAGAACTGTTAGATAAATAAATAAATATAGTATTTAAGTTGAAGTTTATACAATTGTTGTAGCTGCTGCAACACGTGCTGTCGCCGTCGAGACATAAATCTGACTCGATTTGTAATGTTTTTACGTTTTAAAATGAATAAAAAATAAGATAGAAAAAAAAAAACTGCGACGCGCATGCAAATATTTGCTGATTGTTCAACTTGTATTTTTGGAACCGCTTTGCTTGCAAGTATTTAAATATTTCAAATGTAAAAGCAAAGACAATTCGACTAAAGCACGTGCATCCCTTTTGCTTATATGTGTGTATATGTATGTATGTCTGTGTATATGTATTTGCCTCTCCTCGCATGTGCTGCGTGCGCAGGACACGTCAGGATAAAAGTGCTTCGAAATGCTATGCGCTATTTCATCTGTGCTTCATTCTTTCACTTCTTTTTCCATGCGACAACGTACCAAACTTTGAGTTGGCTTAGCTTCTGGTTTTTGGGGCGGATTTTTCCTCACTCAGGACACGTACCGCTTTATTCGCCTTGCTGGCCAAGTTCTTTGGCAACTCGTGGAATTTAATGCACACAACAAACACACTCAGAGGAATTTCAACACCTTTTTCATATACCACGCAAAATTTACGTGAAACTTTGTTTTGCTTGGTACTTTTTTTTTATTATTTATTTTTTGAAAATTAATTTTTTATTTAATTTTCACGTAGCTTGACTCAATTTTAACGACCGTCGCTTTGTGCTTTCCGTTGTAAACTGATTTTTCGCTTGGCGCCGAGTACCGAAAATGCTGCCAGTGCCATTTAATAGCGACTGCTCTGGGGTGCGATATGCGCTTCATTCGATTTCATTTCCATTCCCACATTCGATAGCTGGCCGTGGTGAAAAGCGCGCGAGCAAGCATTGCCACCACAAGCACCACCAGACCCACCACCACCGCAAGCACCACCATCATCTAACAACTGGGAATTGACGCACACAAACGTCGTAGGACTCTGGCATGGAAATTTTTCAGTTCTAAAATTATTTTGGCTAGCCTATTAAAATGCTCAAGCCCAAAAAAAGCACACCCAACCGCTATCCATGGACATAGCTTAGCTTTCAATGTGTATGTGTTAGTGTTAGAAGGCAAGTGACTCAAGGGAATGCTGCCAGTGTCCTTTATTAGTGCGCAGCGTAAGAGAAAGAGAAATCAAGAGGTGGAAAGAGAACAAGTGAACTTACAAAAATTTATGAAATCTTCAAATTAATCATATTAATTTTAAAAAATAAATTATACATAAATTAATAATTATTTTAAAAGAAATTCAAAGTAAAAACGATCTTTTTGCAATAAATTATTATATAATAATGTTTTAAAAATATTATATTTAACAAGTTGACAGAGTCACAACGGCATAAAATCAGATAACAATAAAAACAAGGCATATTAAAAAAAGTTGAAGTAAGTTTTAAAAATACAAACAATTTTTAATAAATTATGAACATTTATATAAATTTAATAAAATTTTATTTAATTAACAATTAACGGGAAAATGTGTACATATTTATACATGCTTTTTATTTGAATTTAAATTTATTAAATGCTAAAAATATATTATTTTCAGCGCTTATTTCATTGTGAATATGTGTTAATAAGATTACTCTTTGTAAATATGTACATATAACTTTAATATTTTACAAAATTATAACATTAGTTTTGCATATTATTTATTTTGCAATATAAGCTTGATTGACTTTATTCAAAATAAATTCTTAAAATAGCTAATTCAAATTTGGCGCGCAACATAACATTTATGCAGCTTCTAATTACATTCATTCTGTTAAGATAACATAGTTCAAACAGACTGTTAACTGACTGCCTCAAATACTTCTTACAGCTCACGATAGATGGCGCAGCGTGTAGCGCCAGCCGTCTTGTCAACGCTCGCTGTGACTGGTCTCCGGGTAAACGTTGCGCTGTGATTGTCGAATTTCAGTTGTTGTTGTCAGGCGCAAAATTTTTGTCTCAATCGATTTTTTTTATTATATATTTAAGAAAATAGCATTTAAAGACAAGCAAAAAAAAAACAAAAAAAACCAACGAACATGGACAGGTAAGTGGACATAGTAGCATAGCAATGAATTACTTATGCATTTGCAAAAACACATTGTGGTTTTTCTGTAACTCGTTTGCAGTTTACTAGACGAGGAATTGGAGTCGCTAGAGGCGATTCTCATGGACGATGTGCGCATTGTACGACTTGCCAGGTAGGTCTCCCAACTGTGTAAAGTCCTCTCTACATACTATATATGTACTCTATACTCTTGGTCATTTCCAGTGGCGCTGTGGACATCATTGAGACAACGGTGCTGCCGCTCACCGGCGAGGAGGATGACCAGCAATATATTTGTGTTACGCTCCAGGTGCTGCCCCCACCGGGCTATCCGGATGTGAGTCCAGAGTTTAAGCTGCTACGTCCTCGTGGCTTGGACGATGCCCGACTCGAGGCCATACGCAGTGCGTGCAATGCAAAGATCAAGGAGTCGCTCGGTCTGCCCGTCGTCTTCGATCTGATTGAGGTGGTGCGCGAGCATTTGACCGGCAGCAACTTGCCCAGTGGCCAGTGCGTCATCTGCTTGTATGGCTTTAGCGAGGGGGATGAGTTCACACGCACCGAGTGCTTCCACTACCTGCACAGCTATTGCTTGGCCCGGCATTTGAATGCGCTGCGTCGCACCTACCAGGAGGAGTTCGAGAAGCTGCCCGCCTGGTTGCAAAAGACTGCTGACCCCTTTCAGGCTCTGTGCCCCGTCTGTCGTGAGCATATACGCGACGAATCCGACAGTCTGAAGTGCGCCATGCCGCCCTCCGAGCTGGAGAATGCGCCCGACTTCAAGGTGACACAGGAACTGCGCCAAATGCAGCAGCACATGTCGCAGCTCTATCTGCAGCAGAAGAGCCGCGGCGCCATCATCGATGCAGAGGCTGAGGCGGGCACCGTCATAGCCATCGAAACGGAGGAGGATGTGCGTCGACGTCGACTTCGCGAAGAGGCCGAGGCAGCTAGGAAGCTGGCCGGCACGGCAGAGCCAGCTAGCAGTACGGCCACCCAGGCCAAGCCCGTTGTCAGCAGCTTTGCTCCAGTGGTGCAGGAGACGCAGCGCGTGCTGCCGGAGCCCACAAACAACAACTATCAGCATCACAATCGTCGGCATTATCGCGGTGGTCGGCGACATCACAATCATCATCATCACCATCATCATCATCGTGGCGAGGCGGCGCAAAGCTCTGGCACAGCAACTGGCGGAGCTGGAGGAAGTGGTGGTGCGGCTGCTGCTGCTGCTGCTGGTGGTGGAGCTGGTGGAGCTGGCAGCGGTGCGTCCGCTGCAGGCGGCAAACAGCCAAAGGCGCAAACTGCAGGCAGCGGCCATGCCAGGTGACAGTGGCGCAGCACCTGGATGCTGCGTCTAACGATTCCAAATGAACTAAAAGACGCAGCCCTGATGCTAACAATACCAATGCCAGAGCTGTTGCCCCTGCTTCCGCTTTTGCCGCCCTGCTGCTAATATACAACAACAACAACAAACATAGCATTTCGACCCATACTTCGAGACCCGCTCCTAAGCTTTAATTTATATTTTTTTTTTTATATATATTATTTTTTTATTTTTATTTTCGTTTTTTTTTTGTTTGTGCAACACTCGATTTCTGTGAAAGTTTGAGCCATGCGTTTGGCTCAACTCCTGATTGATTGCTTTATTGATTGACTGGCTGAGCCAAGAGGTGGGCTCAGGTGCAGACATTGACCTGCGGATTGATTGATGGACTTATGTTTAGTTTAGCTGTATGGCAAGCGTGGTTTAGCGAATCTCAATTGATCTACGAATCTCTATGTATATTTATGTATTTAGTTGTATCTTAGATATGTATATCTATATTTGTACTTGGCTTACAAAAGACTTGCTGCAATTATTATTGCCAGCGATATTATTAGGGGGTTCCGTTGTAATAGACGATAGTTATTAGCAGCACCAACTGGCAGCGCTGGCGTTGACGTACACACACACACACACATAGAAACATACACACACACAGAAATACACACACACACTTTGATATTTACTACAACGCATAAACTGCAATCCGCACTTGAAACTTTAGCATAAATGTTTAACTAGTAACTCTTCCCCCTCTCTTCTCTCGAAACTTTTGTGAGGCAGCAATTAGCACAAAAGACAAAGATACAAAAAAACATAAAAGACAGCCCTAAGGCACAATATCTATAGTTGTAGGCATGTCCTCCTATTAGCAGCGCCATTCTAGTCAGTTTTAGATGACAGAACCGAGAAACACAACTAACAAATACATAACACTAACTAGCAACCATATAGATGTCTACGTTTGCATTCACATATTTAAATGTCTAATTAATTAAATGTTTATGTGTAAAACAAGAAGACAAAAACAAAAAACATGCAATTCATGCGGTTTGTAATGCATGTACTACGAATACCAAATTTCAATGTGTCAAAAACAAATACAAATACGAATCTCTCATAAATTAAATAAATAAATTCAATTCCATAAAAAAATATATTTGTCTCTGTGATTTATTTAAAATCGGTTACGTTTGTGGAATTGTACAAAGCAGAGGAAGATAGATCAAAAATTACATTGCATATCACCATGGCCCGCTAGGTGCGTTGCCAGGCAATGTCATTTCAAAATTTCAAAGAAAAATGCAGCTGAGGTACCAGGCGATCAGAAATCAACAGCAAGCGACAGAAATCAGAAATGTAAAAATCCATTGCATACCCGCATGGGCAAAAATGTTAAGCGTAACATAACAGCGGCTGTGACTGTTAAGCTGACCGCGTTAACAGTGTATGATTTCATTGCATACCCCCGTGGGGCGCCATTGTCGGGCCACGTAATTGCAAAATTTCAGAGAAAAATGCAGCTGAAGTACCAGGTGATCAGAAATCAACAGCAAGCGGCAGATATCAGAAACGAAAAAATCCATTGCATACCCGCATGGGCAAAATGTTAATGAAAATGTTAAGTGTAACATAACAGTGGCTGTGACTGTTAAATTGACTGAGTTAACAGTTGATGAAGAAATATAGTAGAAACAAATTCCGTTGGATTCGTGAAAGTTAACGGCTCCAATTGAATTTGAAAAAATATGCATAAAGCTTTAATCAAATTGTAAAAATGATAAAATTGAAAACAACGATCATATTTTGTTATTAATATTTTTTTGTAAATGTTTATTTCACGTTTGAATTGTTTTATTTTAATAGAATTACAAAAAACGTTGAATGCATTTCTCTCGTTTTGTATAACAAAATAATTTAGTATTAGTATTATACAATATTTATATAAAGGTTCTGCAGGTTTTTATCATTTCGGTTTCACTCTATTAAATTAGTTATATGTTCCACTTGCATATACAAAACAAAATTAATATGCATTACAAATTGTATGTGTGTGTGTTTGTTTGTCTTATTAACTAAATATTAATTAAACTTATAGTAATGACTTTTAGTATTTAATTAAATATTTTTTTGTTTTCGTTTCCTTTTATGCGGCTTACAAGCTTCACTTTTACAATTAGTTTTAACAGAACAAAATCAAATTTTAACTTAAATTGTTTCCTTTTTATTGGGTTTACTTTTTTTTTGGTCACACACAACTGCCACGCCCACAGCTAGAAAGCGCCCACAAACTGGCGATTTTGTGAGCGCGATCGATGACTGCAGGAGCTAATGACAGTGTGCAGCGACTTACAATTCGAATGTTTTTTGCTTTTATAATTTTTTTTAATTTTGTTAATTTTTATCATTTTTGTTTCATTTTTTTTCTTGTTTTTTCTTCTTTTTTTTAAATTTTAGTTTTGAATTGCCTTAAAGCACTTGGAGTGTATTTTGCATTTTTTATAAGTATATACAAATTATAAACTTGGAAATCCATATTTAAGTATAACTAGTAAATAGAAGGCATTAAATATTAGTAGTAGCAAAAGGTTCTCATTTTAGTTAGTATGACTTGTCGTGTTTAGTTTTCTCAACTTTTGTGTGAATAGCTTTTTACTTTATAACGGTTGCTATAAAAACTAAATTTTGCATTTCTCCATTTCTTCTGTGTGTCTTTTACGCTTTACCAAATTTTTCAATATTCTTGGCGCTGTTTCATACAAATTTTCATTTTTTGTATCGATTCGTAGCGCCGTTTTGAACTGGTTTCTGTTGCTACATTTTCTATATCAATGTAGTCTCTGAGTTTGTTGAGTAGAGAGTCGAGGGGCAAATTCACAATTGGGTTGATTAGTTGAAAGAACTTCAGTGCGTGGTTAGTAATTTTAAGAATTGTTTTTTCTTTTCTTTTTTGTTTTTGTTTTTAATTTTAATTGGCAACTGTTGCTTCCGCCTTAAAGCCGGAACGGTTCGCGTTTCTCTGTGGGCGTGGTGCCGCGCGATGTACGCCGCATCGTCGAGCTGAACGTCGGCTCCGCGGAGCTCTTGCGCGGCGTCTGCATGCCCGAGGGCGTGGAACTGCCGCTAATGTTGCGCCTGTGAAAATGATATCAATTTAATATATGAGAAATGGTTTTCCAAATATTTCAAAGAATATAAAAACTTTAACAATTCAACAATTAAGTAAAATATAGATATAAACAATAAATGCTAGCTTCGGTCTACCGAAGATTGAAGACCTTGCAGACATAGATGTTAAAGCTTCAACAGTTTAAGTTATACAAAATTAAAAAATAAATTATAAAAATTCAAATTTAAAGAATTATTTGCAATATAATAAAATTCAAAAATATAT
Source organism: Drosophila leonis (assembly GCA_035045365.1). NCBI lineage: Eukaryota > Metazoa > Arthropoda > Insecta > Diptera > Drosophilidae > Drosophila > Drosophila leonis. The sequence continues at coordinate 4,467,161 of JAWNPC010000110.1, forward strand.
TGATTATAATTTCAATTAAAACTTTGAATCTGGTTAAGCATTTTTCCATCTAAGTTTTAAATATGAAACTTTAATTTTGAATTAGGTATTTTTTGGATTCAGACGGACAGCTCACATATGTAACACCTTCCGCAAGATCATTTAACAAAATCAAACTTAAAGCATTAGTTGAGCTTAGAAGTTAGCAAACAAACGAGGCGCTTGCAGTTTGACATGCACTGTGCTTACAATAACGATAACAAAACTTGAAACAAAAAATATATTTTAAGTATAATAATTACTTGCTACAATTTGCTGAAATAATTTCTACTGTGGATATATTTATATAGAGCACTCTCTATCTCTATATATATCATATGTTAGCATATATATAGAACTTTACCCCAAGCTGCTTGGATTGGCAGACGAGCTGGTGGGCGATGATGTTTTGGAATCGTTGAGGGGTATCTTAACCGGTATCCGTGATGGGCGGCTTTAGTATATGTATATATATATGTTCATGAATAGTTAGCATAAGTACAACCATAACCGAGAATTTAAATAGAGACTAGCTTGTAACTTATTAACTCTAACTTAGATTTATCAAATAATAATAATAATAATTTGTTTATAATAATGTTATGTTTAGTATTAATTTGTTTTTCACTCTTTTTATTGGGCATTACCTAGGTGGTTTGAAGCCGAAGCCTGTTAGTGCTGGTATACTGGATGATCTACTCATGCCTCCATTGCTGGTATTTTTTGTTTGTTTCAGGCACAAGTCGGTATATAGTTTTGGTATTTTTTTTGATGTTGCAGTTAGTTGCATTTCAAGCATTCAATTTCGATATGATATTCAAGCCAATTCGTTTTGTAAGTTAGCAATTCAATAATTGTTTTTTGGATTTCGAATGTTTTTTTTTTTTTTTTGGATATCAAATGTTTTTTTATAGAAGCCAATTTGTTGTGTGAGTAGCATGTAGATTAATGAGGTTCGAGTATTATGTTGAGTATGTTTCGGTATTATTTTGGTATTTTGTTGGTATTGTTGTTGTGTGAGTCAAAAGTTAATGCAGTAACCGAAAATAATTTTTAAAAAACAAATAAATAAATTAATAAAGTTCAGATGTTGATCAAATAAACCGCCCACGCTTTACCCCAATTCATGGAATTTAACTTATTTTGTAGTTCGAATTCTTACCTTGTGGGCGCTGGACTTGCCGAACCGGATGCGGTTTTGCGTGTGATGGTGCTGGTGCCATTGAGCCGGCTGCCCGGTGTGGCTGCCGTGGCTACAGACAGACGAGCCGGCCGTGGTGTGGTGCCGGTGCCGGTGCCGCTGATGGTGCTCGTAGCGGATGCCTTACGCTGTGGTATGCGCGAGGGTGTATGATCATCTAATAGATTTGCAAGAAATAGATTATAATTGGAGTTAGATAAGTTACTCAAGGCACCCACCTGTGCTGTCCAGCGAAAGCGTGGAGCCATGTCGCGACGGCGGCTTGGACCCTTGTCTGCTTAGCGGGCGTGAGTTGGGCTTGGAGCCGGCACGTGAACCACCTGGCGTCAGGCCCGTGCGTGTGCTCGTGTAGGTGACCTTACGCGGCGTGTAACGGCCCGAGGGTCCACCATGGCTGCCCTCATTGTCGCTGAGCGAATCAGGCGTGCTGGCCGAAAGCGAAGAGCGCGATGGCCTGGACATGGGTATAGAACGCACTGAACGCTCGCGTACCTGAAGGAAGGTAAGAGATTCAATATTAGTATTGTATTTCTAGGGGTATTCGATGGTGCCCCCTGCTACTGGCCCTGTTGCCATCTGATGCGTTTTACTTCCGTCTGCTTCCTCAGGTTGAGTTCGACTTACCCAGTGTGTGGTTGGATGACAATGAAGCACGTGTGGACTCAGTGGTACCGAGCGGCTGGTATTGCAGCGCACGAATACTGTGCCGCCGGCGCCCATATGTATGGGAAAGGCGCATGGGACTTGGTCTTGTGCACGGATTTTCTCAAATATTGGCATTAACTCGGCCAAGTGCTCATCAGCTACATATATAGAAATAAGTTGTTTTTTTTTTTTTGGTTGGCATTTTGCTCTATATGCTTAAAGCTGACTAAACGGTATATGATCATTTAAGCAAACTGGCCTCAATATAACCTAATCAATGCCTGCACATAACCTCAAAAGAAACCTAGCCTAACAGGGAGCTGTACGCAAATGTAGCTAGCATTTAACTCAAAATAAATGACGCAGCGGAACATAAAATAACAATTGGAGGATTAACAAATAAATATATATATATGTAAAAGATATATACGATATGTATGTAGTATAGCAACAACAATACGTTCAATACAATAAATATATATGTATATAGAATTATATAAATTCTCATGCACAAAAATCAAGAGTCGGCGCGACGCAGCGGCAGCAGCGAGCGAGCATGTAATTGTTTTACTTTTGCTTATATTTTTTTGTTTTTTTTTTTTATTTGTCAACAACACACACAATAAACCCAAAACGAAAGCTCGAAACTTACCTTTCGCATAATCGAAGCCTAACATGGGATATATGTACATTAGAGTTGGGGCATAATAGTTCAATTTCTTGACCAAGTTCAATTTAGCTTGTTTGAGGCGCGAGCAAGATAGACTGCTAGACAGCTTATTATAGTAAATAGTTCAGTTAGTACAGACTTTAGATGGTCGCGAAAGATTCTTGATTAGTTTAAAAGAATGTTTAGTTCATCTTCAATTGACTGTTTGTATAATTGAATTGAATTGTTCACAGATCGCTTAAGTCAGTTCAGTACCTCATGATCGACACCTAAATATCGTTCATTAGAAGTTGAACAAAATGAACTTTTGGTAAGCGCTTGGATATCTCAGTAGAGAGAATGCATTATAACGGACTCAATGTCAACGTTCACAGATCACTGAACAAGTTCAGTAATTTATTTAAATTATTCACTCAATTGAACTTGTTCTGAACTACACAACTCTAATATACGGGATTAGTGAAGGGATTGTGAAGGGAATCTTCTTTTTTTTTTAATTTATGTTTTTTTTTGTTTTTGATTTGTTTTGTTTAGTTAACCCACATCTGAGATAGGTTTGTTGATTTACCTTTATGATGGGACCCTGTCCACTCATATATGGCGGCAAGTTGGGGCTACCGGCGCCATTTTGCGAACTGTTGGCAGTTTGGGCAGCATTGGGCGTGGAACGTCTGGACGTAAAGGCGGCCATGCTCTGTGAGACGCCATCGGCCAATATGAATTGCTCGCGTAGCTCAATGTTAGTGCGTCCCTTGGCTGCTCCGTTAAATGCCGCGAAATATACCAAATGGCATATACACATATATATACATATACAAACACGCATATACATATATACATATATATTTATATACATATATAGATATATACATATATACCAAGCACGCATTTGTTTATTGTTGTATTTTTGTACATATAACAACAATAACAACGAAATTTTGTTACCGCATGGTATTTGTCACAATTTTTTGGTTTTTTGTTTTTGATTTTTTTTAGTGGTATTTTTTTTTTTTTTTGATCGCAGGCGAGTGCATGTTTGGCGTGGACAGGCGGGCGGTCGGGCAGCGCAAGCGGATTTTTGTGGTTTATATGTTATCGTTATCGATTTCGAGTCAACAGAAAATAATTTTTAAAAAAAACCATTTGAAAAGAAAAACGGGGGAAAACATAAAAATTTGATTAGTAAAAACGAAAAACGGTATACAAAATTATTAATACAAAAAGTTCAATTCAACAAATTTGAATAAATCGAGCGCACAACAAACAGAAATTAACGAATGTACGAGGCGTGACATGAAGAAAGTACAGTTACAGCTAGGTACAGTCGACACGACTGTTAGTTAACAGCTATGCCCAACTGTAGCTAAGTTAAGCAAAGAGAAAATACAGCAAAAGTAAATGGAAGCATGCACTAAAATGTACTAAGCAAGATTTTTGTTTTTATTGTTGATCAAAGTTTTGGTTAAGGTTAAATGCTAGGCAATTAGGCGTAGTGGTGTTTCTCAACCCAGTTTACGAAAAAAAAGTACCAAATAAGTAGATAAATACAATGTGTGGTATATGGGGGTAGGAGAAAAAACGCAGAGTTAACATATATAAAAGCAACAAAATTATGAGCATGATGAGGCCTATATTGTGAGCTTAAGTGTGGTTGGGTTTTAGGATAGTTTTTGGATTTTTGATTTCGCTGGGTTATTGTGTGTATGAGAGGCGTCAAAATAGGCGCTGGCTAAATGTCAAAAATTCTTCAAAAATAATGCGCGCTGTTAATTTTTGTTTTTTGTTTTTTGTTTTTATATTTTTTTAAAGCAACTTTTCAACCAAACAAATTAATGAGGTTTTCAAAAATTGTATTTCTTTTTATTTTTAGGTTATGTAGTTTTTGATTTGTTTTTTTTTTTCTTTGGGTTCATATGCTAGTTATATATATTTAGGCACAAAAGTTTGATATTTATTTGTTGGTTAAATGACCATATCCGTTTGGTATTATTAATATGATATTTTGGTATGTTTTAAAAAAATGTTTAGCTTGTATATAAAAAATAGTATAATTAGTTGTTAAGCACAACTGTACCTAAGTTGATGTATGTGAATTATGAGATATGATCAAAAATGGGTTTGTAAGAGAATGATGCATATATAATCTAAGGTATAGACAAAATGCATGAGCTGAGATGGGAATGGAATATTTATGATTATCTTTTGTTTATTTTTTTGTGGTATGGTGGACTACAAAAAGTTACTCTAGAAATAATATGCGATTAATGATTGAAATTTAACAAGTTTTCTCGATAATTTTCGTGTGTGTACGTGTACAAAGTATATTTATATTTGGAACGTTTGTGTGTAAGAGTTTTGAGTTATGGAACTTACCGCGACAAGGATCGTTCTTCTGCAGGAATTCATCCAAAGCGACCCAGCCGCCGCCCACGCGCACCATCACTGTGCTGCGAAGGATGCGAACCAGGCGCAATTTCTGGGAGTCACCAAACTGTCAAGGAATAACACAACAGTTAACAACTGTTAAGCATATGAAAAGTGGAAGTTAATTTAGACTTACTCTATATTTGCCTTCGCCCACTTGGAACACACGGAACTTTTGACGGCACGTGCAGAGCATGACCAAACGTTTGACCTCATCGTGAATTTTATCGGAGTCAGTGGCGGGTTTACGCTCCTGCCAATCGGGTCTCAAAGCGGCAATGAATTCCTGCCAATCAATAAGACCCTCGCCATTGCGATCGAACAGATCCGCAACGGCTTTCATTTCCAGGCCCGATGTATCGAATTCTGTCAAGGAAATGCCATGAGCAAAACTGTAGAAATTAATTTGGTTTCAGAACTTACTCGTATTGAGTATGCCATCGATAAATACATCTCGTGGTATCATGCCATTATTATCCTTATCCATTTTACGGAACAAATCAGTCAAGCGCGATTTCTTGTGGTTCATGTACTTCAGGAACTACGTGAGGTATAATATTTTCGAGTGTTATTCATTGAATGTTGGTTAGATTTGAATAGGGTACTTACGCGCTTGCGCCAATCATCCCAGCTGAAGTTGCGAGCACGCTCCACATCCTTCAGATACATGAGATGCTCATGAAGCAGGCGTTGACGCTCCCATGACAGCATCCAGACATCGCGCCACTTGTTCCACAAGAGTTTGGCGCGTGGTGAACGGAATTCGAGCTCACCACCATTGGAGCTGCTTGAAAATAGTTGTATAGGATTAGCGCCAGTTTAAAAGAGAATAAAATAAAGCATAGTAAACAATGAAAAAAAACAAGCTCAACTACAAAATGCTTAACATACACAAAATACTTAACAGAGCATTTAGCATGAGCGTACAGTTTGAGCTGCACTGAACATTAAATGGTGAATGAAAGATCGAGCGGTCGGTTGGTCACTTACCTTGGCGAGAAACGTGGGCCATAGTGCGGCAGGCGATCTCTGTCGGGCGTATCACGCGTAGGCGTAACACGACTGTACAACCAATTATAGATATATACATATATTTATTGAAATATATATAAATATATATGTATAAATATTGATTTATTGATGATGCAGAGCAAATATTTAAGCAGCAAGATGCATAGAGTTTGATATGAGGCAACGTTTACGTAGCGTGATGAAAGTAGAATCACAAAAAAGAGACAAAAGAGAGAGACAAAAACAAAAACGATCAAATAACGAAACAATATAAACAAATACAAAATTACAGTACAAAAATATGGTTATAGTATTATTTATATTTATGTATACACAAAATAAATAACATGTCGCAGCATTTCCAAAAATAGTGTTGCATAGAGCCGAAAAAAACATTTTGAGAGTAAACAAAGGAAATTTCATTGAGCATTTTGAAAGTGCATGCACAGTTATTTGTTGAAACTATTTAAGAATCAGTCTAGAAACTCAGACTTATAACTCACCTGCCCTTGCGAGCGTTAAGTCCTTGATCGCGCGAACCTTTGAAGCTGTAGAAGAGAGATTAACAATCAAATATTAGACAAGTTACATTACTCGTTGTGGGTTGTAAGAAATCAAAATAAAGCAACAGTTTTAGCAGCAGTGTTGAAGCCGGGTGCTGTGAACGAGGAAGTGTCTGTATGTGCGTGTGTGTGTGCGAAGTGCAGTGAATAATACGTGGTGTTGTAAGTGGCAAAGGATACTAACTATATATAGATACGTTAACAATTATGACTATGTTAAGGCAATAGTTACAAACTATTAACCTTTTCAAATATATTAATTATTAAACTATTGATCAGGAGAAGCACAAGATTTGCTTGAAGCTCATGTTAATTATGGAGTTGTTTGGGATTCATTCCAAGTTCTTGGATGATACATTTGTTAGCGCATTTCGGGACTACATAAGGTATTATTAATATGGATAGAATATTTTGATAGTCCGCTAAATAAGATTAGCCACTATAGACTGAACTAAAGGTACATCAATAGTCCAAGTTTTGAAGCTCATCTTAAACGTGGACATCTTTAGTCGGTTTTTGTAATTCTTGGTCAATGCACATGGTTTGTAATAGATGATATATGTATGTATTTGTATGCAGGTATGTTTAACAAACTTCGTATGTTAGCTCATTTTAGCGCTACATAGAACACAAAATAGCTATTAGAGTTTTGAGTTTTTTAAGAGGTTTAATGTTGCAATGGTTAAGCTAAATGCAAACTTTAACCAGTTGGTAATGTGTGCGTGTGTGAGAGAGTCAGTGTTGGTAAGCGCATTGCGGCTTGCAATTTATAGTGTAGAGTATAAAGTAGCTGTCAAACCTTTGACGTCGCAGCTGACCATCGGGCGACTGTTCACGCAGATCGTGACTGGAGCCACGACTACAGTTGTATATATTTATATATATTGAGTAGTTGTTGCAAGGTGTAGAGTATTGTTTTTTTTTTTTTTTTTGGTATTTTGGGTAGACGATAGGCAAGAGTTTGTGTGCAATACGTTGCAGGGGAAAATATTTGATATTTGTAGCAGTAAAAAATTGGTGAAAAATTGCAATAAAAAATGAAATAATAAATAAAAATAAACTTTTCGTATATACAATAATTTGGGGCAATTTTATAATACTCACACTGGCGTTTTGCCGCTACGTGAAGGTTTGCGAGCGCCAGGTGGCAGTTGACGTGGCTTGCAAGCGCGATCCACTTCGTTCTGGCGGCGTGCTGTATTCTCCATGAACTCTTTGTGATCCTCAATCAGTTTCTCTACAGGCGGTATCTCATCCGGCAGCTGTTCATGTTTTAGATCTACAAGACAGAAGAGACATTAAAAATCGATCACATAATTACTAATCTGATTAACTTACTCAACAGCGTGCCCTCAAGTCCGCTGAGCCAAGCGAGCAGCTCTTCAATGGTATCATCCAGATCCTTGAGCGATTGCAAATGCTGCTCCAGTTTCGACTCGCGGTTGATGGCCCATTGACGCACCTCCTCCCAGCGTTGCTGAATGATCGATAGCCAGTTCTTGATAATGGGTATGGCATCGGGATAGGCCTTGCTAATGATCACCTCCGCATACTCAAACGTTTCGGTCTTCTCACGTTCGCGCACACGCAGATCACGCATGAACTCCGTATGAATCTCCATCATCTCGCGTGAGATCTTCTCATCATCTGGTGCATTCTTGGCATAGCGTAGCTTATGCTCCGCATGATCCAGCCAATCGAACAGAGCCTGGACACTTGCGTTCAGTTTCTCAGCATCCACCAGAGCAACTTGCAGTCGCTCTCCGCGCTTGCCCACAGCATTCTGAACCTCCTCCCAAATGGATTGCAGCTCATCCAGCTGGCGACCCACTTCGGGATTATTGCCCGAACGCTCCAGATCGCGACCAGTCTTAAGCACACCTTGCATTTGTCCAGATCGCTTCTGCAAATCCTGTTCAATGTGTTTGTGATGCTCGCACAAGCCTTGCACCGTCTCCAAATCGCCATGAACTGGTCCGTTCTCATTGAGGCGACTCTTGGCCTTCTTAAGCCAATCGAGCAGCTCTCCAAGAGCATCGCTGAACTGTCCAGAAAGCAGCAAGGCCTCCTCCAGTTTGCGTTGACGTTCAATGCTCTTCGTCCAGACACGCGTCCATTGCTCCTTGAGTTCCAGCAACATTTTATCAAGCACCGGACGATCGCCCTTCGGTGCACGTTCCATGAGGTTCTTGCCAGTACGCATTGTTCCATCGTATACGGATTGCTTGGCGCCCAGTTGGCGATGGGTCTCCTTTAGCTTGCCAATGTATTTCTTAATCTTCTGCGGCTCCTTCGAAGCGGTGGCTTCTTCGATGATTTGATCTAGCACTTGCTCAGTTTCCTGCAGATACTGCATCATGCCATTCCAGGCATCATTGAACTCACGTGCCTCTTTGTAGCCATGATCCAAAGCGCGTGTACGCTCTGCAGCCTTGCTGACTACACGCTCCCAGCGATGCTGTACTGAGACGAGCAGATTCTTGATAAGAATCACATCCTGCTTCTGGCTGAAGTATTTGAGATGAGTGCCCTTCTTGTCTAGCAGCAGCATGGCCTCGCGATGTGTGCTCACATCCTTTTGGAGTACCTTATGCTCCTCCATCTGGGCCTGAATGGTCTCCAGCACGCGCGAGACGGGTTCAGCATTGGTCAACTGTTTCTCAGCCTGGGTTAGCCATTCGACAAAGGCTTGCAGTGTCTCATGGAATTCGGTGGCTTCCTTGAGTGCAATTTCCAACTTAATCTTTTTGTCGGATGCACGCGAAACAACTGCATCCCAGCGCTGTTTCAGGGTGCGCAGTGTATGCTGCAGATTGCTAGAGGAAACCTTCATCTGGTTCTGGCGCTTAATGTACTCCTGGCCCTGCGCTTGTATTGTCTCTACCTTAGGCCTATTCTCATCCAGCTCATTGTAGACCTCCATGAAACGTTCCAGCTGCTCAGTGGCTGTCTCTGGCAGACCACCCACAGGCTTACTGGCACCAATCACGGCATCTACATCACCTAACCAGCCCAAAATGTCTTGAACTTCAGCAATGTAGCCTTGAGCCTCGCGCAGAGACTCCTCTAGCTCATGCTGGCGATCGCTAGCCTTTTGCAACAGCTGTTTCCACTCATTGTTCAGCTTGCGCAGTTTCTCCTGTGTAGTGGAGGCTTCCACGGAACCCTTCTCAGTTTCAATCAGCTGTCGTCCGGCATCATTGAGAGTGTCCACCGAGTTCTGATGCGCCTGTATATCGTTTGCCAACACCTTAAGCTTGGCCAACTCAACCTCGAGCAGTTGCGGATCACCGGGTATCTGCAAGAAAAAAGACTGTGTTAGATTGAGCTTTCCAGAAGCTACACCATGGCTGGCTTACCGGCTTCAATTGATCCAATGTGCTGTCTGTCTTGTTTATCCAGACCAACAGCTCATTGAGCGCATGCTGGAATTGACCCAAGTGGAGCAGCGCGTGCTCCAACTGCTTCTGGCGATCGACCATTCCACGCAGCAAAGCCTCCCAACGGCGATTTACCACGGACAGTGGCTCCCTTATTGATGCCGCCTGCTCTGGCGAAGTACGTTCCGTCAGTTCCACAGCTTGTCTGTAAGTGGTTAGCAGAGAATTAGCATGGGCTATTTAAAAGGGATGATTAAAATGCACACACAACAACAATAATAATAATAACTGGCGTCTTGCCGGTGCACATGCATTGGTAATTATGGAACCGCTGGTTCCGGTGGCTTGCCGGCATAAATCATAAGAAAACATGCATAAAGCAAATGTGAAATGACAAATCTTAGATCTTGGATAACAAGTCAAAGATCACAGATTTAAGATCACAATTCAAATATCGCCAATCGAAGATCGCAAATCGAAAATTATGGATCAAAAATCATAGGTATTACAATACAGAACGAAATTCAAAGAATATTCATGATTAAAGATCACAGATCATTGATCACAGATTGGCGATTGCTGATAAGACATCATATATCCTTGATGAAATATCATGGAGATTACAGCTTACGATGCACAGGCACTTAAATGTACACAATAACAGCGAACGAACGATAAAGAACGTACGAAATTTTGAAACTATCTTGCCTTTCGAGACCTCTGCCAATTGTACGATTGAAGGTAGACCACACAAATACGTCGTTGATATATCATTATTATAGATTATAAGATATGAGAATTTAACTATATTTAATTTGAAGAAATTCGAAACTTACCTGTTTAATGCTTCTACTTCGACCATGTGCGGATCGACTTCGTCCTTGAACGCCTTCAGTTGTTCAATCTGCCGCTTGACAGCATCAATATCGGAGCCCACAGCACCCAAATGAGCAAACTTATCCTCGGCCTTGGTGAGGAACTTGAGCAAATTCTGCAGTGTCTCATGGAATTCCATAGCCTTCTCCATTGCATCGATGAGGTTCTCTTCGCGTTTAGCATACAGTGCTGTGATGTTATCCCAGGCATTATCCAAATCTTCGATGTGCTTCTTCACCTCTGGCTTATCGGGCTCGCCGCACATGTTCATCAAGTTGCTGCCATGGCGACGCACTTGCTCCACTTCTGGCTTGGTCTGATCAATTTCGTGGCGTATCTCCTGTAGGGCCACCTGTTGCTTCTTGATGTCTTGCGGCTGTGCCGCTGGTGGCTCCTGGCAGGACAGCGTCTCCTCTAGATCTTTCAGAGTCTTCATTACGCTGTTCAACTGCTTCCAGAAGGGCTCCGCAACGCTGAGTATGTCATCCAGGGAGCTGCCACGTTTCTTAGTGGCCTTCTGCACATCATTCCACAGATTGTTCAGCTTCTCCAGTTTGGCCTTGATGTCGCGCACAGCGGGGTCAGCCTTGTTGCCAGCCTTGGCAATGACGTCGTTGGCAGCACGTTGCACAGCGCTAAATGCATCCTGACGCTTGTCCAGATCATCCATTAAGGCATCATTGTCTTCGATTTGCTCACGAATCTTCTGTGGCAGTGCTGAGAGTGGATCCAATTGATTCACCTGATCCACTGTGTTGGCAAGAGCACGTAACATGCCTTCCAGCTTATCGGAGAACTGACTGGACTCTTGCAGGGCACTTTCTAGCGCCTGTTGACGTTCGCGTAGCTCCAAACGCAGCGCCGCATAGCGGGCATTGTCCGTGTCGAGAATCTCATTGATCTTGGCGCTATCGTCTTCAGCAACCAAAGCGCCCAGGGCTTCGCCAGTTTTGTTCAGCTTATCGAGCAGTGGCTTATGCTCGGCAATGGAGTGCAACAGACGTTCGTTCTTGTCTTGCTGCAACGTGATCTGATCGGGACGCAGAGCAGGCATGCTCAGGCGTGAGATTTGCTGTTCCATATCATCCAGCCAGGTGGTCAGACCCGAATGGGAATCAGCAAAGTGCTCAGAAAGTGGCAAAGCTTGTTCTAAAATGCCCAGACGCTCACTGCACAACTGTGCAACTGTGTCTACAATCTCCTTCAGATCATCCAGTTTCTCACGAAGCGTTGCAGTATTCTCGCTTTGCGGCGATTCACGCAGCACCTTCTTGGAAGCAGCGGTCACATCACGCACACGTCCTTTCTGACTGGAGATGTCATCATTGATGGATCGATGTTCTTGCAGTTGAGCGCGCACCAATTTTGGTTCCATAGCCGGTAGATCGGCCTCGCGCAACGTGGTGTCCATGTCACGGAACCACTCCAACAGCTCATCAATATCACCGGTTACCTCCTTAGCACGCTGGTTGCTTAGATGCAGGCGCTCGGCCTTACGTTGAATCTGCTCCACGATGGCATCGAAGCGACGATTATCGCGGGTGACAATGCTCTCTATGGTAGCGGCACCTTCTCCCGGCGACAACTGACACAGCTGTGGTCCAACCAAATTGATAGTGTCCAGTATGGGACGCATATCGGATAGCTCGGTCTCTAGACGCAGCACATCAGCTTGACGTGGTTCACTCGGCGCCAAAGCGGTCTCGGCACTCTGCATCCATTCGACCAAACGGGTATGGGCCTCATGGAACTGCTGCACCAATGGCAAAGCGTTTTGAGCGTTCTTGAGTAGATCACCACCACGATTAGTCAAATCGCCATAGCGACGTTGCAGAGAGTCCAACTTGTCCTTCAGTTGTATGGCTTCATCATTGGAAATGTGCTTCATAAGCTCTGCTCCAGATTCAACAGTGGACTCCACATTGTTTGCGTGCCCTGCAATGTTCTCGTTTAATTCTATCAGATGGTCCATTTGTTCCAGCAACTTCTCGGCATACACTGGCACAGACTTGAAACGTTTTAGCTCATTCTCCATGCTCTCCATCCAGGCAACCAAATCCTGATAGCTCAACACCAGATGGCGTAAGCCTTGACGGGATTCGGCAAGCAAAGCTCCAATATTATCGCTGGCATCTGCCAAACCTGTATAGCGTTCGGTCACACCGCGTACCTTCTCGCCCAGATTAACTGCCTCCTCATCGCTGACCAAATGCATCAGCTGTTCAGCCACATCTGCAAGATCCGTAAAGTCAGGTTTCTTGCTCAAAATCTCGTCGTGAAGTCGATCATGCTCCCGAATGCGTTGCTGTATCTTCTCCTCATCCGTGGGTATCAGTTCCATGGCCTTCACGGCGCGTTCCGTATTATCCAGCCATAATTCCAGTGGGCTAATCTTATCATGGAAGCGCTTCGCCACCTCCATGGCCTCTTCCAGATCCTGTTCACGCTGTTCGGCACCATCGGTCAAGGCATCGAATCGCTTCATCAGATCATTAAGCTGCTTCTCAATGGAAGCGCGCTCAGCAGGTTCGCAATGATTAGCCACCTCTTTGCCGAGGTTGGCCAATGAACCCATGGAATTCTGACGATCCAGCAACATTTTCTTGAGGAACTTTTGCTCCTGCAGCTGCGCCTTGACTACCTTGTAGTCGCAACTTGGTGGCTTCTGGTTAGCCACCATTTCTTCGGTATCGCTCAACCATTTAGAGAGACCAGCTAGGGCCTCCTGGAACTTACCGGACTGTAGAAGAGCCACATCGAGACGACGATCGCGTTCATTCATACGCTCCTTCAAATCGTTCCATCGGTCATTCAGTTTCTCCAAATCCTTCTCAACGGTGGTCGTAGAAACTCCACTGCCTGCCGAGCGCACCAAATCACGTCCGGACATGTTGACCTTGTCCACATTCTGAGCCAGGGGCTCTACCTTGCGCTCTCGGAAGTTGCGGAAGTCCTCTTGCTGGCGTCTGATCTGATCTAGTTCGGAACCCACGGGCTTCATGCGCTTGAATTCCTCGCTCACATCCTGGATATCATCCAGAGCTTGTGACTGCATATCGTAGAACTCTTGCAATGCTTTCAGTGTACCCTGTAGCTTATCTTCATGGTCACGCACACGATTATCCAGACGACCTAGGGTCTTGCGCAGTGTGGAGATTTGCTCCCGAGTCTGGGTAGTATCCGCAGAGAAACCGGCATCTACAAGAACATCAGCGGCGCGCTCGGCGTCTTCCAAACGACCGACTAGGCGATCCAGTTTATTCTGAAGCTTGCCCACACCGTCTATTTGCTGTTGCACAATCTTAATTTCACGAGCGGGTGGCGAAAGCTTCTCAACCTCAGCCTCCAGATCATTCAGGTCAATACCTAGGCTCTTCATCTGCTCGTTGAACTGGGAAACGGCTGTTGCTGCCGATTGCAGCTCACCACAGCGATCATCTAAACGACCTTGCAATTCGGATATGCGATCAGCTAATCCATCAACTTCACTATTCAAATGATCCGCATCACCGCCGGCGGCACGTGCCTCGGCACTTATATCCTTTGCCATCGCCTTGAGCGATTGCAGTGGTTTACTCAGATTCGTCAACTCTTCGCGAATAGCCTTGACGCGTTCCAGCAGCTTGGGGTCTTTCGCAGCTCCGCCAAGCGCATCGTGTGCGGCCAGGCGATCCTCACAACGGCCCAATGAATGATCCAGGTTGCGAAGCTCATCATTGAAGTCACCCAAACGACGCGAGCAGTTCTCAATCTCATGAGCACGTGCAATCAAATCATTGTTCAGACGCTCCCAACGATCGCGTATGTCCTGCAACTCGGCCTTGATTGGTTCCTTGTCAATGTCACAACTGCTGAGGAATGTCTCACCCAGACCTTTGGTGTTTTCAAATTCTCCCGAATGCTTCCAAACTTCACTGCGGAACGTTTGCAGATCACGCAGACGTGTTTCCAATTTAGATTTGGATAGCACGCCGGGGGTTAGATCCGCCAACTTATCCTCTGCGGTACGCAGCCAGGCAAGGAAGGTCTCTGAGGTCTGTGAGTATTTCTTGCAGTGCTCCATGCAGGTCTGCAGACGCGTATGGCGGTCGACAGCTTCGCGACGCAGTTTCTCCCACTGTTGTTGTATGCGATCCAGATCACGTTTGACGCCACGATCTTGCTGACGGTCAGACAAATCCTTGCCCTTGTTGATCAGCATTATGACTTCATGCTCACGCGCCATAACTTCACGATAGATGGGCTCGTGCGTGTCAATCTGGTGCTGTAGTGTTGGCTTGTGGGCGGATACGAGCAGTCGATCGGTCAAATTGGACAACTCGCCAGATAGCCAGCCGAGCGTCTTTGAACAGTTCTCAGCAAAGTGACGGCCATCACGTAGGGAAGCCTCTGTTTCAGCTTTCTTCGTATCCAATTTCTTTTGCAACGCCAGGTATTGTTTCTCCAGTGCTGCCACACGTGAGTTAACATCAGCTCGAGATGCGGGGTCGCCGAGAATGTTGCACAATGTAGCCGCGGATTGCTCTACGTCAGCCAAAAGTGGACGTTGACCCTCGAGCTGTCGCTCGAGGTTCTCGATCTTGCGCAGATTCTCTTGGTGATCGCCTTCGGTTGGCAGCGTATCCAGATTGTCGCTAATGCCTTGCAGAGCCTCACGCAGACGATTGACAGCCGCATCGAACTCCTTTGAGCTATCGGCAGCACCGCCCAGACTGTTAGCACGATCATCCAGCTTACCCATTAGATCATCCCATTTGGTAATCACATCCTTGAGCTTAATCTCAACTGCTTGAGCATCGGGTGTGCCGGCTAAATGATCGACAACATCGTGTCCCAGCTCCTGCAAGTGTTTCAGTTGCGGCTGTTGTGTGCGGAACTCTTCGCGCAATACTTGCACCTGTTGAACCTGGCTCTGAACCATGCGTGGATCCGAGGAAATGGGTCCCAGCACAGTCAACATGCGCTCTTTGCTATCGAGCCAGCTCTTGAGATTGCCATGGGTGTCCAGGAAGTCGCGTAGCTTCTCAGAGAAAGCAATGCGATTCTTGCAGATGTCATTGAGATTCTTCCACTTCTCTTGGATATTGTCGTTCTCCGCACGCAATTGCTCAGCGCCGGGCACATCCGACTTGCGTCGCAGAATGTCTTTGATCTGCGCCTTTGTGGTGTCTAGCAGGCTCTGCTTTTCGTACATATCTTCAAGAATCTTGCGCGCTTGCTTAATGCAGCGATCGGCCTCTTCTTTGTTGGACACCGACTCCTTAGGCACCTGGCGCTGAATACGTTCCAGGAACTGCGCCAATCCTTTGAGGTTTTCGTACTGCTTGCGCAACTCTTCGTTAAGATTATCCAGCTCATGCTGACGATCATTCAGACGAACTCCAATCAAGCCATAGCGATTGTTAATCTCGCTCAGCTGCTGCTGCACCGGAGACAGCTCAGAGAGCTGGAAGCCATCCTGAGAGGATCTGCGGCTACCGAATCCACTGGAACCAGTCGATAGTGGCGACAGTATGCCTCCCTTGGTCGGGCTGGGGCTTCTGGCGTCTCCGGACATGCGGCGCAGCGGACTTGTCCTCTTAATAGGACTGTACGTAGATCGTTTACGTGACGGACTCTCTGGTCGAACAAGTGCATCATATTGGGAGCCAATATCGTTGATCTTGTCAATTGTTGGCGCATAGTCGCGATAGTCCTTGCAGATAGGCTTTAGTTCATCATTCTGTTGACGTATCTTGTCCAGATCGATGGCTACCGGCGCAAGTCCATTAACGCGTCCTTCTGTGGTGGTCAGCCAGGACAAGACCTCGTCCTTAAGGCTCTCGTATGCAAGACGACGTTCAGCTTTCTGCTTGGATAGCTTGGCACGCTCATCAATGCTGATGTTAATGTTGCGCCATTGAGATTCCAAAGCCTTGATACGATCACGCAAAGCGCCTGTATCGGTGACATCGCGCAATCCTATCAGTTCCTTGCCATTACGCACACAATCCTCAAACTGTGGTGCCAGCTGGTCTTTTTCGCGTGCCAAGTCGAGCATGCGACGCGCTACTTCCTCGGTGGCGAGCAAACTGGTCTCGCGGCTATCCAGGGCTTCCTGTAGGCTGCCCATACGCTGTTCCATGGTGCTAATATCATCCAGGTACTTGGAGAGGCGAATATATACATCATCCAGGAACTCACCACGCTTGTTGGCCTTCTCATACAGTTTTTCGAATTTGCCGGTTACATCGTTCAAATTTGACTCCACCTTCTTGGCTATACGCGCATTGGATGCACTGGCGAGAAGATGCTTGGCAGAGATTTGAACGCTATCGATGCTAGCCTGATGTGATTGCAAATCAGCCAAGAGCACTTTGTGCTCGCGTATTTGCTCCTGTAGACGCTCCTTGATGAGCGAGGCAGGACGCAAGTTCAACTTGAACTTGTCCTCGGCTTGATTTACCCAGCCCACCAGGCTATCGAGAGCATCTTGTACGCCCTGCGATTGCACCAGAGTCTTATCTAACGTCTTGCAATGGTTTCCAAGCGTATCCAAAAGCTGTTGATAGTTGTTCTTCAAATCAGCTATGGGCAGCTCCAGTTGATTGATTTCCATGGGACTGAGCTGACCGCCCAAACTGCGCAGAAGATTATCTAAAGCCTGCTGAGCATTGTCCACCAGACGACCGCTAGACAGAAGCTCATTGTGCAGAGCTTTAGCCTCATTCATCTGATCTTGCACACCCTTCGGATCTCCAGCGACAGGTTCAGATATAACACGAGAAACACGGGGCTGAACGCTACGCAGCCACTCATTGGCTTTATCCAATGCATCCTGGTACTCACGCTGCCTGCCACCCAAGCCAGAGACACGATCTTGCAACGCATTGACACGGTTCAGTAGATCCTTGTACTGTGCTGACACCAGCGAAACTTCCTGGCGTATGGGACTCTCAGCACTAGACAGTGGCTCAACATGGGGCAGTCTTTCTGGCAGTGAAGTGCGGAAATCGTTGAGCACAGCTAAGAACTCCTTGCTCTCATCCACAAACTTCTGTGCGGCCATTGTGATAAAACGTAGGTCAGCCTGGTGACCAATCACATCGCTGACAAACTCACGAATGGTGTCTGCCTGCGAAGCGAGTCGTGTAAGGTCTGATAGCGAACGTTCCTTATCCTCGAGCGTACGACGTGCTAGCTGCAGCCAGTCGGAGAAGATGTCTAACTCGCTGCGCAACTTGGTCAGCTCATCACGTCCAGCCTCAAGGCGACGCAGTAGGCGCAGTGTACGATCATTGACACGATCTACGCGTGCACGCAATTCACGACCAGAGTTCTCCAGGGTGGTGACCTCTGGTGCGGAGAGCACATCACCACCAGTGAGAACAATTTGACGTATTTGTTCCAGGCAGGTGGCTACTGGACGCTGCTGCGATTCGATTTCATCCTTGATTTGCTATAAAAAGGAGATACAGGTTAAATATGGAAATATTGTATATAAGATATATAAAATGGTTTAAATATCCAAGCAAAAATATACGAAGCGTGAATTATTACATCAACCATTTTAAAGGGATGAAAGTATAATTAAATCTGCAGACTCTGTTACCTTTAGGGCATTGATTTGATTGCGTAGCTCATCGATTTTTTCACGTGGTCCGCCAACGCTTGAGATTTTCTGTTCGACTGAGGTGACCCACTTCAGCAGATCATTTACATTCTCCTCACACATGTTGAACTTCTCGAATACTGCTTGCTATATACCAAAATTAAATGTTTGATAATGATGATAAAAAAGAAAATAGTTAGTAAAGTTTTAAATTCAAAACATAACTTAACCAGTTACAGGTTCATACTTAAATATTTTATACTTGGGGGTAAAATATATATATGTAGAGAGAGCATAAATGAAAATATTTAAAAGAATTTTGTATATAAATAGTATATAATCGAAAGGCATAAGATATGTAACACAAAATATATATATAGAGCACACAAACATACAATTGCTGAAATATAAAAAACTTAAGCGGCGGCAAAAGCAAAAGCAAGATATTTCTTTGAAAGCATTTTATAGGCCAGGCGAGAGTTATGATAAATTAGATTAGGCTTTTAAGCATTTTAAAGTACAAAAACATAACAAATATAAATAATGGTTAAAGGACGCACAAAATAACACCAAGGTTTACTACGAGGCACTACTAAATAATTAACGAGCACTACTTTTAGACTGGGAAAACTACAAAAGTTTTATACTTTTTAGTATGGGAAACTAACTACGTTTTAATGGTTTTTGTTTTGTTGTTGTTGAGTATTATTGTTTTAAGATTAGTGTTAAGGTTTGGGTTTATATTATTTTTTAAAATTTTTTTTATGTTGTTTGAGCATACTCAAAAAATTAAAACTGTAAACGAAATAATATAAGAATAATTGTATGTATAAAATGCTGAAAATAGGTAGAAAATCGATATTTAAAATATATGCATATGTAAAAAATAAATACTAAAAAATACTGGCTAATTTTAGGTGAGCTAAGAGCACGTTTTGATTACCAAAAGAACTACATTTGCCAGATCTTATAGCAGCTGTAGTCTCAAACCAAACTGTAACGCAAACAAACCTTATGGGGGCAAAAATACTTTAACTATATATAAAATGTCAGGTTAGATTGGATCTTAAATTACAAAAAAAAAATATATATATATAAAATAATAAAGTGTTTACAAAAACGTTAGGGCAGAATAATGGAAGATTAAATAAGAAAGGATAGAAATTGCATATATAATATCCGATAGGATTGCTTGGGTAGCTTTACTATATAGATTTACAAATAGTCTCTACATCGTTACAGTTTGGCATGGTTAGGAATGAACCTAAAGAAAATGCTGCCTAGTTGGGTCTTACGAGAACTAAGAATATAAAAAATATATGTTTGTAAAAGTATATGTGTATGTATATGTTTTGTGTTATCGATAGATATGTATGTATAAGGTATATGATAGAGAAAGATTATAAATAAATTATTGCCGACGTCATTCGTGCTGAGTAGTTATGGAGAGTAATGGAGACGCGCGTTGCGCTGCGTTTGCCAGATCAAGCAATTTGATGATTGATTTTAATATTGTCTGATATGATAACAATCGATCTGTGATCTGTGTGGTGATTATGTTGTATGTAGCACTTGCTGATAGACATATTTCTTGCTGCATTCACAACTTGAGAAACTTTTAAAAGCAAGTTCAGCAAACTTAGTTGGTTCATTTTTAAAAAGTTATGCGATAGATTTGATTTAATTGATGTGTTTTGTGAACGAGAACATATAAAACTCAATGCCATGCGCTGCAATATAAGAAAATTTTTGTCCATTTTTCAGGACAAGCAAAATAAAATAATAATATAATCATATATATGATTAGCAAATAAAAATTTTCAAGTTTTCATTTTAGATAAGCAGACAGATCAGTTAGTTAGTCCGATGATAGAAAGAAGAGAATAAATAGCGCAGTGATCAAAAAGTATTTAACGAAAATTTTAATTAATAATGATTATTATATAAAATTATATATAATATACCAAAAAGAAACATGCCACGAAGTGTAAAATTTTGTAAATAAATTTTTGTAGAGTTTTTTCGAGTTTGGTTTATCAAATTTTTGTTTTTTTTATGTTGAAAATTGGAAAGTAATAAAAAACCCTTTAGAACACATAGACACAGGTGCAGAATAACTCTGTGAAACTTACCCTCTGTTCGGCTGGCAGCAGTAAACCCTTCTCGGTGGCTTTCACAAAATCAATGTTATTTTTGGGCTCATTGGCATCGTTCAGACGACCTTCAGTGGCATCGATTAAGCCACTGCTTATTGCAGCGGCCAGTGGTAGGATGACACCAGAGCTAGGATCACGTACCACCGTCGAGGAGGGATCGATAAGGCCGGCACTAATGGCCTCGGCCAATGTGTACTTCTTACGTTTGATGATATCGGGATGCATTTGGAAGGGATCAACTAGACAGCCATTGGTTGGATTGTACAGGTTAAATGTGATAGCCTCTAGCAAACCAAATGAACGCTTGGGTGTACAGATCAAGCCACTCTCGTAGGCCTCCTGCAGTGTGCATAGCTTTGAGGTTTGGGTATTTAATACGTTCGCCTTGTTGGCATCCATGAGGCCCTTGCGGAAGGCTTCTGGTAAACGCACCAGTTTCGCCTTGGCCAAATCTTTGACCAACGCTGAATCGGGATCAATAATGCCAATGCCGGCGGCATCCTTAAGCGTGTATATCTTGGGCGACGTTTCGATGACAGTTAGTGAATCGTTTGCGCTGTCATCGCTGGCGGGGATTATTGGCTGATAGGTTAACATACCGGTTTGAAGATCCAAGCACTTGGATTCAGCCGCCTGATCGAATGTAACGGGTTCCCGCACATAGATCAACAGCGTAGGATCAAATGCAAAGTATAAGGCTTTAGGATCAACGAGCGTGCGCTTTGTGACATCTACAAGACCGCTTTCCTGAGCCAAAGCGTATGGCAGGAATTTAAAGCTATCAAAATCACGTACAAGCGCGGTCTTCGGATCGATTATATTATACTTGATAGCTTCCTCAAGTGACATTTCGCGGGGTTTGCTAATGACAACGCTCACGGGGGTTTGACTTAAAAGTTCAACGCTATCTTGACGGCGCACGATTTCGCTGCGATCAGTAAGAGGACGCGGTATGGTCACAAGTATGCCACGTGAGAAGGCTACATCGTAATTGTATGTGGACTTGGATTTCGGATCAAAAACGCGTCCTTTAGTTACATCTATGTCACTATTTTCTATAGCTGTCGTTAGCGGTAATTCCTTGCCTGTTAGCTGATTCTTAAAAACTGTGCTCGCGGGATCAATAAAACCTGAGTGTATAGCTTCAATTAAATCGATATACTCGCCGGTCGTGGGATCACAGAATTTCCCTGTTTCGGATCGGTAAAGCTGCATCCGTAGAACCATTTCAAGACTCAGTAGACGACGGTTGGAGACAATTAAACCACGTGCTCTAGCTGTCTGCAAATCTAACTGTTCGTTGCCCAGATTATAGCAGCCCTTTGTATCATCAATGAGCTGCTCCTTAATGGCATTTGCTAGGCGCATATACTTGCCCGACTCATTATGCTTAACCAAACTGGAGGACAGACTAACGACATCCTCGACACATGCTTCATTTAGATTCAGTTTACGATTGGTCACTGGATGTAAAACTTGACGTGTATTCACATCATAGAAGCCCATGGCCAAGAGCTCATATAGCCCAAAGCCAGCATTTTCTATATCCACAATCAAACCCAAGTTCATGGCCTCACCAAGAGGCACAAAGCTGCTGCTGCCTGGTTCCTTAAAGACACCCTCCCTTCTATTAATGATGCCATTGCGACAAGTCTCACTGAGACTAAGCATTTGCTCCGACTGCTCATCAAAATAGCAAGGCAGCTGTGGATTAATGACAAAGCTTCGCATACCCTCCAATAAAGTAATTTTACGTCCAGTCTTGGGGTCAGTTAATTTACCCGTCTTATCGTCGAAGAGACCCTGATGAATAGCACGCTGTACGCTTATGGGAGCATTTACATCCATGAGAATACCAATGTTAAAGGCATGCTTTATGGTCACTGACTGGTTGTTATAAAGTAGTTTGGCATTCTGTGGATCTATGAGACCTGTGTCCTTGGCATGCGTCAGATTGAGCTGTTTATACAAACCACTCTTAAAGTCTCGGATCTGCACGCTATGTTCATCTATGAGATTGGTATTTAGAGCCTCGGCAAAGTTCAGTTTGTCACCAGACTTGGGATCGATAAAGTGACCATCAGTTTCATCGTAAATATTCTTGACAACAGCCTCAATGAGACGCAAGGGTTTCTTAGCCTCCACCAGGACGCCTTTATCGAAGGCTTCCTTAAAATCAATATGCTGATCATTCGCATCCCTAACCGTGCCTTGTTGACTATCCACAATGCCTGTTTCGGTGGCTACGCCAAATGGCACAACTTGACCAGAAACATTGACGACCGTCGAATCGGGATCGAGTATACCCCTACGAATGGCACGTTCAGTTGTTAGTTTCTCACGCGTGATCGTATTGCTAAACTGGCCGGTCTTTGGATCGTATAAACCTCTGTAAACTGCATCGGGCAGACTGCGTTTTCGTTTGGGCGGTATAAGAATACGATTTTCGAGCGCTTCGTGTAGAGAGAGCTTTGTTGAAGCATAAGGATTTATGACAAAGCCACCAACTGGATCTAGATAGCCCTTGGCAATGGCCTCATTCAAAGAAATAATGGATTCAGTTTTGGGATCCAGTAGCACCAGCTCTTCGGGATTGATGAGCTTCTGTGCAATTGCCGTCTTCAGGTCGACCTGTTTGCCGTCAATATTGAATTTAGCTGTCAAAGGATCGTAAAGACCACGCAGCAGACAATCGACAAGGGACCAGGGTTTCTTAGTACTTATAAGATAGCCTTTGACAAATGCCTCGTCTAGGCTAATATTTGGCGAACTCAGAGTGCCACGTACTGTATCCAGGAGGCCCACTTTCGCAGCTTCCTTACCCGGCACAATTTTATCATTATCAGTATCCTTAACCAATGTGGAATCTAACTCAACAAAACCCATTTCAATAGCCTGCTGTAGCAGAATATCTTCACCAGTAACCGGATTCAATACCTTACCCGTGCTGGGTGTATAATATTCACGCTGCAGCACCTCGGGCAGGCTCCAGGTTACGTTGTCGGTCTTCACCAAACGCTGTTCAACACCCACATCAAACGGCACAAGAATGTTATTTTTGTTATCTTTAATCTGGCCCGTTGTGAGCACCAGCTCATCCTCAATGGCGCAGTCGAGCTTCAGCTCCTTCTTGGTGACTGTGTCCACAATCAGCGAAATCTTAGGATCAACCAATCCAATTTCTATGGATCTTTGTACATCTACCTGGTTTTGGGACTCGTAATCGTAGAGCTTGCCAGTCTCCGGATCGTACAGACCCTTGCGTACAGCTGCTTCTAGGGAAATGGGTTTACGTGCACCAGGCACTAAGAAACCCAACTGCAAAGCAAGCTCCATGGGTATTTCTTTCAATGTCTGTATATCTATGACCGTACCAGCCTGCATATCAACCACACCCAACTCAATTGCCATACGCAATGGGATTACCTCACCGCTAACTGGGTCGCGCACCGAAATCGACTGTATGTCCAGTTTGCCACTGTTGATAGCATCAACAATGGAGCAAACTTGACCATCGTCAAGCACCACTTTGCCTGACCGGTGGTCTATAATAACATTCTCAATGGCTGCAGGTCTCTGCTCTTCGGGATTGGCACTTATTATCCACTTACGTTCAATACACTCGAAAAACGGTATTTTCTTGCCTGTCTTGGGGTCGACCATATGACCAGTGTGTTTATCCATCAATGGACGTTCAAGTGCAACTGCCAAGGTCTCATATTTTCCTTTACTGAAGTTCTTGACCAGTATTCTATCAGGATGAAAGATATTCATGTCAAACACTAGTGTTTGGAAAGAAATTTTCTGACCAGTCGATGGATCTATGAAACATTGAAGTTTTGTATCGTAAATGTTCAAGTCACTGAAATTCTCAGGCGTCAATTCGGTATCCACATCCACCAGATAGTTTATCCGGTTTACAACAATCAGTGTATCGTCTATGATTTGCAGCTCATCCAAAGGACTAAGTTGTTCTTCTTTGAGCAGTGTGGATACACTTTCCGACCGTGCCTCACCATCCAAAATGACTCTGCACTCCTCGGGGCTGATCAAGTTCTGTGATATGGCATCACCAATGACCAACGTCGTGGGCACCTCGCGGTTACCTGTGTGCTCCAATGTGGTGACAACATTTTCCACTGTGTCGAGTGCTTCATCGTCGGGTGTTGATTCTATGCTGCTACTGTTCGTTGTTGTAGTTGTTGTTGTTATTTTTGTCACAATTGTTGTACTACTTGAGGCTCTCAGGCTCTCAGGTTCGAAAGTCGTTGGTTGAACTTCTTGCCCGGGTTGAGTGACAATTTTTGTAACTTCCTGCGTTGGCTTACTAATTTTATCTGTAGTTAGCGCATCAACCAGAGCTTTGCCTGCCAAGATGGGCGCCCCCACTATAGCTAGCGCACCCAATTTGGCTGCATCCTTGACATTCTGCATTATCTTACTGCCACTGTCTCCAGCAGGTTGTTGTTTTTGCTCATGTTGTATGAAATCGACAACGGTTTGGTGTTTTTCTGTCAAATTTTCCGGTCGCCCGATTTCTTCCAGGGCTCCAGGTTGCTGTTGCTGTTGTGATGTTACAGAAGTTACTGAGGTTATTGTTTCTGTGGTGCGTGTGCTGGAAATTGTTGGTTCTGGACTTGATTCTTTTGGCTTCTCCGTGGGCTCCTCTGTGACGGTTATGAAAGTTTCCTTGGTGGAAGACAGTATTTTGGGCTGCTCCTGAGTATCTACTGAGACAGTCACAGTTGGTTCTTTATGAGGGAAGTCATCCTTTTGAAGTTGTTCGCTTGTGTCAACCACAGACACAACTTCCTTGGGTGCAACCGGTTCATCTTTGGGCAACTTCTTTATCTCTTCTGTTACGCTAACAACTTGTTGTGGCTTTTGCTCTTCAGTTGTGGTTGTTGTTGTTGTAGTAGTAGTTGTAGTGGTTGTAGACTCAGTGATGATGGGTTCCTGTACAGTCACAACTCGCTCCTCCACCAAAACATTTAAAGATTCAATTGGTTGCGATTGTTGCTCAACTTCCTTTGGCACTTGTTCAGACACCTCAATCAACTTCTCTGGTTTCTCCTCGCTTGACACTATTGTTTTCGTTACTTCTTGTACAGTTGGTTCGGAAGTTTTAGTTGTTATTACCTTTGTTGTGATAGTTGTGACAGTGCTTTGTGATTCCGTGCTAAGTGGTTCTTCTTTTAAGGTTTCAGTTACTTTAGTTACTGTCTCCTGGAAGGGCGCAAGTGGTGCTGTGTAAAGTGGCTCCAATTCGGATACTTCATCCTTAACAGTGTTTCTCGGTGCAGGCTCCGGCTTGGCTCCTGGCTCATGTTTGACTGCAGTCACTTGATTAACAGTTGACTCCGGCGTCGGTTCTCTCTGTGCAGGTTTTGGCGAGTCCTTTTCGGGTTGAACTACAGTTGGTTCTTCTCGGGATATAGTATAAACGGTTTCCGTCACTTTAGTGACATCTTTTATTTCTTCGGGAATTCCCACAATTTTTGTTATCTCCTTTGGCTGCTCTATCGGCTTATCTTTTTGTGGCTCAGTAGGCTTTTCGCTGGTTCCTGTTTGGATGGTTTCTATAACTTTTGTAACTTCTTGTTTGCCCTCTGTAATTTCCTTGGCTTCTATTGTCTCATTGGGTTGCTCGACTAATTTCTCCTTTTGTGTTTTTTCTTTGGGTACGTCAGGCAGCACTTCACTTGCTTCAGTTGTTTTTGAGGTAGTTATCGTTGTGACGGTTGTTGTTGTTGTTGAACTGGACGCTGTGGTTGTTTCTTCTGGCTTAGGTTGATCCTTAGGCAAATGCTGCTTTTCATTGGCTATAAAGTTGGCCGTTGTGCTGCTTATAAACTTCTCCGTATCCTGCAGGAGGTTATCTACTTCAGTAGGCAATTGTTTTGATGGTGCTTCCGGCTGTTGATGAACTGTCATGCGCTCTTCTTCAATGAAACTTACTTGAGGCTTCTGTGGTTTCCCTGCTTGCAAAGTTGTTTCCTTGCTACTGCTTATCGTTGTTGTTGTTGTGGTAGTTTTCGCTTCTTCAGCGTTGGACTTGGCGGACTTTATTAGACTCTTAACGCCGCTGACAATAGCACCACCTGCCAGCACAGGGGCTGCAATGACGCCCAATGCGCCCATTTTCGCTGCCTCCTTGACATTCTGCAGTGTCTTGGATGGCTCCTTGTTGGGTTTTGCTACACTTGCAGGAGTTTCCTTTGTGGATTGTGTGGTGCTAATTACTTGCAGCTCTTGTTTTCTAGTATCAGAGCTCACCACAACGGTTTGTGTGCGCTCTTCGACAACCACAGACTGATCGTTGGCATTGGGAACTGAAATTGGAGCCAACTGCTCCGCTGTTTCCCCAGCTGTGGCTTTAGTCTCGCGTGTTGTTTCTTCCTCGCGTAGTATACCCAGCTCCTTAGCCTGTTCCAGGCTGCACACCTCACCAGTGTTTACATTCTGTACCTCATTATTGGAAATGAGTACGTAACCCTGCATAAGTTCAATTGTTTTAGTGGTCACCGTATGCACCGCACGTATTGTCTCCATGACCTCTGTCTTGGGTATGGGTTTTTGATTGACAACAAAGTCGGAAAGGCGCTTAACGACTAGCACCCCATCCTCCAGTGCTTGTCGCAACGATAATCGCTCGTTAGTCGTGGGATGTGTATAGGTCTGTGCAGCCACATCGATAAGGCCACGTTCCAGCGCAGGTACAACTTCAATAGCATCCGGTTTGGGCGCATATGGTATGGACATGATGAAGTCTTCATTGATAGCCTGCTTAATGGGCAGCGGTTTCTTGGTGCTAGGATGCAGTACAACAGACTTAGTGGGCTCCACAAGACTCTTCTCTACAGCAACTGGGAATATCATGCCCACTGGTGGTATTTCAACTTTGAATTTTTGCTTATCATAGCTCGCGTCGAATAGATGTGCTTCGATGGCTTCCGAAATGTTTAGGGTTTTATTCTTATAGTTGAATGTGGATTCATCTGGATTGATAATGCCCTTTTCAATGGCCTCTTCAAGGGTGCACTTTGTTGGTTTGTGTAGCTTGGAATGTGGATCGAGTACTTCACAAACAATAGCCTCATGTATGCTCAAGGGATAACCGCTCTCCGGGTGTACAATGGTCTGAGACTGTGGATCAATAAGACCCTGTGATTCAAGTTTTGGTATGGACAGACTCTTGGCCAGTGGCATGAGAATATGATTTGTTTGCTCTGGATCAATTATCTTTTGTTCGACAGCCTGTCGCAGATTGAGCACACGATTACGCTGTGGATCAGTCACGTGGCCGCGGCGTCCATCAATTAAACCAGTATTTAAGGCTTCGGTAATATTTACAACTTCACCTTGGGGATTTGTAAAGTTTCGTGTTTCCTCAAGTATTTCACAGGTCTCCTCATCCAGTATGCCCTTGCGTAAGGCATCCCGCGGCTTTAATATAACTTTGCGCATCTTCTGCAGCACTACAACCTTCTCCTCTGTTGTTGAAGTTGTTGTTGTTGGTTCATAATCAAAGGAGCGTCCTCGTTGCATTTGATCACGTGATACAATGCCACGCTCGTAGGCCACCTCAACTGGTATCTGCTCACCGGTTCGTGGATCAACCACAAAACGAACGGTTCGCAGTGCACCCTCAGCGGCTACTAGTGGGGCACCCACCACGCTGAACAAACCCAGTTTTGTAGCCGTAATTAAATCAATCGGCTGTCCCTCGGCATCCAGTATCGTAGCTGTGCGCGGATCGTAAATAGATCTAGCAATGGCTTCTGTGACCGAAATCTGTTGCTTGGTTGTGGGATCCACGATTTTGATAAGTTGCTCGTCAACTAGACCCTGACGCGCGGCGTCAAAGATGTTCTCCGTCTCGCCATTTTGTGTGAATATGACGAGCCCTGTGGACGGATCGTAGATGGCACCTGGTGCTATTTGCAGTGGTTCCGGCGATGCCAGCTCACGCTGGCATGTGCTCACCTCTACGAATCGTGGTGGAGCATCCTTCAATGGTGTCGATACCTCCAACACATCGGGCATATTGTTTACTCGCGTTATGCGCAAAATAGTCTTCTGACTGGCACCACGCGTAGCCGGCACCGTCTCTAGCAGAATTTTACCTTCCGAGATGGCGCTGCGCATGCCCAGAACTTGTTGCCTATTGTTTGTGTAGTTGCCATAGCTGTCCAGAATGTCACGTTCAAAAGCAGACTTAACAGAAATTTTATCTCCAGTGTTGGGTTCGATAACAGCCACAGATAAATTGTTGATGATTTGCTTATCTATGCACTCCTCAAAGTTAACCAGACGATCTGTGCCCTGCACATGGAACACACCTGTATCTGGATTGAATAGACGCTGCTCAATGGCATCCTTGAGGCGCCAACCACCAGGCGGCAGCTCCATAATCTGACGCTCTGTAACATTCTGTTCCAAATAGCTGCTCTTCTCCAGATTAATAAACTCTGAGACAACGCGTTGTGGTTTGATTAGTTCCTGAGAAATTGGTATTTCCACTGATTTTTCAACATATTTTGTATGTTGGGTGTTGAGTTTAATAGGCTCCGCTTCGGGTATTATTTGTTTGGTCACAATTGTTATGGTGGACTTCGTCTTTTTGCGATTTGTAGGCTCAGGCACCGTTTGATTGCTATCGGGTACGAGAAGCCCATAGTTGAGCGCCTGTTGCACAGAGTAAACATTGCCCGTTTTGGGATCTTTGAATAGTTGCCTATCCTCATCAATGAAACCCTGACGCACAGCCTCGGTAAATGTCAGTAAAACTGTATCACCTGGCTCCTGAGAGCCGGCACGTATGGTCACATAACGATTGATCGTCCTGGTCACAGTCTCTGTGGTCAACGTTATGTTAAGCAAACTGCTCAGCAGTAAAGCACCCTCGGGTGTGATGAACTTGCGCTCAATGGCGCTGTCCAGAGGCACTGTTTCACCGGTCTTAGGATCTAGCAAATAGCCAGTCTTCGGGTCAATCAGATTGTGATAGACCAGATCGAATACGCTGAGCTCCTTGCCACTGGCATTGTGCACGCCAATACCGCGACTAAACATTTCATAAACCTCCTGCCGCACCAGACCCTCACCAACGGCCACCTCTAGTGGAACTAGACTATCCCGACCTGTCTCTAAGGCAAAGCCCGTGCTCTTGCGACGTAATATATCGCGCGAGAGGGCCACATTAAAGCTAACATAATCATTGCTACGCAAATCCTTGAAACCATCGATATCAAAAATGGAACGCTGCGATACCGAGCTAATCAGGCCGCGTTCTACAGCCTCGGGTATGCTAATCAACTCCCCAGTCATAAAATCACGATATTTACACTCCGCAGGCAACACTATGCCATCGGCAATGGCTTCCTGCAATGTGATTAACTCACCCTTACGTTTCGTAATGCACTTGAGCTGGTTGCCATCCAAGACACCCGTTTCGATGGCCTGCATAATGCTTAGTTTTTCGCGACGCATGGGACTTGTGATCAGGGACTGTTTGTCCAGCAAATTTAAATCGCATATATCTTTAAGAGTATACGGTTTAACAATCAACTGACGATTACGCGCCTCCAAGAAGCTAAGCTTCTCTTTGGTTACCTCGTTTAGATAGCGACCGGTTTTAGCATTCAATACGCCCGATTTTAACGCGTCTTCCAGTGTAATTTTGACATCGCGTTTAGCATCGACTACTTCGCGCACGCTCGCATCGATTAGCTGATTGGCAATGGCCGAATCCAGACGGAACTTATCACCAGAATTGCGATCTATTATCCAGCCAGCACTGTCCACCAGGCCATGGGCAATGGCATCGCTTAAACACAGCGCATTCGATTTAATTGTCACCGATTCGTGGCGTATCAGATAGCCACGTTCGTACGCCTCGGCCAGGCTAATTGTTTGGCCCGATTTGACACGATACAGGCCCGTCTTGGCATCCACACTGCCAGCACAAATGGCATCGACAATATTTCTAGGTTTCTCGGGGGATGCCACATCCAATGGGGATTGCGTTGGCAATGGCAACTGCTCTACTGTGACTGTGTTGTTTACCTTGATGCGTTTCTCAGCTGTCTCATAGCCGGACTCCGCTTCGCTTATCTCTCGCTGTATCACCTCCAGCAGTGAGAGTTCACGTCCGCTCGCATCTCGTCCTGCACCTGGCTGCAGCAACTGTATCGCCAGCTGTGCATCGATCAGACTCTGTTCGGCGGCCTGCTCAAGTGATATGCGACGATCACCCACCAGCATTTCGCCAGTGCGAACATCCAGAATCCGCAACTGTATGGCTTCGCCAATGGTTAAAACACGACCCGTGCGCGGATCACGTATGCCGGCAATATCCAGCACAGAGGTAATATTACCTCCCCGCTTAAGGCTGCGTATTTCGTTGAATTGTATTTGCGACTGTGGTGTGGCTCCTGATTCCTGTCCAGCGGTATCGATGCCATCGCTGCTGTAAATGCTCTTCGAAGAGCTTTTCGTTGTTTTCGTTGAGCTGAATCTACAAAATTAGAAAGAATAGATGTAATAAATTTATCATATTTTTCTAGTTATTATAATAATATAATAATTTCATATTAAAAACTTAACTTCTTTTTTTTTTTAAGTGTATTTAATAGAAATTTTTGGCAACTTTACTTACTGTGTTGTGCTATATGTTGTTGTATAGAGATCATCCGGGCGTGCAGCGTAGCCATCGCCAGTTGGCACGCTGCCCGCACTGAAGTCAACTCTAAAGGTCTTGAGCGGTTTCTGCAGACTTTCAGCGTATTGCTAAACCAGCCAAGAGAAAAAACAAAAATGGTCATTAACAAAAAATTTAAAGAAAAAGTTGCGTAGTCAAACTTTGTAATGGAAAGAGAGAGAGATTGTTGGGGAGAGTGTGAAAATTTTTTGGGGGAGATTGGGGATTGCATTACCTGAAACTCGAACGCGAAGTCATAGTCACTTTCCTCTGTCACGTGGACAGTTGTGGTTTGGGATTTGGTTTTAGTTTGGGCCGCTTTGCGACCCGATCTATGCTGAGGCATGTCTAAATCTTGCGTTTCTTTCAATTTGACATAGTCATAGTCAGCACTGGTAGGTATAGGCACTTGATTTAATATTGACGTTTCTTCAATGCACTGCGAGATTTATAATAAATTAGATAACGAACGAATGTACGCGCATATTTTCGCCTTTCAAAACTGGTCTCTACATCTGTACTATTTTCTGCGACTGTATCCATGTGTGTTTTTGCAAATGCTTTATGACAGTTATAAATGTGTTTAGATAAGAACCTAAGGTAAAAGCCAAAACTTTGTAGGCCAATAACAAACGCGTAGAAAATCGACTAGTAAAATAATTCTATAGACTTTGACTAAGGTTGGTCTCTAAGTCGTCGGTGTCATAGAACTTTAACAGTTTTTTATTTTAGGCAATAAAAAATTAAATCAGATATATGATTTTAAGGCCTTTTGATTTCGGCAGCAAATTAGGGGTAAATAAATTAGAAAATAGCGCCAATCGAAAATAAAATCAATCAACGTGAACACAAGAATTCCGAAGAATTTGTTCATAAAATTATTTTTGTAACATACCAATTGAATTAGCAGTGACACCAACGTATTAACTTATTATTGGCTCAAGAGTAAGAGCTATTTTTCAAATACCTCTCTAATCTGCAGGTTGATATCTTAACATAGACTGGAGCCCTTGCGTCTGCCCAAAAATAAATAAAACTTGTGGGATTCAATTTCATTCACCGAAAAATCAAAACAAAATGGAAAACATTTAGAATGCCGGCATTTGATGACTTATCAGCGCTCTTAAAACATTAAGTATTATATTTATCAACTAGCCATACCAAAAAGCGCACACCATATCTCACACATACACATCAATGCACAGTGCGACACAGAAAGCAAAAGCAAGCCTTTATGAAAATAGAAATGACGCTATTATTGAGGGCCACACACACAGCCAGACAGACATACAAATACAAGCGCACTGCAAAAAAATAACCCGGTAAATATATAAAAATGTATATATGTATATACAGATATAGAGTGCAGAGGATGTGGCTATAACTCTCAAAGTGCTTTACTTCGACTCGGGTGATTACCCTTCGCAAGAAGTGCATAATTAAGTTTTATCTTTGTTTGCATTAAACAAATACAACAAGGCCAGCATTGATACATGACAGAGTACTAGGAAACGGTATCTCTGATATCTGAACATATGGCCATATGTAAGTTCAAGCTTTGAAGTAGTAGCCAGACACGCAAGTTGTATATATTCAGCAAGTCAAATACCAAATACACTTACAGAAGTGAGCAGAGTTTAAATGCCGATTGATGGTATTGACATGCGACAGAGTAGTTAGCATCAAGTCAATGATGACCAGAATATCGGGAAAAATAAAGAAGCTTTTTGTACTACAAAATATTGCAATTCAAACTGGCACTCTTTAACAAGGTGTGAATGAAAAAAGTTCATTCAATATAGATTATAATAAAAAGAAATTCAGATTGAATTAAACATATTCTCACATTACATGACTAATCGGCATACCCTTAGCTAGAGTATAAAACAGCGTTGAAGTTCAATTGACTGTCAGACGTTGTATTTACCACAATTTGTTTTATCAGCATGCGAAATACACAACTTGCTAATGGAGTTGCTTTACTTTAAAGTCATTTCGACAATAAAAAAAACCAAAAAAATTCTTAATTTACGCTGCGGCAATCACTTTTTCTTTCTCTTTTCACACTGCTCATTATTCAAAACGGCTGCCGAAGGTCGCCCTAGAGTTAGTAGCGGCAACAAATAAATTATAATTAACAAAAATGCAAAAAGCAAAAAATATATTAAAAAAAAAAATAACAAACACATTAAGAGCGCGCACACACACACACATTGAGAAACGAGCACAAACAATGATGTCATTCGTAATTTCTATATAATCTAAAACAAGTTTGCCGTGCGCCCCCAACACACCATAAAACAATAACAACAGTGAAATGAAACTGAGAGCTCCTGCACAAAGTAGGCCTTAAGTTGCCCTCGCTGCGCTCCTGTGTGCGATATGCGATTTGCGCTTGACACGCTTTAAGAAGCTTTGCCGGCTAAACGACGAGCTTTCCAGCTGCAACACGCTACATGCCGCATGCTGCACAACTAAAATAGGCGGCGACGCGATGCTTCTCGAGAGATGTCGCATTCGCTTTCATTTGCTTTTTCTTCTATCTAATTTAATAGAACACACACACACAACTACTACTAAAAATACATGTGTGTGTGTGTGTGTGTATGTGTTTAAGGCGGCGGCCAAAATTTTTCTGTCTAGTTTAATCGATAAAGAGCAGCGTATTGCATGTGTATGAGAAATGCAGAAAAAAAACCAAGCGCAATGACATATGAAAAAGCTGAACGAAAATGTAACAACAAACAGAAAAGGGCAAGAAAATGAAAACCCAACAAAACAGAAAAAACACATAAAAGACACAAATGAAGTGATAAAAGACTAAAAATAAAATAATACGTAAGTGAGATATTTAGTGGCAAGTTTTCAACTTGCAGATACACTGTACTTTACTTTAGTTAATAAATGCAGGGGGGAAAATAAAGCGTATGTTTAACGAACTGAAAACTATAGCCTAGGTCAAAAAACTATAAAACTCAATGAGAGATTTTGGGTCGCCTGACTGAATCATTAACATCAGCAGATTATGAAAGTGAAACTAAGTTCCTAAGAATAAAACTGTTAAAGAGAAATCTGAAGAACTGATCTTGTTAAACAAACCCATAGAAACTCTTAAAAATGAGTCTAAGACTCCCGACTCGAAAATAAAATTATTATAAATAAACTTTTGCTATTTCGAAATGACTACTAATTAAGGCATTAACAAACAGAACTTCTACTCATCGCAACTGGAGGAAGTTTATACAAATTTTGTATCTTTACGTAGGCAAAAGAGGAAGTATTTTTAAAAAAGATTGATGATGCTCTAATAGGTTAAAGATTTATTAATCCAACTGAATGTAGTCATAGAAAGATCAGATCCAAAAATTATAAAATTGAGCAAAATTTAATTAAACACAGAAAAGCTAATACGCTCCATGTTACCTCCTTAGAGCAGAGTATAGTAATAATCAAATGTATATAAATTTGTTAAAACCTGACTGCAACACATTAGATGGAGAAATTACTATTTTATTTAAAAACTCAATAGATTAGATTAGCAGTCTTCAGCTTTGGCTTGCTGCTGACAGCAGCTGATGGCAGTCATTGATAGTCGTTGTCAGATGTCACTAACTGAGGATGAGTGTGCATGTCTCTCTCTCTCCTATCTCTCTCTATATGTGTGTAGGTCAGTTGGCTAGTCTAATGGATCTAGTTAAGCGTAACACTTTTAATACACTTTTTTACTACCGTTTCGTAATTGTTTTTTAGGCAATTTTCTTTTAACAAGCTCTGGACTCATGCAACTTGTGTTGGCTCATAAAAAATACAACAACTCCAACAAAATAAACCAATTTGTTGTTCGTTTTGTCTGCCTTCATTAACACTCAAATAAATATAGAGTGTACGTCTGTCCTCATGAGCGTATATAAACAAAGCAACAACAAAAAATAGCATATGGATTCTTGCGACATGTTCAAGGCTATATGAATATTGCATATGTTGGTTCTTGGTTTTATTTTATATATTTCGTTGTTTTTTTTCTGTTTTCTTAATTTTGTATTTTCAGTTTCACACTTCGAATTCTAGGCGTTATATTTGCTCTTCTATTTGAATTGTATTTTTTATTTTTTTATTATTTTATTTGGCTCTGCGAGTGACTTCATTTTTCGAATTCGTATTTGGATCTCGTGTGGGCGCCGCAGAACTTTATATAAAATATTTAAATTTCTATTAAACAAATAAAAGCGGGCCACAGACGTGAATGTCGTGTATTCAATTGAATATCACGCACACAGCTAAAGTAACACAGATACAATCGCACTTTCTATTTGTATGTGACAACGCGGCGTATGAGCAATGCCGCGCCGGCCCTATACGTGATGTATTCTTCTATTATTATTTTATTCTTCATTGCTTTTTGGGTTAGGGTATTTTGTTGGCGTTTTGCTTACACGTTTCAAATATGTGCAAAAAATAAATGAATTATTTGAAATTCAAATGAATTTATTCAACTTAAAGGGCAACCTTATGTAGGTTTTTTTTAGCCTTTGTTCACGAACGCACACACACACACATAAGCGAGCACACACAAAAACTTCTTATTTAGTTAAGAAACGCGTCGTACGCGTTCAGTTTTACGTCGTTATACAACCACGTCGCATTTGATACTGAACGGAACTCACAGCCGTAGTTCATGCGGCACATGAGAGCGGCGAGAGCTTTTGAAATTATTGTGCCAGAGCAGAGCGAGCTTTTGCAGAGAGCAGCAAAATATGCCGGCTATGCGCTCATCAGCTGTTGCTTTTCCGGCTGATTATCAACTAAAATCCATTTACTATTGCCCATTCGATTCGTAAGGCTGTCAAAAGGTTGCAAACAATACACGGAAGTTCATGTTAAGAATGGAAACAATGTGTTCGAACAACATTGTTTGTCTACCGTTCGAATATTGTTTTTTTCTTTCTTTAATATATTTGTTTTTGTTTTTTTGGGGTCTGTCAAATTGTTAAGATTTTTTATTTTTGGTAAGTAGAAAGAAACAAGAATAAAAGCCGACAAACGCTAGCTGATCAAACAGAATGATACCCTGGAGGCAGATGTATAGAGTGAGCAAAAGCTAATTTGAATTCGAAAGTCAATTTACAATATTTTTTAAAAAAATTTATAAAACACGTATATTAGAAATTAAAGTATAATACTGAACTTTTGTTTAAGTTCAATTTATTTAGAATACGAATATTCAAACTGTGCAATATTATGCCGTCATAGTTATTCCCATCTGAGGCCTACAGGGTATTTACATAAATGAAAAAAATAACATAAAAGAAAACCAGTTTGCTGTAGTCAAATGTTGAAGCTAACCTTCTAAATAGCAATCTGCTCATTCACTCCACTTAATGCCAAGCTTGGCCGCCCATGTTATGCATATCAAGTTAAGCCTTAGACATAAACTCAAAGCTGGCAATGAAGTTGTCTAACGCATACATAGATCTGTGAATATATATAGCTATGCTTAATAGCATTTCATGATGTCACTCTCAGTCAAGAGCAGCAACACCTTTGAGAACAACACATTGGGCAGACATATTTAGGCTATAGATTCTTAGGTAACTAGTGCTAATTTTGTTAAGGGCTCGGCGAATACCTCAATTTAAGTGGAAGCTGATGACAACACAGATATCAATACAGCGAACCACTTGAAGGTTTGTTGACCCAACCAACCAAGCAACCAACTGTGAAAACAATCCTTTCTCTATTCCCACTCATTATATGTTAATTATAAACTAAATATTTACACAACTCTGCAAACATGGGCAATATTTGGGTATTTTTAAATAGAAGAGAAACAAGCCAAACCGAGTTGAGCTTTATTTAAATTTAAATGAATCTTTTAATTGAATCTCTTGAGGCATAAATAAAAAACCAGTTGCCAAAAACAGTCTACGGAAAACAGAAAAATATATTGTATGTAAAAGAAATAAAATCTAAAGAGTTGACAGTTGAAATAATTATAGCGACAAAAAGTCAACAATGAACTGTTGATGACGTTGTTTGGCATTGAATTTCCTAGCAGCGAAGATTAGGTATCCAAAAAATATGCGAAATATGTTTATAATATATGCATATTGACATCATGTTATAAACAGAATTCTTAATTGCTAAGTTGACTTCATTTGCCTAATTGGCCAAAAAAATAAATAAACAACTCAAGCTCAGAGGTGAAATTTAAAATAGATAAACTCGTATTTCTTATAAATGCAATTTGCACATTAGACAAATGATTGTCACGAGCACAACAAACAAAAAATGAAATAAAATAATTTATATAAAAAAAAATAGTTTAACATTTATATAAATTAATCAAATGGTGATTTATGGGACAACATTTCAAGCGCTGACAACGCAACGGAATTGCGCTCTGATGTCATTATTTTGCGCGTGTGTGTGTCTATCTATTTTGAAGGTTAATTTAATAATAGCATTGCATAAGGCTGGCAAAAAGATACAATGATACAGATACAGATACAAATACAAATACCAAGTGCGCTAGAACTCGAAGAGTATTCATTGAAAACGAAAGCTTTCAAGTAGTTTCAATGCTGAACTTGAAGCTGAGATGCTGTAGATAAAAATGATATCAGCTGGCGCAGACAATTAAACTGAAAAATTTGTTTTTTTTTTTTAACTATATTAAAAAATATTTATAGCTGAAAGTACTTTATGCTTTCAAGAAGTATGTCTATGAAACAATCAATTCATCTTTAAGCATACACATACTATTTTGCTAAAAGATAAGTGACATTGACTAAAGTCACAGATGCATTTTGAGTCTGGGCAAATGTTATTTTGCCTAAATATTATATAAGTATAGATATAGAAACTTTTTGAATCTGAGATACTTTATTAAAACTGATTTATCAGCAAAGACATAGATTCTTTTCGAATCTGGGAAGTTTTTAAGATTTGGCTGATATTTGGATGCAAATAGTTATTGAATTTGAGAAACATTTGGTAGATCTGATATTGACTATAGATACAGATACATATTGAAAAAATTAAAAAAAAAATAGAGTTACTTTTTTAGCCAATGAAATTTTACAATATGTTTCCCTAGCTAATAGCAACCAATGTTATTTAAGTAATTTATATAATTACCAATATTGCTTATATTCAGAATTAATATACTTTTTAAACTCGAAAACCGGTTCGTCACTTAAGCTATAGATACAGATACTTTGTGAATGTAGTAAGCACCTCTTGTTGTAAATACACAAATATTTTGCTACTGATACGTTGCTAAGGTTGCGTCATTAAAATTTCGTTACCTATAATTACAGATACTTTTTGAGTCATTGTAAGGCAATTGACGTTTGTATCTAAATTTAGCAGTTGGCATCAGGAGTTGTGCAGGTGCCTTTCTCTCTCTCATCTCTCTCTCTCTCTCTCTTTTCACTCAGTGATCAAGCAGATACTCACCAGACCATCGCTGCCATTCACCTCGATTGCAGTTTTTAGCCTCTGCGACAATTGTTCCAGCAATCTGTCGTATTTCGTATTTAGATTATCCAAACGTTGACTGTAATACTGTGTGGCACCCGGATCACTGTCCGCCGGGCGCAGATCGCGACGTGGCGGCGAGAACGAGGGTCGAGCCTCGAGCAGCCAATCGACGAAACGCAGACATTTACTATCGTAAATCTGAGTCCGTAGCAAACGGTGACGTCACAAATGTTGATCGCGTTGTTGTTGTTGATGATGTTGTTGTGGTTGTTGTTGTCCGCAGCATTTTGGGTTAATTTTGTCAGTTAAATGTTAGTAATTTGCTCGTGTTAAACAAAAGTTTAAGAGTGGTTTGTGTGGGAGTAAATATTGTTGTTCTAGTCATATATTTAGTGCTTTTTATTTCATTGATTAATCAATACGAAATTACGTTGATTACAATTGCTTTTTAATTGTTTGTTGTGTGAGTTTGGTTTGCTGTTTGTTTGTTTGTTTGTTTGCTTGTTTTTTGTTGTTGTGTTGGTCAATATTGTTGTTGTTGTTGTTGTTGTTGTTTAGCCCAAGTGTTATTGACGCACCTTGTACCCGCAGTTTTAAACTACTCGCAATCGCGCGCTTCACAAATGAAGCACCGAAATTCTTCATAAATTTTTTTTAAAAAGCATTAAATATTGAAAGGTTCGTATACAATAAAGATACAGCAGAGACAATAGACGAAAAGTGTATAGGGTAGACAAAGGTAAAAGGTAGGCTCAACATATAGAATATTGAGCCACATAGTTGGTATAATAGTGTTTCGAAAAGTTTTCACAATCACACGCACAAACATACAGAAGTAGAGGGTAAAGGTGGGAGCAGATGTTTACTAGCATAGGGCAGACGTCATAGATTGATCTTTTATTCATATAAAGAGTATTATAGTGATAGCTATTTTTGGAAATTTTAAGCATTTGACTAATGAACAACACTGAGAACTTTGAATATCTCATTTTAAACTATTATTTTTTCTATTATCACAAAACTCGTAATGAGCTTTATAGCACTATAAATTTTATTAATAGTTTAGAGATCTTTTTCTTTTGTTTTTCTAGTATTTACATATATTGGGTTTTTTTTGTATTTGCAGATATGAAATCTAAAGTCTATCGTAAGTTGATTTATAGCAATAATTAAAAGCAAATAGAATTAATAGATCCTTAAAGTATCACATTAGTCAAGCCTCTACAAAAACTATATCTGATAGTTAAGAGTGTAATAGGAACTTGTTTCACAGTCGGCAGTCGACAAGTTTTTCAGAACAAATCTACATCGAATCATGCCCTATGCTCATTGTATATATAGAGTAGTCAGCCATACAAACGACAGTCATTCAAATTTTTACCTTAGCTTCGCGAATGAGACGTCCTCCAGCCACGTTGACATTTTCGATTTTTGGTTTTCGTTCGATAGCAGCTCCGAGCAGTTTCTATATATACATATATATTTATATATATATATATATATACATTTGCGAGGGAGGTTTGGTTGCAAATTGTGGATAATTTTTTTGTTTTGTTTTATTTTGGTAATTTTTGTAGAAGTTGATTGATTGAGTTTTTGTTGTTTCATTGTGTTTGTGTTTTGTTTTTTTTATAGAATGTGATATTGATTTTGTTTTTTGACATTGGGTGAAAATACAAGAAATTAGACAAAAATACATATACAATTAGTTTTCAACTACAAATACAAATAAGACTACAATAATGATATGATATATAGATGAAATCGTAATGGCATATAGATGGTATTCATATATACATATAGGAAACAAAGCTACAAAAATATAACATTTACTTATAATAATAATAATGGGATATTCAAAAATGTACTGGGTACACACGAATCGGGATATACAAATGGGTGTATTCGAGAGGTTGAGTGTGTGGGGAACATCACAGCTGAGCTGGTGTGAATACATAAGGTGTATATATACATATAATACATAGCTATGTGGGTGTATGTGGGGTGTGTGTGTGTATGTAGCTGCCTGACAACAGGACAGCTTGCTACAGTTTTCATTGGTTTTTCGATTAGACAAAAACTACGAAATATTGAGAGTCTGGGTACAAGTTACAGTAACAATTTACAGGGTATTTGTATGGTTTTTCTTAAGGTACATTCTACTTTATATATACATAACACACAGACATTTAAAACATGTCCAACACCAAAGTTTTTACCCATAAATCAATTGAAATATATATTTAAATATGTTTTAGGCAAAACTACTTTTTGGGCAGAGGAATTGGGGGACGTAGCACTGGTTAAGCAAAAAATAGTTAACTACGCTTTCGATTTGAATTGGTATTAAATATATATATACATCATACAAAATATTTTCAATATATTTATATATACTTTGTGTTGCTTGAAGAGATATAGCCCTAAAGGGGAACTGAATTATCTCACTAAATAACTGAGAGTTATAACTGTACAAGTTTGGGTTTATGGTAAATATGTATAGAGAAATATTCATATATTTACTATAAACTAACTGAGCAGAACTGATTAAAAATTAAAAAGTAATAATGATATTATATGTATATATTGAACAAACGCTACTCACGTCTAATTCATAAGCTGAAGTCGCTGTGGGCATGGCCGATAGACGTTCAGTGGTGCCGTCCACCCATGATTCCTCGACTTGCACGCTCGATTGGAGATTCTTCATAAGTCCAATCGCCGTCTCGCATGAGCGCATTCTGCAAAAGGCAAGTGTGAAGAGGTGAATAGGTGAATAATGTAGATAGAAACATATATGGAGAGTTTAATGAAGCATTTCAACTTGTTACACAGGTGCCACAAGCTGACAGGTGGTTTGGGTTATCTATATTTATATTCATTTTTTTATGGATCAATATATTGGTGATCATGATTGAAACATAACTGAATAACTTCAGTATTTCATATAAATAAACTTCTTCCCCACAACTCGAGTGCTTACCTCTCGCCCAGTTGATTGCAGACCGCACTCCAGCGCGTATTCAAACGCTCCACGTTCGAGTGCAGGCGCTTCAGATCGCCCAACACCTTGGTGGGCACACCCATGCGTCCCAGCTGATCAGCCGCATCATTCATTTTATCCATTTGCGGCTGCTGCTGCGTGATTATGTCCTGCATGTGGGTCAATTGTTTGAACACATGCTGCAGTCCCTCCGCTGTGGATGGCAAATCCTGATGCTTGGCCAGCTCATTCTCTAGCTCGGATATAACATGTTCGTTATCCTCGAGTCCGGCCAGCGAAGCTTCAAGCAGCTTCAAGCGATCCTTGTGCAGGTTGCTCTGTGTGTTCAGCTCCTTCCACAACTCATTCAGGTTATCCAGCGATTTCTTCAGCACAGGCGTCTTCAACGCTATGGTGCGGAAGGTCTCTTGCAAGTGCTTCAGCTCCGGCTCGAGCAGATGCAGGCGACGTTCATAGTCGCCGTGTATGGCAAGCACATGTTCAAGTGAGTCCAAATCACGTGGCAATGGAGCCAATATAATCTGATCTAGCTCACGTGCCATATCCTCCAATTTGCTCTTTATGGCAATGCATTCCTCCGTAAAGATGCGACTCGCCTGTTTGCTCTCCTCTGTAAATGTATAAAGGGATTAAAGCGATGATTAGTTTCAGTTTTCGTGAAGATTACCGCGCTGTTTGGCACTCGCGAATAGTTTCTTCATGTTGCGTTACGTTTGATTTGTGACTTGAGACTAAGTTGTGTGCTTCCTGGTCGAAGCTTCGGTGCAAATCAAGCGCACATTAAATTCAATTCAATTAAGCGCTTAATTGGACGCCAGAGTCAAAAGTTGACAGCTGGCCAAACGCCGTCAATTGAAAGGCGACTTGTCCACACCCACGCCCATTTCCCACTTGTAAAACGCCCACAAACTCACCTTCAGCTCGGGCGCGCTTCTCAAACTCATCGAACAAGCGATTGACCTCGTCCATTTCACGTCGCAAGCGTCGCAACTGTGGATCATTGGGATCGCCCTCGCTGAGCAGCTTGTCGGCATCATCGTTCAAGGCACGCCGTATGGCTGTTCGCTGTTCGGGTCCCATCGCCAGGAACTGATCGAAGTCCCAGCCCTTGACCACACGAATCGTGGCAAAGATCATGTTCTGACGCAGACGCAAATGTTTCTTTTGCCACAACGCAACGGAGCGGTCGAAGAGACGCTTCAAACGTTCAGCAGCATCGATGGCCTCCTGATCGGGTGGCGGCAGCAGCAGACAGGCACCGGGTATGGGACCCTCCTGTCCCTTAGCAGTGCGCACGCGCCACTTGACACGGCCTGAGTTATCCAGCAATGTAACTGTTTCGCCCTTCTCAATCTGTAGTTGCCCCTGTTGTTTGTAGGCGCAGATCGCTTGGACCGGACCCTGTCGATTGACCGGCTGCCGACGCTTATTGAGCGGCACAATTGTCTGGGCACGACGCTGCAGCGTGGCGACTGTCTCGCCAAATGCATTCAGCTCCTCACGCAGATCCTGCATGCCGCGCAACAGTGCTTCACCCTGATCCAAGCCGAAATCGGACTGCGAATATTTGCTGTTGAGTATCTCATCGCGTTTGCTGAGCCATTGCTCGGCATCCTTAATCTCGGCAAAGTATTGATGGTATTCCGTTGCATGCTTCAGATGCACCTCCAAGCAGAGCGTTAGCTGTAGCAGCCACGCCCACTGCTGTTGCAGGGCCGTCAAATGGGCCTCGATGCACTTCGATGCCGGATGCTGTTGATTGAGCAAAGCCTCACCACGATCCAAGATTGTGGCAAAGTGCATCTCACGCTTCTCCAGTTCGGACATTAAGTTCTGTGAAGAGTTAAGAACGGAAATATTAGTAAGAAATATAAATTGATAAAGCGGAGTGCACTTGGTTGGTTGCTTTCAATTTTTTATTTTTTATTTTATTTTTTTCGAGGGTATTTAAAACCGATCTTACCTCGTCGCCATTACCAAATGCACGCTTGGAATTAGATAAAGCACAACACACATATAAAAAACATCAAAAAAAACACTATCAACGGCATGCCGAAGATTTGAGAAGATAGCAGACAGAGCATATAAATGAGAGAGTTATCAGATCGTATGAAACACTAAGAAAAATATGTATGTTCTTTGCAAATACTATCCTGCATCAATTTAATTTAGAACTCCAGTTTTAAGCTATCAGTTTTATGAAATAATACATATTATAGGTAAGGAATCCTAACCCACATTCTTCAAAAGAAACGATGTTTCATTTAAATGTTTTCTTGTGGTTAAGATGATGATA
This sequence comes from Drosophila leonis, assembly GCA_035045365.1. Lineage (NCBI taxonomy): Eukaryota > Metazoa > Arthropoda > Insecta > Diptera > Drosophilidae > Drosophila > Drosophila leonis. The sequence continues at coordinate 4,511,180 of JAWNPC010000110.1, forward strand.
TTGATGGTATAGACTATATTTAAGACAAAATGTGCTAAGCATAAGACTAAACGGATAAGTCATACATGCAAGACTCTCTCTCTCTCTCTCTCTCAATTATGTCTGCTGTCTGATCAAACTCATCAAATTTAGCTAAACTATATACCTCATAGTATCTGTGCACAGAAGGCAAATCGAGTTGTTTGTCCGCCCAGTCGCGTGTGATCTCAACCTGTTCCTTCTCGTTGAGCCATTGAAGTTCAGCTGAGGCCTGTCCAAGGAAGTGCTGAAGTGAATCCAAATCGGATAGACGCTTCGTAGAGGTGCTTAGCAGCTCTGCATAGACCTTTTGCAGCTGATTAAGTCGCTGCTGGTAGAGGTTCAATTCATCGCCGGAGAATTTCGTCTGCTGGCGCTCATCGTTTTGTATTTTGCTGTGGAACTGATCGATGATTTTGTGTTCGTGCTGTTGACGATCCAGTTCCTCCTTGACCGATGGCAGATCACTGCCATAGTCAGCGGCAAGCAATTGTTTCTAGAATCACAACAATAAGAAGTGGTTAGCCATAAGCCTTTGATATTTCGAATGTTCTGGACTTACCAATTTATTCTGGCACCATTCAATGTGCTCCTGCAGATCGCGGAAATGTGGATTCGTATCGATCTGTCGGGATTCGACCACCATGCGCGTTTGACGCGTCACGGTCGTCTCGTGGACGGGAAACTTTAAGCCGGACAGCTTCTGTACCAGGTTCGTATGGAAATTGGTGCGCAATTGAGCCCAGCGTTGATGCAATTTGTTGACCTTCTTGTGCAGCTCGCTGACATGGGGATAGCGACCCTCGTTGAGGACGTGACAATCTTGGTTCATATCCTGTATGGGCTCCTCCAGATGCCTAATCTCTGTTTCGAGTGCCTCGACAATACTCTTGGCATCTACGGGATGCAAACGTTCTATGCGTCTGCCCTCCTCCGTGATGCGCGTCTCTAGCTCGGTCAGCTTGTGATCCACATGCTTGATTTCGCGTTGGACTTTATCGGCGAGACGCTGTAGACGTTCCAAGCGTTCAATTTCCTGCTGCAGTATAACTTCACGATCCTGCAGGGCTGTGGTCATACGATACCAGGCCTTTTCAATGGCATCTGGACGTAGATCGGCCTCCACATCCACTTCACCCACTGTTTCGAAGTACCGCTCCAGCTCCTTGTAAATCTGTATGAGCTTGGACTTTTCGCGTTTTCGTGCGCTCACCTCCTCGGTGCGCAAACGCTGCAGATCGCTCAACAGACGCTTCATTTCGATCAGCGTGGGCGGGAACGAACGTTCCTGCAAATAGGCGGTCTTCTCGCGGCACCAATAGATAAACTGTTGCGCCAAATCGCGATACTCGTGCACGCGACGTTGTGACTCCATGTCGAACAGGGGGTGAATGGATGGCGGCTCCGGGAATACATCGTACAGGGATGAAATGTACGTTATCAGGGATTTCTCATCCGGTTCATTGGTGTCCACATCTGCGAATACGAATTGGGCAGATTTGAGTATAACATATACATATATTGGAGATTATTTAATGATAAGCGTTACTCACCCTCTGGGTCCAATAGACGCGTAACACCGTATTCTTTCTCCACAATATGGAATGCCGTCTCGAGGCGTTCGCGCGGCCGATCGTTCCTTGCCTTTCGCCAGTCAAGCAAGTCCGGTCGGTTGCGATGCACCAACGCCGAGAAGGCCAATCCATCGCGCCACGACGATGTAAAATCATTAACACGAACGCCCGGATACCGAGCCGTCGAGCGTCGCGCCCAGCGCAGTAGGGCCTCGCGTGCGGATACGTTGTCCTCTTTGCCAACAACAATATCGGAAATCTGAATAAAATGTAAATTCAATTAGATATTTGTAGATATATTGAGTTCATTTTAGTTGATGATTATTATAAATTGAATGTAAATTGAGCACGTTTTCCTACAAGAATTCATCACACATAAGTAACTGGAAAGCAAATTTTAAAGATTTATGTCTATATGATAGATAGATATATATTATATTTTAAGTTTTTGAATAGTAATTGATCAGATCTTCATTCTCATATCTTGCTACATAATTAAAATGTTTTCCTTGACTATTTTCCTGCTCTTTGATTATCATCTTTACCTCTCTGCGCTGCATGCTACTCGACTCAATGGCCGGCGGCAGTGCGCGTCGATACTCCAACTCGGAGCTACGTATCATCTTAGCAGGCGGCAGCAAATCCTCCGCCGGTTGTTGATTCTCCTCGGCGCGACTCAGCGTGGTCACCTTACGCACAATGTGCGTGGTCACACGTCGATGTCCATTCGGAGCGCGTTGCGATGTTTTGGTGCTCTCCACACTGGAGCCAAGCACCTCCGTGGAGATGCGCTTGTTACGCGTCACCTGCTGATAGCTGGTGGTGGGTGCACCACTCGAGGGTACCAAAGCGCGACTGCTATCCGATGTACGCCTCAAGCTACTTCTACCTCCATCCACGCCATCCTGGAACGTGACGATGCGCTCAAAATTCGAGCGCTCGTGTGGCACAGTGCCAAACGGCGCCACGCCCGGATAGTCCGTGATGACTGCCTCGACAGTGCGCTCCCGTTTCGTTTCATGACGATAGCGCAGACTGGAGTCATCGATATTGGTCGTTATGGCAGGTCCACGGCTGGTATGCACCACTTCGCTGCCGCTGCTCACATGGGGCGGACCGCCATTCGTTTGCCGCACCAGCTGCTGAGTGCGCTTCAGAGTCGACTGCGAGCTGGAGCTGGAGTGCATGATTTCGATTTCGATTTCGACTCCAGCCTGTTATCGTTATCGTTGTCGTTATCGAGATATCGTTGATTTATTGTTTCGTTGTTTCTTTTCACTTGACTTTCTTTCGTTTTGGTTTTCGTTTCGTTTTCCCTCTGTGTCTCTTACTCTCTCTCTCTCTCAGCTCCTGATTCGTAATTCTATTTTTGTGCGTGATTTCAAACAAAATGATTTTAATTCGTTTAAACTGCCCGTACCAAGCGTCCCACCGCATTTTTCGTGCTCACAGACAATTGAGTTGCCGGCACCGCAATTTGCGTTTAATTAAGTCAAAAGCCGGCCAAAGCCAGCACCGGCACCGGCACCGGCATTGGCACCGGATGTCTTGTTCTTAGTCAGTGCGAAAAAGCCAGCCAAAAGGCACCCACAGAGTCGAGGGCTTTGCCCCACTGTGGTGCTCAACGTGTTGTTATTGTTCTTGCTACTGCTGATGAGCGAATTATTTATGTCTTGTACATACACATAATTATCCAGCCAACCAACTAGAGATTGGCGGCCGTCCAATTGTCTAACTGTCTTTGGGATTTTTATTACTATGGCTTAAGGTAGGGTATATCGTGTTAGCAATATAATATGTAGCAGGGAAATAGATCACAAACCGATATATGTATATATATAAAATATAGAGAATATAGGCGTATTTATATCTTTTTCAGCAAGAGCTGATAGGTTTGGGATCAGTAAAACTCTTGTATTCAGAAAGTTTATCCAGCCAAATAAACATTTTACTAACTAGTCAATAATCGATGTGATATGCAGTGACAGCCTAATTATCTCTTCAAAATCAATTATATAGAGTTATATATATTCCAAAACTAATTTTATATTCATATACACAATACTCAGGTACTTAGTGCATCTGCGATTCGTTACGCCAAATATTATTTATTTATTATAAATATCTCTCTCCATCTATTTATGCGCACGGAAAAAAAGTAACAACAACCATAACTAAAAGTTCATGTGCACTGGCCGAGTGAAGCCGCGGGGCACAAATCACGACTACAACAATACAGCTAATTGTGAAGCTAACAAATGAATAATTTTGCACAAGGAACGTTATGGAATGGAACACGGTTGAGACCATTCAAGCTGTGCCATAGAACATGGACAAATATTTTTGAAGCTATACACAAATGTCTATAAATGTTTTGATAGGCTTCGATATATGTTTAGAGTATGCTAAAAATATAACGAGATATTTCGATTCCATTTTGATAAACATTAATGGCTGAAATCTTAAAGTGTTTAGAGCATTTCACTTAATTTGTTATTATGTCAATTAGCTTGACAGTCTTTTTGTTTGAAGGCGTTGATAAACAAGGCCGCCAGATATGATATGAAATTTGTACCACTATGAAAACCTAAATCTAATCATTATAGCTCAAGATCAAGCAAGAACAACAACAATCGCAGCAGCAGCAACAACAACAAGTTGTTTGGCCAAAATGAGCACCCACCCGTTAATCTATCATTGAAAGGCGACGCCTGCGCAAATGCGTGACATGGCGGTCACCAGCTCCTCCTCCCCACACACACACACACTCACAGATCAACACAAAAATGCTAATTGCAACATTATTAAAAGCAAAATAAAAAGGTTGCAGTTGAATGAAGTGATTTTTTTGTTTTTGGCTTTAAGTGTTTGCGGAGGCGACACTAAGAGGCGTTAATAGCTTGACATTTTGAATGGAGCCGCAGCAACAGCAGCAGCAGCTGTTGTTCTCTCAACAGCCAAGTAGCTCTTGCCTATTTTGGCTGCTGGCTACTGTTTGAAGTTGACGACACGTTAAGAGCTGTGCTTTAGACAATATTATTGCCGAATTTGCATTGACTTTGCGCTGACAGCACATAACGTCAAATTGAACAAATCATAAACTAAACAGCCAACAAAAAAGGCTAAAAATATTTTACAAACTTTGTTTTTGCTCAAATGCGCTGAAGCAGAACAGGGGGAGCATCCATATGTCTGGGCACGTCATAATTTTTACAGCTATTGCAGCAACACTTTATTACACTCACACACACTCAATCTCTCTCTACACACACACGCGCATGCACACTTGAAAAAATGAATTCGTCTTATGAAGCACACTTAATTGAAACAAAATTGAACTCAATTGCATTCAGATTGAAATCAATTGATATAGGCGGCATTTAATAAATCACAAATGACGATACTGCAGCAGACGCATTAATAAACCGAGACACAAAGATGGGGAGACAGACAGAGCGCTCGAGAGGGGTTTTATGAGCTGCTGCCAGATATAAATCCCATATGGTAATTGAAATTGAAGCTCGTCGCGTTGTCTGACATCATGCAAAAAGAGTTTTAGCTTGTCTTGTCTTTTTTTTTTGATTTGTTTGTGTTTTTTGTTGTTGTTTATGTTTTTTTTTTTGTGATTTGTTTTTGTTTATTTTATTGGCTTTGTCTTGCATATATATATATATATATATATATACAGATATATTGTATATATTTTAAATTACTTTTGAATTGTTTTTAAAAATGTTTGCAATTTTTTATATGTTTTATATTTGTAATTAACTTGTCAGATATATACATAGTATATGAATATAAATGCATTTAAATTTTATTTAGCATCATGAATATTTTGTTTATCTTAAAAAATATTTATTAAATATTTCTATTCAATTTTTATATGTTTAAAATATTCTATTTTTTAATTTGTTTCGTTTAATATCTTTTTTGTATCGTTTTCCTCAATTAAATTATTTTTTATTTATTTTGTATTATTTTATTATTGAAATTTTTTTTATTTTTTACGTTTTTTCATCATATTTGTTGAGCCTTAAATATTTTGTTTAATTTTTTTTAATATTTATTTTTTTTATATTATTTTATTCTAATTTCGGTTGATTTTTTGCACGTTTTTAAATATTTTATTTTTTATTTATTTATTTTTTATCTGAAGCTTAAAAGCCGCGCAAGTTTTATGGTTTGTTTATTTTTTTTTAAATTTTTAATATATATGTTTTATATTTAAGCATTCAAAAAACGTTCAACAAGGCACGCGACAAATGTATTTCAGAGTTCTGTTGCTCTACGCTTAGCTGGACATAGGCATTTTACGACTTATAGATAGTTTAACAATTGTATCTAAATATCTCTTTATATATATGTATATATAGATATGTACATGAAAGATACATGCGACGGGGGGCACTAACAACAAATGTGTGCGGCGACTCGACAACGACTAAACGCGATCGGGCCAAGTTAAAACGCTTAAAGTGTTGCTCTGGCCAGGTGTTTACGGTTGACGCCGTCGCTGCTGGCAGCGCTGTTGGCGTCGGTTGTGGCGAGAATAAAAAAGCAACAACAACAAAACACGCGTACGAAACGAAATGGAATTGGCACAAGAAAAACGCCAACCGGCGTTGGCGTTCCAAAGGCAAAGCTTGAACAAAAATAGTTTAATTCGGAATTGGAACTGAAATTGCGATCGTGCTGACAGCTGTGCGTGTGTGTGTGTGTGTGTTGCTGTTGACGCCAACGTCGACGTTGACGTCGCTGCCAGCAGCCAACCCCGTTATGGATTGCTGACTTCGAGCTCTGCGCTCCTACCACATGACGTATGTATATTACAACAACAACAGCTACACCTGTGTGTGCGTGTGAGTGTGTGTGTGTTTGTGTGTGTTTGTGTGTGGCAGCCATAGCAACCAACGCCTACGCCAACGCAGCGCCGCAAGAACAACAACAACAGCTGCCAACGCAGAACAACAACAAACATGCAAAGTGAAGGTTATAATAGCAAAGAAACAAAGCTTCAAAATGCTCGACTAAAAGATACTTTTTAAATCGAATGTGAATATTCTTAGGCATAATAAGACGGAAGTCCTTTTTAAGTCGGATATGAATACTATAAGAACGATCAACTGGTCGAAATATTTCATATAGATAAAAACTTCTTCTTTAATTATATAGATTTGCAGAATCAATTAGAAACTGAGAAGTATTGTGGTCCTTCATTCATATAGATACATGACAGGACATTACCGAACTTATATATTATAGTTTATATATATATACATTATTTATCATCTGATCAACCTCAAGTTCTAGTAACAGAAAACTATAAACAAAAGAATTCCGTAATATACAAAAAAAGTTAATAAAGAAACCTTTCAATATTACATAAATTGGATTATTAAATTTAATGACTAAAACTACACTATAAAGTTCAAGCGGCAAATACAAAGGAACAGATAAGCATTTAGCTAGTCTAACATTTTATACGGATAATCAAGAAGAAACCCGAAAGGCAATTAATCGCCTCGCATTGCTACTGCTTATCATGTAGCTTAACATTTGTCTTTCAGCCCTACAGGGTATATGAAACAAAAGAGTTACATAAGCTCTTTTTTTGTGGCGCCTTAACCACCTTAGCTTAACTAGTTGCTGCTGCTGTTGTCATTTGTTTTGTGGTAGCCAAAATTGACCATGTTGCTAACAATGTTTGGCTTGGGCTTCTATTCACCTTTGCGAGCCAAAACAATTCGGGCTGCGTCATCGAGACATCAAAGCCGTCAGGTAGTCGTTCTGCTAGTACTTCTTGGCCCAAAATAGAAATCGAGACAAAAGTCAAAGCCATAGAATGCTCATAATAACAATAAGAATGCCAAACATAACAAAAAAAGACAAACCAAAGTCTTCGGGCGAAACCAGAAAGAACAACAAGTTTTGTGATTAAAAGTCGACGCTCTGCGCAGTCGCACAGTGGGTCAAGTCAGTTGTAATCGGAGAACCATCTGGCCACTAATTAGAAGAGACAACACATCGCCTTCTACTGCTTCTAGTGCTGCTGCTACTGCTGCTGCTGCTGTAGTTGGCTGACCCCACGACATTTTCTTAGCCTTTGCCGATTCGCACAAAACTAAATTAGGCAAAAGTAATTTGAATTTGATGCTCATAACATATCACGACTCAGTCATTACACAGCTGGGCAAGCGCGCGCTGCTCCAACTGGTCAGCCAAAACCCATGGAGTGACCCAAAAATAAAACTTGGACGGACCACCAAAACGACCATCACTTTTTTACAGGTTACACAAGCCAAACCAAAAAAAAAACCCAAATGCTGGGAACTCTTTCCAAACCCAGCAAAATGCCACAATGGGAAACAGCAGGAAAATTTCGCGAATTTGGCTATTATTAAGGGGTAATAAAAAAGTGTACTAAATAGTGCAAAGGAACATGAATGAACAGTGTACTAAACTAGATAAAGAACTAAAAATCCTACGATTAAAATATTATAAAAAAAGTAGTTATTATTCTAGCTTAAGCTAGCTCTTCTAAAAATACAGAAAACAAAATTTTTTTCGCTCAGATAAATATAAAAAAAAATGATATTTTACATACTTTAAGTGAGATTTAAAAAAAAAATATTAAATCAGTTATATTTCTGTTTCTAAACTTAAAAAAAATATATACAAAATATATATATATGTATATTTTAAAGAACTTTAATATGATTGCTAAAATGTATTAAGCCCGTACTAAATAACGCCCACATTAAAGCTTTATTTTTAGAATCGTGCCTAAGAAATAATCATGCTTTTGTTTATTTTTATAGTTATGCAATACATAAAGCCAAACTTTAAGTATGTTTTTTAAATATGTACTAAAAATCTTTATAGTTGCAATTTTAGAGGAGTAATAATGTTTATGCATATTTGTATATCTATGCAATGGATATTTATTAGCTTGGCTTACTAGATTCTGAGTTAGTACTAAAAAACGTACTAAATGTGCATCAATTTAAGAAAAGTGCCTATAGAATGATCATGTTTATGTTGAATTATGTTATAAAAACTTTTGTACTAAAAAAAACAATTTACTCCTCACATATAAATTATATTGAAATGGGTTATTACTATTAAACACGTTGAAATATAGTTAAAAATGTGGGCAAAAATTATCTAAAACGTTGCTAAACAGCTTAATTTCACTTTTAAAAATATTTCTATATATACTATATATTGACAATAAAAACTTAAACAAATTAAAAACTTCAGAAAAAGTGTCCATAAATCTTTGAAACGAGTAAACGTGTGCCCAAGTACCTAAATATTTAAATGAATTTGCTTTGCAGTCTAGCTGGAAGTGTGCGCTGAGTTGTGCTTAAAGCAACCATTTCGAGCAGCAATTAAAACGCGTTCGAATCATATTCTAATCAAAAATGGTCACACAAACTGTCACCGCAATATCCTCTATAGATGGTTGTCTAGAAAGTGTAATTGATGCGAGTGGGTGTTGAAATCTCTATAAATGTAACACTCGCATGCGAGAGACGGGAAATGCCATGTAACGATTGATTTATATGGTAGGTAGGTAGAGGTTTACCTCCCCACTCCAACACACACACACACATACAGAGGGAGAGAGGGGGCAGTTGGGTGTGTGCTAAAACAGACAGACTGACAGTTAGGGAGTCACATATATGAGGCTAATTAGCATTTTGCATGAGCGACCAGCCCGTGTTGCCCTACATGGCTAAAAAGCCAGTAACTACAGCTGTTTTGTATTACCTGCTACGTATATAGACAAAACATATATACAGCTAATAAATATATACATACATACACATACGTACTTGTGTGTGGCATGTAAACAGCAATGGAGAAGCGCTACGAGGAATGGCTATTCGTTGCTAGCTACTACTATTTGCTGCTACCAATAGAATTGCAAATCTAATTAGTCAAAAACAAAAAAGAAGAAGAAGACATGTGGCTGAGGGAGAGGTCTCTGACTGACTTATTAATACCGATATGATGCAAGAGTGTAAACAATTGTGCATTATCTATGCATTTTGTGGTAATTTGAGCAACGTTTCGCACTTAGAACGTGCTATTTGCGGTGGCTAAATAAAATTGCAATCGTATAGCTCATAAATGTGGGAAATGCTAGAATCCCAAACAGTAGCTCAATGCAATTGCAATTAGAACCCGCACGATCAAAATTGTAAATACTTCTCTAATGTATCTGTTATCGATACGAAAAACAAATCTGTCGTGATTTTCGTTTATATGGCCTGTAAATAAGGAAATGTAATAGGGAATCCCACTAGCATGAACAATTTGTGTAGGTAACTAATACGAGAACATAGCAACTGTAAGACTCATAAAGAGTCCATTCATTTACTAAGAATGAATCAAATATACGTATGTATATGCCCGCAGCAATTACTGAAGATTTTGGCTTAGAATTCCCAAACTGTTTCGGCAGTTAATTTATGTGACCTAATATAAGAATTTAATTTGTCTTCAGCTCGAATGTTTGACTTAATATAGGTTACCTTAAAGCAGGTCAAGCCAGAGCAATTTTTAAAGCAATTATTCAAAGATATTAGCCCAGATTTGATAAAATAGCTCAAGATAATTTGGCAACAAATTGTAAGAAATTTTACATATTTTCTTAGAATGTTTTTCATCATTATGAAGTGCAGAGAAGAAGAAGCCACTGCTTTGCAATTAAAGTTAAGCTGAGAAGTTCTTCAATAAGAGTTGTTTGATTTAACATTTGTTTAGTTCCTGATTGCAATTATTTGACACTTGATTCGTAGTTTCATGAAATATACAACATTCCATTCTCAACAACTTGACATAGAATGGCAATAATGAAAAATTGCTCCACACTTTTGTTACCATCAATCATATTAGAATAAGCTTTTGGTTGCATCTTGACAGTGTTACTTGAAAAGCTGCTGTTAAGTTCATGTAACTGTTCAAGCTGTAACTGCTTTTCTGCCTATAGTCTTAATGGTAAATATGAAATGTCAATGTAAATAACTATAACAAATAGAAACAGCAATTTGAATTTAGTTATTATATCACGTAATTTAGCTATTCAGTCGCATTATGTGAGCTTTAGTGTGGGCACGTCATTTGACAGGCCAAATATGTAGCATTCCTAGCTGCTTTTACTGTCAAGCAGCAAAGCGTGTGGGCTCGTCATCAATAAAATTATAAATTACATATCACTCTATAACTATATAACCAGAAATCTGACTGGCCACTGAGAATGTTGCTAATGTGAAGCACACAGATACGTACTTGAGCTATTGAAATGATTGTTGCTCTTGCTGTTGTTGTTGTTGTTGTTGTTATTGTAATTGTTGTTCATTCATATTAATTATCAACGGTTGTGAATTGAAACACGTTCGAGCCGCATGTAAGATACGTTTCAAATTGAACTGAGCTGATCTTTGCTTATATGGCTAGCTTAAACATTTGCATACGAAAATGCGGAATTTTTTGCGTGGTTGCGCCTCGCTGTCTAAACTGGCCAATGCTATTGTAAATATATATATAAATTGATATATATATATATATATATATATTGAGAATGTATTGAGTGATTGAGCGCATGTTCAACCTGTTTGCAGCCACTCGGGCCATATTTGTGCAAAAGCTGCTAAGCAATTTATTAATGAAACGAAATGGCAAACATTTCAAATTTATCTGACTGGCTATATACACATCTAGCTATATCTATAGAAATTCGATGTTCGATTCAATATTTGAGCAGCTGCCCACGCATCATAAACAAAATTCAGTCATCAGTATCATAAATTGAGACATATAAGTGCATTTCATCGTTTTATTTGGTTCTGGTTCAGCTGCTAGCAAGTTCGTTGCTTACGTTGAAGTCTTTCGTTTTTGCTTCTTAGTACGTGACACATTTAACGCGCTGGGTCAGCCATATAGTTATATAGCTGATGTCATGACCAAGGCATAAACAAATAACACATTTTATTTCATTTCAAGCTATAAGCCTTTTGTTGTTGGCTTTCAGAAATAATTCTCTTTTGTATTTTGTTTGTTTTTTTTGTTACTTCCACCTGAAACGTTGAATCGGCTGTCATTGACTTTATTGTAGCATATGTCTTATAATAAATCAAAATACCAAATGCTGATGACGTGAACAGCAGCACCTCGCAATACTTTCTTTAGAGAACACATTTGAAATTGAAAGCTGAGCTCTTGTTAACTTAACGCATGGGCGCCTTAACTAAACATCAACTGCTTGTTTCTTTATTTTTATTTTTTTCTGTGCATACTTTTATGGTAATCTGCCCAAATATAGAAGGCGCATCTGTATCTATCGGATACGGCAAAAATGAAACACCTGAGCTGTGCCCAAGCAGAGCCAAAAAACAGAAAAACAAAAACGAGCGTTGAATTATGTGCAAAAAAATTGCTTGGAAAATTAGACGCAAAACTTATAATGAAAACGTTTGTCAGACGTAATTCGACATAGATTTCACAGACTTCTTTTAAGCCGTGTAGCTAGTTAGCCAGCGGCACTCTTTAATGCTCTGTAAACGAGAGGTAAGACGGGTATAACAAGCTAAGTTAAAGGCAAGGACAAATTAGATGGTAACTGAAGTTAAGCTCATCTGCAGCACAGCTTGAATTTTAATAGACTTTACATAAATCTAAAATCAAATCATTTATATATATATTTACTATATATAATATGAGATAAATTGATCTCAAATATCTTATATATTGTTCTTGAAAGCTATAAAAAGCCAATTGACAAATTGAGCATTGTTTTTCCATATATTAAATGCAGCTGCGGTATTTAAATAAATAAATAATGAGTTTGGCAAACCAGATTTCGATATTTATATATGTGAAAAAAGTGATTAATAAAGTTAACTAATTATGTTTTCAAAAAAATTACGCAAATTTTCAAAACAATCTTATCAAGTATACAAAAATGATTTAGATAATATTGTTCAAATTTGCATAAATTCTGTTTACAGGGCAACTTTTCGTGGCGCATGCTCAACCAGTTTTGCCTGCTTAAATCATAAACTTATGAATTTTTCTGTTTCTCTGTCTTTTTGTGCTTAAATTAAACAATTGAGAGCGCGCACAGCTTAACAGAAACTAAGTATCTCCAGCTGACGGAAGTCAGCAAATGTTTTAAAGTCAAGGCGAAGGCCTGTCAGAACTTGACTACTCAAATACATATATATATATACTATATAAATATATACTTAAACACCCCGTGGCACTCCCCATTCGAGGAAAAATCTGAGCTTTTGTGGGTGTTTCAAAGATCCCCGCGATTAGCTCTACGGCACAATTTATAACTTAATTATAGCCAAAGCAGCGTTACTAACTGCCGCCGGGTTTGCTTGGCAAATTGTTGGCAATTTATTGGCATCGGCTTCGCTTTGAATTAAACATTTTGTATTTTGCACATTGACCTATAAAATGCGCCATTTAATTGAATATAATGCAAACGGCCAGAGAGACAAGCAGCCAGACTCGCAAAAAATAAATAACAATGCGAATATTTATGCAATTGCCGTATAAATAGGCATTATGTCATAATTGAAATTCAGCCGAAACGCGATCTCCAAACAAGATTTCGTTCAAGCTAACGCCCCAAAGGCAGTTTGTCTCAGTTAAATGCAATTTCAAATGCAAAATGGCATAATAAAAACTCAATTCAGATCAAAGTTAAAATTGTTTTTAATTTTGTTATTATAGCGAAGAATGAATGATATATTATTTAGATATTTTTGATTTATGACAATCTATATAAGAGATCTTAGAACTCTAGTTACTGTGATGAGAGAAAGACAGAGGGATAGAAATATACATATATAGATACATATATAGAAAGGGTTAAAGAAAAGGCATAGATAGAGACGCTACATAGATAGAAAACTTATATAGTTCTAAGACTTTCAAAGATCAGTAGAGTTTTTGATTAGACATATCCTAAAGTAACTCAGAGAATTTCTCAATACACTGAAGCTATGAAGAAATATATGGCCATAAAAATATCAACTGGCAGCCCCTTAAATAAACTGGCACAACTTGATTATACCCTTCTTTTTATTTTTATTTTGGGCTAACCATTTTTGGGGCTACATAGGGTACATATATATAAATATATATTTATATATAACATTCATTTGTGTATAATAAGCAGAAATATCCTTTTAAGTCGCGCTCACAAATTTGCATTGCGAATGACTAAATGACATCAGCGACTCACAAACAAATATACAAAAGAAACACAGATACACAGAGAGCGAGAGACACCCGCAACTGCAGGCCGCAATATACATAAATCCTTGGCCAACGACAATTGCCAAGTTGAGGAGCAGAAAGCGAGGGGGGAGGGCACAACTTAAATGCGAGACAGCAAGAAATAATAAATAACATAAACAGTAAATGACGCGCGATTGAGTTTCACATTGTCAAGTGATTTACAATTCGTTTTGCCTCAATTGAATCAGCAGCAACAGTTGCTGTTGTTGCCTCATGGCCGTGATTGTTGTTGTTGTTGTTGTTGTTGTTGCTGGTGGCTGCCACCGCGGCTGACTGGCAGCATCATTGAGCATTTATGCGCCCCATCGATCAATCCGAGCCGCCGAACATCGAACGCAGCTCGATGCGGCATGCGCCGTCACAAATTACGAAATACCCGAGTTTTAAGTTGCATCTAGTTTGGCTGTTGTTGCTGTTGTTGCTGCTGCAGTTGTTGTTGACACACATTATGACTTGAGACACGGAGACGTACGCAGTGCGGAAATGTGCAACATGCCCCGATGACTAAGCGAACCCCAGAGGCGTGCCCAGAGCCAAGCCGATTTCAAGTCGAAAGCTAAGAGTTGATATTACTAATGAGAAAACCATCAAGGAATTTATTTATAGACAGCTCGGAGAAATGTCTTACATACGAAAGATAAGTGTTACACATGCAAGTGTAAGTGGCAGCAGTTCAGCAGTGTTTAGCTCGCATCAACTTCAACAGAAAGTTGAATCTTAAGAAGATTTGCAAGCTTGTTGAACTTTGTGTAACTTTTCTTAATAAGAAAATCATTTTAATCTCTTCTTTATGAATCTTCCTAAAAAACAGTCTGATTTTGTGAATAGAAGAAAGCAAATTGCAAATTGTATGAATTTATAACATTTTTAAATATTTTGAAATCCATTGCAAATCCTAAACAAAAAAATGTTGTTTAATATATTATAGAGTTGTAACTAATTTTGAAAAAAAAAAACAAAATCTTCATCTAAATTATATAAATTTAATTTATTTAATTTAATTTATAATGTTAAGACCAAGGATTCTCTAAATTATAACATTTCTTGCTTTTGTTTTTGATTTAGACAAGTTCAGCGTTAATTTTAAAAAAGAAAATTCATTTGCTAATGTCGTCAAAAGACTAAAAATTTCCCATTTTGAATGGTCAAATATTAAAAATTGCAATTTTAAGCTCTTAAAATACTTGTTTAAATTGTGATGATTCACAATTACAAAGATTATAAAATATTAAAAAACAAAGAAGAAAATCTTTAATTTCAGCACTAAAATCCTTCCACTTTCCTTTATTTTTCCACTCATCAAGTTATGCCAACTCAGTAGTTGTTTAGCTATTCGAAAACTGAAATTAACTGCCAATAAAGCAGCTTATAAAACACTTATGATGCAATCTAACAAATATTCCAAGTTTTTGTATAATTTTCTAATAATAATGGGATCACATTAATCTTTGCTACTGCTCGAGGGGCTAACAAATGTTATCTAAGAAAATATTGATTTATATGAAAATCGTTAAATTAATACATTTTCAGCTCGACTCAAGCTTGAAGTCGATGCTTTTAAGGTTGCAATCATAATTTAGAGATCAGATGCTTGTTATTTCTTGAACAGCTTCATTATGCACAAAGGTGTCGCAACGGGTTCGCCAGAGACTATGGCAGAGCCTCCATACGATCGAGTGCGTTGTTAATTTTTATTTTGTTTTTGGTTTGTTTTTGTCTGTGTAGGTGGCCTGGCCAAGTGGCTGATTTGTGGCGGCCTTGTGGACAATAACAACAACAGTTGACGAACTGTAGCAGCCACTTGGACTTGGTTATGTGTGTCAGTCAATCGCTCAGTAGACGCTGCGACGATGGTGATGAAGAGAAGGTAAACTGGCTGCCTTAAAAGGCAGCGCCGCGTTCGCCAAAATAAGTCAACAGAGCCGGAGAGCTGTAAAAATAGCAGCTGCTGGGTAGGAGTAGATCAGACACAAAATTTAACCGAAAATCGAAGCTGAAATAACCAATGTGTGCGTATGTGTGTATGTGTGGGCCGAGCTGCAGTTGTTGAATCAATGAATCGATGACGAAACTATAACAGAAACTCTATACGAGTATATACACGTACATATGTATGTACAAGTCTATAAGATATACAGCAAATAACGCCCAAATGAAAACGAATTTGTTGTGTGAACATTTGTTAACGATCTCACGAATTGGGCGGCCAGTTTGAGGGTCACCTTCGCCCAATTGTTACGTGTGGGCGCCACTGACGCTGACTTTGATACTGTCGCCATGTTGGGCAACATTTCGTGGACCTGCCTACAGTTATCCAACACTTGCTCCATTTACACACAGACACACACCGAAACCGGTTCAGTGCTTGCTAAAATGCAGCGAGTAGTTGCTTGCTTTTGCAATTGTAGCGAGAAAGGAATGCAACAAGAACTCTTGCCTTGCTTATATGCAGCGAGTAATCAAGCTAAGAAGAAGGTTTCACTAACAGCCACCATTAGTTGCTAATCAATGAAGTAACAACAAGTTTCTTCTTAATAAGATCTAACGCCAGCTGTTAGGCAAAGAAACGAGTAAGTAAAGTGACGTACAGTGTCTCTCGTTACTTTACTTACTCGTTTCTAGACTTTACAACAACGAGTCAGCAGTATAACAAGAAATTGTAAATTAAACTTAAGCTAATTATTAATTTGACCTTACTTATCTGCTGTATTTCACTACAATCTTTCACTCATATTGATAACGATAACTAACTAAAGAAAGTAGCAAGAACTTTCAGCTCAGTTATTTGCAGTTTATTCAGTATTTTTCTACGGGTCATCAACATATTTATATATAAATAAATAAAAGATTTGCATAAAAATTATTTCATTGGCATAACAAATAATTACCATGAAAATATATATGTATATATCTTCAAGAACTTGCTCCATTTACATTCAACTATCTATAATCGAATAATGATTGGTTCATCTTACCTGGAAATGCAATATAATAGTCCAGATCAAGCCCAGCGTCAGCTTGGGATTACCATCGACAATATCCTCGGCGCGTATATTGACCAATTTGATATTCTTATAGCGCAGAAAATCCAACGCCATTTGTGCATTCTGCAGCATGTGGAAACGCATTTTGCCCTTCTCTCGTGGCTGTTGAAAAGTAACGAATAAGAAAATTGAAAACGCGTTCAGCAATCAGTTTGGACACACAAGTTGTCGTTGAAGCTGGTTGTGACTACTTACCAGGTGTTCGCCAGATAGCACCTCCAAGAGTGAAAGCAAATTGTGGCCATCGCGCAAATCCTCAAATAAATCCACAACTCGCCGATTGGCCTGTGGAAAAAACGAAAGAAACAAGTTAAGCGACAGTTGAAAAGTAAAAGTTGAAGGTTATACAAATATATATATATATATACAATAAACATATATATATATAGTATAAGCATGCAAGGTGTTAACAGAGTGTCTACAACGATTTGGTGTTTAGGAATTTATAATTAGTGGACGGGTGCATTTAGTGAAGAAAAAACAACAAACGAGCATAAAGAAAATAACAAAATGAAATCAAATTTTAGTGTACAACGCCTCAAAATATGCAACATTTCTTAAATAAATATATTTATATAAAAAGAAATTTGCAATTTAGGAAGATTTAAATATTTAAAGAAAAAAACAATAATAATTCATTCTTTAAATCAAAATTGAATATATTTATCTCTCAGTATATTATATAATTACATATGCAAAACATTTATATGCTTGAACTTGGCATAACTTACAGACTGTGAACAACAGGGTATACCATTTGTGGTAACACAAACATGTAGCATGGTATAAGTCTGCAAATTCAATAGAGTATTTTGTGAGATTTAAAGAAAATATTGAGAAAACAAAACATTTGGAAAAAAAAACGTATGTTTTACATAAACACTATACCTTGGCATACTTCCAATGCTGCTTGTAGTTAAGAGAGAGAGCATAAAAAAATGCTTTTTTAATTTTACATAAATTGATCAAAATCCTAACTTTTGCTCGTCAAAATTGTAAATGTTTAATTTGGATTGGGGTCTTAAATGGAGCACTTATGTTGATGATATGTATGGTTGATGATAACTGTGTGTGGCTGTGTGGCTTCGCTATGCACTTACCTTTTTAAGATGTTTGTTAACCCATTTTGTGAAAGTCTTCTTTTGAATGGCATCGCGTTCGTCTGGCAGAAATGAGAAAGGTTTATATTAAAATCGATCAACATTTTTAAACTTAAATGAAATATTTAGTTAATATTGAATTTTCTTTCATTTAGGATTCATGCAACGGCAATATACTTGGATTATGTCAATCAATATACATCTATGGGTCTAACACACTTTGATATCATATGATCTAAACTGCAAGCGCTGACGACATCAACGAAAATTGCTGCTGGCTTGAAAAATGTAGAATTTATGTTAAATATTTAACGCCTACTTGTAAAACAAAAACAAAAAACAAAAGCAAGAACAAAAATTAATCATCAAAATCAAATTTGTATCCATAATAACTATATTTAATCATATGCGAGTATTTAACGTGTGGGCGCTGAATTATGGCCTAAACTTTTAATGAGCTTGTTTGTATTTTTAATATTTTTTTTTCTCTCTTTGCGTTGCTGTTGCTGTTTTAATTGAACAATTCATTTAAGTTAAGGTAGCGTAATTAGCTTCACGCAGCGAACGTTTGTCAATTGTTTATACAAATCTCAGGGCCTCAGGCATTGACTTTGGCCAAAGTCCGATAAGGCTGACAATCTGATAAGCATTTTTTTTTGTTTGACGTGATTTGTTGACCACAGAGGACAGAGGACTGGGACAGAGAGAGAGAGAGTTAGAGTGAGATAGATAGACAGTGAGAGGGTGCTTTATCTATTGATAATGACATCAAACAAAAAACCCACAGTTAGGACTAGTTTTTCGCATTGATTAGCTGAAAACACATGCTTAGCGCTTTGGAGAACAGCGTAATTAGTGTCAAGTGTATCTATACATTATATCATATCATTCATAACAAATCTGGTTTTCAATAGCATTTTATCTAATCGTTTTCTACGGCAATTAAGTGGAACAACTTAGCTAATCATTTTATTTATAGCAAATCCATTGTGAATGACTCATAGCCAAAATCGAAATATGTGTCACTGAATTTGGAGGATTAACTTAATTAGATTTATACTTTTTAGAAAATACTTAGAAATATTGTAGTTTTTTTTTAAGGCTAACAAAGCTGCATGTAAAGTTGATTTCAAAAGTCGCAAACTTCTTAATCGCGAGATTAAATCCTGATTATATTCTGATTACTTCATAGAAAATACTTAGAAATTTTCTAGTATTTTTTAAAGCAAACAAAGCTGTAAAGAAACTTTCAAAATCCTGATTATATCCCGATATTGTTATGCATTTTTACTTCATATTGTACAAATGGATTACACTTTACATTAACCAAAAACTTTCAATTGTATCCAGTAAAATATTGATTGATATTTGTTAAAATACATTTGAAGATTTTTGAAATTTGTATTCATATAATATAAAATTTGTATTATTTCAGTGCTATATTTTTAGCGTTTTTATTCTCAGTTTCTAAAAGTACTTTCCAATAAATTGTCAGCAATAGCTAAACTTCAAATCAAACTAGTATCGCGCAAAACATTGAATCACAAATCTAGATTTTTTTCTTAGGACTTCAAATCTAATCTTAAATGTACGTAGCGCCTGTCTGGCGTAACAAAGCGAGTTGTAAATCCATAAAGGCAAGAAAAGAACAAAAACATAAAGCAAATAGCCCATCAATACGTAAAATAAAGTTCAGTGCCCATTTGACAGATATCAAGTCGAGTGTTAAGGTACATAGTAATAGTTGTAAATGAAGTTTTACGGTTAATAAACCCGATAAATTGTAGTGCAGGGCAAATAAAGGGGACAACAAACAGCGTTGAGAGCAACCAGAAACACAAAAGCAAAACAAAATGTGCAAAAAGAAAAAAATATAAAATACTTTTATATATACATCTCTCACGATAAAGAACAACAGGTAGAAGAGAGAGAGTTGTGCTGGAAAGAGAGAAAGAGCGAGTGAAGAGCGAGCTCTTTTATATTGCTCTCTCCAGCACTTTAGCACACTCTCTCTCTCTCTCTCTCTCTCTCTCTCTCTCTCTCTCTCTCTCTCTCTCTCGCTGTCTTAACTCTTTTTTTAAGCATGTGTGTGAAGGCTGTTAACGTGTTATTAATCGCATTTGTGTTCGTATTAATTATTGCTGACTGAATAACAGACTTAGCCAAAGTTCTACTTAATTCATTAATGACTCACAACACAACAACTGTGCTAAAAAATCTCTGTTGCCACGCCCCCTGCCGCCGTGCGCCTCTTTTGAAGAAAAAATAACAAGCATTCAAGCTAATACGGACTAATCTATTCAAAGTTTTCCAGTTTTACCAGCCTGTGGCTGCAATACCTCAAAATTCCTAACCAGATTCATGAAAAATTCACTTTTTATGCATTAAAAAGTTGATTTTTGTTCTCGATTTTATTGGACTGAATGTTTGAATACTTTACTAAAAGATTAAAAAGTTATATTATTTAATAAGAAAATGTAATAAGTAAGTGATTATTGATTACTTTTCGATATCGATACCGATCATAACTCGATTATTATAGACTCATTATCGATTGCTATATGTTTGATTGATTTATTTTCTGCTAAAATCTTTCAATATCTGCTAAACTAAATATAAATATAAATTTATTTAAAATTGTTCAATAATCTAATTCAATTGTAATTTTTTATAGTTATCGATTGGAGTTATTACGAGCTTGTGTTATCGTCAAATTTTACATACATTAACATATGTTTAACACACACTTGAATACGCCTTCACAAGCGCCCTAATAAAACAGTATAGATATGAACTAGTTTGTGGCATAAATCAAATCTAATTTATGATTTGATTATGATAATTGAAAAATAAAATAGAAAACTATTTAGATAAATATGCTTGAAAATATGGCATATCAAATTTCGTAAATATTTTAAAAGCTTATACCAATTTTCTATTGCTAAGCGGATGTGCTGTGGGAAATATCCAAAAAAAAAACACAATTTGAGTGCAGATTAGACACGTATTAACATTTACTAATCATAGCTAGGGTAGAGTTCGAGGTTTTTGGCAAAGTATTGATATATAAATGCAAAAGATAGGTAACTGATAAATATTCCTTGAACTGCGATGACTTTTCGTACGCCTTTACATTCTAGGGAAAAAACTGAATCACTAAAACAGCTCAACACTGCAGGGAGATATTAACACCTATTTTACAATATTTACTTATCTGTAAATTTACTTTTGTCTTTGTTAAGAACACACTTATAAGCCTTTATTTTATTATTACAGGGTATCAAAAGTTTATCATTTAATTTATAAAAAGTGTCAGTCAGCATATCATAGTTCATAAATTTATAAAGTTCATTTTAAAGAAGTTCTACTACGTGTGTGAGTGTGTATGTGTGTCGGTGTGTGTGTGTGAGTGTGTATGTGTGTGTGTCTGCGTGTGTGTGTGTGTGTGTGTATACCTATATCTCTCTCACACACAGGTAAGCACACTATCTGATATACACATTGGTGTTGTTGTTGCCGTTGCTGGAGTGTGAGCGCGTGATGATGTCACGTTCTAAGTTGAATTTTGTTGGCACGATTAAATGTTTGTTAACGTATTTCGCTGTTAACGTATTTTACTTTTGTTATTGTTGTTGTTGTTGTTTTTAGCCAACTTCACAAAAAAAAAAACAAAAATAAATAGTATAGTATACGTATTTGAAGTTTGTTAATGTTTATTTTTGCATTCTGTCGTCGCGCTTTTTGATTAGCGCACTTCAATGTCAGCGCCACAAAGCGAAGGACGTTGATTGACCACAACAACAACCAAAAACTAATAATAATAGCAATAATTACAATAACAATGGTAAGAAGCAGCAGCAAACAGCAACAACTCATAATTGGTAGGCTTTCTACTTGAGTTTTTGATAAGCAGTTTGTTTCGCTGGTTCATTATGAAAGTGCCTATAAATAAGTCTTTAGGGCAGTCGAACATATCTTAGATTGTATACCCTGTAATTAGCTGAAGAGTTCTAAAGGGGAGTACAAAAAGCAGCCAAATATATAATTATTAAAAATATGTTAAAAATCTTTAAGAATGAGTTCTTCTTCAAATAGTAGATATGGTTTCATATTTTAAATACCCTGTAAACATAGCTATTGAGGAATAAACTAAACTTGAGCTGCTTTATATAATAGGCAACTATATACATATGTATTTTTGGCACACTTGTATAGCAATGTGAATTATTCAAAATTTTAAAATAATATTCCCTAAAAGTGGTTCCATATGGCTTTACAATTTTATCACTCAACAAGATTCTTCTGAATTCATAAATATATATCATATTTATAACTGTAAGCCAACAATTTGGTATAGTTCTATTGCCCTACTATTTCATTCTAAACCTAAATAACTATATGATCTCATCGAACTTATAGACTAGAAGAGCTCTAGTCTTTAATTTTGGTAACTATACTTAATTTTTCTATGGCTCTTGACTTTCCCTATTATTATGCCTTATGAGAGAGTTATCAACTCCGATATCATCGAGTTATAAGAGCGTCCGTTGGGTATTCTTTACCCTTATAAACCGAGAGGTTACAATTTCTTCATAGCTCTACGTATTCCCCCTCTAATTACACAGTCTAAGGCATTTTTATAGAAGATTATAAGCCATGTGCAGTTTATTTATTGATCACACACAGTTGCTTAGTGCTTTCAACGCACTTAAGCTTTGATAAAATACATAAATGTCCGTCAGAAGTATTACCAAGCACATATATATACATATATATGTCCTATATACACAAATTATAAGCGTTTGATGGGCTCAAAGTCCGGTCCAATTTGTGGTAAGTAAACAACAAAAGAATTTCGAAAAGGCATTTATCATGGGGTAAGCGCCTACCCATCAACAAATTAGCAAATCGGTAAATATCGAATATTTAATAGCAAATATCGTATTTCCAAAGTTAACAGTTTTCAGACAAAATTCAGATTTGTGTCCACTCAAAACAAAAGTTAAATTAATTATAAAAACAAAAAAAAAACAGAAATCAACATAAAAAGCGCATAAAAATTGTGTTTTTGAAAATCATAAACTGGTTCCAATGTACAGAGTTATTTCTATATATATATATATATATATATAATTTGCTGAAATTCGGAGAATTTTGAATACGACTAATTTGTTTGAGCGAGCGAGTTAATTGCCGCAGCTTGTAGGGTTCACCAACAGAACCAAAAGAAAGAATATGACAACGACTCAGCGGTATCGTCAGCAACCAGTTTTGAAATATTTACGCATCAAAATCAATAAGTAAATCAATATCTTTTGGTGGCGCAGCAAACGTTAGAATAATATTGACACAGCTTTGCATACGACATGGGTATGTCGAGCGACCCACCTAAAGTGAAATACCTCATACTTAGTTGGTGGTGAAATGTTTACTGTAAACATGGGCAGGGCAGGGCTTGAACCACTCTTCGCGGGCAGTTGTCGTGCCATCGATTTCATGGTCAGGGTCAGACGACAATCGAAGTGCTTTCATAAAACGGAAAGGTGTCAAATGGTTTCACTCACTGTATACCGTGAATATTTTATAAACTATATTTAATTTATGATTGAGTCTTGGCTAACGACCTTGAACCCTGACCAGGTGCTAAAAGCTCAGAGACCGTATCATAATTTGAATTAGAATTATGCAAGCATATTTTTTTCTCTCATCTAATCGTGATTTCGTTAATCATTATGCAAATGCAAATCATTTCCGCAGGCGGCATTTTTAATAGAACCATTGTGTTAGTCAAACAACTGGCAAAAATAGAATCTCGCAAGATTGCGATACGGAAAATAAGCAGGTAAAAAGTGGCGGGCAGCGAATAAAGAATGGAGCATAAAGTATAAGAAATTAAGAGCTTAACAAGTTCGATTTACTACGAGCTGATTTTAGACAAATTTAAGTCTGGAAAGGGAATACTCGCAGAAAAAGTGTAGCGAGTAACAAATCGAAAGTAACGAGCAAGAATTAGTAAAGAGTGGATAAAGACATGTAAAAAGTAACGAGTAAAAAGGATTTCAGGTATTGACAGCGAATAATGGGAAAGGCGTGTCGAATGGAATCTGTAACAGAATATTGAATATCGAAGCGACTCTGCTAAAGCCTCTAAAATACCAAATTTCCAAAACCGAATACCAAATACCAAATGCCCAAACGCTACCAGCTCCACTTTCTGATTTATCTCGCCCCCAATTGGTACACATATATATATCATTTTTAGCAAATCAATAGAGGGGTCAACCGTAGCTTAGTCGTTAAATTTGGCGTTTCTAGCTCTAAAACTGTACAAAATACCCTATTTGCCACGTCCCTAATGGGCGTAGATATGTCCACCATATCTTATGGCACTTGGGTTGTCAACACGAGTATACGTTCCAAATTTCAACTCTCTAGCACTTCAACGTACAGGGTTTCTGACATACCGGAAAATGCATTTTCCGATTTGCCACGCCCCTAGTGCGCGTATCGGGCTAATCTTAACACTTTATAATTCGAGGCTATACACGAGTATATGTTCCAAATTTCAAGCCTCTAGCTTTAATAGCGTCGAAACGGTTTGAGTTCATACGAACAGCCGGACAGACGGACGGACAGCAAGACAGACATTACACAAACCCAATATACTCATTTCACTTTCGCGAATGAGTATAATAACTATGAGGTCCATTAAAAATGAATAAAGAGTAGCGAGTAAACACTTAAACAACTTAACAATAAACTCATATCAACCGAGGATAGTTCTTTATGTCTATGTTTAGTATAACAATCTTGATAACAGAAACTCGCAAGTAAAAGAAGAAGCGAGTAACGAATAGCTGGTTAACAAAAGCATACGAATAACGAGCAGCATATTAAAGCATTTCAGTTAGTTGAACATCTGGGATGAGGCAGCCTGCCTGGCGGCATGTAACAAGTAACGAGTAACGGCCAAACGAACGAGTAACGAACAACTCGAGTGATAAGAAATGAACCTTTGCCGACTTACGCATAATATCCCAATCTTCTATAAAATGATCCCAAATGGACATGGTACCTTTAAACTGCGTCAACGCATCCTCGTAGCCGCCCTGCGGCTGCGCCTGCGTTGACGAGTGCTTGGCCTTTTTAGCCGCCGGACTCGCCTCGATCAATCCGTGCGAATGCCTCGGATGATGTTGCTGATGCTGATGCTGCTGCTGCTGATGATGGTAATGATGAGTGCTGCTGCTGCTATGGCCATTGGCATAAAGTTCCCGATCGCGTTGCTCCCGCTGGACCTGATGATAGTCGAGGGTGCCATTGCCACCAGGCGAGACAGAGATTCGTGCAACAGGCGATGCGGCTGAGCTGCTCGTCGTTGTGGCATGATGATAGCTCTGATGATGATGATGCGTCTGCCTGGAGCTGCTCCGTTTCATCGAATTGGTGCCGCCGCCGGCGCTGCTGTGTTGATTGCCCGGCTCATGCTGCTGCTCATTGGGATCGAAGCCGAGGCGATCCTTATAATAGGAATGCGATGTCATCTTGCGTTGTCATGAAATACTTTCGCTTGCGCGTATCTTTCTTGTTTATTATTTTTAGCACGTTTGCTGCAGTTTTCTTTTATTTTTTGGGTATTTTTTTTGCTTCTTTTTTTTGTGGATGGCACTTTGTGATTTTATTTTTATTGCTCCGCTGACTGAGTGATTGACAAAACGAAATTAAAAAGGCTAAACTTGGAGTTGCGAGTTGCGAGAGAGATGCAAATTAACTGCATGAGTCAGCGTTACGTACTTGAACGTGAAATCAACAAACGAATCGAATTGCAAAATAAAACAACAAATTTAAATCAAGTGCAATAAAATGTGAGTAAAAGTTTTGTTGACTCGCACTGTTTTTGTTGAGGAAGTCTATTTGCGAATCTCTTCTTGCCGGCGTTTTGTTCCAATTGGCTGACAGCCAAAAAAAAAAAAGAAATGAAAAAAAACCAACTCAGCCGCCGGCTACGCAGCATTTGAGTCTTTTGCACATGCTTGCGAGTATCTCTTGTATCTTTTTAGTATATATATATATATATATATATGTGTGTGTGTGTATCTGTCTTTCTATATGTTTTCTGCAAATGACAGACGACTGGCTGTTTCTGCATTTTGTCGTCCGGCTCTTGAACTGTTTGTCCCGGCAAACTACAGACAATTGACAAAAAATAAAATAAAGAGAAAGAGTATAAACGGGCAGAAGTTCAAATACCCTATGCAACTATATCGCATAGAAGGCTTGAGAAGCTTCAAGAGTTGATCTTTAGAGATTCATTTGAGTTTTTTAAATAAATAAATACACATTTTCTCTTTATTTTAATAAAAAATTTCTTATAGAGTAAACTAAGGAATCTAAGAAGCTCATTTGTTGGCTTTGAAGAGCACAAAATTTGTGAGTTCCAGGATTGAAGTGATTGAAGTTTAAGAAAAACAGCTTTTGAGTTATAGATCAAATTGAATGTTGACTATTTTTTAAAGATCTCATACTCTGAAATTTACTGCTTTAGTTTTGTTTAGGCAAAGTTCCATATAGTAAATTTGTTTTTTCAATTAGCCTGAAATTTCTCTTCTAAAATAAAAGACAAATTTAATATGCTTTCAGTTTATATATGTTATGATGCCAGAGATAGTTTTTAAATATATACATTTTATTAATATATATATTTTATTATATATATTTTATTAAATTACATATTTTATTAATAAATATATTATTCATAAATAAAATAATGTTTTCATAGCTCATTTTTCTTTGAATATCATTTATATGACCAACTCATACAATAGATCAAATTAAGCGTGTCAATAAGACTTCTCTTTTAGCTTGAACTCAACGACATTTTGCTGCCCTTTGAAAGGTTATATAGGGTATGGGCGTAAATTGTCTGCCTGGGTGCGGTACGGGTCGCAAATTGAAATTATAAAGATAAATTGAAATCAGACAGCGCAGCTGCTGTGACAGCTAGAGGTACAGATACAGATACAAATACAAAAGCGCAGTAAAAGTGAGCTATGCTCTAAATTGTTTGTCTCCTCCTGTCTTCTTATATATCATTTTTTTTTTTTAGCTGCACTTTAAACTGAACAATGGCCATAAAAAATTTGTACTTTCATTTGCGACAAGTCTGAACTGTAGCTCACTTTTTATTTTTAGGTGCTTATTCAAGTTGAATTACAAATGGAATTTCTTTGATAAATTTTTGTTGTATTTATGATTATTATTATTATTTTTTTTTTATTTATTTTTTTGTTCATTTTGCATTCTTGATTGCATGAGGTCAGCAGTTAGGGTGACAGCAGCTGCTTCTGCTGCGGAGCTTTCTTTCAACTTGCAACTTCCATAATCAATTTATAAATAACTACATAAATAATAGTTGAAACACGCAACACGCAGCTGGCCAATGAGACAGGCTGTCGCGCTGATTAGATACCGATGGCCCCTCAACACAACAAAACACAGATACAGCTACAGATAGAGATACTCGGCGCAACAGATACTTATACAAATATCTTTTTGAATTTCTCTCGTGTTTGCCTGCTTGTTGTTAATTTTTTTTTCAATTTGTTTATTGCTTCCATTTGTTATTGTGCATTGTTTTTAGTTTTCGCACGACAAAAATTATCAAATGAATTCGTTTTGCATTGCACTTTTACTCAATTTTCTATTATTATTTTATTTAATGTTTCTTTTTTGTGTTGTTTTATTTTTTTGGGCAATTGGTTTTGCATAATTCGTTTCTTATTTATTTAATTTGCAACTTTCTTCAGTACGTTTTCACTGCTAATATTTTGTATTATTTTATTTTATTTGATTTTTTTTAATTCTTTTGTTTTATTTTCATTCACATGCAAAAATTCACACAATAACTCATAAAAATGTGCTTCTTGTTTACTAATTTTCACATCACTCATTTCCATCGCACTTTTTCCAACACTGTGTGGCACAGTTATTTTTGTGTCTCACACATGTTTTTCTCCAATCGCTTTTTTCCAAGCCAGGCCTAAGCTTAAGTGAGAGCGCACGCTCACAGCTTGCATACGAAAGAAACAACAAAAACGTTGCTCAATTTGTGTGCAGCATTGTTCTAAGTGGGAAGAGTGGAAGAGAGGGAGATCAAAAGAGAGAGTGAGAGAGCGAGAGAGCGCGCACACTCGAAACTATGTCTGGCATGTGTGCAAGGAGCCTTAAGAATGTGGCTGACAAGCAAACAGACAAATATCAAGAACTAACTACTCAGGTAGACTTTCCAGTTGAGCCAATGCTGGAGACAGTGCGTTTGGCATGACTAATTTGCGGGCAATTCCACTGGAAATCAAATCTGTGCGTGCACGCAGGCGCATAGCCGAACGAAATGTTGAAAAAGGTACCGAAAATCAGAATAAAGAAAACAAAACTAAAAAAAAAAAAGGAAGGCGAACACACACAACAAAAAGAAACTGGTTATTGAATGAAAAGCCAGCCAACAAAAATGGCAACAACAACCACACAAAACAACAACACACACAAAAATTTGAAGCAAAGCTAAAGAAGTTTCTTGGGCGTCTCTTTTGAAGCTGTGAGACCTGGCAAATATTTGAAAAATGCACACACACACGCAGACACGCACGCCCAGACACTCACACACACACACACACACACAGAGAACTGGAAGAAGAAGCAGCGCGCAAATACAGCTGCCAATTGCCAGTGCGTTTATTTCATTTTTTATGAGGCTGATAAGCAACAGGCAACAGTCAACACGCACTCGATCAGTTAATCAATTGATTTTAGTCACTATTATTAATAGTTTTTTCATTTTCTTTCTTCTAAGATAAACACACTTTATTTTTATTGTGGCTTGCGGATATTGTGGAAATTATTACGGCTTTTTTATGATTTTAATTCTTTAATTTTTCTGCGCACTTTGCACAATTTTTCACACACACGACAACTTTTTTTCGCGTTGTTGTTGCTGTTGTTGTTGCTGCTTAGGGCCAGGTTAGAAAAACGGCGGTGCGTTGGCAGCGGCAGCAGAAATTTACAAATTGTTGTTGTAGTTGTTGCTGTCGCTGCTGCTGCTGTTGCTGTCTGTTCGGACACACAAATAACGGAAATGATTTGCTTGCAGAGGACGCCAACCGCTCGGTATCGTTGTTCAAATTGGACTGAGAACACGACCAGAGCGCAAGCAACGATTTTGAATGGGTGCCGAGCTGCGAGCGTCGACTGCATATGCATGTGTATGCCAGTGTTTGAGTGTGTTCGTATGTGCTCGTGTGTGTTCGTGAACTAAGCAGGTGTAGCGCTCGCTGTCGAGCGCTCTCTCGCTTTCTTACTCTCTGTGTCGCTCTCTGTCTTTGGCTGCTTGTATGCATGTGTGCGTGTGTGTGGGCTGAGCGCGATCGTAGGAGCGCCAGGGCTTAAGCTCTTGGAGTGCGTGAGCGAGTTGCTTACGATTTGCTACATCTGTATGAATGACCCAGGCGAGCGACTCACTCACTCACTCACTTACTCACTCAAAAAAATGCCACATATTTGGTCAACGAATTCGCAGAGCGCCTTTTGCTGCGGGTTTTTAATTGCGACAACTGCGGGCGGCGTTTGGCGTTTGGCAAAAAGCGGCGGTCAAGCATGTGGGCTGCCAGCGAAAACACAAGAAATAAGAAATTGACAAAAAAGAAAAAGAAAGAAAGAGAAGAGAAAATAAACCGCTAATGGTCATGGCCGTTAATAAACAAAAAGCCCTAATTTGGTGCGCAGCTGAAAAAGAAGAAGCAAAACTAAGCATCGCCGCGCGAGCGTTTCTCGTTCTCTCTTCGTATACATTCACTTCCTTATTGTACTCACCCCACACGAAAATGAACTTAGCAAAATGTAAACAAGCAACGGAACTGCAGTGCGGGTGCGATAAGTGGAACACAATTAGAATTGAGAGTGCGCTGACCAAAAGGAAACAAATTATAATTCTTCTTAGAGTATGTGTGTGTGTATGTGTGCGTGTGTGCGTATGTTGTAATAAACATAACACATAAAACAGCAAAGCTAATCTATGAGGTGTAAAAATAGTTGAAGAATCCATAAAAATGTAAAAATGCAGCCAAAGCGAAAGAGAGCACGAGAGGCAGAGCGCGCAGTCAGAGAGCAACTGTTAAAACAGCTGAGAGCTTTGAAAGTTGCAGTGCGTGCGTGTGTGTAAAGCACTTGGACACATTGCAGTTGTCACAGTGAACGAAAATACAACAGTTATGGAGAGTGCTGCAGTCTTATGAAAATGGAAACCTGAACCGCATTGATCACATAACAGCTGTGTGCTTCAATTAACGGAAATGCATGGCAATTGATGCCGAAATTGAGCGAAGTTTTGTCACATCAATGACTCACTCAGTAGTGCCTCGAAAGCCTTGGAAGTCGTGACTAAGCCGCACTCCAAACGCCAGTGCAAATGAGTAGGCTTAATGCTAAAGCTCAACACTGGGTGCGAGTGTGAGTGTGTCTGTGTGTATGTGTGTGTTTGTCTCTGTATTAGTTTCTTACTTTTTGCCTTTCATTCATTTGCATGCGCTGGTCGCACTCGAGTGATTCTGACATCCAGATATAAGCTCAAGCCGCTGCCGCTGTCGCTGTCGCTGCCCGTGCACCTCTTTTTCTCTCACTCTCTCTCTTTGCTCGCTTATTAGAGCAGCCCACTTGTGCAGCGCCTGCTCTTTGAGCGCTCAAGTGGCCGGCCTTAATCAATACAAGTGCGTTATTCAGATTGCGAGCTGCACTTTATATAAATATGAGTGAGTCTATGTGTGTGTATAGTATTTGTGTGGGTGTCTAAATGCGCGCTTACGCAAATTTCATTTTTAATTAGTCGCAAAATCGGTTGAGCTGATTTCCAATTGGCAGTTGATTTAATTGCCAGCCGACTGGCTGCCTTAGGCTTTGCAAATTGCCTTCAGGCACGCCAACTAGCTAATGTGGCCACAATCAAGGTAAGTTCAAGCCCACGCGAGGGTGCTCTACCCCCTGCCCCGCCACCTGACAACAGTTAGTAAACAGTTAGACACAAACTTCGACCTGCCGTTTATTCATTTTTTCATGTGCCGCGGATTAAAGCCAAGTTTTGCAGCTCGTGGGAAGGCCAGCGGCAAGGATGAATGCTTGATAAATGATCCGAGCTTTATTTAAATGAATTGTTTTGAGTGCTTTAGCTCGATTGCACATTATTCATGAATGATACTCATATATCTCAATATAGAACATTAAGTATGAAATATGAGCATTCATGCATGCTACTCATATAACTCATTCACAACTAACATTTAGACATAGCTAACTCTTTTATCATTCTCATATTTATACATGTATATTTTCTTTCGAGTACCCATAAGATGTGAATAACATTCATTAGTGTTTGTGAATAAAAACCTATGATTAATAAGAATTTGAGGAAACAAGTATAATATGAACATTTCTTATCTTTTCTATAATATTCTGATACATTGCAATAGTAAGTAGCCAATATATGTGAATAACACTCATCAATAACATGTAATATTATTTATATTTCATAAATAACAATTGAAACTCTTTTAATTATATGCATATTTAAATATTTATGCAAAGTATTCAAAGAAAGCACTGTAAATATAATATTCTAAGTATTTCAAATCGTAGGAATTCCTATGATTCATAATTGAGCTTTTAAAATAAACATTTTTATAGCAACTCTAGTGAATTATATTATTATTATATTTTATAGTAAATATAAATATGTTATTTATGAATTGTTATCATGGATATAGAGCAATCAGTATTAAAAGTTAGCACATATATATACATTTCTCAACTTTGAAGTCAAAGCTCAAGGGCAGTGCTATTTTTGTGAACACAGCTGTATATACATATACATATATATTCTTGATATATATATATTCTTGAATAGTTTGCATATGCATATATGAATAACAATCTTGAGTGTTTTGTAATTCATTTGTTAATATTTCAAGTTTATTTTAAAGATTGATTAATTGATTTATGAATCTTCCCATGAATGCTTGAATGTTCATGAATACTATTCACAATACTCAAATATACAAATTGCATTTGTTTATAAGGTCTCCTTATTCATATTGAAATTGAGTATTTATATATTCATATTAAGTATATATATATTTATGTATGTATATGAATACCTTTCTATATGAATAACATTCACATGTGTATAGTATGAAAAGGTAAAACTCATGAATGTTTTAAGAGTTCAACTATACATCTTATAAAGAGCTACGAATAACAATCAAAATATAAGTTTACCTATATATTCGTATTCGAAACATTCATAGTTATTCATAGTTATTCATAGTTATTCATAGTTATTATTTACATTTGTATTAAAAAATAAACAAGTTGTTTTTTCTCAGAGTTTCACTTCTACATAAATTCCTTTAACAATTTTCATGAATAGCATGAATAGTAGTCATGAATAACACACATTAATGCTTTGCAGAAACATTTGCAACGAAAAACTAGAGAGGAAAAATGTCTGTTGAGCAACTAGCAAACTAGCAACTAGCCAACCCACCTTCGCCATCTATTACAAACTGCCCACGCGCTGACGCCCAAGCCACTTGAATTCCGCCTGTCAGAGGCCACATCCGTCTCATGACAAACCGGCAATGGGACAGACCAGACCAGGCCAGCCCAGCCCAGACGCGAGCCGAAGTCGAACCGAACAGTCGACCCAAGACCAGACACGACTCAGACTCAGACTGAGACTCAGAGTCAGAGTCGGACGACAATTTTCCGTAATGATAATTGAAGTGCTGCAAAATATGCCGGTTGTGCAGGGCGTCAACCGAAAAGTAAATACGATGAGTATCACTCAGTCAATCACTCACTCAGTCAGTCAATCAGTCAGTCAGTCAGTGAGTTATTCACCAAGTGCACGTCATGCGCTTAAAACTGGAGATGAAGACATTACTGGACAATGTTTTCAGGCTCTCAATTGTTTCGAAACGTAAAAATATTGTATGTGAAGACCGACCGATTGATCTTGGGAATGAATACAAAACATTTATACATATATCCATATATATATACAATTCAGATACTACTTGCAAAAGGTGAAACAATGGCATTTCCATGTTGTTTCGTTTTCACTTTGGCATTGAGTAGGGCAGCAGCAACTGACCCAGTGACAGAGTCCGACCCCGACCCCGACCCCGAATACGAGTCGCAGCAGTTGACTCCCCCCTTTCGAAAAGCTACTCACTTACCCACCCACAGACTGTTTTTTTTTTTTTTTTTGTGTAGGAGGCGTACTGACTTTTAATGTTAGACAGAGCGAAGGGTGTATTAGATTCCCTAAGTATTACGTGCTCGGGTGTCAAGATCTACGTGACTTTATGCTGGCTGGATAGCGTGTGTACATGGCTTGCAAAACACTTTGATTGATGAAGGTTGAAGTCTTGGTCTAGACATGTCTAAGCCTTTTCCTCCAATTGCTTGAAATATCAGTTTCTTCGTTTCATACAGGGTATTATGACGTTAAGATTGGAGAGTAGCTATAACTCTGGATATATATGTATATAGTTGGTAAATTGAATATATATTTAATATTTTCTATTGATTCTCTTGATCTTCGACTTTGGATATGTCTTAATCATTGCATTGCTTGATTTTTGTTAGTAAAGCTTTGTTTGCTTTTCAGTTATCTCAATACCTGGGTAATCTTATGGATCGTTCTTTGAATTTCCAGATTATCTCTTTGCTATCTATTCTCGCTTATGTTATTTTTTTTACAATATATTTAAAACATTATTATTAAAGATTTTTTATTTTTATTTTGTATATCAAATATATTTTATTATATCACAATTATAATCTATAATTATTATTTCCCATGATTCTTTTGAAGTATGAGGAAACTAAGTTCTATTCCCATCTCTTAAGAAATTTTCCTCTTTCAATAATTTAGCTTAATTTAACTTCTTCTTTCTGCATAGACTTTGATTGCAAGTAGTCGGAAATGAATCAATGGTAAACCTATTTGATCTACACTTGTTCTGATTCTTCCCTCATTATGTTTACAATCCTTGAAACTCAATTCTATCAATACATATTCCATGCCTTAATCTTCACATTCTTATATGCTCAATCGTTTCTTTATAATTCTATCTTTTTTAAATTCTAGGGTATCTTTAAGACAGCCATTCGCTTCGCTGCTGCTGCTTACAATCTTTAACTTGTTTACGTTTCATTTGCGTGTAATGTCATTTAAATGATTTGCGCGATTGTTGTTGGCTTTGTCAAAAGGCCAACTTGTTTCGCAAGCTCGTTTTTAGCCACGATGACGTCATGGACAACAACCTCCCACACAGACAACAGCTGTGATATGTATAACAGGCCATAAATAAACCCAAACACAAAAATGATAATCGCTTTTGCTGATATTGTTGTTGTTGTCATTGTCATTGTTGTTGCAATTTTTTTTTGTTTTTAGCTAAAGGAATTGATCGCTGATCTCATTGCATTTTTCTCTGAAAGTTTCTCGATTGAAGTTGTGGGTGTAACGGCAACAAAACAAAAACAACAAAAAGAATGAACAAAATATATATAAATAAAAAGTAGAAGCAGAAAACACTTGTGTTATTTTATTGAGACACTTGAGGCATTGCACAACATCTGCTATAAGGCAGACACTAAAGTCGAGCAGGCGAAGTTAGGGAGGAGTTAAGTCTCTTGACCTCGCACATTGGTTAAAGTGTTTGCCATTGTTGTCGGCGTCAATGGCAATTAGTAGCGTAATTAAATATTTGTGTACAATGCAATGCAAATACATTTATGTATTGTCTTATGGTTTATATCAATTTCCATTCAATTTAGTATTTGTTTTTAGATACCCTGTAGTGTGACAAAAGCGGCTAGAAGCGAATCAGCAAATATGCAGTGAACTTTTACTGTCAGAAAAACTCTTTTAAGACCTAAGTAAGCTCAGAACTTAGCTGAGCTCGAACCTTAAAGTTTTGGTATGCAAGTTGTATAAAGTCAAAATGTAATGGAAATCTTTACCATATACCAATATAGAAAACATTTCTTCCAGAATTTTAAGGAATTTAAATTTGAATTTATAATTTTAATATAAATAAATATGTATATAAATAAATTAATAAAAAATAATAATAAGCATATAACTAAATATATAAATTTATATAAATAAATATGTGAATTTATATAAATAAATATGTAAATTTATATAAATAAATGTACAATCATAATA
Organism: Drosophila leonis; assembly: GCA_035045365.1. NCBI lineage: Eukaryota > Metazoa > Arthropoda > Insecta > Diptera > Drosophilidae > Drosophila > Drosophila leonis. The sequence continues at coordinate 4,546,524 of JAWNPC010000110.1, forward strand.
ATCCTTAACTTGGTATACATAAACTAAAACATATTTTCTAAAAAATGTCTTTAAGAGTAGAACACAAGAAAAACTCTTCAAGAAAGCTTTGTTCAAAGATCTTTCGTTCAAAAATCCATTTTTATCTTTGGAAGACATTTTTTTTTTTTTATTATTATTTATTTATTTTTTTTTAAATATTATTTCTTTTTTAATTATTTTTTTTTTTTAAATATGATTTCTTTTTTAAATATTATTTCATTTTTAAATATTTTTTTAACTATTATTTCTTTTTTTTTTAATTTTCTTAGACATATATACGCACTAAACAAATTATTTTAAATTTTATTTTATTATTATTTATTTTTTTTTTTTTTAATATTATTTATTTTTTAATTTTTTTTTTTTTTAATATTTATCTTTTTTAAATATTATTTCTTTTTTTAAATATTATTTCTTCTTTGAAACTTATTAAGAAGCAACTCAAATTGACTAAGCATCGCTGTAATTATCTCTATTAACTTCAATACAAACAGGTAAAGGCTAAAGGAGCACAGCAAAGGTTTTTAATCAAAATGCAAAGAGAACTCTTTGAAAGCCTTTGGCGGCTCGACTACAGGGCGTTTGCGACGTCAAGCACTCTTATTTGCCAGATCATTTTATATTGAATTGCGCAGAGGGCGGCAAACGGGCTTTTGATCAACGTTTATTTTTGGCATATCCACAGAGACACATAGCCAAAATAAATTGTCTGTTCCGTTAAGAGTTGCGATGTCAGTTTGTGTTTGTTTTTTTCCTTTTTTTTTTGTTGCTTTTGGAGTTGACAAATTGACACACAAAATTGCTTATCTTGAGTCACAGCAACAAAATGCGAAACACGAAGAGCCACAGTCAGCTAGGGAACTATGCCAGATGGTTTGCACAGCCTTCGCTGGAGGCAGATAAAAAAGTATCAGAGCGATATGAAAGATGTGTACAAATAGTAAATATTGAGGAAACTGCAAAAATTTACAAACTGAGAAACTACAAAAGGAAGTCTGGGAAGTTGATTTGGTTAGAAATGCGACTAATAAGTTAAACGCTGACCTTCAGTCTTTAAGTTTTATTTTTAGTTTTTTAATTCCAGCCCGAACACAACTCACTCGAGCAGCTAATTATGAAAGCAATGCACATAAAATACTCAACAGATTGTCAACAAAGATCATTATTTCTTATCGATTTATAGATTTATTTTTGGCCAGTTTGGATTTGTTTAACTTATTTTTTTTTTTTGTTATTTGTTATTTGCGTTTGACTAAGTCGTTAAATTCAAATTAAATTCACAGGCACTTAAAATTGTCATAATTTCCAAACGGTTAATTAACGTTTGGCTTAAGAGCGAGCGAGATGGACAAAATGCAAATTGAATTGAAAACTAATTAGAGATATCAACACACACTCACATATACCATACATATATCTATATAGAGATATAATACCCCATACACACGCCAGATTTGACAACACGCCCCGCGATATGGTCGAGCGACACGCATACATAATGACAATTAAAAAACCAAAACGAAATCAAGGAAAATAGCAACCAAACAAAATACAGCAAAAACAAAAAAAGTTGAAGAGAGAAAATACAGCTGTGGAGTACTCGTACTACGTGCCTTCCAAACAGAAGCAGGTTCCATCCAAGTGCAACAACTGTTCCCGCATTGTGGGGCGAGGGGGCGGCACTGGGTGCTCACACAGTTATCAGTTTTCAATTAACAACATCGTGTTATGTACGCCCGCAGTAGTAGGCGTATCTATAAGATACAAAACAAAGCACAATGCCGAAATAAAAACACCAAAGAACACCAAATAAAAACGATAAAAAATACAAAAAAAAACAAGAGCACAAAGAAGAAAAAACCCTAAAAGACACACAAATTACAAAAAGAAGACGAGCAGCAATCATACCCATTACTGACTACTCAATACTCGCTCGCAGTCTAATAAAATGCGGAATCTAAAGAGCAGTTGAACAGGTTTGTGAAATTGTAAAAGATATATATGTTTGTTTACCATGCGCCTAGTGTATATTATATATTGTATCTTATGAATTTCAAGCATTTCTATCTCTTGATAAGAATTAAAAATAAAATATTTAAATTTAAATAGTAAGGCATATATTGTAGATTGATATCTATATCACGATATACCTATTGGTAACTCTATTAATCCACATTAATCTAGACATTCATATGTGCATGTCGACCTATGTATATATCACATCACCCAAGTCTCAAGTATTGAGTATATACTGTACAAGTTGTTTTTTTTAAATTTGAACGTTTTGGGACAACTTTATAAGTATATATACCTTTACTTATTTTACGATTTTCGATTCAAAAAACAATTGCATCTGCATATCTCACTCAAATTCAAATATTTAATCGATCTGTAGAGCATAGGCAAGAAAAAATCTGCTCAGTTTCCACAAATCAAATTTGAAGTAAACCTCGAACCCCTTAGAAATCTTCAACATTTTCTTCAGTATTCGACATAAAATTTGCAAATAAAATTTGATTTCGATAAAGTCACTTTTAATTTTAGTATTATACACTAGTGCTGTAAAACTATCGATGGTTGCAACATTCAATAGTTTCGATGGTTTTACAACAAATATTCAAAAGTATTGGATAGTAAAAAGTAATAAACATTTTAATAAACATTTCTTTGGAAGCAATTTCAAAGGGAGAAAGTATTTGGGACAAGTCTTCTAGTATGTTGATTTCGTCAGCTGTAAGAGGCTGAGGCGCTTTCGACAAGCTTAGAAGTGTTTTATTGATTGCTTCATGTGCTTCTAAGACTCTTTCAATCATTAGGAATGCACTGTTCCACCTTGTGGTAACTTCCTATTTTAGACTATATTTAGTTTCCATCAGTTGAGAATCTTTAAATTTCTTATGAGCAATCGTGCTACTTTTAAAAAACGAGACAATGGACTTGCATTTTTGAAGTAATTCTTTTATGCAATCACTTTTAAGTCAATCTTGCACCACCAAATTAAGTGAGGGTAAATGACTTTTTTGAAGCAGCTCACACGCTTTGATCATTGAGCTTGTATTATCTGTCAAAATTCCAAATATTACCGCTATCAATAGTAAACCAAAACCATCGATAGCTACGCAAAAATATATATATAATATATATAAATATATAAATAAATATTATATATAAAAATTATATAAATTCTCCTCAAAATTTAAGAGACATTTTTGTTTTACACCCAAAAATAATTAAATTACAAAATTTAATAGTTAAACTATGAAGATATTTTAATTTTCGAAAAACTGGTTTAGTTTAGGCAAATTTGAGGAATAGATCTATGATATATATATAAACATTTATGTATTTAACTTCCATGCACTTTCACCTATTGCACTATAGAAAACTCATTGCAATTCCATTAGCTTATATAATCATAGTATTTTTTTGACTTTTTGTTAAAGATATTTTCGACTGCATAAAGAATTTTAATGTTTTACTTTTTCAATATATGTACATCTGTCTCTTTGCGAATATCGTATTCAATTAAAATGCAACAAAATTCACACGCTAACTATTTTTCAATCGATCGACAACTCTGGCAGCGGTTCAACTGTACTTCCGGTCCGGGGCCTGTTGCCAGGCCAATTAAACATTGAAACAGTGCACACGTTTCAGCTGTGAGCTGCATAGCAAGTGGGCAAGTGGCTCGAATAGATCGATGAGATTCCATTGAGCACGGCTAGAGGCAAGTCATGAAATTTATTAATGAAATATGCTAAATAAATTGATAGAAACTCAGCTGCAATTCAGGGGTTTGGCCTGACGCTCAATGAGCAGCTATCGATAACGGGCTGCCGACCGATAACAAGCTACAAATAAAAGCTTATGCTTGGCTGTTTTTTTAAGCTGTGACAGCATATGAACACATTTGTATGGGCCTTGCGACTAAAATAGGTAATTTGAGCGATCATTTCGTAATGAAATTATTTTGTTTTTTGAAAATATTATAAAAGGAAATAGTTTTTATTTTCATTAGGAATATGGAATACCCTTACTATAAAAAGTATACTAGTACAATAAAGATTCATTTCCTTTAACTATTTTAAGAAAAAATCGATAACATATCGATCTTAACATAATAGTAGATATAAAAACAATAAATAAAATCGAGTTTCCTCTGTATTTAAATTTATAACCAAACAAATTATAAACTTAACACTAATATTCAATGCATACATATGTATATCGTGCTTTGTTTATACTCGTATAAAAGAAACAATGATATATCGATAGCTTATCGATTGCCATATAAATTCCATTTCAAATAGATTAGGCATTTAAAAGCACTGACCTTTGGTGTGGCAGCCCTGATCCTCATAGAAATATTGTATTAGAACCAAGTAATATAGAAATACTACAAACTTATCTATCAACATATTTGACACACCGGTATAATCAATATACCCGATGCTAGAGCATTTAAAGCAAATTATCTAACCGGCGAACGGTGTCAGAAATTGCAGCCCACGCGCGTCCAACAGATTTTGAGCCAAAGAATTGGCGCAACCAAAAACGGAAACGTCGCGCAGGCGTACAACAAAAATATATACAAAGAAAGAGACAGTTACAGACGTAAAGAAAGAGCTAGCAATAGAGAATGAGACAAAGAGAGATGGGAGATGGGAGATGGGAGACTGCGTAAACTGTATTAAAAATAGGCATAAATTAAAGCGCTTTTAACAAATGATGTTTGATCAAATTATTAACGAATCCAAAATAAAATTATGTTGAATGAGTGAATTGATGCGCCAGGTGAGAGAGACGAGGTGAACCAAGAGTTGGAGAACTGGGGCCAGGGGCGTGGCCCCCCCGTTGGGCTCAATTGGTGTGGGTGTAGATTTTATAAGCTGAATGCGAATTGTTGAATCACAAAAAAAAAACAAGTGAGAGTGCTCAAGTCGAGACTGATCGACTAAAAGATACCCTGAACCCTGTGAAGATGCGATATTCAAATCACTTTACGCTTCTTTTATATATACATTACAAGTAAGACATACACACACACACAAGCGGACGCACGCTAAGCACTTGATATGCTACTGCGCAGTTTACGCAGCGTGCGTGGGCTGCGCTTGTGCTGCAGTACGGACTTTATTATGGAAACTTATTTGTTGAATAAGTTTTTTTTTTAGATAGACTTTCGTAATCAAACTTTTAGAGCGTAATAATGACATTATACGTATGCATTTGTCAAAGCACAAGTCTGTAGTGTTTGAAATACGTTTTTTGCAAATTTTGGGGGGAAGGGGGCATGGTATCCAAAATTCAAAAATTACAAAATTTCTGTATTCATTACACAGATATAGACAGTTAATTTGAAATCTATAGCAATTTCGGTATTCAAGTTACGCTTGAAAAACTAAGCAAAATGATCGATTTTCATCAATAATAAAAAAATGGGAAGAGTTATTTTAAAAAAATGATAAGCTCGTACTGCGTATGGTATACACGAGTATGCAGTTCAAATTTCAGATCTCTAGCTTTTGGGGTTTACGAGATCGCTGCGTTCACACGGACGGACGGACAGACGGATGGACGGACGGACGGACATGGCTATATCGATTCAGCTCGTCGAGCTGATCAAGAAAAATATATACCATATACTTCATGGGGTCTGGCACGCCTCCTTCTGCCTGTTACATACATTTTCACAAAAACATTATACCCTGATTTCCCATTTTCAATGGGTTCAGGGTATAAATATATTTGTTTGCAACCAAGTTTTTCCGTTACACGAACACAAAGCGGGTGGGTGTGTGTGTGTGTGTGTGTGTGTGACGTATGTGTGTGTGGGTTAACTGGCTCAGGGCTAATTAAAACTCTAAAAGCAGCAACAACAACAAAATACAAATGCAAATGCAAAACTTTGCCACATTAAAAGTTGTCTAACAAACTTTGAAAATTGTTGCAAATCGGTTCGATTTTTTGCAGCCTACGCAACTGCTCCGCCATTCGTGGGTGTCTGTCTGTCTGTCTATTTACATGTGTCTGTCTGTCTGTGTGTGTGTCTGTGTGCGTGCCACGCCCCCAGTGCCAGCTGCCGCCAGCTGTCAATCTCAATCAACGTATCTATTTTTCTAGCCTGAAGCGGATTTTCGTTTTCATTGCAAATCTTGTCTTAAGTCTGGTTTTTTTTTGTTTTACATTCTCTGCTATTAAATGTTACATATTTGTGGGCGTGGTGCTTTTGTGGGCGTAACGGAAAGTGGTTGAAAGTGTCGAAACGCCAAGGTTATGTAGGGTATTAGCCAACTATTTGAACTTGAAATGTTGCAAAGAGCTGATCGAGTTTAGCAGATGAGTCAAGATCAAGATCTAAAAGAGAAATCAACCCACATACGATTAATTTGAGTTTTTGTTTCTTTTTTATTTATTTTTACTCAAACAGCTCATAAAAGCAACCAAAACAGATATTTTCAATAATTTGAATGCTCGAAAAATGTCCAAACTTGAAAGTGAAATATTTGTGATTCGAAGATGTGTTAAAATGGAAATTTATATTTATTTATAAGCAATAAATATGAATATAGTTCATAGAGGCCTAAAGCCGAATATCTATAATTTATGTTAATTAGTTTTTTTTTTGGTAGCAAATTCATGGCAGACCCAGTAGAAAGTATCTACAGCCCTATAGGGTATCTAGATCGTATCTAGATTTAGCGCTGTTTGCTTGTCTATTCATTCCATGTTGAAACTCGTAAAAGATCACGCTATGAATATGTTTAAATTTTTGGTGTTTTCAATATCGTTATTAATTGATTTTACTCCTAAACATATTTTATATAACTGAGATATTCATGATATTTCTATTATATCATATCAATATTTACTAAGCAGCACTAAATATTTTAGTTGTTTCATAATTGCTTTCATGATAAACACTTATCAATATTGAGTTTTAATGTCTTACAGATTTCCTCTTAAATTTAGTATATTTAAAAAATCAATTTTAGTATTTTTTATATCCTGAACCCACTAAAAATGAGAAATGGTTTTGTTAAAATGTCAACTGTATGTAACAAGGAGAAGGAGGCGTGGCAGAGCCATGTCCGTCTGTCCACGTCTGTCCGTCCGTCCGTCTGTCTATGTCTGTCCGTCTGTCCATGTCTGTCCGTCTGTCCATGTCTGTCCGTCCGTCCGTCTGTCCGTATGTATGAACGCGTCGATATCAGAACCTATAAGAGCTAGAGACTAGAAATTTTGTAGGTCTCTGTACAGAAACTATAAGAACATTTTTTGGAGGTCTCTGTATAGCGCGCGCATATCAAGTTTTTTTTAAAATCGATAACTATTCCCGTTTTAATATTATCTATTAAAAACCTTATCAAAATCAAGTTATTAAAGTACTTATATCTCGTACATCTTTTCAGCTAGAGTCTCCAAAATATTTATGTAGATTCATTAATATTTTATACAATTTTGATTTTTGTTATATTTTGAATACCGGCTCCAAATCTACAATATATTCTAACAAGCAGATCGGACGGGGTGCAGGGGATCTGCGTGCCTAGCCCCATTGACTTGACTTTTCTTACTTGTTAAAGTATATTTCGTATATTTCTACTACAGCTTCTTCTATACACTCAATATAAATTAGAGCAAATTTGGACTGTTGCCTCTGTTTTGAAACCTATTAGTATTTCCCTCGTAAAATACAAAATTTAAATTTAAATTTAAACCAACATCGAAATCAAATAGAAATTTGTATTTGTAGAGATTCCTCAACTAAATCCCAGCACACACATTTCACATTTCACATTCCACTCCATTGCGCCTCCGTCAAGCGCTGGGGAACGGGTCACAAATAGCTGAGAACCTGCTGCAAGTAAATATTGTAGAGCATTCATTGGACTCAATACGCAAAAAAGCTGGCAGCACAAATTTGTTTGTTAACCGAACAATGCCCCCTCAACGGAGGCAACCAAATGACGGCGACATAAATTTCAATTTTATGTTGCAGTTGCAAAAAAAAAACGAAGAAAAGCGTGAAAATTTGTTAAGTGAGACGAAGCTGAGATACTCTTACTAGACTGAGAAGTCTGTTTTCTAGAATTACATTATTAAATATATCATTTTTATATGATAACTAGCTGTAGAGCTATAAAGTTAAAGAAAGTTAAAGACTCGATATTTATCGATTTTTAAGAAATATAAAGAGCTAAAATAGTAAACCTAATACTGTAGATGGGCTGATACAGGATAGCTCAATATAACAAGTTTCATGTAGGAACAACAGTTGATGCTGATCAAGAATAGATTTACATATATATATAGTTACTATATGTGATTTAAAAGCATCTATCCCACAACAAAATCAGAGTACCTTTCCAACAAGTGCATGAAAAACGCAGCAACAAAACAAAACAAAACAAAATAAAAACATGGCCAGATGCAAAACGCTAGTAAAAGGCAAGCAAGTAAAAGGGGGCGTAGGGGCGGGGCGGGGCGGTGCGGGCCGAGGTGAGGCTGGGTGCAACCGCCAACTCTGTAGGCTGCGTAGCGACTCCGTCGGCGGCACAGAAATAGAATAAAAGCGACAGCAGCGGAGGCTGCACCGTTAGGCGTGGAATTAGCGCATAATATGCGACTTCCAACAGCGGATCGGGAGCGTCAATGGCTGCGAGAGAGAGAGAGAGAGAGAGGGAGACAAGGAGAGAGCGATAGGGTAGAGCGAGAGCACAACTGTTGGCAATGTATTGGAAAAATGTCAATGCGGCAGCCGTTTACGTGGCCTAATGCATTGAGTTGTGGCCAACTTGTGGCACAGTTTGACAAGCACTGCCTGAAAATAAGTGCAATGAACCGCGCGGCGCACAAATGTGTGGGAAACTCAGGCGAAAAAGACTGCAGTCTCTGAGCCCTGTTCAAGTGGGTAGCGCAAATATTTGGCCAACAACAAAGCATTGGCACACACACAATTGTTTGCCGTCTAAATGGGGATGGGATTATTGTGAATGGAACTGATTAGCATGAAGCAGGCTGATTGTGAATGAAAGCTTTTTAAATAAAATTATATTTAAGTCTATTTCTAATGCTGAAGAAGTTGAATTTACATTAATATATCAGAAACATGTTTAAAGTGAGAAGTTTTTTTTTTAAATTTATCGATAACAATAAATTATGAATCTCTTTAGATAGAAACATGTTCAAATGTGAGAGATTTTTATTTTTGGAATTTATCGATAACAAAAAATCTCTATATATATTTATATCGAGATTCCTTATTATTAATTATTTCTTAATAAAATAAATAAATATGTATATATAATGCGCTCTTATGATCGATAACAATCGTGGCATGTTATCGAAATAATATACATTGTAATATATACTATGCAAACTTCTAGCAATAACCGATAACAATTCCTGCTCAATATTAAGTCGACATGTGAAATATTAAATGATCTCAATTTATTGCGCCTATGTCAATAATCGAGAATTGTTATCGATACCAAAAACCATTCTATGAAGAAAGTAATTATCAAAATCGACAATTTTAAACTTCGTATTTCGATCTATTAAAACTATCGATATAGCTAACGTTCAGTTGTCGAATAATTATTATTTCAAAGCATTACCGATACATATCGATGATCGATATCAGTCAGAAATATGTTTATATCAATTTAAATTTATTTAAGAAATTTTAAATAATATTAAAATGTTATTCCTAATATCCTAATATCCTAAAATCATATCATATCATCGTAAATACCCAAAGTTAAAATATTGCAATACAATTAGAGAATTTCAACTCACCTGCTATGCGCAGGACGGCACGATCCGCCGGATCCAGCTGCAGTATGCTGAGCGGCTTGTCCTTAGCCCATTCGCTAAGGGATTCGCGATCCATCATAATATTCGCAGCGCTGCCCGTGGATGCATAGATGCGTCGGCGTTTGCACAGCTGCTGCTCGGACTGATGATGTCGTGGCTGCAGCAGGGGGCACGAGCCCGACGTGCCAGCACCTGTTGTTGTTGTTGTTGCTGTCTGCTGAATGCCACTGTGGCCGTTGCCGTTGCCGTTGCAATTGATCTCCAACTCCTCCCCTCGACCGGCGATCGCCACCAGCTGCGGCGAATGCGGCGATTGCGGTGTGGAGCGAGAGCGAACGTAACTCCGCGGGGACGCCGTGTTTGCCGCGTCTTCTTCTCCTCCGTGTATTGAAGACAAGGTGTGCGAGCGAGATGGTGCCTTGCTGCTCTCTCGCTGGCTCCAGGACTGAGCTTTGTATTTGTTTACTTAGGCACTAATTGAAATTGTACTAAATTTTAGCTAATGTTGTTTTTGTTCATTTTAATACTTGGCTGTAAATGCAATAAAAAAGAAAGAAATAAAGGCAAAAAATTAATAAATAAATGAATATTTTGGTTTTACAATAAAAGACTTTTGCCAATCTTAATTTTTATAATAGGAAACATTTTGAAATTTCTGAATGAAAAAAAAATATATAATTGCTTTTCTTCTTTTCTTTTTCAAACTTTTATTTATTTTGTAGTGTTTATTGAAATAATGAAAAGTAAGTTACTGTAATTTATATACGTCTTTATATACAGTTTTTTTAATTTTATCATTTTTTTTTCAGTGTATATTTTATTTAGAAATTATGGTTTTTTTTTAGGATTTTATAATTTTTTTAAGATTTTATAATTTTTTTAATATATATTTATAATATATAAATTTTTTTTTAGGACTTCATAATTTTTTAATATATTATATATTTTTTTTATAATTTATGGTAATTTTTAAAAGGATTCTATAATTTTTTAATATATATTTTATTTATAATTTATGGTAATTTTTTTTAAGATTTTATATATTTTTTTAATACATATTATTTAAAGTTGTATCGTTAGTTTTTTAAGATCTTATCACTTTTATCAGCCGTTACAGTTTGAGAGTCGTGTGTGTAAAGTTATTCACAGCATATTTTTAGGCGGCACTGGAAATGACAGCAGCTGACTCTGTCTGGCCGTTGCCGTATTTGTAAAATGCGCGGCCACAATAGCAGCAACAACAACAACAACAGCAGCAACAAGAAAACACTTGTTATCAGCTGCTCGCGAGGCAATGGTTTGCCAGTGGGTCAATGCCAGCCAATAAAAACAACAACAAGAAACACACACACACAAAGCAAACGGAAAACGCTGTTTGCGATAAATTATCAACACAGTTTAACAGTCATTGTGCCTTGGATAAGTAACAAAATAGAAAACAAAACAACAGCGTTTCGATGTCGAAAAAAAAAACAGCCGCGCAATTTACAATCAATGAATTTCGAACAGGCAACGGAAACTACGTTTACTGATAAACAACGGTGCACGTGTGTGCAAGTATATAGGCTTATGTTTGTGTGTGTGTGTGTGTCTGTGTGAGTGCAACGAAATGTCAACATAATCAAAATGCAAAGAGAGCAAGCCCCGGAGAGAGAGAGAGAGAGAGCGAACGGTAATACAAATGCGAGACCGGTTTTTGTTTCTTATAAAGTGAAAGAGAGAGAGAGCGAGAGAGAGCAGCGGCAGAGAGCATTTGCGCAAGCGCAATGCAATACCGGAAATAGTCGCCGCCGCTGCAGACGTTGCGAAGCAGCGTGCAATGTGCAAGAGTAAAAAATATTGTCGGACCAAATAAGAAGACAGTAGAAGCAGAAAAACTTTTATTGGACACCTAACGGCAGGCTTCCAGTGGAGCTAGCTTAGCTAGCTCACTCGCTCTCTCTCTCTTTCACGCAATCGACTCAATGGCCAATTATCGCTGCTAAATTGTATTATTATTGAATATCTTTTGGCACTGTATAAGTATAACTGTATAGGCATAAGTGTGTGTGTGTGTGTATTTATGGGAATTGTTTTGACGCGTTTTTTGTTTTTTGCCGCCTGCTTCTTTTTATGACATTTATCAAAGTCTTTTGTGAAAACATTTGGGCAGTCGCATTGAATAACTAACTGTACAATAAAGCAAGAGGGAGAGGGCAATTGGCTAGGCAAACGTGATTGGCAAACCTAACATTTGGAATGCCCGACAGCCACGAGTGCGCGAGTGCTCATCAAACTGTCCAGGTGCGTGTCAAACTGGAAGCTTTGACGCCGACATACGTCGGCCCTCAAATCAACAAACTTATCACAAAAAGCCCAAAATGCAATAACAACAAACAAAACTAATTGTGTGCGTGCGCTTATCAACAGATAAGCGAATCTGAATTCTTTTTTACTTTTTGACTGATAAATTGTACAGTTATATTGCAGGAGACGAAAAAAAAAACGGGAAAAAAACAACGTGAAATCGAGGCGGCCTTAACTTTTGTACCTGCCGCAAATTCGACTAAAAATAGCCATAAAATTATCGAAAATAGTTTAGTAAATATAAACTAAAATATATTCTGTAAAATTGTAAATATTAATAACTATTAGAGCTGAGAGAGAGAGAGAGAGGGCTGTGCATGCTTAGTTAAAGCACAATTTGACTTCAGTTTTTGACCAAAAGATTTTTGATTTTTTCTTAAATTTTCAAAGAGTTGTTTCTCAAATTAATTCTATATTTATTTTTACAATTCATCTGCTGTTTCTAGGGTATTAATTCAGCATTATTTTATCAATTCAATTGTCAATACAAATCAAATAAATTATACAAATAAATAATAAACCTTATCGCTCTGCCTACTGCATATGTTTATGCTTACCCCAATCGAACACTGATTACAGGGTATCTAAAGCGCTGATCTAATCGCTGTTCAACATCTAGCGAAGGTTGCTCAAACGTTGATTTATCGTACGGCTAAGCGTTCAGACAGAAGCTCTTGAGAAGCTCTAAAACTACATTTTATACAGATTTAATTAAGAACATCCGAATGGTTCGCACATTTAACTTGTAAATTAGCAAACGTCCAATTTGAAGTCCAAAATAGAAAATGAAAACGAGACGCTTTGGCCCTCCAGCTGCGCGGCGGCTGGCTGCTGGCGGCTGGCGACAGAGATCCCAACAGCTGTTGAGTTAGCAAATATCTATAATTAAGACTTAGGAGCCATTGCAAATAAATCCTATAATTAGAATTAAGGACCCAAAGGTTGATGTTCTGGATGATAGACAGGAAACTGGATATCTGCAGAGGCAATAAAAATGTGAGCTAAATTTAAATTGATGTGGATTAAATTGCAAATCTGAAGAAATCAACAGCAAGGGCTGACAGAATGATAGACTGGGGAGGAATATCAAAATACTTTATACAGCTGTGTTCATTAAAATAGTAGTGTGATTGAAATTTTCCTGTGCAACATTTCAGTGTTCATAAAAATAGTAGTGTGATTGAAATTTTCCTGAAAATTTCAGTGTTCATAAAAATAGTAGTGTGATTGAAATTTGGCTGTCCAACATTTCAGTGATTGAAAATTTCCTGAAAATTTCAGTGTTCATAAAAATAGTAGTGCGATTGAAATTTTCAGTCACACTACTATTTTAATGAACACAACTTTATATATTCTACATAAAGCTAAAGCAATGAATGCTTTAACGCTTCACTATATAAGGAATGTCTATAGTAATACATTTATTTATTTTTCTACTGGCCTTCAGGGTGCAATCCCTATTTTAGTTCAGCTTTCTAAGACTCTTCATTATCTCAGTTCTATTATATAAGAAATTTTACATATTCATTATCTAATTTATATTTAAATAAAAGAACAACTTGCCTAAAAAACACTTTTTCAAGTTAAGAAAGCAAGATTAATTTATTGAATTTATTCTCAAAAGTTAGCTCAATCAGGAGGACACACAAGATGTAAAAGCTGCAGATTGAAATGCACATTTTTTTTTTTCATTCCTAAAAATCCATTTACAAGATCTTCTATAAAATCTTCTACAATTGTAACTCCTTAGTCTATTGAAACTACAAATGCCCATAGCCTATTTTTCAAATAGAAAACGCCAACTGAAATATAAACTGAACTTGATTTGATTTAGCTGGCTCCAATTTCGGCAAATTCTTACACCTCTTTCTAACTTATCTTTTCACTTTTTGCCTAATGCTTCTGCGCCAATTGTTAAAAGCAAAGCGAACCCAACTTCTGTTTTTTTTTGCTTTTTCATACGCACATTCCTAAGCCTGGGTTATCAAGCAAACCACCGGAACTGGCGGTTCAGAACTTGTATAACGATTCCTACAACAATGCGGTAAGTAAGCGAAATGCCACATTTATATAACTCGACAAGTCGTTGCTCGATTTCTGTGCGCGAAGAGCCCATAAAAAAGCACTTGAGGCAAACACCGCAAGACTCTTTGATGAGCAGAGAGGAGTCCATTTCATAGGTTGATTCCTCGCCCAAGCCAAGACTAAGGCAATGGCAAGACCTGCTTGCACGTGCAGCGAGTAGCTTGGGGTTCCCAGTGCCAAAAAGAGACACAATGAGAGAGAGTGAGAGGAGAGGGCAGCCACAAAGTCAATTAAGCGACAGTTGAGCGGACAATAACAGCAAATGGGAGAAATACAAACTGTCACAAAACAATAAATGCTGATAAAACGCACACAATGGGCAACCAGTTTGACAACGTCATTGCTTAGAAAAAGTACAAAGTCGGGGAAAAGCGAACGACTAGCAGATATCCTATCTTTTGCTGCTCTCCCTATTAGCTATGAACTTTAAGAGAAGGAAAACGAAGGCTGGAATTAAGCTCTATTAGTTATCATCGGAACTAAATTATTATGCTATAAATTATTAACTTCTATCATTTTTAATATCAATATCGATATTTATCGATATCATAAATATTAATATAATAATTTAATATACATCAATATGACGAAAAGTTGTTATTGGTCTTATCAGAATTTATCTGCTGTCAACATTTATCCACATTAAACATTAATATTTATTGCTCTAGCTCAGTCTCCTTCTGTCCACTGCAACTACCACATACCCTTGCTCAGTCTCTGCCAATATTTACAGGGTATACAATATAGAATTTGAAACGACATGCCAACAGGTGGTAAGGGAGCTGGGGTAACCATAAATACCCGACCATGGGAACTAAGCGTTCTACAATTTTGTAATTATCTCGAAAGCTGACAGGCATTAATAAGCGACATTAGTCTCGATTTATATAACAAAATAAAACTAAAACCGGGCAAACCAATGAAATCATATTCTCAATTGCATTGATTGTGCAAACGACTATATTAGATCATTATATTCGCATTGTTTGTGTGATATCGGCGATTATGTCATCTATCACGAGCCCGGGCGCTGTGGGCCAATGCAATTAGTTATCGGACAGCCGCTCGGCTCGGGTCACCCAATTAGACGAAAACATTTTGCATATCACTTGAAAACGAGCTCAATTAAACAAAATAACTATCATTTTTTCAAATATTTCAAATTGATTAATTTACATTCCAGTTTGCATTGGGCGAACAACAGCTGGCGGCACAATATCTCGACTGACTCATCATCTAGTTTATTATTATCAAATTTAAGCGTCAAATTATGCAAAGCTTCATTTTCAAATTAGCCAGTTTTGTAGTTTTGGGCATTTGAGCGAACTTCTCGATACAGATCTTAGATCTTATCTCATTAGTATTAATGTAATAAATAATATATTTGTATATATCTTATGTATTACAATCAAGATCACAGTTTACTGTTAGATTTCTTCTCTGCTTTTGGTGAATCCTTTTCATATCGATAACATTTCAATTTGCAAAACTGACCTGAATTTCTAAAAAATATATATATTAATAAAGACATTTTCAATTCAATTTGTTTTCAACTGTGCTTGAATATATCTCTTAAATAAATATATTAATAAAGACGTTTACAACGGTGGGATGGGGTTACGAATACAAGGCAACGCTATGTTGATGTTACTCATCTGGTGACTTCCAATAGCAATCCGTGTCCCTGGTAATTCAAGTTGACACACAGCCTCCACGATCGGCCCCACTGGATAACGATTGGACAACCGACCAACCGTGAACTAATGTGTGCAGCGAGGCTTTAGACGAATAGAAAGATTGAACTTAGTAAAGTGATATCTTTGACCGACCACGGACTACGCAAAACAAATTAATTGTCTTCTGAATTGATGACACCTGGGCTGACAGGTGTAGCATTCTAAGGCCTCAGTACTCACGAGTGACATCGTGTGGAAATGGCTCCTAGGAGAATGCTGCAACTGCCCCCGTCCCGTTAAAACCCTGGCAGGCCTCCAAGTACGTTCGAAGCTCGTCGCCAATTGTATTTTTTGGCAGTACATGTTTAAGTTGATATAAATCCTAATCTGTGCAAGATCCTGGCTCTGAACGTTGGCTCCCATAAGGACCAGCGTCAACCCTCGCATGGCCTCCCTGCTATGCATAGACAACCATGAGGATCTTTTTGAGTGACTGTACATCCGAGCTAAGATAGCGGCTTGGAGTCGGGACCCAAAAGTATGGAATTTTCAAAAAAAACCACCCCTAAAAACACAAATGAAAACTGTGGAACACCACAAGAGGAAAGTGACCCCCGGTTCACTGACCCGAGGCTGGGCTTTGGCAAAAGCTCAAGACTTCAGAGAAGGCCGGTAGCACATCACATTTTTATAGCTTTCTCCTTATAGGCCTACAAGTATTAGTTTTCCATCAACATATTCCTTATTCTCCTCCGCTCTACTCGTACTTTGTCTAATCATACCACCATATCTTGTTTATTCCTCAAAGATCAGTCAATGTTGAAAGTGTTCATAAGTCTGCATCATCCAATCATCAGTTGGTCTTTCATCTTTTCAACTGTCTAGCCGCTAATTGTTAAATGGGGCCTGTTTGAAACACTTTATTTTTCATGTTTACGAACGTCAGTTGGCGGACTAATTGGGGCTTTCCTTTCACGATGTGGCCTGAAGAATATTGTTTTGTTTTTCGTTCATAGTTTTTTTTTTTTTTTTTTTTTTGTAGGCGTTGCCTCTGCAGAATTTTAATTAGTTGGAAATTTGGAAGTTTGAAGTTTGAAGCTGGGTAACTAATATTAATTCCGTTGAAACTGACTTGTTGATTGCGTTGGTTGTTCGCTTATCAGAGATGCCACATGACAGATAGCCCGAGACATGACAATCATGATGATCATGATCATGATGATGATGATGATGATGCAAGATGCAGCAGATATCAATAAAGTTGTACATTAGTTCGAGTTGCCCTAAGTATTTACATTATTTTAATTTAAATAATGACTATGCTAATGATAATGATGATAATGCAAGAGACATCAATAAAGTTTAACATTGTAGAATAGCTTCATTGTAGCTACTGGGCCTTAGCTTTAATTAGGCTAATCGGGCACGCCCTTAATTCGCATGCAAAACGGCGACACTTGAACTTTAGTTACGAGTTCAGAGTTCCGCTGAGACTAAGACTGGGGACTGGGCCGACACACCCAGACGAGGGCAACTTTTTAGCCAAGCAAAGTAGAAGCAAAAAAAAAAGG
Organism: Drosophila leonis; assembly: GCA_035045365.1. Taxonomy (NCBI): domain Eukaryota; kingdom Metazoa; phylum Arthropoda; class Insecta; order Diptera; family Drosophilidae; genus Drosophila; species Drosophila leonis. The sequence continues at coordinate 4,564,042 of JAWNPC010000110.1, forward strand.
GAAAAAAAACTAGAAACATGGGCCAAGTGCATGGTAAAAACGCATAGCTTGTCAGACAGCTAAGAGCAGAACAAGAATACAGAGAAGAGTAGCAGGGGCCAGTGGATGTAGACACAGGCAGACGAAGCAATAAAACAGCTACAGTCAACGCTCGAGTGCATTTTCCGGGCCAACATCAGTACAACAACCACCACAACAACTACAACAACAACAGCAGCAGCAACATCAACTACCTCGACAACCCTTGAGTTGTTGCTTTTCTAGGCTAGGGCCGCAAATCAATTTGATGATGTTACAACAAACTGAGAGAAAATGCATTGCAGCTCATAATATAAATTACAATGTACAGTGAAGACGCGCTAATGTAAGCGCAGCGATCATTTTATAAAAATTAAATTAAATATTATATATTAAATTAAGTCTTATTCAAAAGAAATTTCAGAAAATGCATAAATTTCATTTTTGACCCATTCAATTTTTTATAAGTTTCCCAATGAGGAGCATCATGCACTGTATTAGAACAGCTGCCAAAAGGCCAAACATTCAATATTCCGTGTTTATATTTGCGCGTGTGTGTGTGTGTGTGTGTGTGTGTGTGTGCGTGTTTGGGGGTTGATTGCGTGCATTTTCAGCAGCCACTGAACTTTGCTGTTATAAAAAGAACAAGCAAAATAAAGAAAGAAGAAAAATTAAAGAAAAAAAATAAAAAAAATAAATTGTAAACAGAGCGCCGGTAAAGTTGAGAGCGAATGTCTTGCACTGGCTGCCTCTTCCTCTCTCTCTTTTTACTCTCTCACTCTTTGCGCTGTCTGCTTTATGCATGTTGTTGTGGTCAGTGTCAGGGCTGCCATTGGCAGGCGGCAGGCGGCAGGCAGCAGGTTGAATGTCAGTGTGTGTGTTCGTGTGTATGAGTAATGCGTACGATTGACTGATCAAAACGGAACATGTGAAATGTGAGTAAAATATGTCACCCACCACTCAAAAAATTACCCCCTGCCTAACTTTTACTATCGATTTTTCAAGAGTACGCAAAAAAAATACAAACAAAAACAATGTAGATAAAAAGAAATATCACATGCAGCGGCTTATTAGCATCACAATGCGAAACTTTGAAGGGAAGAGAGCTTTCGTTGTCATCCCGCTGACAAAAAAGATAACTGCATCTTGACAGAAGCAGCGCAGTCAGCGTTTGAACCGGCCTGTGCCGGCAGCGACGCAGCTGCGGTGTTCTCTGACGAGGGTTGAGGGTTGACACAATTTTTAAACACACACACACATATGTATGTATATACACATATATGTAAATACGTTGCCTTTGTGCTCCATTAAAAAGTTTATAAACAAATTATGTAGTTGTTTATTTAACACAAGCACACACACACATACATATATACATATATACAAAAGCACACACATTAGCAGAGCAAAAACAAATGTTGACGGCTGGAACTAAAATTCCACATGAGAACAAATACCGTTTATTGTTGGAGCTTTTTTAATTTAATTTATTTTTTTTTGTTTTTTTGATGATTTACTCCATGCAGTTTTTTTCTTACTGTTTCTCACTTTGCATTTGTCATTTTGCAGAGGACCGAAAAGCGTTGAAGCTTTGTGTTTTGCACAATTTCTTTTGCACGTTTTTTTTGTTGTTTGCCATGCATTGCCCTCAAATCGTGCTGCGGTCGCCGACGCGAACAGCGCTGCTCTGCAAGCTGACTCATAAGGAGCAGCAGATGAGAGCGACAGAGACAGAGCGAGATAGAGAGAGCAGCGCACTTACAGCAAAAGAGCTGGTTGGAAAGATAGACAAGGAGACACGATGTGAACGCAAGGAGCGACTGAGCGAGCACCCTGCTCTTGTTGTTGTTGTTGCTGTTGTTTTCACAATATATTTTTTTTTACTTTTCGTTTTGGCTTTTCTCGAGCAACATTTTTGCTTTAGTTCGCTGTTGCTCTGATGATGCTTATGTTAATTTTCACACACTCACACACACACATGAATGCATGCACTGCATACACAAAAAATTATAAAATAATTTATGGCAATTTAAGCAAGCGAATCGTTCGAGTTGTTGTTGTTGCTGTTGCTGGAAAATCTCTTTTACACGCTTTGCAGTTTGAATGAGCTGCACAACTATTTTTTTTCGGTGCTACTCTTTGGCTTGCAATTCGTTTACACACACTTTACAATAGAGTTGATGTTGCTGTTGCTGTTGTTGTTGTGCTTGGTGCACTTCTACATATAGATACCGTTACACTTGTGCAATTTACAATAGCAACAACATCCACACAGACAACACTTACACGAATAGGCAGCCAGACACACAAGCAAACACACACATATATAGATATGCACATGTAGAAGGCGTATTTGCTACAATAAATTATAATTCACGTGCCCAAATTACATGCACACACACACAGACACACACGCACGCAATGAAAATTTCTCAGTGTGCAGCGAAATTTAATTCTACCGAAATGCAATGCGAGTAACGGACCTGGCGGTACAAGTAGAGCGCGCACACACGTCCTACCGCGTTGACTCTTGAATTGAAACTGATATCGTCTATCGATTGAGCAAGTGAAATAATTCTATCCGGCGGCGTTTGCACTCAGAAAGAGAGAGAGAGCGCGCGCGTTCAATGAGAGCGCAACTGTTTGTGTGAAACAGGTCCATTCTGCGCATGGGTCGAGCGCGTATAAGGTAGACAGTTTATTGTGAATTCTGAGCTATGAGCAGTGAGCACAGACCATGACGTCACGTGCGTTTGCCTGTGAGAAGCAAAATTAAAACAAAGTTATATTTTATTTTATTTTTTATGAATTGTGCAAACAGTATTTAATTTGTTTAATTTTCAGTTTATTTTAAACTGAAAATAAAGTTAAGAAATTTAAGTAAATTAAACTCATTTTAAATGATGCAAAAAAAAACGTATTTATTTGAATTTATTTGTGCCCTGAGGGTCGTTCGAAGGGCATCGATTACTCAAATATCGACTCAACTAACTATCGATAGTCGCAAGCTGCTACTACTTTACCGATTAAGGTAGTATCTCTACTCCCGATTTTCTACAAATTCTTATCGATTGTCTTTCTTTTACCATATTTTATTATCACTTTTGTGTTGTAGAGATTAATATCATTTCAATAGTTTAATTGTAGCTTAGCAGCATGGCTTTGGCTACCTCCTGCGCTTTGGCCGTACCCGCGAGCTGCTCAGATATCTTCAAGGCAAACTCGTACGCTGTGCCGGGTCCACGACTGGTTATCAAATTGCCATCCTGCACGACATTTTGATCGTCCACATAGCTGGTAAATAGATAAGTAAATTATCGATAATAGATCGCTAATAGACGTATCGATGTATGCACCTGTATTTATCGACCAGCTGCGACTTCATGGCCGGATACGAAGTCAAGGATTTGCCGGTGGCAATGCCGTGCTTGGCCAACGCTGTGGGCGCTGCGCAGATGGCTGCGATCAGACGTCCTGCCGACTCCTGTTGACGCAGCAGTTCACCAACCGCCTTTGAATCACTCATGGCATTCGAGCCGCCCAGACCGCCCGGCAAAACAATCACATCGTATTGCCCATCCGTAATAGCCTCCTCCAACGACTTATCCGGCACAATGACCACGTCACGCGAACATTTGACTGGTTCGCTGCCTTCCAGGCCAGCCACCGTCACATTAATCTAAATCAACAAGATTAAAAAAAAAAAGTTTACTATAAATAGACAGACATTTGATTTGGTTCACTTACACCCGCTCGGCGCAACACATCGGCTGCAATGATGAACTCCATTTCCTCGGCACCTGGCGCCAGGACAATCAATGCTCGCTTGCCATCCATTTGATTGATGTACGTTCCTTTTGGTTGTATTGCTATGCTTAGAGCGCTGCCTTCGCGATTTCTGCCCAGCGTCAGCAATCGTAGTGGCCAGCGTAGCATTGAGTACATATCGATAATTTGTTTGTTATGGCTTCGTTATCGATGTTGAAATTATTGCGGTGGCTCCAAATTTTGAGTTTCGAATTTTGACTATCGACAAGCAGCCTTATCAAATTTTTATAAAAGTGAAATTGTTGTTTGTGCGCTTGTAGAAATTTATTGAATAACATTCAATGCCCTAAAACTAAGGCTACTTTTTGAAATACATAACGAACCAGGGCTGTGAAAAAGGAACCGAAACTGAACGCGAGGCAGGGGAATGAGTAATGTGCTGTCGCAGAGAGACAATTGAGTGAAAGCAGTGAGTAGTTTGACAATTGTGACGTCATTTGAGTTAAAATTCCGTTTTAGCTCTCAAATGAACGAGCTTTAAGCTGATTGAATCAGTTGTAAGCAATTGAACGAGTGAACAATAATTTGAGCATTCAAATCCATTTCAACCAATTTTTTTTTTAGTTAAATATATTTTTATTGAACAAAAAATAGGTGTCTATGTATTTTGTTTCTTGTTTGCCAACGAATATGTTTTTTGTTTTGTTTTTGGTTTTACAGACATGCAAAATGTAGATTTTGTTTTAAAAAAAAATTAAGAATAAAATAATTATGTAAAACCGCAAAAACTTGCAAACTAATTTTGGTTTTTGTTGTTGTTGTTTGTATAAAATATAACTTAATTGAATTAGTTGTTAGACATAAGAACTATTTGTATTGAAGCGCTTAACACTAATTGTTAGACAGCTGATTTTTGTTAATTTATATTTTGTTTTTTTTGTTGTTTTTTGTTTTTAAATTTCAATTGAATTAAATTAATTGTCTCTGATGATACACTTAATATTGTGGAAAAAATGTTTACGTCGTAATTTAAGTCACATTTAGAACTTGTTTGATTTGTGTTTGTTTTGTTACGTTAGTTTTTAGTTTTTTGTTTTTTGTTGTTTTTTTTCCTTTACTAATAACATTTAAAAAGATCACCAAAGTTACAGATTTCCCATATTTTACGTTGCTTACGTTTCTCAATTAGTTTTTATTTGTTATTATTTATTTTTATATATATATTTTGTTTCCTTTACGAATAATGTATTTTTGCTCATTTCTGCTTAAGTAATAATTAATTATTGATTAATTACCCGGCGTTTTGGTTTAAACATTTAAAGTAAGTTTTGTTTTGTTTTGTTTTGTTTTTTCAAATTGATCTCTTTTATAATTGGATCGTATATATATATGTATATATATATATATATATATATATATATATATGAAGTGAAGTAAGTATTTGTAAGCTTCTTTTAGATAGTTTTGATACCTTTGATTTACGAGTACTTTTTTGTTTGTTTTTTATTCAAGATTTTGACTAATCCAATTTCAGCTAAGTTTTATTTGTATTCTCTCTTTTTTTTCATTACTTGTTTTATTTTTTATTAATTTATTTTTAGTTTGTCTTTGCATGTTAATTGCAGCACGACGACAATAGTGGGAGGGGTTTGTTTGGGACTAATTGGAAGAATAGAGTACACAGTTACACACATATACATATACATACATACATACATACATATGTATATATATATATATATATCGTTAAGTAATATATATAACGTATATAATTGCTTTGGAGTTAGTCCTTTGCTTAATTTTTCTTTTTTTCTTTCGTTTGTTAATTGTGGCATTAATTTTTATTTCCTTTAGGAAGAGTTGTGCAATTGCTGTTTTAGCTTCGATTGATCTCTAATCTGAATACATATATATATACACACATATCCATATATATAGTTGTATATTATTGTAGACATTTATATTTTGTGTATATGTGTTGCTTAGTTGCTAATATGTTAATAAGTTTATCATTGAGTTTTGCAATAAACGGCACATTTATAAGTATTATTAATTGTTGTTGTTGTTTTTTCTGTTTTGTGTTTTAAAGCTCAATTAAATTTCGACACATAGAAAGTGAGAGAAACATTATAGTCGGCTTGGCGATTTGGTTTACATAGTGGGACATCTCACACATATGAGATATTGCCAGAGCTGTTAAGAATTCCATTTGAATGGAAATTCAAAATGGGTTTTTGAATTTCCATTCAAATGGAATTTTTAACAGCTCTGGATATTGCTATAATGTTTATTGTTTTAGCTGCACGACATTTGAAGAAACCATGAAAAGTGTTTTTATGTGGATCGTGTGTGTGTGAATGGAAAATAGATTGTAAATCTTTTTCTGTTTTGCAATTAGATCAGATGACTATATATATATATATAGTTATAGTTTGGGTATGTTTATATAAGTTATGCCGCCAAAATGTCAACTGATTTGCTTGATACTTTGTTTGAGTCTGTTAGATCTAGAGATACAGTTATAGATACACTGATGATATATATATACATATATATGTTAAAGCTTTAGACTTTGCTCTATATAAATGTCGTGCCTCGTCTATGTGTTTTACAAGTACAAATTACAATTACAAGGATACATTCATTGTCGGCACATAAATTGTTTTTTTGTTTTGTTTACTGTTTTCTTTACTCTTTTTTTTTTGTTTTTGTTTTGTTTTTCTTTTGTTTTTGTTAAGCTTAAAGTACATAAAAATGTAATTGGTAATTTGTAAAATTGTTGGGGTTTTTTTTGTTGAGAGACCCTTACACTTAAAGAGACCCCGCAGATTTTTCTCGTTTTGCTTGCATTGTTTCGTTTACATTGTTGCTTTTGGATGTGCTTAAAATTATAATTGATTTCTTCTTTTCTTTTCTTTTTTTTGTTTGTTTTTTGTTTTTACTGTGTTTCTTCTCTTCGTTTCTTGCTTTGAAGAAGAAATAAACGTACAAATTTAATCCCTTGTGTTAAAACATGCTAAATAATTAATATTTTTCTTTCTTTTTGTTTATAATAAAAAATACATTTACAAAAAAATAACATATTTATATATGTATATGCGACAGTCACTGATTTTGCAGCTGATTTTGCACACATTGTCAAAGAAACTTGTTTACTTATTAATTGTTTATAATTTATGTATTTCATAATGCTCACATATATTTATATGTGTGTGTGTGTGTGTGTTCTGTTGTGTATGTGTGTGTGTGTGTAGCGACACATTCAAAGAGGCTATAAAAAAATAACTAAAAATTGATTTAAATAAAATTATTCAAGAGAATTGAAATGTGCAACAAAATTGTTTAAGACAATCATCATTTTTTATAAACAAATGGTTTGCATTGTATTTTGTTGTTGTTTGTTTTTGGTTCTATAATAGAACAAATCAGCATAATGTTAACTTGAACTGTGTCTTCCATCAAATTACATATATATATGCATATGGTATTTTTTGTTAGATTTGTAAAATTGGCAAATATATATATATATAAAGTAAAACTAAAACTAAATATGCCCTATGAGTTAAGGGATGCTGCGGCAAAATTAATTTAAGAAATTATGGAATATATATATATCTGTTTATATATATATTTATATAGAGCATTGAATATGTTTAGCATATTAATTGTTTACCCGTACACCACGTAATCTGCTTAAGACTCCATATTAAATACATTTAACAATGTTTTTGCGTTTTAAATTATCAAACTTAAGTTGAGCTAATAAGAGGTACATAAATTAGTTGGACATTGGGATTTGATATGCCGTGTTTATATTGTGTGTGTGTTGTGTGTGTGTGTTGTGTTGTGTGTGTGTATGTTTATACAAAACATAAACTAATTAACTTAAACTAAAACTCGCTGTTAACTAAAGACAGCAAATGTTGACTTTTAGCATTGGGGTTTTTTTTCTTTTTCTGTTTTTTCAACAACAACTTTTTTAAGTATTGTTTGATTTTGTGTGTTTTGTTTATACAATTGCAATATAGTTGCCTAAATATATATGTATGCATATATACATATTATATAACTAGCCATAGTTTGACCAAAAGAGTGTCCCTTGTTGAAGTCGGAGTTTCCATTAAATATGTTGTTTGCTTTTGCTTCTGTTTTTGGTAGTTCCCCACTTAGGTCTACTAAAAAGCTTGCCTTTTTACAATTCTGGACTTTTGAGTTGTATTGAAGTTTTGTTTTCATTTTCATTTGTTAGGGCTAATTATTATTCCACTCTCTTTAATGCTTGTCGTATTGTTGTTATTTTGTCATTTTTTTTTGTTTTCTTAATTTTTTTCTTTTCAAGTTTTTAAGCTTTTGTTGGTGGTCTTCGTTCACAGTACAGAGAATTCCGAGTTGTTGTTGTAATGTGTTGTATGTGTGTGTTGTGTGTGTGTGTGTTGTGTTGTGTTAGTGTTTGTGTTTGAATCAGCAACTTTTTTCTTGTTTTGATATACTAAAAAACCTTTGGTTGTCTGCATTTTGTTTGTCTTCACATTTTTTAAACTTTGTTTTTTGTTTTTTTTTTCTTTTTTGTGTAAAAATATAATTAATTCTATTACAAAAGTTCATCGCAAATGTGTGTTGTTGTTTCAGCTGTGGTTGTTGTTGTTGTATTTGACTTTCGTTTGTTCCCTTTAGTTTGTTTCGCTACGCTTTTTATTATAAAATTTTGTCGTTTTTTTTTTTTTTGAGAATTCTCTTTCACATTTGTTGCGCCCGCTTGTGCTTAAACATTCGATTCCCTTTTGTTTTTCTAATCCCTACGATTTTGGCGTGTGGGTGTTGTTTGTTGTGTATTTGTGTGTGTGTTTGTGTGTGTGTGTGGCCTAAAAGCTAATGTTCTGGCTTTTTGTTAACTTAAATATATAAAAATCATCATTTTGAAATTATTCTATAATGATTTCGACTTGGCTTTCGTACATTTCTTTTCATATTTTGCTTATTCGAATTAGTTTTCGAAATTTCAGTGTTCTTTGTTGTTGTTGTTGTTGATTTGCTGTTGTTCTTGTTGTGGTTTTGGTTTCGCTTCTGTTTTCCTTCCTTTTTTTACTGCTTAGGCAAAGTACATGACCTTTTTGGTATCAGCATGAACCGTTATGGCGCGTGCCATGGCACCGGGCGTACGATCTTCGGATGAGCCGCTTTGGTGTGATCCTTCGCCGGAATCGTGCTCCTTTTCAACCAAATGATACCTGTGTGAAGGGAGTATTATGTGGTATAAGTCGATTATTTAATTTACACATATAAATGATTATTATTACCTGGCACGGAAGGCAACCAGATGGGCGTAGTAGGCTGGCGCTGGGATGCTGACAGAGCGCGTGCAACGGACATAGGTGTGGCACAGCTGATAGGTAAGGCATTGCAGCTCATCAGAATCAAAGTGATTATCATCCCAGAGCACATGGTAGTGGGAGGGACGACTGGTGCCCTGGATGCCCTGGTGGCTGCACAAATAGAAATCAAACTCTGTGGGATGTGTGATGCCAACGTCGACGGTGGTGCCCGCTGGTATATTGCCCGATTTGCCGCTCTGCTCGCGTTTCTCGGCGCAGAAGAGTCGCGTATGATGGCGCTTCTGGACCACAATGAATGTAATGCCTGGCCTGTACTCCGGCTCCAGTTTGATGCACGCCTCACGTATGGCGGTCAGTTCGTGCTGCAGCACATGTGGGAACTGTCCCTCGGAGACGCCGTCGCGATAGAGTATGATGCGATGCGGCTTATATCCGCCCGTGGATTTGTAGAACATGATCAAGAGCTCACGCACCATGCTGCTCAGCTCCTGTATGATTTCCTGGCGATGCTGTTGCACACGAACCGTGGCCGCATAGCGTGATGGATGAGCATCCATTGAGCCGACCACAGCGGCTATCGATGGTTTCTTGTTGTCGCCTGCTGGCGGATGGGTAACATCGGCGCCCAGGAAAATGACGGGCTCATTGAAGACCTTGGGTCGTATGGATGGCACCAAAATCGAATTAATGCCGCCCAGTTTCACATTGATCTTGAGGCACAGATTCGAGAGTGTCTGTGGCGAGGTCTTGTTCACATTCTTGGCCTGGACACACTGTGTGGCCATGCCAAGGACCGTGTCGCCCACACGCTTGACCTCGGCATAGACTGGTGTTTTGCCCGGCAGGACGACAACTACTAGCTGCAATCCAGGGAAAGTGATCTTCAGATAACGAAACATGGGCTCCACCTGATCCGGTCCCGTGGCATATTTACAGAAGCACGGCTGCCCAATGATGGGCATGCCAGCATCATTGGAGATCTTTTGCAATTGCAGCGTAAAGTTACGCAATGCATCTTCGCGCACTGTGCGCTGCGGTGCAAAGCAGGCAATCGCCCAAATTCGGATCTCGACGCCCGTGAAGAACTGCTTGCCACGCATATCCCAAACGCCTTGATTCGGCGAGGCCAGGCTGACCTTGTTCTGTGGCGGCAACAGCTGTTGCCCGGTTATCCCCGATGACACACGTCCCCCATATTGAAGCTTTGGTGGCGGCAAAACACGTCCACGCACCTCCATCATTGAATTGGAGATGGTGAGGCCAAACTCCTGCACATAGGGATCATTGTTGAAGTCCGCACGTTTCACCAGCGTATTGATCTCACGCTCGCGATCTGGCGCCGAGCGTGCAGTCGCCTTGATCATGGTTGATGTTTGCATATCGGTCAGCTTTTTGATGCAACGCTGTCCAGCCACAATGTTGCACACCTCCAGGGGTAGATAGGTGTGCTTGTGCTCCTGGCCCACTTGCAGGCAGGGCAAATGCGGATAGCGCAGCTTCATGCGATACTTATCCAAAAAGTACTTGGCCACGGTGCACTCCACAGTTTGTCCATTCTCCAGTTGCAATGGGAAGCTACAAATAGAATAAAATTAGATGTTGGCCTAAAGCGATATCTTAAAACTATATATTATATTATTAACTTAATAAGGGATTGTAAAGTTAATAAAAATGGCATAAAGGGTTCAAGATATACAATGGGCTTTTAATCCTCTAGACAGTTTTGCCTAAAAACCATATCAACTTCCCTATGATCTACATGAGAAGTCTTAATCTGTTTACTAAACAGTTCCAATCAATGAATACATTGCTTAGTCAGAAAGAATCTCTTAAAGGCCATGAAGGACAACTCCCCTTAGAAGGCATAGCAAATTTCTGTTTTCTCAATCACGCTTTCAAGCTTTACAATTGGTTTTAAATTTGAGTATGCAGCGTAAAAGAAAAACCGATTCAATAGAAATTTTCATTGCTGTAGTTTTAAACCTAACTCGAAGTAAGGATTACTTTCCACTTTTTTTTTTGCTCACACATTGCTTAGCCATAAAGAATGCCTTATCGTTATAAATCCCGTTTCTCTTTGAAGGCATATCAAATTTCCAATTGCTCAATCTCAACTCAGATCATGGACGATTAGAGAAATCATAAACTTCATATCAGGCTTTCCAATTGGCTTTAAATTTGAGTATTCAGCGTAAAAGAACTGATTCAATAGATATTTCCTTTCCTCTAACTCGTTTTAAGTCTAACTTTAACTAAGGTTTATATTCCACTTTCTATTGCTTAGGATTACATTCCACTTTCTATTGCCAAGTATTACATTCCACTTTCTTTTGCCAAGGATTACATTCCACTTTCTATAGCCAGGGATTACATTCCACTTTCTATTGCCAGAGATTACATTCCACTTTATATAGCCAGGGATTACATTCCACTTTCATTTGCTAGGAATTACATTCCACTCTCTATAGCCAGGGATTACATTCCACTTTCTATTGCCAAGTATTACATTCCACTTTCCCTAGCCAGGGATTACATTCCACTTTCTATTGCCAAGGATTACATTCCACTCTCTATAGTCAGGGATTACATTCCACTTTCTATTGCCAAGGATTAAATTCCACTTCATTTCCACTCCAACTTACGATTGCATTTGAGCTGGTCGACGCGTCACATTACAGACGCGATATTTGCGACGCATTTGACCACAGTGCGTAATTTCGATTTTGAGTCCCTTGATCTCCTTGGTGAACTTAACGCGCTGCGAGTCGGTGAGCGGTTTGCGCTGTTCATTAATATCGCGAATGTCCAAAACCTCGCACATGAAATCAATGACAGGTTGAGCCTTGTAAAAAGCAGTAGCCGAAACTGAAAGCAAAGGGTTTCCAATTAGTTTAATTATTAAAAAAACTCAGATCTATTTGGTGCCTCCACTCACCATCAATGTTGAGCATCATTTTCCACTGTGATGGCCGCACGCTCTGATGGAAACCGAACCAGACCTCACGACCGCCACCCAAGGGATGATAGTAGCCGTCTGGTGAGCTAAAGAAACTGCGTCCAACTGGCGTATACGCCATGCTAGGCAAATGCCGCATGACCACATCAAGCGCTAAGATGGCATCATAGGGTATTTGGCGTGTACGCCCCTCCAGCGCTTCCTCCAGATTGAAGAGCGACACTTGCGCCTGCCACTTGATCGTCACACGGAAGATGCGATCCTTGCCCTCGCCGGGCAGCGTTACCTCCAGCTCCAGCCGTTCATTGCCAATGGGCAACGGATCGCGTGTATACAAATTGTTGCGTCCATCAAAAACGGGCTTGAGCACCCCAAAGATCTTGCTGTAAGCCTGCACCATAGTCTCAATGATCTCACGGTTCACCTTGCGCGGACACTTGTCCGGCTGTATATTGATGTCATAGTGGTGGACGAAACCACGTGGCATTGTCACCTGAAAGTGATTCGCACGCAACACAATCGGCCTGCCCTCCCTGCCCAGATTTGGACGACGCGGGCACGTAAAGACGGGCATATCTGGCTGCGTTGTGGGCGATGCCGCTGCCGCAGCAATAGCTGCCGAAACGCCCGTGGTGCCCAATGCAGACGCCACTTGAGCAGCGGCGGCAGCTGCGGCCCCACCCACGGTGGCGCCCCCAGCAGCAACATTCTGAGCACTCGGACTGGTCACAGCGGTGGGATTAACCGAAGAACCGGGCGCTGGTGGTGCTGCAAAAAATGTCGAATTAGTCTAATCAAAAGCCAAACTCTACTTTAGAGAGAGCAAGAAAGAAAGAGCAAATAGATAAAAACGCAAGTAATTAACGACTAGGCGACGCTCTAGCAACTAGGGCACAAAATTGTACTAAGTAAAGGCTAAAAAAAAAACAATTCAATTCGATTAACCGAATTTGCAATACTCTTGCAGAAGGTTTATATGAGAGATAGTTTTTGAAGAATTATTGCTGTGGTAGCTATAAATAGTTCAGGGAATGCTTTCAACTTGCTTATGAGCAATGAATGTTAGCTTTAAATAAATGCCTAGGAAATATTTTAAGCCATTCTATTATTTTTTATTATTAATATTTAAATGTCTCTATAAAAGTTGATGCCTAATCATAGAAACAGACACGCGGACTATGGCTAAATTGGATCGTATATTTTATATTTTATTTTAGTCTTATAATTTTAGCTTTTCATAGCTTATTTAATAACTTCTGCAAGGGTACTCAAAGAACGTTACGAGTAACACTCGCATGCAGTTAGTTGCACTACACGAGTCAAACGATAAACATAAAAGTTATGCAACGTTCTATATAACGGTAAACGCGCTGTGTAGAATTTGCATTTTGTGTCGAGGTTGTTGTTGTTTTTTGTTTTTGTTTTTGTTTTTTTAGTACAATTGTGCATTTAGTTTTTGCATTCAATAAATGTAAAAATCATAAGCAAACATTACATGAAACGGAAAAATGTTGTTAGTAAAAATTTTGCACATTACTATGAAAATTAGTGTGTAGACTTTTTTTTGGAAGGGTTAGTAAGGTGTAGACTTTTTGTTAATTAGAATTTAGTAAGTTTTTTTCTTTTTTTTTTTTTGTTGTTAAACATCAAACTTAAGAAAATAAACAAGTTTTTGGTTTTCAATTTTTTGATTTTTGGTTTTTAGTAGTTTTTTTTTTTAGTAATTTGGTTTTGTTGGAGAAAAATTTACATGTGAGCGTGTCGAAGCTAGTCTGCGCCTGAGAGGGGCTCTGAGGCCGCGTGGGCGAGGAGGTGGTCCACTGTGACTCTATAAAAAGAAAATTTAATCAAAATCAAAATTGTCAAAAATTAAACAAAAAACGAAATGAAAAATCAAAATATAAATATTAAAATAAAACAAAAAAGTAAACAAACAAAAACAAAATTAAATTAAAACAAATGGCCAATCATGTTTGATTAATTAAATGAATATAATGAGACATAAAAGACCAGAAACAAATAGAAGGCGATAAAGAAAAATGTTGAATATTATATAGAGTGCGATTAATATTTTTAGTTACAGCTTTCTCCCAGCTTCATTATCCATATATCATTTTCTTTTATTATTATCAATAATCAATTGTATATCAGCCACATGTTTGTGTGTCTGTGTGTGTGTGTGTTTGTAGAGAACAGCAATAATATCAGATGTCTAAATATTTGTATCATAATTCAAGTTCAAACATTCTTCCTTTTTGTTTATTTATTATTAGCTTCTGCCCCACTGTAGTAAAAGTCTACCATCACTATTCTACATACTTGTCCATCTCTCATGTCTAATACGCAAAATGCAACAACAAAATTGCGTCGTATTGAAACTGCTCTCTGAAGGGGCAATCGAACGAACTAGCGGGCATAAAGGATGAGCAAATACTTCACTTGAACCCCAACAGAATAACGCTCAACTATTGCGTTGCGGTCGTTGACCCAATTTGCGCACATGTTTGACACAAACGCCTGTCTGTTCCTGTATCTCTAGCCCTCTCTAGCGCTCTCTCTCTCTCTCGCTCTCTCTGTCAACTGATGCACCAAAGTCTACAGAGGTCTACAATCGTTATTGTACTCTCTGCCTCTTGATGCTGTTAGATTAATGCATTCGCTTTGAGCGCCATTGCATTTTTAACAGTTACTCAACAACTGTCTCAAGTGCCTCGCCCTCGGCCATTTTACGCATTCATTCATTCTCAATTTGATTATGTTTTGGAGAGGTGTGTTTGCAAAGACAGGCGACGACGTAGAATGTGTGTGTTTGCAAAAGTAGAACAACGAAGAGGGGGAGGTGGGCCTACGACTGTGTGTGTGTGTGTGTGTGTGTGTAACATGTGGCAGATTTGTAGACTGGTTTTTTTTTGTTTTTCTTTTTTTTTTTTGTTCAATTGCAATATTTGCCACTTACGTTGTCCAACTGGATACATTTTGCACTAGTATTTGTTTAAGAAATGTAAGAATGTATACAAAGGTTTTCTGTTTATTTGTTTTTGCTTTTTCGTGTATGTGTTTTAAATGTAATTGATTGTTCTTGTAGTTGGGTTTTCTTTTGTTGCTTTTCGTTCCTACTAAATATTATATTTTTATTTTTTGTTTTTATTTATTTCAGCCTTTTGCTTATCACACTTTAAAGTAGTTTTATTCGTTTGGTTGATTTTCGCATTTAAATTTGTTGTTGCGGGCGTATTTTGTTGTTGTTGTTGTTGTAAAAAGTGGAATTTTTCACACAGGACACACGTTTGTTGTTTTTGTCGAGTCTTCTTTCAATTAATTACTTTTTATTACTATCAATATTTATTATTTAAATATTATTCTTATTGTTGTTTATTGTAAGTATTGGAAAAGAACACAAATGTAGGCACAGCTTTCGTTTTATGTATATGTTTATGTTTGTATGTATATGTATACACACACATACATATTCATATGTATGTACATATGTATTTCTAATGCTCTTATATTTTGGTTTTTTTTTTACAACTAAGAACAAATTATTCTTTATGCTTCTTTATCTTGATTTGGCTGTATGAGTGCGCGTGTGGGTGTTTTATATATGTGTGTGTAGGTGTGTGTGTGCTGGGTGCTCCGCTGGACAAACGACGACGACGACGACGACGGAGGTGCTTCTACAGCAAGAAAATGCTTTTGTATGCGTTTTAGATTGGGCAGCAGAAAATGTGTGCACACGTATATATATAGATTTGTTTTATTTTTCGAGACGTCGTTTTTGTGCACCCGAACACGTATGCGCTGCCGAAAACTATGCACAAACGTTAGCCAGACTATTGTAGTGGAATTTTCAACAATTTTTGTTAGCTTTTCACGTCGCGCATTATGCAAAATATGCAATTTTCATCAGTTTTTCACACTTGGACGTCCCGCAGCAAACACAAAATTTTTAACTCGCGACGTGTGTGAGTGAGACGCATAGTGTGTACGCTAACCACACTTAAATGAGGGCAAAGCACTTTGGCTGGGGGTTGGTGTTGTGTGTGAGTGCGATGACAGCATGTTGCTGACGCTCGAGCGTGCGAGCGTGACGCATTTTCTGCAGCTTAAACAAAGTGGCAATATTATTTTTAGAAATTGCTCATGATCATTAATATTTAATAGCTATTTACATGGTACAATCTCATTAATTACATGTGCAAACAATTCGAATTTTAACTCAAATTGGCACTGTTAAACTCAAAATGACAGCAGTAGTGCTGGCAAAGTTTGGTTTAAGTGTTGCAAAAGACAGACATTGCAGTGTGGCCACACTCGACCAACTCTGTACAGTTGGCAACACTGTCTATCGGCAGCGCCGTGTGTGTTGTTATAAAACCATTTGCATTTGTTTTCATAATTGCTAACTGATTTGCATTGAAATGTCAATACCATTTAGCGGCACGTTGCGCCGCTCGGGCGGCATTGTGTCGGCCATAGGCAAACAGCTAAGAAGCGTTAATCTAAAAGGCGTCAAACGCATTACAGTGCAGTTCGATCCTTTTGCCGAAAATGTAAAAGCCACACGGTAAGCGAGAAAGAAAGGCAGAGTGTGAGAGAGAGAGAGAGTGAATGAGAGGGAGACAGGGGGGCTGATAGGGTTGGAAAAGCGCTTTCCCAGCGCCCCACAATTTATCGATTATGAAACATGCGCATTGCAACGCATATGGTAAAAGATTTTCACGAAACAAAAGTGCGTTCTCGACACAATTGTAATAAAAAATAAATCAAATATTTATAAAATAAAATACACAAAGTGCACGAAATTATGACACATAAAATTGGATGAAAAGAAAACATAAATGTGACCACTGTGCGGCAGCAGTTCGGTTTTGCCTTACTTACCATAAACCTTGCCAATAATGCCCACCGCTGTGTTCAGTTGCAGTGAGGTGCCCAAATCTGGGGGAAACGGCAGCGTATGGAGCTGAGCTGGTCCGCCAGCCAGCTCCCGCTCCGTTGACATTTTAGTCGGTGTCGGCGTCAGCTTGAGGCGTTGTTCCTTCTATCCCCACTGACAGAGACAGCTGAAGAGAGATGTGAAGCATAATATAATGGGAAATTAGTGAAGGAATTTACTGTTTAAATTAAAATAATATATATATATATAGATATATTAGAAAACTTTTCTAGTTAATCACATTCAAATAACAATTCCATAAACTGCTTGAGAAATTTGTGTATAATGGGAAATTTTGGTCTATATAGGGAAATTTATCTATAAATAGATTTAGAGCTAACATCAGAAAATAATGAGAAAAAAGACTCAAATATAAGCAAAATAATGGCAAATAAGTGTATAAATGCAATAATAATGGGATTATATAGGGAAATTTGTTTAAAAGCAAGCTAAAGGCTCTAAAAGCAAGGTAGTATTTGGAAGAAGCCATGGCAAATAGAGGCATTGAAAGAACTAAACGAGCGAGTATAGACTTGAATAAACCCAATTGTGGTCATGAAAATAGTAGTGCGACTGAAATGCTGGACAATATTTTGTGATAAACAATAATTTGAATATATATAATTTAATTTAAAATTATAAATAAATTTGTTAATTTTCATACTCATTTCAAATTGTTTTCACTCGCACTACTATTTTTATGACCACAGTTGTCTATAGTGAATCTGTACTATATATAGTTCCTTTTCAGCTTCTATATGCATATTTTTAGTAACTTTATATTTCTTTCACTTCACAGCGAATTTCTCTTTCTGCTCTCCACGCCCAAAGTATCGCAGTCGAACCCGAAGTGTATTGTAAAGCCGGATATTGTCTGTGATCGTTCACCCGCTTTCATTAAATTTGCGCTTATCGAGTCGGCGAAAGGTAATCAATATTATATGCAATGAAATATTAAATATTATATATAAACAACAAATTGATTTGCAGAGCAAGCCAAAGTGAAGGAGATACGCTTCAATAGCGACAATCTAAATACCCTGGAATTGTTGCAGCTACTGAATAAGCACGTCTCCACATTAGCACCGCCCGAGGAGATTGTCAAGAAGGTTCTGACCAAGGCAGAGAAACAGAAGCTGGGTGGCGGCGCTGGTGGCAAGAAGCCCATCAAAAAGAAATAAATTCTTGCTGTGACCAAAGGACGTCCAGTTCCCAGATTAGCAGCCGCAGCATGGCGCGGAAGCACAAGGGCACGCTGGCTGTCATTGAGCAGATCTATCAGGACATACCCGCTTTCACCGATATCTTCACGGAGGAGAGCTTCTACACGTTCGCCTTTTGTTTCGTTTGTGCCACAGTTGTGGTGGCATTCATTTTATCTCGCTTTATCACCATCAAGCCCGTTGATTTCTGATTTGTGAGCCAGCATTAAAAATATTTAAGCTTTAACATGTAAAACACTCCACTCCATTGTCTTTGCTTTGCTTTGCACGACTGCCCCTAAAAAAGGGCATGGGCATTGGGGCGCTGGGGCTTGGCGACTCGGCGAGTCAACCAGTCGCAGATTTCGACTTCAGAGCCTGTTGCCTGTTGCCTGTTGGCCACATAAACCAGTTTTGAGCAACAGCATCTCATGCACTTGCGAAGGGCATGCGTCAATTTTGAGTGCAATATGTGACGCATTGAATAAAAAATATATTTAAAAAAATATATATATATATATAAATACTATATATATAGTACATATACATATATAATATAGTATTTTGTATAAATGGTTATGAAACGTTTGCTTAGCAGATTATATATAGCATATGGGACTTTTAGCTCACAGAAGATTTCTAGGCATATTACTATCCTATCTTATGTATTCGAATCTAGATCAGAGCCTTTCATATTTATTTAACAATTTTGCTTTTTTTTCACTAAGTACGGCTTGAAGTCAACTAAAATTGTTAAAATTTGTATAAGCTTATGACAACGTATATAGTCTTTCAAGTCCGTAAATATATAATTTTATAGATATTATCTACTTTTTAAAAATATTCATTTAATAACAATTTAATTATACAGTCGAGTCTCGATAATTTGTACCCCGCTAAATCGATAATCGCGATAAATCGAAACAAAATCTATCCCCTTGAAAAAAATTCATTACAGTCGAGTCTCGATAATTTGAATTTCCGTCTAATTCGTAAAAAACCTGATCCCCTTGCCATTTCGAATTATCGAGACTCGACTGTATTTATACCAAATATAATTTAGATATCCTAACCAAAAAGCTCAAATACTTTTCCTTACTAGTTTCAAAATTTGATCAATATCCTGATTTTATACTTAATAATAATATTATATCTTGCCTTAAAATGGGGCACAAAATATTTTACAATTTTTTTTTATGCAAAAATATTTATTTTTGATTAAATTTTATTATTATTAAAAATTAAAAAAAAAAATCCTAATATATTATTTATGACAATTGTAATAATTTTCTGTGCTTAAAGTTTGTTATGAATGAATACTATTAACAAAAAAAATAAATAAAAATAAAATAAAAAATAAAAACATTTATAGAATTGAAAAAAAAAGGAAAATAGTTAGACTAAATAAGCTTGAATGCTTGTGTCTTACGGCTGTGGTCACAAAAATAGTAGCGACACTACTATTTTGCTGAATGAAGGAATGTGTATTAAAACTAACATACATATTTATATATAAATTATTTTTTTATGTATTATTTTTTTTATTTTGCTGTCCAACATTTCAGTCGCACTACTATTTCTCTGACCACAGCTGCATGTCAAATGTAAGAGTATTTAAAGCTCGCTATATTATTATACTGCCTCTCTCTCCCTTTCTCTCTCTCTCTCTCTTTCCTGTTCGCCTCTTTTAACAGCTTTTGCTTTTCTAAACCGGAAAATCATCTGCTTTGGCTGCACTCAGCCGAAAATAAAAAAGTTGGGACTGCGGCCGCAGAAGGAGTCGAAGGCAAACAGGAGAAAAAAGGAGTGGGCAGAGAGATCGAGAGAGCGAGAAAGAGACACACAGAGCACAGCCTCATAATTGCATTGATTGCGCTTCGCGAGAATGGAAGGTGAAGAGCAGAAGGAGGAGGAGGAGGAGGAGCAGGAAGAAGCTGCAGCAATATAATTGCACAAAGTGCCACACATAATTGGAAACTCATATAATTGGGCTTGGGCGAAGGAGGTCAATCTGAACAAACCAGATAACTGCGCACAGTGGCAAAACTAAAGCCCTTTTTTGGCATTTAAAGAAAAAAATGTATGTTGTGGCATTGCCTAAGGGTTAAACAGGTGTTTGCCTTGCAATAAATAGACCAAAGCCAAAGAAGAAGACGCAACAAACGAAGAAAAACACACAAAATTTCACTTTCGTTTCGCCGCTTGCGTTTTCTTTTTGCCACACACACACACAAGCACAGAGAGTGTTGGCCAGAGGGAGAGGGAGATAGATAATAGTGTGTGAGTGGCAAAACCGAAAATTTCCAGCGCCCCCTTCCAAAAACAACAAATGCACTAGCCGCTCGCGTATGCAAAAGCCAAAGCTTCGAGTTGAACTTTTAAAATGGCGGGCGAATCGCGCGCTCGTATGTGTATGTGTATGTGTGTGTGAGCAATGCATATCGATTAGAATTGCTGCAGATAAAAACAACAAACTGTTGAGATGCAGCCTGCGTAATATGAAGAAAGCTGTTACAGCACATACTTTTGTAACGGCTAAAGCAGACATGTGTGTGTGTGCTTTCGTGTTATATACATGCTTACATATACACACATACATACATTTTCATGTATATAGACAGAGTGTCGTCATTCAAGTTCAATGTCAGAAAAAAAGCTTTATGAGCGCTTCAAATTGATTTGCCCAAAAATGTTGTGCGTGGGTTTTCGCCATGTCGGCCATATTGGAAATTGTTCAGTGTCTGAATACCCCTATCTCCCATCGCCAGCCCATTTTCCATACGATTTCATTAAATTAGTGTTGGAGGCCGGCTGTTTGCATAACCCAGACTTGTGGTTGGGGGCTGCCAGTGAAAGTGTGCATAGAACATAGTGGCAACTCTCTGCATGTACAGTTAAATGCAATAGATACCTATACGGGTGCACTTTTGGGCAATGTGTGTCCTTCAATCAATTTTATTGGAATATACAAAACATGCACACACACACACACACACACACATGCATTGCTGCACTTGTATATACATGCCTGTGCGGCAGCAGTAAAAACCGAAGAAAATTGCTCGTGTGACCTTTCTACCAAAACATAAACACAAACTGGCTCTCTCAGCACAGCTGGTGGTCTCGCTCGCACATAGCGCGTTCGCTCTAGCCCAACTGTCATAGCATATGCTCAGGCGCCATCACAGCATAACACACACACACACACACATACTCAAATGTAGACAATACATATATATGAATATATATATATAAAAGTTCCTTGAGGAACTTTTAGCTAAAATGGCGCGCTAGCTGCAGTCGCGTGGGCGTGCAGAAATTACTGCAGCTGTTCTGGAACATGCAGGCAAACGCGAGGCTCTTGGCGCTGAGCACCCTCACACACACACATACACACGCACACACACACTATCAGGTACGCTCACCTTATCGCTGAATTGCAGCTGATGCGGCGCTTTATGGATTTGCCTATCAGCGACAAGTCGTTCGCTGTAGTTTAATTTGTTGTTTTATCGTTGTTGCTGACTTTTGTCGATTCGCTGCTGCTTCTGATGTTGTTATTGTTGTTATTAGGCTTGTTTCAAAATTGTTACACATTAAAAATGAGTGGATTGCTTGGCCTGAGATCTTCACAAAATTTCGTTGACTTTTTGCAGGGGTTTTTTCTCCTTTTTTTCTTTTTCTATTATTTATTAATAACTGTTAGTTTAATTGTTATTGCTGTTGGGTTGGTTAAATTTGTGACGTGATTATTTTAGAGCTTATTGCTGCAAATTGTTGCCATTGCCGCAACGCAATTTCTTTTGCTGCTGTTTTTGTTGTTGGTGTTGCCAGATCGTTACCGGGATAAAGTAACTTTTGCTCTCTCTCTCTCTCTCTCGCTCTCTGTCACTCTGACACTCACACAGCGGCAACAAACTTGCGAATTTATTTTTTTATTCCTATTTATTTTTTTCTTCTTTTTTTTTTTTGTTTATTTCTCTTAACAACAGTTTTTGCATGCGCTGACGTTTTTTCATATACTTCTTTGCAAGCTTTTATGTGCAATTGTATGTGTGTGTGTGTATGTGTGTGTGTGTGTGTGTGCGAGCGAGCGAGCCAAAGATTTTGACGTCGACGACGTTCGCTCGCTTCTGCTCACCAATACCAGCGCAGCTGGCTCACCGCTCTGCCGCTGCCGCTAATTGTTGTTATTTCTTTTCTTTTTTTTTTTTGTATTTGTTATTGCGGCGACGCGCTAACGTTTATGCCATACAGTTGAGGAAAAAGCTTTTCTCAACAATGCGGCGCGCAGTCATGCATTGAAAAAAAATATATAAAACAAACGCACACACACTCATACATGCACACACATAAACACATACAGATTTATGTGAGTGTGGCAACAGCAGCAGCAGCAGCAGCTTGCTGCAAAATGAAAGCAGCAACAAAAACAACAACTTACGACGCAAAATAGCAACAGAATTTTCTTGTTTTATTTATTTTTGGAAAAATTAACCGCTATACAGCACTATTACACACATACAGTTACACAGTTAAATCGAGCGCGTTTGTTGTTTTTTTTTGTCGAGATCAAAATACGAAATCAAAATCAAGCGATTTTTGCGAACGCGCGGTTTGCCCGTTTGAAGTTGAATAAATCCACATATCTGCTCCAAGTATTCGCAAACCATGCACACACACACACACACACACACACATACACACACACGCACAAGCTCTTCGTTGTGTTTGTGTGTATCTGTGTGCGCTTGCCGAGAGAGAGCGGCGACGCGTTAGCGCAACGCAGAGAGAGCGGCACTAGCACAGTGCGTGCAATTTGTCTGCGTATGTGCGCCAAAAAAATAAAAAATCATAACACACACGAGTCAAGGGCAACTGTGGAGTAACGGTTCTTTCTAGCAACAGCCTGGCAGCACTTGTCGCTTTCAGGCACATACAGTAGCAACTCCTACATAGTTAATTTAAGTCAAATATGAGCTGTAAATTATTTTAATATTTATATAAAGTGAAAATAAAATTTGCTAATATAAAAATTTAAAAAAAAAACTAACTGCATTTACCTATAATACGTACGAAAATCCTTGAACAGCAAATTAATTTCAAAATATTTGTTAAGTTGACATCTGGTTGCAGCTGCATTTGTTCAATCAAGCCACATTTCACTGTACTAACAGCGAAATCTCCACATGGTACACTAGGTGCACAGTGAAAGCTCTACTACTCTAAATAGACCTATGCAAAGCGTTTTCACTGTACTACCTTGTACTTACATGCATTAACATGTACAGTGAAAACTCTACTAACGAACAGCTCTTATCGCAGCCTTACTTTTTAATGTAAATAAACCCATATATTTGTCAATAATTCGCCTGAATTTGGCTAAATTCAACTAGGCTTTTGTTCGCTCATAGCAGCATTCACTGTACTTGCTTCAACTCTCTCGGACGAAGAATTCATGTTTGAATAGAAGAATTCATTACGAAATATTTGTTCATTTTTCTGTCTAATTACTGAAGATTTTAGTTGGTTGGTTTAAGCGAAGCTTCACTGTAGTCAGTTAACTTTTATCGAACCTTCATTTCTACTCTAAATGCACCAATTGTTTAGTCAATAATTCGCCTTAATTTGATTAAATTCTTTTTTCACTTTTGTTCGCTCATAGCAGCATTCACTGTACTTGCGCTAACTTTATGCTCTAACTTTCACGGACGAAGAATTCATGTTTGAATAGAAGAATTCATTAATTCGCAATATTTGTTCATATTTGTACTTAATTATTTAAGCCTTTGTTGGTTTAGGCGAAGCTTCACTGTACTCAGTGGGTATTGAATGCATATACAGCAATATTTGCATGGCCAATTTATTTTAGAACCGAAAAACTTGATTAAATGTGCAAAAAATAATAATATTGATTGGGCTTTGGCCTCTTCTAATTCGGAAATTACGATTAATCGCGTGTCTCTCTATGTGTGTGTGTGTGAGAGCTTGCCTGGCCTATATAGTATGTCTGTGTATATATAGTATATAGATATATGTATGTATGTGGGCTATATAGTATATCTATGTATATCTATGTATTGTGCGCGTTATTTCTGCTTCTCATCCGGTTTGTCGGCTGATGCAGCTGCTGCAGCGGCGCTCTCTTCTGCCTCGCTCTTCTTCTCGGCAACAGGAGTCTCCTTGGAGGCGGCTGTGGGTGTGGCATCATCGGCCGCCATTGTTGCGCCCGCTGGCAAACTCTTCTCCAAGGCACGCACGAACTCCTCCAGATTGCCCGAATAGGCAGCAGCGACTGCATCATGGGATAGCTCGAATTGCTTGACCACAGGACCCAGCTGAGCCGATTGGAGGGCATTGGAGAACTGGGCGAGCGCCTGTTGGAATTGTGGTGAGCTGATGTGATCCCTGATCTGTTGCTTGCGATCCTCATCGGCATCTTCCGATTCCGGCAAATGTACAATCAACGATTTCACACGCTCCGGATCCGCAATCAGCTGATTGATCGCCTCGGCGCCGGACAAGGCAGTCGAGAGGTCGATATTTAGGGAACGACCTGCGCCATGTTCAGGGGAGAGATTGGATAAATAGGCTTGGAATGGATTCGCATATGCTCCGCTGGCTGTTGCTGCTGTTGTCGCATTTGTCGCATTTTTCTTACCGGATCCATCCGCATCGACAGCCAAGCTGCCGCCTACGACCCCTCCTCCTCCTCCACCACTGCTGCTGCCGCCGCCGCCTGCTCCTCCAGCTGCTGCATCACTCTGCGCATTGGCGGCGCTGCTGCTGCCGCCGCCGGTGCTGCTGCTGCTGCGATTGCCACCCGACTTGCTCGGCTTGCTGGGAACGGTCACTGTGCGCGGCACATTCACATTCTCTGGCGTTTGCAGTGCGGCGCTGCCGCCACCACCACCACCAGAGCCACCACCCGACGAGGCTGCATTGCGAGACGACGGTGTACGGGAGCTGCAAACAGAAATATTACCAAAGATGATTTTATTGTAGATGGAATGGAATTGTGATAGGTAGATAGATAATAGATAGATAATTAGAAGTATTACGGCTTGGAGAAGCTCAACTTGCGCGTGACACGAGCCACTCGTGATTATATTCGTGAGCTGGCATACTAATTGTATGGGCTTAGCTTGAATCTAAATATAATATATATAGAAACAGATGTGTTCATAAAAATAGTAGTGCGAGTAAAATGTTTGGTAATAAACATAATACAGTCGAGTCTCGATAATTTGTACCCCGCTAAATCGAAAATCACGATAAATCAAAAAAATTCTATCCCCTTGAAAAAAAATTCGTTACAGTCGAGTCTCGATAAATTGAATTTCTGTGTAAATCGAAAAAAAACTGATCCCCTTGCCATTTCGAATTATCGGGACTCGACTGTAATTTGAAACGAGTATTAATATTAATATATATATTATACATATATAATATAAAATTATATATACATATTTTTTTTTGTTTTTTTCTTCTTCAAAATATGTTTATCACAAAATATTTGCTGTTCAACATTTTAGTCGCACTACTATTTTTATGAACACAGCTGTATTATACTTATATTATAAGTATTATTATTATAACTTATATTATAAATAAGAATACACATTTAGATAACTATAGAGAAACATTTATCAGGGATTAGAGATGAGCGTAAGACGTGGCAGAAACATTTCCTCTGATAAAAATCTAATTTGTTAATTTATACTTATATAATATAATATATACAGTATAATATATTTAATATAATATATATAATATAATATGACACATATAATATAATATAATACATATAATATATAATTTATACAATACTTCAGCTTAAGGCTTTATTATAAATATGAAGCAATGCAAAGATAAGCTTTTCCTGTACAATTGAATGCCATGAGAATTGCAAAGAAAGGCGATAATTTAAAGTGGAAATTGATAATGAGTGAGGAAGGAAAAATATAATAATTATAATAATTTGTTTATAGGCCTAGTTGGATAACTGTACAACACATATTTGGTTTATCATTCTGTATATAGATCTCTTAACTGAAATCTTTAATTATTTAATTATACTACTTCTTCTTGTGTATTGCTTTAAAACTTAAGGCGTAATCTGTCTCAGTTAAGTTTTATTTGTTATATTAAGTAGAAAACATTATAGCTAAATTTCTATTATATAAACAATTTGTTCCATTATTAGTTGCCCACCTGTGCATAGGTAGATTGTTATGCCAAGAAGTTCAAAAAAGTAAGTTATGAAAGCTAATTAAAATAATTCATCTGGTCTGGGCGATTACAAGGGAATTACTAAAACATATATAATGTATGTGGAGAAAGAATTTGTTGAAGAGAAATATGTTTTAGAAATGAAACTTTTTCGTATTTCATATTAACTAAAGTAAGTCGTTACAAGTTTCACTGTTTTACGAATCTCTATAGATATATATATATATAATTATTACATATAATATATAATATAAATACAGTCACTAAATCGAAAATCGCGATAAATCGAAAAAATTCTATCCCCTTGAAAAAAATTCGGTACAGTCGAGTCTCGATAATTTGAATTTCTGTGTAAATCGAAAAAAGCTGCTCCCCTTGCCATTTCGAATTATCGGGACTCGACTGTATTATATATATATAATTATTTTATATTATTTATATTAGGGTTTATAATTTAATGCGATACAGTTATCTTTATAATATGTTTTTATCCTAATAGTATTAATTTATCACTTAAATGCAGATAAATTAAAAAATATATAATATATTTGAAATATTGTGGTCATTTCAATGATTTTTCTGTCTTTTTTTAACAAGTTCTATACCTCTAAAAAAACACCCTTTATAATATAAAGAGGATTTTTTAGGCAAAAGGAATATAGATTCTATTATAAATAGACTAAAAAAA
Source organism: Drosophila leonis (assembly GCA_035045365.1). Lineage (NCBI taxonomy): Eukaryota > Metazoa > Arthropoda > Insecta > Diptera > Drosophilidae > Drosophila > Drosophila leonis. The sequence continues at coordinate 4,591,175 of JAWNPC010000110.1, forward strand.
TATGTAAATAATATATTTAATGATTAGATTTGTTCTATTTTCTGTCAATACTAGGGTAGCTAATGCTTAACATTTTCTTGTTAAGACTAGATATATACGGTGTATGGCATATAAATATCCTTCTATATATCTATATAAAGTATTATACAGTATAGACAGTATTATAAAGCATCTTTCGGCTTATTTCTACTATATAATCTATTGTTTCTATTGCTCAATAGATGTACAAATAAAGCAAAAATATTATACTAGAATTTATAATCCATTAAATATTCCGTTTCCACTCACAATTTTCCTAAATAAGACTATACATAATATAGCAAAGTATATAACATAATATAGTATAGTATAATATAGTATATAATATAATATATAATATAATATAATATAGTATAGTATAGTATAATCTAAATTTACGCTACATTTTATAAGACATTTGCCCTGTATCCACTTACAATTGGGTATACATATAATATAATAGATATAAAGATATAATGTAAATACTCTATTAAGCTCTCTAATTGATACATGTATATATGTATATATGTATATATACATTTCAGTCGCACTACTATTCTTCTGACCACAGCTGTATATTATATATAGATATAGCAAACGTTCTACATTTTTGCTGTTTCCACTGTTTCGATTGTAGTGTAAATACCGTTTTCATTGTGTCGAATGTAGTGAATGCAGCGTTTCCACTTGCTGTTTCTAACTTTAAGCCATATGTTTGCTATATATATATTATATATATATTTATATATATATATACATATATATATATTATAAATAAATAGATCTTTTGAGTCTATACTGTTTCCACTTACTTCATTTGACCCAGCAGCGAGCTGAGTCCGCCCATTTGGCCAACGCCTCCGAATAGCTGCATTAGCTGCTGCTGCGACATGTTGTTTAGCATGTACTGCAAGTCGGTGCCCTCGCTGCCGCTGCCGCCGCCGCCGCGCTGATGAGCCGACGGCGGATTGTTGAGCAGCTCGTTGATGCGGCGGCAGTGCTCGTCGTCTTTGTCAGTTTTGGGCTCCTGCATCCAGAAGAACATGCGACGGGAGCTGGACTTGAATTTCAAGACATAGACGCGACCCGATTTGCATTGATCGACGCGTTTGTATTCGAAGTCATCGGGGAAGACGATCAGATCGTCTTCGATCTTGCCACTGGTGCGATCCTTCCAGCAGAAATGCATCAAGCCGTCATCGCTCTGGGTCATATAGACGAGGCCCTTGCGGGCATCCGGATGAACCATTTTGCCAACCATATTCATGCGTCCAGCACGAAATTCCACAAGATTGGAGCTATTGGAGCTGCCCAAACCGCTTTGCCTGCCAAACATGATGCGGGCGCTTCTCGAGAGCTGCAATTGTTTTTTTTTTTTTTGGGTGTTTAGATTGGTTTCGATGTTGATTGCTGTTCGCACACTCACTGGATATATAATGTGTGGAAATATATACAAATTTTGTAATCCTTTAAATAAATGTCGCCTGCTCTTCGGATGACGAGCAGTTTTTGACACCTTCTGCTAGTGATGGGAAACAGTTCGATATTAAATAAAACTAGAGTTGCCAGTGCCCGTGTTACTATGTTAACAGCTCCTTTTGAGCAAAATATATTTTACATATTTGAAATGTTAGAGCTGTCACATTCTCTACGAAAGTACCTAAATTTCTTTGATTCGAATATATCTACATTTCTTTGATATTTGTTGATTTCAATTTTATTTACTATTATTTTTTGTTTGTTATACCAACAAACTTATATAATATAGAAATATTGTGTACTTAAAGGTTCAATTAACTGCATGAAATAAATATAAAATATAAAAACAAATTTAAGCTACAACATGCCATTGAATATGGAATTAAATTATATTTAATAATAGTTAATTTATATCACAACATATTTTTCTTTGAAATAATTACTTTGCACATAAATAGGTACATATCATTTCAACAGTATGGCAGCCTCGGTGGGAGTAACAGTGTGACCATTACGTCTCAAAGCTAATATATATGTATGTAAGATTTCTTCGCAACAACAAATCTCAGCTGAATTTATTTAAAACCGAAAAGTGTTCGAGCAAGGTGCTCGGGAAAAGCTGGCAACAAATAATTAATTAAAAAATATATATATACTCATTTAATTGCGTTTGAAGTCAGTAGTTTACTCAAACGTGAAATTTAAAACGCAATAAATCGTGAATTGTTTGTCATTCGACTCAAGTGGTAAGAATTAAATTTATTTCCGCATAATCATTGTCAATGTGTATTAAAAAAAAAGAACAGAATATTTATTGTTGATTTGCTAAAACAAATGCATGACGCATGACTACTGTCGCCATTGTTTGTTAATTCTTTTATCTCTGTCTGGCTGGTTCCAGCAGCATCTCTTCTATTCTATTCCGCCTATTGCATTTCTTTTATCTGTTTTCCCCTTTGGCGTCTTTGTTTATTGCGTTGCCAACATTTGTTGTTGCTGTTGCTGCTGCTGCTGCTGCTGCTTTTGCGCATTTTGTTTTCAGCTGTTGCTTCACTCTTTGCTGTGGCCTATTTATCTGTCTATCTTATCAATAGTTTTTTTTCTTTCTTTGTATAGCCTATTTCATTTGTAAGCATGTGTGCGTGTTTGCTAATTCACCTGGCGAGCTGCTTGCAAAACCAGTTTCAGCCCTCAACCTTGTCACAATTTATAGCAAAAACATTGACCAATGTCCCATAAAAGCAAAGAGTAGACGCAAAAAACAACAACAAACACGAAGGCGAATGGCCGATAAGATAACGGAAACTGTTTTCATTTTCGAATTCGAAATTTGTATGAGCAAAAAAACTAAACATTCGCATTGGGTTGCAGCCAGATTTGCAGAATTCTCTTTTATCTGTCATTTTTGTTCTTTAATGTTATCTGCTTTGTTTGCATATCCGCCCACTAGGCATCTGGTATGCCTATGGCTCATGTTATCGACATAAAACGCTAACACTGCAAATTCCCTTGATATTTTTTTTTTGTTTCTGATGAAATTCAGCTCTGGCCATACTTGTTTGTTAGTACAAAAATCATGAAGCTTGTTGTTCCTCTCTCTTTCTCTCTCTCTCACTGTGTGTGTGGGACAAAGCTAGAGATGCGCGTGTTTGATATTTTGCAGTCACTGTTAACGGCAGTGATTGCTGACAGTGATTTGGAATATATCGTTTGGCTTTTAAATTCAATTGAAACTATATTTAATGTAATTAAATGTGTGATTTAAAAATTTGGAAAAAATCCATTAAACTCTAATATAATAAATATTATAACAAAACGTATTTGACCATTTAATATGTTAAATTAAAATTAGATTTTTTATGCGTGGAAATTTGCTATTTATAGATTCATTGTTATAATTCAAAAGAAATACTTAATGTTAGTCATGGAAAATTACAACATATATGTACATATGTATAATTTTAGCTAATAATCATTTTTAAGAATTGTAATGTAATTTTAGATTTTCCACATGATGCATAAGCTGTCACAGTGACTTAGTCACTTATGCTTTAACATCAGCTTTTGCACTTGATGCGTAAGCTGTCACAGTGCCTTAGTCACTGCACTTGTTGCGCATCTCTAGCCTAGCTACATGTGTAAAAAGCTCATCACGTGACGAGCAGACGTTAAGGTTAAAAGCAAAAGCTCAGCTCAATTAGAAATGTTTTTTAATTTGTTAACTGAAAACTTGATTTTGTATTTGTTTAATTTCAGCTAAAATGCGCACTCTTTACGCTCTATTAGCCCTGGTGGCTGTGGCTCAGGCCGTTTCCTTTGCCGATGTTGTCAAGGAGGAGTGGCACACCTTCAAGGTGAGTAATAAATAAATAATAATAAAAGAATAAAAAAAAGGACAAATAGTCTCAAATTTAGTTATTTGGTGAGCTGGAAATGGAGGAAATTGCAATTCGGTAATGCGAGAAAGAGAGGAAAGAAGCAGAAGTTGGCTCAAATTCAGGTGCAACTGTTTTAGTGACAGGTGTCAATTGCAGGTGGCATGATTAATGCCTTTGTTGACTTAGGATTTTGGAGCCATTGTTCCGCTTTATTTTCTTTAAATGCATTTTTGACCGTTGAGTCATGAGCAATGAATAATGACACCTTTTATTAATTTTACTATTATTATTGTTGTTGTTGTTGTGGCCAGCAATGTTGCAGGCGAGCTGATTAAAAGCCTGTCACATGCCGGCTCACATGACAGACTCAATGAAGCTGATCTGTCACATGAGATGCTGACATAAATCCCTTTATCAATGGCCGTTAGATAAGCCTGCGTTCCAGCTTGTGCCTGGCATCGATCGCTGATAAGCCACACGCCACACGCATGCCAAAGCAATTCTAAAACACAATCAACTCTAAACATGAAGTGCTCATTGCTGACTCATTCTTCATACTTGTTTACATTCACATATATATTTGTCTTGCATTCTTAATTATTAATTATTATTTTGAAATTTGTTGGCTCTTTGTCTGCGCCTTTGCCCTGGGCTAGTTTTACGCCGTAGAGCGCTTTGAACTCGCTCTTAATCAGCTTATCAGTTCCAACTTGCAATAAATATTATGTGCTAGTCTCTTATCAGCAATGGAACGCTTCAATAGGTTTGCAGCTTTGTCTAGAATGGAACTCACTTATAGTTGCAAATAATTAAATATTTAATAACAGCTCCAATTCAAAAGAAATCTTGTTTATTAATGCAAAGGGCAATTCCCCGGCGTCTTTAAAATCAACCAGACACTTTTATTATCGCTAATATTATTTGTTAGAAAAATTCCATTTCGCCATGCTTTAAATTATTATCAAAAATTAACACATTTTGTGACAAAAAAGCAAACCAAAGTCTTTTATGTTAAGAATTAAAATTATTGTTAACAAATAATTTTGTTATTTACTTCAAAGCTGAATCCATGAATCTTTATCATTAATTAAATGATTTCAAAGATTTATTTAAGAATTTCTTAAATTTTACTATCAATTTTTCAACAGCTTTAAATTAGCGCGCCTTAAAAGTGTTGCCTACTTTTAAGCGCCAGCAAAAAATTCTGTTATTTAGAATTGAGTTATTTAATAAATTTAATCTCTATTTATTTGCTAACACAAGTTTTACTTCTGCTTTTCTTAAAGCGACATTTGTATAAAGAATTAAATAAATATTCAATTTGGCAACAGTCGATAAATTCGCCGTTCGATTCTTTGAACCGGTTGTTGCTGGCTCACAACACTCAAAAAGGGCTGCCTACTTTTGCGCGCAATCTAATTTTCCAGTGTTGTGCACTGCGCGTGTATTACATACAAACATAACAGTCAGATTTCAATTGAATTCGCGAACCGCGCAGCGTTGGCGATTAAGCATGTGGATTTGTGTATTTCCTATTAATTTTTTAATGTTCTTCACAGCCATATGCAAATGTTGAGTGTGAACATATTGTGTTTATTGTGCTTTTTGCAAATTCTAATCGAGAAGTAGCAGTAGCAGAGTAGCAGAGGCAGCGTTGCACTTTGAACCGAAAGTGTTGCGATAAGCGTGTGAATGCGGCCCCCCAAACACTGTCGAATGTTTTTGTTTATTTTTTTTGTTCATTTCTGCCCCATTCAATTGACATCTCAATTTATGCGCAAAGCAAATAACAATAAGAACAATAATACAAAGTTAAAGCGCGTCAGAGCTGCGCGAAATGGCGTGTGACTAGCCTGACAAGCTTATCGCTTGGTCTAATGTTTGTTTTTGCAATGCGAAGCTCATCATTTTTATTTTAGTTTTTATTTACAAACTGCACGAAAATGGAGAGCAAAGTGGGCGAGTAGTATGCGTGTGTGTGCGTGTGAGATGCCTTACAGCTTACACATACACACACATATGCATGCATATCCTAATAAATCAGCAGCCTTATACGAATCAAACCGGTTCATTCATGCGAAACGGTTTTGATATCTGTATATAAACAATACACACACATACAGATGTACATACATACATTTGTTTGTTTGTATGTACAAAAACACAAATAGCATTTCATGTGTGTGTAGCTTATTTTTGGATCTGTGCGTGTGACTGTCTGTGTGTGTGTGTGCGCGCGGTAGCAGCGTTTCATACTGAAACAGGCATACGGACTTTTTTTTTTGATATTACCCATCCGACGCTGAACGCAAGCAGAAGCAACACTTGCTGTGAGCGAGCGCTAGAGTGCAAACAAAATAGAGAGAAGGCGAGAGCGAGAGAGAGAGGGTAAACGCGCGCGCGCCAAAATCAAAACTAGAGCGAACGTGACGGAGATATTGATAAAGGGAGAGAGCGAGAGAGAAATATCCGTTAAGAGACATTAAAGGAAAGCACGCGCGTCATTCAGAAAAACGTGCTAATGCAAACACAACTATAAAAAAATTACGGATAATTTTAAATTATATAAAACACTTAAAAAAAAAATACGTTATGGCCAGCTCCACCAGTGATTTGCACATGATTGAGGACGTAATAGTGCCCGTTCTGTTCATTGTTGCAATATGTGTGCTCAACTGTTTTGTGATGCGAATCATTATGCGTAAACGTAAAGAATACCAATACTTAACAGAGCGCAATGCCAACGAAGTAGAAGCAGCCGCGGCGGCCGCAGCACCAGCTGCTGATGGGCCGACAACCTCAACGGCGTGCACAGCAGACGGCAGCTGTCCAATCGAAATGGAGCGACTTTAGCGGCCAAACTCCGTCAGCCAGTGTTGCCTTAGCATTAAATAATAATTAATACTAAGTTTAGTACAAAAGTAGTTTTCGATACTCAGCAACTGTATATTTACTGCAAATATTATTGACAAATGGATAATAGAAAACAAAAAACAAAGTGCAAACAGACATCATGATTTATATATATACATACATATATATGTATGTGTGTGTGTATGTATATTTAGGCATGTGCATTTAATTACTGTTCCTACGTTTATTTTTCTATTAACTTTTTACGGCGCCGTCAAGTCTTTTTTAATGTGTAAATTTGTTTAATAATAAAAAAAAAAAAACAAACAAAAAATAGCAGTTTTTTTTTTGCATGTGCGAAAAATCAATAGGGCGCGTTTGCCCTTTGCTGGGAAATTGTCGGAATTGAAATTTTCTAGCAATTATATCAATAATATGAAGAGAAGAGAAAAAACAAGAGCGTATGACTGAGCGCTTATCAAGGCAAGGCAGCAGCAAGTCATTCAACAACAAGAGCAACATTATTATCAACAGAGTCACCATTAACAACAACATCATCAGCAGCAGCACCATCATCATCATTATGATTACCATCCGGTCAGGGCGTCAATTGCTTCCATGTCAGCTCTAATTATACTATATATACATATGTATGTGGGCTGGGCGGCCTGTTTGACCAGTTTGTTTGACTGCATTTAGTGAATTTTTACTGTATACCAATTTAATGTTCGTTATTCTGTCGATACCCTAGGTGCTTGGACAATAAAGGGTATATGAGTTTTTTTTTATATTTATTTTGATTAAGTTTAAAGAGATGATTAGAAATGACAGAACATTTGTGATCACTCGAGCATATACAGCTGTGGTCATAGAAATAGTAGTGCGACTGAAATGTGATTAACATAATATTTGGAAAATAATTTAAATATACTTATAAATATACATATGTATGTGTTCATTTTAATACTCGCTTCAAATTGTTTGCAAAATATTATGTTTATCACATTTCAGTCGCACTACTATTTCTATGACCACAACAGCTGTATATGAATTCTTTTATATTTAAATATATATACATATTTATAAATATATGTATTAATTTGAAAACTCGTTTGAAATTGTTTTTAAAATATTCTGTTTATCAACTAATTTTTCAGTACAGCATTTCCGTCTCACTACTATTTCTATGACCACAGTTCTTTTATATTTAAATATATATATTGATATATTAGATATTCTCTATAGAAATATTCAGAAGTAATCGTGGCAGTTATATTATTTACCTATAAAGTTTCATTGCCTGATCTTAAACCAAATACAGGGTATATTTCAGCTTGTCATGCATACCCTTTAAGAGGCATACTACAAGGTATTTCGTAGTCTACTTCGCTTACAAAAATATCAGTTTTTTCGTTTCTTTTAGGCCATTTTTACTACTTTTCACAGCATTTTGTTGACAACTTCGGCTCGAATTGGCTTGTTAACATTTTTATGACTAGTTTTATGGGTCTTAGCGGGTTTTTATAGGCCTCAGCTACTGGGCTTCGTGCTAGCTTGTGTCTGGGCGGCGATAAGAGGGCTGTCAGAGGCTTATCTCATGCAATGCCTTAAGAGCAATAAATCATAAAGCGAATCTGTAAGATCAGAATCAGAATCAATGCTTTGGTTAGGTAAAACTGAACTTCGACTCGCTGTGCATTCGATTGTGTGTGGAGCTATCTAATCGCTGGTCGTGTTAAGAGAATAGGTACAAAACTAATAACAAGCCCTGATAACAGTGGCCTGATAAGCACAAGTATATTTATATGGTATATATGCATGTATGTCTATACACTCTCTCTCTAATTGCAGCTGGAGCACCGTAAGAATTATCAAGATGAGACCGAGGAACGCTTCCGCCTGAAGATCTTCAACGAGAACAAGCACAAGATTGCGAAGCACAATCAACGCTATGCTGCTGGCGAGGTTACCTTCAAGATGGCCGTTAACAAATATGCGGATATGCTACATCATGAGTTCCATGACATTATGAACGGCTTCAATTACACGCTGCACAAGGAGCTGCGGTAAGTAGAGCAGTTAGAAAAATTAGAAAAAATTATATTATAAACAATCAATCCATCCATATAGCGCTTCGGATCCCAGCTTTACGGGCATTACGTTCATCTCGCCGGCGCATGTGAAGCTGCCCAAGTCTGTGGATTGGCGCGAGAAGGGAGCCGTTACTGAAATTAAGGATCAGGGACATTGTGGCAGCTGTTGGGCATTCTCCAGTACCGGCGCTCTGGAGGGTCAGCATTTCCGTAAGACGGGCACTCTGGTCTCGCTCTCCGAGCAGAATCTGGTCGATTGCTCCACCAAATATGGCAACAATGGCTGCAATGGTGGCTTGATGGACAACGCCTTCCGTTACATTAAGGATAATGGTGGCATTGATACAGAGAAGTCCTATCCATATGAGGGCATCGATGATTCCTGCCATTTCAATAAGGGCAGCATTGGTGCTACGGATCGCGGTTTCGTTGACATTCCCCAGGGCAATGAGAAAAAGATGTCGGAGGCTGTGGCCACAATTGGACCCGTTTCGGTTGCCATTGATGCATCGCACGAATCATTCCAGTTCTACTCTGAGGGCATCTACAACGAGCCCCAATGTGATCCTCAAAATCTCGATCATGGTGTCCTCGTTGTTGGCTATGGCACCGATGAGAGCGGCAAGGATTACTGGCTGGTCAAGAACTCGTGGGGCACCACTTGGGGAGACAAGGGCTTCATCAAGATGGCTCGCAATGAAGACAACCAGTGCGGCATTGCCTCCGCTTCTAGCTATCCACTGGTCTAGAACAATACCACGCTCAACCTCATTAATTTAATCACACACAAAACACATTTTATATTCCAATGCGAGCATCTCAAAAGTAAACTCTTATAATCTAATGGGCATATTTAATAATCTGTAAAACTCATCATCAATTCTTTTATGATTTGCCATTTAAATGTCGATACAAATTAGGCATATTACAATGTTGATGTTTTGTATGAAATAAAAACGTATTTTATAAAGTAAAAGCAGAATGTTTCTTAATCGTCAATAGGTTAGACGCACACACACTGCGTCTTATAACTTTTATTTTCAAGGCAATTAAAAAGAAGTTGATATACAAAAATCTTGGTAATTCAATGGCTCTTTAAGTATACTATACGAAAAATAATTTTAGTTTAACAAAATCGCGTTTTTCAAACAATTTGTTAAAGCTGCTTAAAATAAGGCACTCTTCACTTGGTCAATAGAATAGACACACTTCAACTAGTTGATTTTCGAACGAAAAAGTAACTTATTTTCAAATTAAATTTTTACTTAATATAATTATTAAACTTATTAGGTAAATAAAAATAATAATTTCAGCATTGAGTACTGCCTCCTTTGTTCAAAATAACTTCATATATGCGATCCTTCATGGAATGATACAGGGAATCTAAGTAACTCAGGGAAATCTCGCTCCAAGCAAGCTGAATTGCTGCAGTCAGTCTTTCCTTGTCTTCGTATTGTTTCCCGCCTTCGTATACTCTCCGTGAAAGCCATTCCCAGACATCTACAATTATGTTAAGGTCTGGCGAATATGGTGGCCAAGTCATGATTTCGACGTTTTCACTTGAAAAAAACGACTTAACTACTCGAGCGTTATGGACGGGAGCATTATCTTGTTGGAAGATCCATGGCAATCTTCCGAAGAGATCATTTAGTCTTGGAAATACGGATTCCAACAATATTTTAAAGCGCTCACCGTTCATCTTCTGATTTATAAAAATTAAATCTATTGCGCCATAAAACGTGATGGCGCCCCACACTCTAACTCCACCTTCACGACCTAAATGTAGCTCATCTGGGCCATCTAAATGGAAGCGTTTTTCATCAGTGAAGACAACCGAACGCCAATCATTAAGTCGAGTGTCCGATTGAACAGTCCACGTCATGTATTTTTTCGCATATTGAAGCCGCTTTTCTTTGTGTAGCGCACTCAAAATTGGTTTTTCCTTGATTTTCAGACGCTCAAGACAATTTGTTTTTCGAATTGTGCGCTGAACAGTGGATAGGCTTGCGTTTACACCGGCTAATTCCTTAATCTTAGCTGCTGACTTAGTCGAATTGGCAGCAAATCGAGCAATTTTACGTTCATCTTGGCTAGTTAATGCTTTTTTTCGACCTTTGAAGTGTGTTCCATATGCCTCAGGATCTTTTAAATATCTGTCAATAGTTCTGGAGCTGCGCTTTATCTGTTTGGCAATCTGTCGATTCGATAATCCCTGTGAGTGGAACGAATCCACTTTTTGACGTTCCAATAAGCTCAATAGAGTAGCTTTTCCCATTTTTTCTTGAAATGTTAGTACAAAACTTCGAAATTTGATGTGCGTCTATTTCAATGACCAATCGAAAGTCGACGCGATTGCATGGAAATTTCTAGTCTTTAACTTTTCGAAAATCAAACAACTATGAACAAATGTTTTTCGAACAAGATTCGAACTTTGTAAAAATCTTATTTTAGTAAATAGAACAACTTATTTAAAGCAGTGTAATAGAAAAAAGAGTATGCTTTAATTTAAATTAAAGTTAGGTAATAGAACAGTTATTTGGCTATTTAGTTTGAAGCCAAGAGCTAAGCTTGTAAAAGTTTTTTATTTAAAAATCATCCACCACTTATTTTATTTTTAAATTAATTTTTTTTGAACATTGAAAAGCAACAGCTGATGGCAATTTGCATGCCTGCAGCCCTGGCACAATCGATTGTTGTGCAAACTAATCGATATTTCTTTGGGACACAAGCGTATCGACATCAAACAGCTGTTGTTTTATAATACATATAATGCAATATATTGCTAGTTAATAAATATATAAATTAAAAAGCCTGCAAGAATGTTATTAACGCTGCGTGTGCCAGGCTCCCGCCTTTGTTTGGCCCAACAGCAACGTCGCCTGTTGGCCAGCAGCGCCGCCGAGGAGGCCAAGCGACAGACAACACAACATCCGTTGCAATTGGAAATCAATGGAGGCACTTACCCCACAGACAGCTGGACGAATGTGACCCCGAAAATATTATCCCATCTAGGCTTAAATAAGCATCTGCAGCGTGATCATCCGTTGTCGATAATGCGGCAGCGCATTGTTAACTATTTTTATGGCGCCTATCGCAATCAGCGCGGAAATCCTTTATTCTCCGTCTATGATCAGCTCAGTCCTTTGGTCACGGTGCAGCAGAACTTTGACAATCTGCTCATACCCAGCGATCATGTGAGTCGTCAGAAATCGGATTGCTACTATGTGAATCGGGAACATTTGCTGCGCGCCCATACGACGGCCCATCAGGTGGAGCTGATTTCGGGTGGATTGGATAACTTTTTGGTTGTCGGCGAGGTGTATAGACGGGATGAGATCGATAGCACACATTATCCAGTGTTCCATCAGGCGGATGCAGTGCGTCTGGTCACCAAGGACAAGCTGTTCGAGCGTAATCCTGGTCTGGAGCTATTCGAGGAGACGTGGAGTGGTTCGTTAGCAGATCCAAAACGCATTTTGCCCTCGTCCAAGTGCATGGATCAGACTAAGCAGCCATGTCACACTCTGGAGGCTGTCAAGCTGATGGAACACGAAATGAAGCACGTCCTGGTGGGTCTGACCAAAGATCTATTTGGGCCCCGCATCCGATATCGCTGGGTGGATACGTATTTTCCATTTACTCAACCCTCGTGGGAGCTGGAGATCTATTTCAAGGACAACTGGCTAGAGGTGCTTGGCTGCGGCATCATGCGCCACGAGATTCTGCAAAAGGCGGGCGTTCATCAATCGATTGGCTATGCCTTTGGCGTGGGTCTGGAGCGCCTGGCCATGATTCTATTCGATATACCAGACATTCGGTTGTTTTGGTCGAATGATAGCGGCTTCTTGTCACAGTTCAGTGAACAGGATCTACAAAATCTGCCCAAATACAAAGCCATCTCGCACTATCCTCAGTGCTCGAACGATCTGTCCTTTTGGCTGCCAGCGAATGTGGAAATCGATGCAGGATTTTCAGCTAATGATTTTTATGATCTGGTGCGCACTATAGCCGGGGATGTGGTGGAGCAGGTGGGCACATTTTACCCTACGTATGATTATCATAATTTAAGCTGTACCTATTTTTTTTGTAGATAAGTTTGGTGGACAAATTCAAGCACCCAAAGACGGGCAAATCCAGCCTTTGCTTTCGCATTGTTTATCGACATATGGAGCGCACCTTAACTCAGGCTGAAGTAAATGATATACACAAACACATAGCCGACGCCAGTGTGGAGACCTTTAATGTGCAAATACGCTAGTCATAGTTAAATAAAATTGTTTTTTAAAGTTAAGCATTTTTTTTAAAAAAAAGGGTGGGAAAAAGATTCGTGAAACACCGTGTAAAGTAATCGATGCCTTTTCTGTACAATCGATAGACGATATTTGAACGCCTTACAACACTGTTTTAAGGCTTTACGTGCAAGCCGTAGAGTGCGGCGTTGTTGAAGTATATACGTCTACATTAATTTTATGAAATTCAGGTGAAAATGTCCATTTTAGAAGCAGACGATGTGCTGTACAGCATTTTGGCATTAGTCATCATTGAGAATACTCTGGAAATCTATATAGCCTATCGCCAGGTGAGTCAATAGAATTCAAATGCCGGCACGTGCCAGCGTACAAGGCGGCAATTAATGTTTGCTCATGCATTTTACAATGCGTACAATCTATGTACATATGTATGTATATACATATATAATATGTGTATATTTAGCACGTTAAATGCCAGCCAAGTTCGTTGATTGGCCAAATAAACGGTTCATATTAGATTAATTGCATTTTCCGCCCGCGCAGGTAAAAGTCTATCGCAATGCATTGACTGTGCCCAGTGAACTCACGGCCCACATGAGCTCGGCGACGTTCCATAAGGCGCGCAAATATGGCCTAGATGGGGAGAACTTTGGTATCTTTAAGGCCCTGATGATGGACGTGCTGCTTCTGTGTCTGGAACTGTATATTGGATTGATTGCATTGCTCTGGCAGAAGTCGGTGGATCTGGTCGAAGGTCTGGGCTGGGATTCAAGCAATGAGATTATTGTCAGCCTCGTATTTGTGCTCATCTCGAATGTGTTGTCCACATTCAAATCGCTGCCATTTAAGATCTACAAGATCTTCGTGCTGGAGGAAAAGCATGGCTTTAATAAGCAAACGGCGGGTTTCTTTGCCTGGGATCAGGTCAAGGGCTTCCTGGTTACCCAGATTGTGATGCTGCCCATTACAGCGGCTATCATCTTTATTGTGCAGCGCGGTGGCGATAATTTTTTCATCTGGCTGTGGGTATTCGCTGGCGTCATCTCCCTGGTGCTGCTCACCCTCTATCCGATCTTCATTGCGCCGCTTTTCGATAAGTACACGCCCCTTGAGCAGGGTCCATTGCGTGAGTCAATTGAGAATTTGGCTGCATCGCTCAAGTTTCCATTGACTAAGCTGTATGTGGTGGAAGGTTCGAAACGCTCGTCGCACAGCAATGCATATTTCTATGGCCTGTGGAACTCGAAGCGTATTGTGCTCTTTGATACGCTACTATTGAACAAAGGGAAACCGAACGATTCGCAGCTGAGCGCGGATGAGAAGGGCAAGGGCTGCACGGACGAGGAGGTGCTGGCCGTGCTCGGCCATGAGCTGGGCCACTGGAAACTGGGACATGTGACCAAGAATATTGTCATTATGGAGGTGCATCTGTTCCTCATGTTCTTTGTCTTTGGCTATTTGTTCAAATATGCGCCCTTTTATGAGGCATTGGGCTTTCAGCCTGGCACAAGACCCATACTGGTTGGCCTATTGATTGTCTTCACGTACGTGATGGCACCTTATAATGCCATCATCAACTTTGCCATGACAATACTGTCGCGTCGCTTCGAATACCAGGCGGATGAGTTTGCCCATCAGTTGGGCTTCGAGGAACAATTGGGCCGTGCTCTGATCAAGCTGAATTTGGATAATTTGGGCTTCCCCATCTATGACTGGCTGTACTCCACCTGGAATCATTCGCATCCAACGCTGCTGCAGCGCTTGGCACGTCTCAAGCAGCTGGGAGAGCCGCAGAAGAAGGTGCAGTAGATTATGAGGTGGGCATTCAATTGCTTCGCATTCAATTGCGAGTCTGTAGACCAAAGCATTTAGCTTCTCCCTCTCTCTGTCTCTTTCTCCGTATCTGTATCGTAGTAGTCCCTCACTCCCCTTGTTTAGTTGTACATTGTGTAGATTTCAATAAAGCAAGCGATAGCCGACTTGACCAACAAAACAAATAACAACAATAAAGGAACAAATTCAAAAATGTCTATATCAAATGTATTTGGCTAAAATGTCAGATTCCATTAAATGATTCCATACAATGATTGCCCAGCTGTGGAATGATCCCGCCTTAATACTCCTCATACTGTTGATCATTCTCCTGGTGGATAATCTATGGAGTCTCTATCTGCTCTTGCGCGAGGTAACCAATCGAATTTGATCGACATTGATTTGATTCCAAATCTTTATTGTAGATTAAATTGGTGTATAGCGTGCAGCATGTGCCGGAAGTGCTGCGTCCGTATTTATCACAGGATATGTTCGACAAGATGCGCAGATACAAGCTGCACAACAGCTGGTTCATCATAGTCAACACGCTCATTGTAGTGGTCATTTGTGGCTGCCTTGAATTGTATTTTGGTTTCTATGGATACCTTTGGGAGTTGGTTGTCAGGTGCGCCATCTGGTCGTGGATGAAGCACGAGATCTGGATGTCCATCGTCTATGTGATCTTTCTAAGCATTTATATATTGGTTAAGTCGCTGCCGGGTAAGCTCTATGAGAGATGCTGCATCGTCAAGCTGGTGCAGCAACCCAAACGTAGCTGGTCGCAGCGCATTGTATCGGAGCTGCTGGACCTCACCTGTTCGCTGTTGCTCATGGTCGCAGTGGTTTCGGCGGTGGTGTTGGTGGTGCGCGCCTTCAATCAGGTTGCCTTCGTGGCCATCTATCTGATGGCCGTGCTGCTGACCGTGCTCATCATTCTGATAGTGCCTTTTGCCATTGATCCGTTCGTTGGCAAACGTGTGCAGCTCGAGAATCAGGCGTTGAAAGCGGCTCTCGAAGAGCTCACCCATCGCGTTGGCTTCCCAATGCGCTATGTGTACATCATACGCGTCCGAGACCCAGAGGTAGGCAGCAATGCCTTCTTCTTTGGCAGCTGCTGCCTGAAACGGATCGTAATCTTCGATACGCTGTTGTTGAATCGCGGCTTGGCCAGCGATGCTCGATTGCCGCCGGGGGAGCAGGGCAAGGGCTTGCCCAATGAGCATGTCTTGGCCGTGGTCGCTCACGAGCTGGGCCATTGGAAGAAGGGCCATTTCTACAAAGCCATCGTCATGTTTCAGCTGCATTTAATGATCACGCTTCTGCTGTTCGTCATCTGCTATGCGCATGGACCCATTTATCAGGCGGTTGGCTTTGAAGTGGGCGTCGAGCCGATTATAGTGGGTTTCATCATTATCTTTGGCTTTGTGTTGACACCCTATCTGACCATCTCCAATGTTCTAATGCTAACCATGACGCGTCAATTTGAATACGAGGCGGACAAGTTTGCCTTCCAGCTGGGCCATGCAGCGCATCTGCGCATGGCCCTCCTCAAGCTCTATGCGGACAATCTCACATTCCCATTATCGGATGGCTGCTATTCCAGTTGGAATCATACACATCCCACCATGCTGCATCGTTTGCAGCGCTTAGAGCGCCTCGAAAACTCCACAACGTAAACAAGTAAGAAAACTCTAGTCGGTGGTGCCCGACTAGAAGATCCCCTGGGCCCCGTCCGATCTGCATTTTTAACGCAGAAAAAATTTAAGCTTGTAAAATTAAATTTAAAACAATAAATTTTTTTTTAAACTGGTATTCAAAAAAAAAATCGAAATTGTATAAAATATAAATTAATCTAAATACAAAATTTGAAGACTCTAGCTCAAAAGATGTACGAGATATAATTTAATAACTTGATTTCGATAAGGTTTGTAATCGATAACAATGAGACGGGAAAATTTATCGATTTTTTAAAACAAACTCGATATGCGCGTGCTATACAGGGACATACAACAAATTTCAAGTCTCTAGCTCTTATATGTTCTGAGATCGACGCGTTCATACATACGGACAGACGGACAGATGGACAGACAGACAGAAGGACAGGTCTAAATCGACTTAGCTCGTCTCTCTGATCAAGAATATATATGTATACTTTGTGGGGTCGGCCACGCCCCCTTCTGCCTGTTACATACATTTGACAGTTTCCCACTTTCAATGGGTTCAGGGTATAAAAATGAGAAATTATTCAAATCAAGAAAACGTAGCTAGCTACGAATAGATGTGTATATTCAAATCGAACTGCCATTTTCGAATATATGATGGAATATATATATTTATTTATATGCTGATGCTGATCGTTGATTTATTTGTTATTCTATTGTTTCTATTGGTTTGGTAACATGATCATATCCTGAGCGATGGTGTCCTACATCACTTGGCCGAAGATAGATCCGCGAATACTGCTCTATGTGATGATGGTGGTGTTGTTCCTCGACCATGTATGGGAAATAATATTGGCCAAGCGTCAGGTGAGCGAGAGAGCGGCATTTGCAAATGATGATAGTGTATCAATCAAATCATTCACTTGCAACATATATTTCCGTCCAGTAGCAACTGACCTGCCTGAATGCCATTATGGTGCCGGAGCAGTTAAGAGATATTATACCGCCGGAGATCTTTCATCGCGCCCGCGTCTATGAGTTACACAAAATGGAGCTATTTATATGGAAGCATATCATCGATTTGATCATTAGCCTATTGGAATTATATTTTGGCTTCTATCCATTTGTCTGGGGCCTGGCCGCCAAGACGTTGGCTCCCATAACATCCACAGAGCTATGGATTAGCCTGATCTTTGTATTCTATCTGACTATATATATATCGCTGCGCTGTCTGCCAATCCTAATCTACGATAAGTGTATATTGGAGCTGAGATATGGAACGCACCGACGATTTCCCTGCTATATGTACTTGTTCATAGGGATCCTGTGCATTATCCTCGCCCAGATAATCCTGGCACCGGTCACCTTGTTGATTGTATTCAGTGTTCACGCCTTGGGATTCTTTTTCTTTTTATATTTCTGGCTGATGTGGGCTGTCATCACCTTGCTCCTCGTCTTCCTATTGCCGTATCTATGCGTCCCCTGCATTGGTGTTCAACGTCGACTGCCGCCTGGAAGCTCTCTTTATGCGGATATAAAGGATGTTTGCGACAAGACCGGCTTCCCCATAGATCGTGTCTTTATCATTCAGACCAAATCCATGCAGTATAGCAATGCCTATTTCTATGGCAGCTGCTGCCTGAAGCGCATCGTCATTTTCGATACGTTACTCTTGAATAAGGGTCTGGCAATCAGTCAGCTGCAGCCGTATGAGGTGGGACGTGGCCTGACCAATCCACAGGTGGTGGCCGTTGTTGCCCACGAGCTGGGCCACTGGAAGAATGGACATTTCTACAAGGCCACATTCATAATGAAGCTGCACTTCTTTCTAACCATGGTCCTATTCGGCTTATTCTTCCACTGTCCGTATCTGTATGAGGCCGTCGGCTTTGCCCCGGGTCTCTTGCCAATTATTGTCGGCTTCATAATTGTGCTGCGCTTTGCACTCACGCCATATCTGACGTTTGCCAATTTCCTAATGCTGTGGAATCTACGACGCTTCGAATATGCCGCAGATCGTTTCGCCCATCGAATGGGGTACTCCATGCTGCTGCGTTCAGCGCTCACGAAAATCTATGCGGATCACATGAGCTTTCCGGTCTACGACAGCTGCTATGCTCGCTGGCATCATACGCATCCAACCATATTGCAGCGATTGGCTTATCAGCAAAAGCTGGACCAGGAGGTCTACTATCTATAATAACTAGCTGATCGGTTCTCCCCATATAAATTTGTAGTTGTAGAAGGATTTTTTTTTTGTTTTGTGCTTTAGCTTTTATTGTTCGAGTAGTCCGTGAATTTAGTTTCAAGTTAATCTAAATGTTTTTGTGTTATTTTTCTAGCATTTTTTAAAAATTAGCTGGTATTTCAGTATTCTGATAAAATTCCAATTGAGCGGCCATGTCGTTTGGGTGCATTACCAAATTGAAAGTTAACATTAACAAGTGGTAGGTGCATTCTGGCCATAAACTTGATATTCCTATTCATTTAATCTCTTTGTCATATTCGCAGCCAAACGCACATCACGTATGCCAACAATTCAACGCGTTTTCTGATGAACAATCCGTCCGGTTTCGTTTTCCGCAGCATGGGCTCCATGGTATGTCGCTGTTGCACGGACTGCGCCAGCCAGGGCATTGGCTTCCTTAAACGACATTTCGGACGGGGCGGCAGCATACAGAAAACACCTTCCCTATGCAATATGCTTTTATCTATCGGACTTCATGACTATGCGCATTACGAGGCGAGCACCTCAGAGCAGAAACACCAGTCCGATCAGCTGACAGATGGAGAACATCAAGAGAATGAGCAGCAGCAGCAGCAGCAACAGGGGTCAAAGCTCTTCACCTGGCATCTGGAGGAGGTGCCCGTGGTAACTCCGCAGCGTGCGACCAAAATTGTTAGGCGCAAGGCACGATTACAAGTGTCTTGTCTCGCTTGGCATCTGGACAGCTGCAAGTGGAGGAATTTTAGCGCCAAGGACTATGAGATGCCCAAATGGTAGGTGTGGCCAAATTAGGCTCAAAGTTTTATAGAAGTCGAGTGTTATTTGCCCACTGCAGGGTTTTACTTTGCTTTCGAAGCATCAAATTCAAATTTAGAAATAATTTGCCTGATACCAAAACCAATCTCTTGAACTCAGCTCGGCTTTTATACGGATATTTTTTGCCCAATCACTAAACGTTTTTTTAATTAATTTTGTTTAGCTTTAACTGACTCTAAGGACAGCATTAGTCATCCGATTAATGAATGAGATTATTTTCAAATTTTTAAATTTAATTTACATTAATGTTCTTGTTATACCTTGATTCTTGATCAGGCTGACGAGCTGAGTCGAGCTAGTCATGTCCACCTGTTCGTCCGTCCGCCCGCCTATCCGTCCGCCCGCCTATCCGTCCGCCCGCCTATCCGTCCGCCCGCCTATCCGTCCGCCCGTTTGTCCATTATCATTTTTTGTTTGTTTGTTACATTACATTTGTTCGTCTACAAAATCCCATTTTCAACTACTA
This sequence comes from Drosophila leonis, assembly GCA_035045365.1. Lineage (NCBI taxonomy): Eukaryota > Metazoa > Arthropoda > Insecta > Diptera > Drosophilidae > Drosophila > Drosophila leonis. The sequence continues at coordinate 4,611,228 of JAWNPC010000110.1, forward strand.
ATAACTTTTCTTATTATAAACATAGCCACTGCTTGAAGATCAAGGACACTATGGACTACATAGATGAGGTAGTCAATGGCGCTATGCCTACGCCGGAGCAGCAAGAGTCTGTTTTGAATTCTGATGGCAAACTGATGCCCGATATGAATGCGAATATTATTGGTATTAATACTTTACTGCAGAAGCTGAATGAATTGCTGGAGGAGCAGAATCGTGAGCAAGGCAATATGTAGGTGTATAGGACTTGGAGACTCGACCACAATAGTACAAACGTAGATGATGTTGTGTGTTTTTTGAGATTGTAATCTATCGATAGTTTATTAAAACACCATTTTTCATATCATATAATTTTTGCTTGACATATATGTTTGTATGTTATGTAGTATCTATATAGATAGATATATATAGATATATATGTAGATATATATATATATATTTAGATATATATATTTATAGTTAGTTGTAGTTTATAGTTATAGTTTATAATGTATTTTGGTATCGTGTTTGGAGAAAGTCCTCTCTGAAGCTGTTGTTGTATGTGTATCATCTGATAATTCATCTTAAACATTAGCATAAGTAAGATATATAATAATATATAAGTATATTCGATATTTGTTTTTCTTTACTTGGCATTTTGTTGCATCGCACAGTTCTCTATAACATACATATATATTTTGTTTGTTTTTATACTGTTGTTGTTTTTGGAGTTTTCTTTATTTTTTTATAGATTTACATACGAAATTTTTCTGCCGTTTTGTTTTTTGTTTTTTAAAAGCTTAGTTAAATGTTTACTGAGAAATGTTGGTTTTCTTTGGCTATAATTTTTTTGTGGGGCAAATGAAAATTCCAAATCGAAAAAATTGTTTTACACCAATAGTTGGCTTCAAGTATTTATAATAGAGATAGCACCTTGAGAAGTTTAAAACAAACTAAAGCAGATTTTCAACATTTTGTGTTCTATATATTTTAAGCACATTTAGATCAAACATGAGTAAAAGCTGTGGAGTCTCCATCTTTTTTTTTATTATTATTATTATATTTGTTCTCAATTTGTGTGCGCTTAAGTTCCCTTTTAGCACCCGCCTCTGCATAATCCGTGCTGTACTTGGACAAGCACGAGCACAAGTATGACATGACATGTGTTCAAGGAGGGCGGTGAGGAGGCGAGGGAGTAGGTTGGGCTGTGAAGAGGTCGCTTGCCAACTGTAAGTGGATTTTAGTTTTCTCTTCATTTTGGTTTACCCTCGTTTTTTTCTTCATTCTTTTTTTACCTGCCTCTGGACCGTGCTCGAGTGCCAATTGGCAGCTGTTTGTCGAGTGCTTTGATTGATGCTGGCTTGGCCCATGCTTTTGGTAAAACTTATGCACTAAAAACTTGCGTGGAATACACATAGATATATTAATCGTAAGCTGGTATTTGCTTGTGTGCCGCTTCAATGACTTTTTCTTTTGTCAAACAAAATTAAGGTAAATTTTCCAAAATAAATAAACTAAGCAGAAAAATCGCACGCATCAAAATATATAGTATATATATATATGTGTATATTCATAATACAGTACATTTATATATATATAGATATAAATATATATAATTATTATAAGTACACACAATTATTAACAACAATTATCTAAAAAATTCGCACTACATAATAATTTATAATAATTTAAATTTCACATTTAATTTATTTTTTTGTTTGTTTTTTTTTTTTTTTAAAGTTTTTTTTGCAATAATTTGTTGAGTGTTTGCTCTTACGCTTAGCTAAGTTTTAATTAAGTCAAAATTAAATTATTTTGCTTTTAGTTAAATATATAAATAAATATGCAATATATAGGAAATAGAAAATATAAATATTACGCGTACTCTGGCATCCCGAAAGTTATTTTATTATTTTTAAAATCGATGTACTGAACTTTTTTTTAATAAATATTTGTTGTATTTTTCTGGCTGGTTTCGAGTTGCTTTTTCAAAAAGTAATTTAATATTTTTGTTTAAAGTATTGTTAGGTATTTCGCTTTTGGTTTTGTTTTAAAATTTCCTTAAGATGTTTTGCTTTACGAATACACATACATACATAATAATTTGGTTTGCTTTTTATTTTGGAGTTCTTGTGTTTAGGAAATAGACTTTCGAAAGCTTAACATGCATAAACATTTAATTAATTTGAAACATTTAGTTTGAATTAGCTTTTATATTTATTTTTATTTATTTGCTGCTTTTCGTTTGTAGTTTTGCGCTTCATCAATTTGTTTTTGTCAAGTTTTTTTTTAATTTTATAATTTGCATTTGTGAGGTTATGTCCTCGAGCTGCGCCTAGTTTGCGGGCAGTTTATAAAGTAATCAAATTTGTTCTTTGGCTTGCGGCCAAAAAAACACGCCCCATTTGCATTAGTTTACCCAAATTGGTAACAAAAATATATGTATATGTGTTGAGTTAGCTACTGGGCCCAATTTACTGCTCGTCGTCGGGCGAGATTTTGGCCAAAGTTAAAAGTATCATGGTGAGCTCCTTGCGCGAGACTTTGCCATGCTTATCACGGCCGACGCCACGCATGATTGTCTCCTCAAAGGCAGCCAGATCCTGGGCATCATAATCGTCCTGTGAGACAATATATAGAATATATATATATACAGATACATGATATAGATACATGATATCTCCAGCAGCTGTCTGCACTTACCTTCTTGACCAGCTCGAGCAGATCCTTGAGGAAACCTTTCAGCTCCTCGTTCTCAATGGTGCCGCTGTTGTCCTGTTTATGTTTTCAAATAATATAATATATAGTAGTCTAATACTTGATATACATATAAAATAGCTGTCAACTTACGCGATCGTATAGCGAAAATACTTTCTCAATATCCTCCTTGGTTAGCTTGGTGGCGCCCTGTTTTATAGGCAATTGAAAAGAAAGAGCATACGAAAAGCGCATTGAAATATCTGAGAGATCTGATTCCATATCAAATATATATAAATATTTATACACACACACTTTAGTCTTTGCGGGATATTTGTTTTTCAATGTCAACTGGCATATGGTTGTTGGGCCGCTAGTCTACGTGTTTATGTGTGTGTGTGTGTGTTGGCTATGAATGTGTGTGTGTGTGGGTGTGTGCTTGCTTATGTTATATTTATTTACAGTTCATGCAAAATCATTTATTCTCATGCTTTCAATTTTTTTTATTATGCAATCCATGCCAGACCCGTGTTTGTCTATGGAAATTCAAACCACATTCGCACACCCTCAAACACGCACACACATACAGCACACACACATACATACTCACACACATATGTGGCCTGCATGCAAATCAATTTTCATTTACATTTTGGCATTCATGTTTGCATTGACTCAATCTCTTCATTCATATTACAGCCAATTTGTGCACAATTATTTGCACATTCCGGCGCAAAAATATAAAAACCCTAGAACAAAGCCCAGAGGGCAACCAAATGGAAATAGCTTCCAAGACGCAGCTGTTCCGAAAATATGTTTGCATTACTTTTTTATATTAAAACTAGAGATGGGTGTTTCTTCGATATATCTGTTTGTTTTCATGAATCAGAAATGGAACAAGATTGATTGATTGATTGATTTTAATCAATACAAGAGGCAGGCAAAAACTTTATATGAAACTATTTTCATTAGCCTTTTTTTTAATTTTTCCAATTAGTTCTATTCAAGATTTCTAATATCCAGAGTTTAGAATTGTGTCCCTTATCAGATTTCTATCAGATTTAGGTATTTACATTCCTTTAATTTCCCAATTACCTGCATTTAGCATAAGTTTTTAGATATTTTCTTTATTCGAAAACTTGCAAAAATTCTTTTTTTTTAGGAAATCTTCTCACGCTCACATCTCTAGTGCGTAAGACAAACGTTTATATAGCCCGTGATTGCATACTTATGCGTATTATAACGAATGACTTAATTAAGCTGCGTCGTATTTGTATTTGTACTTGACTTTCCCCTCGCGACTCCTGCATCTCGACTTCCCTCACTCGATTTCCCCCAGCTGTGGCTGGCTTTCCCCTCCTACCTGAACATTTTGGCAATTTGGTTTATGCGCTTGACATTAGGTAATTAATATGCATTAAGGTAAATTGCGAATTTTCTGTGGCTTGCTATACCCTGTACCCACGGCAAAACGACCAAAACGGGTATATTAAATATGTGTAAATGTGTATAGAAAGGCGAGATTCCTCTCCTACTACTACTACTTTCTAGTAGTCGAGCTTTTCTTGAGTAAAGATAGAAAATAAAAGAGATGAAGACTTAAACCTAATACTCGTAAGCTTATCATATCTGAACAATATATATCGATAAGCCTTTGATCACTTTTCGTATGATATAACTCATATACAAATATTGTACTTATTTACTTATTCCTTGCTCTTGGTTTCTACTCACGTCTCTCTACAGGGTATCTTCTACAAGACTCATATTTATTCTCACTCTCTCTCTGTGTGGCTAAAGTAATGTAGCATACATTTCAGCGCGTACATTTGCAGCTTTCTCATGTGCAAACTGCTGTGTGTGTGGGTGTTTATATAGAGAAAGAGATGTACGTGTTGTATGCTACAAGCGCCAGTTAGATTTATTGATTCCACTTCCCGTCCAACACACATACATGCCTGCACCTTGTTTTTTGGCTGCTTGTGGTTATGCAAGCAGGAGATGCAGGTGCGGCAGGGCTTGGCAAGGTTCGAGGTTTTACACCTGGCAGCTAGCGTAGAGCTTTCAACCATTCAAGTTCAAAGCCGTTGCAGGTGTTACATGGCCGAAAAACCAAAAACGGAAATGGCTCAAATTTCGCTAGGCAACAATTTGTTGTATGTGTGGGTGACTGTGTGTGGCTGTGTGTTTGAAAATGTGTGTGGGTTTGTGGTTTCCCTAAGGACTGATAACATTTATTTTATTTGGACTTGTAAGCTGTTTTATAAACGACGCGTACGACATTCATTGCATTCTCTTCTTCTTTCTCATATACCCTATAGACGAATATAAAGTGTATATTAATTGATACAAATTTAAAAAAAATAGAAAAAAATTATCTATATTATGTTAAATGGGCTTAATAGCTCTACGATTCGCTTCATGAATAAGGAGACATTTCCTCTTTTTTCTAAAAAACAGCAAAAATATTTAAGATAAAGTCTTGATAATTAGTTTTAACTCTAATCTCCAATCTTTATAATGAGTGCCAAATAAATAGTAATTAAAGTAATTGAAGATCAATTCCGAAAAAGGAGATATGTATATCTCACAGAAGTACTACCAGTCGAGCAGAGCTAACTTTACTCGTTTACTTTGCTTGTGAGTGCGTATGTTTTTGGGGATTGGAAATCCATTAGGCGTCCGCGCTGGCAGCCGTTTTATCGCATTGTTCTTTGCATTATGTGTGCATGGCGGCTGTGTGCTTAAAAAAGTACGAAAAAGAAAGATGGGCTTAATGTTGAGCCTTAGTGTTTAATTTGTGCGCCGACACTTTTTCACACACCAAATTGTATGGAATTTATGCGGACGGCTGCCTAAAAGGATGCTTTGCATTTTGTCAGCGCTTGCCTCTGACAAATTGGGAAGCCTACAAAAGCCGTCACGTTCGCACAGCTCTGATAAAATGAAGTAATTATTTTATACTTCAACACTTTTGAAAACCATTGCCAGTTACGGAGTCGACGGCGGCGGCGGCGGCGGCGGATGTCTGCGGCTGCCATTATCCATATGGGCAGCATCCAAGTACTATACACACACACACGCACACACCCATACTCGTTTACTGTCCTCTAAATTATGCAAAGGGTCACATCTCAGGGTTGTATCTGGACCTTCATTAGATTTAAGCAGCGCACGTACATGCACTTATCACCCATCTCCAGCAAGGTGTGTGTGTGTGCGTGCGTGCGTGTGAGTGTGCGTGTGTATGTGTGTGTGTATCTAATTAGTATAGCACATAGTTCTCGTTTACTTATTGGATTGCTCGCAGCTTAAGCACCCATTGAGGTTAGCTTAAATATTTGTTAAGTTCTGTTTACCAGTATTTAAGCGCCTGCTGCTTGAACCTTTAGTAAAGTTATTAAGTCTGACTTATAGAGCAGGTGGGCCACGCAATTTATACAAAATTGATAAAATTACCTAAATAAATTTAGTCTAAGAATAATTGAAAATTTATTAAAAATATATACGAAATCCAATATATAAATATAAGTTCTATTCTTTTATTTTTATTTGTTTTCCTTAAATTTCTTTATTATTTATTAAATTTATTTTAGTCAGTTTGATTTATTCATTTAATCAATAAGTGAATAATATGTTATCTAAGTTGACTTGAGTTGAGCATTCGTTGAGTCTATTTAACACATTTGCCTTACAATTTTCTACAAATCGATTTAAAATATTTAAAAGAGCAATTCAAGCTCCTTGACTGACAACTTGATACTCTTGCCCTTCAGCAAGTTGAGCTAATCAAACATGGGTTTAGTTCTTTGAGCTATCAAACAGACCACAAGCATTTCGAGAATACGTATGCAAATTCACTTACACACACATCTTCACGCTTCCCTCTTACCCACTCTGTTGCACAGTTTATTTGCTAAACATGCCAAAAAGAATAATCAAAAACAAAAAAAAAAGCTGTTCGAGTAAAGCAAAGCAAACACACAGCAGACCATCATGCATTTAAAAGCTAAATGTAGTATATCTATATTTATCTACAATATATATATATTTATTTATATATAAAATGGTATCTATACAAAAAGTAGTCTATAGAAATGCATAGTAAAAGAATTTAAAGGGTATGAAGTTAGTTTTCAATAGTTACAGCTGACAAAAGATAAATCAGTCACAAAGAACAAAATATGCTAAAGTCAATGGAAATTGTATTTGTTTTTTTGTTGAACAAAACAAATTGAATTTCAAAATATTTTTTATATAAACTAAAAGCTTGGGTCGATCAAGTGGGAGGCATTTTAAATTGGAAATGTAAATTTCCTTTTGTTTGTGGCTAAATAAATACGAGTTGTGAATTTAGTGTGTGTTGAATACCCTGGCAGAGAGCTTTCTAATTTGATTGCTTGAAAATAAAGACGATTTTTTATGCTGTCATATCATGAGAGGCTATGAATTATTTATGTATTATTAATAGGCGACTAGTTGCTAGTTTATTAAATTAGATTGAGTGTATATTAAGCTAGTTTTATGAGAGGTGAATTTATTATTTAAAAGAAAGTCATCAAATATTGTATATATTTTCTACTGAATTGTTTTGTTAGGTTTGTATGCCCTGCTTTCAAAAATATTAGCTTAGAGATCAAGAAATAACTTGTGAAATTTAAAGAATTTAAACTAAATTAAAATGAGGATTAGTAATTTTATTAGACGTTTAATTCAAATAGAGATATTTTAGTTATGTCTCCTTGCTGTAGGTGTATAAAGTCAACTAAAAGAATGTTGCTGAACATCTTTATAAGATTTAATGCAACCAGGCTGCTCAAACTAGTTCTGAGCTAAGCCAGCTGGGAAGATATTTAAGTCTCTTACTAAAAAATGCATTTCTAGACGAACTTAAAAGCTAAGAATACCTTCAATACATGACAGTTATTGCTAAGATGAGAGGCTGTTTAGCATGTAAACCAATCAAGTGAAGCGATTTACTAACTAAACTTTTGTGAATGTATAGACTGCAGCTCCATATCTATCTAAGCTATCTGCAAGAGTATTCATTGCTTGGCTTGGCCAAAGCCAATATTTTCTTTTATATGTTTACTGTTTTTTATTGTTGTTTGCTGTTTGGTTGCTGTATTTTGTTTCTGTTTTTGTTTTTGTTTTGTATTCCATTTGGTTGGGTAACAACGTTTAGTTTTTCGCTTTAGTTCGGCTTGGATGGTAAATACTTACATCGATGCCCTCCTGGAATACGAGTACATGTGTTTTTTTGTTTATTTGTTGTTGTTGTAGTAGTTGTTGTTGTTGTTGGCAGTGCATATTGATTGTTGTAGTAGTTGATGTTGTTGTTGTAGTAGTTGATGTCGATTTTATATACAGCATTTATTTTTATTGTTCAATTGATTTTTGGTTTTTTATTTTAGTTTTTTGTTTTTTATATTGATTTGCAGCAATTTTGGAGTCGAGTTTTAAATCGATTTAGTTTTGGTTTTTTTTATTGGATTTTTTCATATTGCGAAAAGTGGAAAAGTAACATTTGTGGCAGCCAAAATTTACATCACGTGCAGAGTATTTGAATATTTTTGAAGTTTTGATTGTCGTTTCAAGAGGTTTTGTTGATTATAAAAATGTACAAGTGTTGATTGTTGTAGATATATATATTTATATAAATATATATATTTATATAAAGAGTTCATAGGTAGAAATATATGCATAGAGGTAAAAGGTAAATATATAGATACAGTTTGTTGGTTTTTTTTTTTTATTTAGGTAGTTGCAGTAGTTGGTTTAGGCATAGATAGTTGCAATATAGAAAGGGTTAGGCGGGGAATGAAAAAAAGAAAGTCAGAAAAATAGTTGATAAAGTTTTGTTTTTTTTTTGTTTGTTTTGTTTATGTAAATTAAAAATTATATTAGCTAGAAATATATGCGCACAAGAGCTAAATAATTGTATAAGAATTGTAATTGAAATAACTTCATTTGGCTGCTGGTGCGCAAATTGTTTATTTTGCAATTAGTTAAGTCTAAAATTGTTGGTTAGTAAGCTAAGATACCAGCTAGAATGCAGCAAACTAAAATTATGTAAAATATATTTAGTATACGTCTAGTTAATCATCAGGCAAGACCAATTCAAGTTCAAGCTAAGATTTTTAGTTGCTGTTGTCTTATTTAATTTACCGCTGCTTAAAAGTGCAAAGAGCATCAAAAAATAAAGATAATTTTTTTTTTCTCTTTTTTTAACAAACAAAAAATACTTAAAATTGTCTGTGTCAGCTGAAGGGCTTGATGCTGGCTGGCTGCTTTTTGCCTGCTGGCCACATTCTCACGTAAGCCGGCTGCAGTTAATGGCACCGCAGAGAGCGTAAACAAAAATATGCACCTTAGTGCTGGGCCCAGAAAAGTTAAGTGAAAAAGCCAAGCCAAACCACCAAAATGGACAGCAAAGGCCGTGATCCCAGTACTCTGTACCCTGTACCCTGTACCTGCACCCACCCACCAACCAGCCAGCCGCAACACAATTACAACAAATTTGAGCAGCCGCATTTCAACTGAAAGTTTATCCACAGCAGCGCATTTAAAAGTTGCAGTAGCTGCTGAAGCCGCAGCAGCCGCAGTAGCTCTTGTGCATTATTTGCGACACACGCGTCGTATACGTGATGTGCATTAGCATAAGCCGTTCCGGCACATTGGCCCAGCGCCAAGCCTGCAAAATGTCATGTCAAGCGGCTGCCTTTAAACACTATGCAACAGCAATTTAGTTTTAATACCGCACAGCCCTAAAATGCTTAAATAGCATTACATAAAGCTGTGAAAATTTATGGTAAACGCCAAATTTCGTGGAATTTAACTAAAACGAAATAGTTTGCAATTGAGCGTCGAGCGTCGAGCGTCGTTGGCTTATCAAATTTGTTTGCTATGTGCACGACTCTGAGCTCTCAGCGCATGAAATTGCATTAGCATTTGAATTATTTTCAACGATGTACTGCATAGCCACAGATTTGTGCATATTATTTTGATACTCCTGTATATATGCTCCATAAGCAGTTTTAAAATTTATACTTAATACTTAAATAGTACACACACTTCACTTGTGAAGAGCAGCAGCTTACAGTGAAAAATTGAACTTGTGTAAGAGTTCCGGTTAAAGAATTTTCAAGCATTTCGAAATGTACTCAAGGAATTTTACTTATTTGTATTTTAAATATGAATAGAATAGACTAAAAGAGTATATATTTTAAAATATTTGATAAATATTTAATTTATTTAATATACATTTAAAGAATTTTTCAATTGAATTGAATAAATTGTGAAAAATTCCCTTTTAAAAATGTTAAAATATTTATTATATATTTAATTTATTTACTGCAGATTTTTCAAGTGAACAGAACATAATTCGAAACAGAGCAAGTAGACCTTAGTTTTTCATACAACTGCAAGAACTACAATGACTACGTTCACCTCTGTCTCTAGATATTTTAAAGTCAAGTGTGTGTGTTTCCCTTTCTCAATTCCATTCCAACTTTTTGTTAACACAAAACACAGTATTAAAGGAAAATTTGTATGCCCTACGCTAGACTCAGGCTCTGTGTACTCTAAATATAAGAAAAGTTTCTTTGAAATACTTTACAAAAGGACATATGTATATATTATTCTAATATATAATATATATCTGACTTTCATTAGTTTTGTGTCATGTGGCATACAGAAGACACCGAAACTAAGTGCACTCTGTGCTGTGGGTTTGAACCTGCGTTCACTATTACAGCTTCGACTAATTACAATGTCCACTTAGACAGCTCTCTTAGCTGGGTAATTTTGTGCTTACATTTCATATATTTCTTCCTTCCCTTTCATTTTTGTTATGCAGTGTAATTGAGGCGGGCAATTACTTGGTACCTGCTTTTTACCTGGCTGTTGCAGTCTACATGCCATAGCTCATAAGTCTTGCGGCTGCCACTTGGCTGGCTGTAAAAATGTTGATGCATGCTTATATTTTCATTTTTACTTTTATTGCGAAATGGAATGGGCGCCGGCACAGCTTCCCGTCAAGCTGGATGCGTATTATGGGATGGCCAAATGGGCTGGAAATGCCAATTTGATGGTTGCTTAAGCTTATAGCGTTTTATTGCGCGCCCTGCTGCAGCAAGAGTCGCAAGAGTCCAGGTGGATGCTTATCAGGCAGCTGCAGGTGCTGCGCGGTAGCATCTAAATTATGATTTTAACGACTGCTGCATATGGCCAGCCAATGTGCATTATAATTGGAATAGAGCCGAAGGAGTTGGTGCTTTAAGCATCCATCTGCTGCCATATTAACTGCTTGCCACATGTTACGTTACTATCGCCTACATGCATCGGGCATGGCAGCCAGAGGCAAGGGAGCTGTCAATAAAAGCCAAATAAACTGTCGGTGTGCACTCAGCTGTAACAATGGCCAAATGGTTGACTTTCATGTGTGTGTGGTGGCAAACTGTAAATGTGACTCGCATTGGCCATGGTTGTGCACATCATGCATACGCCGCGTTGCACTGCCATTGCTGCGTCATTGGCTTTGGCCAAAACCAAACTATGCAAATCGAACAAGCTGAACATTGTAAAGCGAAACGATCAGCTATGCTATCAGTTGTCGCTAAAAACCACTTGTCAAGTGCGGTTTGTGTGGTTTAATTAAACTTGCGCATATGCCATGTGACACCAAATGCTAGTGCAAATTTTAGAGAGCGCATAGATAGTATAGTTTAAGTTTTCAGCTGAAATACTATCTATCTATACAATATTTGTGTACGTGTATGTGTATGTGTGTGTATCACGTACATTTGCTGCAAATAACAATAAGCTGGCAACTGTCGCATTGCAATGCTTCGTTTCCCCTTGTCGAAGTCAGTTGATTAACAACAATAGCGCAATCCGGAAGGGAAAAGCCAATGCCAAGCCATGTAGCTGACCACGGACATGGTTGGACATCTGCTTGTGTTACATGCGCCAAAAAGTAACTGTAATGGCAAAGAGTTTGCTCAAGGAATGCTGCTGGGCATACACACATACACGCACACATAGAGTTTCGACCTAAGCCATATGTTAGGGTTTGTCAGGAGATTGAATTTGTATCGTATCAGCGTGGCTCATAGCTGAGCTATGTAAGCTAAAGGAACACAGGAAATTCAACCTGGTCTAGTTTGATAGCTTAGCTCATGAAAGTCAATAGCAAAAGAAATGACTTGAAATTTTTTGAAACTTTTGCTTACAAATTCAGCAAAATATTATAAAATTGTTTTTAAGTTTCTTTATATTTTAGTTCTAATAAAGTACGATATAAGAATTAAATGTACTTTTGTATTAAAACTTTGAAGTTTTAGAAACTGAACTAAAAACTCTATTTTTTCAACATAAATAAATAAAGTTGAAAAATAATTAATAATAAAATATATTTAATATATACGAATTGAATATCGCAAATCTACGAGCATTGGTAATTGCTCAATTACTTTCATGTTTGGCTTTGAGCCAAAATCCGCTCAATGGCTTAGTTCCTACCCATTCATATACAACTCCAAGGCTTGGTATTACTTTGAACTAGGTACAGAGCCAGCACACTTTTTCTGTGTGTGCAAGCAGTTCAATAAGTTAAGCTTTGATCCCAAACTCGAGTGCACTTCATTCTTGACTACCCCTTGTGCATGCCTTTTGTTCGGCCTCAAATCCTGCTGAGCATGCTGAAAGGCAACGTGATGTGAAACGAACAGAAAATATTCTAGCAAATATTGCAGTCAAAGTTCGGAGCAGCGTATATGGCCGTGGTAAAGTTATGGCCAAGTTGGTTTTGCTATGTGGCCTGGTGACCAATTACGTTCCGGCCAGCAGCCAAGACTCATTCCGTCAGTCAGTCCGTCCGTCTGTCTGTCAGCTGCTCGAGTCGGCAACAACAACAATGGCCCACAGGAGAGCGCGGCCAAGTGGACTGAAGTCGAGCCGAGCTGTGCGCTCCATTTAACCCCCAATGGGCACATTTTGAGCAGACGCTGCGCTTAAATATTAAATGTCAAATAAATTCTGAAATGTGACCAACAAAATTCCCAACTCATGCCCCAGCTCGAACCCTGTATCGGCAGCATTGTCACTTAATGTCTGACAATTCTGCTGCCAGCTGACAGGTGTTCAGTGTTTAATTACAAAGTCAAAAGTTTTTGGTTGAGACCGCTTGTATTTATAATCAGCACAAACTGATTCGTTTGCCTATTTGCCAAAGAAAAAAAAAACACGAAAGTTGGCTTTTTATTGCTGGTCCATTGAGGCGACAGACAAAAGCAGCTGACGCAGCATAAATATATATTTTAGGGATGACAATGGGGAAATTGTTTTCAACGAATTGAAGCAGCCATGCTACGCGACCCTCTCACTGAAAGAAGCAAGTCAAGAATACAGCGAACAAACAGAGCGCACAGGTGTTTGATTTTGCTGTGTCCTGTGTTCTTTGACATCACGCATACGCCGTGGTGTACGCCTTATTATTATACTCTGTTCGTATAGTAAATGTGAGTATAATGGGACTGCATGCTAAAAATTTATTTATATTAAGCGTCATAGTTGAAGTCTTCAAATGCTAGTTTAGTGTACAAATTATGGTAGGTCAATAACAGCTAAGTTAGCAAATATATAGAAATTTCTTTATCTGCAGAGATTAAGTCTACAAAATTGTGAGGCTAAACAGAGCTCTTGGCTTGGCAGATCAATTATTACAATAACAAGATATTACGTATACATCGTGTTGTCTGCCTCAGTAGATTGTGTTTAGGTAGTGCAGCTAAGGCGAATTTCAGCTAACTCTATATATCTATTAAATTGGTAGCCAATGAAGTCTTAAAGAAAGCAACGGAATTTAAAAAACTTGAGATCTCAAGTCCAAATAGAGTTATAAAATTTGTATTTCTATTATGAAGTCGAGTTAGTGAGTTACAGTATACTGAATCTAGAGGCAGTAGCCTGAAAATATATACAGCTATATAGCTATATATACATTAATAATCTGCACAGATAATGTCTTTAAGTTCAATAGCAAAAAACAGCTGGAAGTTCCTAGGCCAAGCAGAGCAGAATACACTTGACTGCGGTGGTGATCAGTTTTGTATTCCGGCTCGAAGGACATTGAATACATTTGACTGCGATGGTGCTCAGTTTTGTATTAATCTTGATTCTTCAGAGCCAGTGTATATATAACCTAACTCATGTATAAAGTCAACCCTTAAATCTAGCTTATCTATTGCTGAGTTTGTAAGGCTCAGCTCAGCGTTGGTCTGCCTAATTTTAGGTTCCAAACATGTGGCCCTTATTTATTGGTGTTGCACTACCTGCTAGTCGTTGTGTGCGTAGAAAGCATGTTTACAATCTTTGTATATTTTGGTATGTTCAAGCCTGAACAACTTCTTTTCTCTACTTTAGTCAACATTTTTCTTTTCTGTTTCTCAGTCTTTCGCTTTTCTTTAATTACTTAAACCATTATAATTTAAAGTCATTAATTTTACAGCTGCTGAGTCACCTGATGTATTCATAATCAAGGAAACTCTGTTGCTCCCCGCCTGGAGCCTAGAACAGAGCATTGCTCAGTTGATTAGAACAGCTGGCAACTGCTGCTGCTGCTGTTGCTTGTTTGTTTTTGCTGCGCATTGCAATATCAACGCATTTGTGCGCTTCGCTGGTTTTTTATTTTACGTTTATAGAGCAAAACGTGGCTGATAGCTATTTGAGCAGACACAGACAGTAAAATGAAAATAAATAAAAATAAATAAGAGGCAAGGTAATAAAATCATACGCATTGCGCTTGCATAGCTAGTTGGCTTGATGTTTAGTAGTCCAGGCGGCAGCTAGTTAATAACTAAAGCTAAAGCTAAATTTATCCTATGTGCTAGTGTATAAGCCTGGCGATAGCCAGTTAAATATTGCCAAATATATATATATATATATAAATATATACATATATATATTGGTTGGGTTTTTAGTCAGCCTCTTGCGAAACGTAATTTCCTTGTCTCAATGGCAATCATAATACTTGGCACTTACCTTGAATACCTGACGGCAAAGGAAATTCTCTTTAACCGGAAGTAGTCTGTAATAAATAAGTTCGGCATTTTTGTCTTTGACAAGCACTGCGGCATTGCTCTACTTACTTGGCCATTTCCGAGAGCTGCAAACGACCATCCTTATTGGCATCGAACACTTGAAGCTATAGTTGTGTGTGGGAGAAAGAGAGAGAGAGAGCAAACATAATGAGCTCAATGACAGAACTTTTATGCCTAATTAATGATACATAAATTGGTTGTGTCTCTTGGGACCACGTATACCAGCCCCAAAAATAAACACATACTCGTAAATCGACTTAAGTAAGTTGCAAAATGCTCTTTTCGCATGACTTTTGCTTGCCTTAAGTGCAAGTCGTGCTAAATTTTAGCTCGCAAATATATTTCTCATTCGTTTCTCGGAAAATCGAAATAAATTTTTCATGGTCGATTCGTTTGGCAGAGCACTCTCGAGGGTTCTGTTCTTTACGTTTGCATTAAAGTTTATGTTATTTATTTATTGTTGTATTTTTTGTTTGCTCTTTGATTGCCCGGTTAAATTTACCAACTAGATTAGCTAAGGTGATGCGAAAACAAATTTTACTGCTTGTCTGAGAAAATTTAATTAATTTGAGAGAAATATTGAATTTTTAAGACAAGGGAAATACGTTGGCATGAATCAGGACTCAAAATATATATTAAAATAGGCCTGAACACTCAAAGTTTACTGATAAAAGATATTGCTTCGCCATTTTAATGGCTTTCTAGATAATGCAATAAAGTTTTTGTTTTAAACGATGTACAAAAGTCATATTTAATTTTATTGTTAGCTATATTTTATAGCAGAAAATTGTTGGTATATTTTCTCAGCTGCATTTAATCTTTGACAACTTTTCGCTTCTATCTTCAGCGCCGGTAATTTAACTTGCAAATGAGTTGCGAGTTTCGCCAACGCGCAACATTTTTATCATCATTTATTGTGATACGTGCACCGAAAATATTGTCTAGAACGAGGGAGTTTCTGAACCAGGCAACAACTTAACACAGGCCAACGTGTAGAAGAAGAGAGTGTGATGCGGAAGTCTTAGGAGTTGCAGACACAACAAACTGTGTGCCACACACATACATCTGCCGAGCGTTTTTCCATTATAAAGTTTTTAATTAACAGCACTTTGAGTGCATATAAATTGCGGCGCAGATTCGCATAATTCTCGTCACGCTAAAAATTAATTGCCATATTTTTCGCTAGACTTGGCAAACAAAGTGTTGAGGCCAACATTGACATTGAATGGTCAGCTCTTTTTGCTGTATGACACTTAGACATAATGAACTATAGTTTATCTGGCTAAGATATTTTGTATACTCACCATGGTGTCTGTGTATTCAATGAGTTTGTCCTCGGAGACATCATTGATCTTTTTGGCCTCTTTGAGCAAGTCACGTAAGAAATTCTTCAGCTCATCCGCCTCAATGTACCCAGAATTATCAGTGTCGTATTCACGCCAGATCTAATCGACAAAATAGCATCATGAGAAAATGTAATTAGAAAGAAACATTCTGTATCAGCTTCGCAGTGACAGCCTTGGCTTTTCAGTCTGGTCACTTGACCAGTCTGTAGTAGGAGCAGAGCCGAGCCGTGCCATGGGGGCTGCCCCTCGTTTAACGCTTCGTTGACCGTCACTTACCTTCATGAATTCGACGCTTGATTCCAAGGGGTTATCGAAGCGGAAGAGCAAAAGGAAATTTTCTTCCATGGGCAAAAGTTGGGCAAGCTGTAAATACATTAATTTACAAAAGAAAAAATAAACGGAGATATGTGTTAAGCAAAAGTACTTGAGCGCAAGCACTTGAACTTTACCTGACTTTAAAAATAAGTTTAGGTTTAAGTGTGAATGAGAAAGTGTGAGAAATGCAAGCAATCGGAGAAAGTTTGTAAAGTGAAGTTTTTGGTTGAGCTTCAAGATGTGAAATTAACTTAATTATTCATAACAAGTTTAGAGAAATAAATAAGAGAAAATTAAGTTAGTCAATATTCAAGAATGGAATAGAATTCTAGACATGAGCTAAAGCTAAGTAGAGCCTTAAATTGACTAAGAGTTGATGTTCAAATTTATCCTTCAGCTATTATTTAATAAATTCTTTTTAATATTAAATTCTAAGACTTTTTAAATTTGTATACAAATTTCTATATTGATTATTAATTTTCTGTTAAATAGAAACTTTCAAATTAATTCTTTATCAATTCACTTTGTTGCTGTCTTAGTAGAGTTTAGTCAAATTTAAAGCCAGTTCCTTTTCAACACAGTTAGTAAGTTTCTGCTTAAGTCGAAAGCATACATTTCAACAAACTTGAAGCTCTATCACTGCAACTAATCGATAAAACTAACAGAAATTCAAGTAAATCGCCTTTCACAATACGACAAACAATTTTGCAGCTGCAAACTTAAGCCGCTTGTTTGAATGGGTTGGGTCGGGCATGGCAGGCTGTTCGACTGAGTTTGTACTTCAGTTTCACTGGAAATATTTTGCCTAACTAAGAGCAAAGAGTCTGTAATTTCAATTGCGTTGGCAGCCGAATTGCAACTCGAAACTTTAGCCGCATAGTTTCGCTGTCGATTCGAATTGCAAGTTAGACAGGCAACTAAATCCCGTGGCATGCAGAAAGTTGCTGCTTTTAATTGTATTAAACAACAATTTTGATATTTTTGGTCAGCACTCAAGCTAATTACACTCTGGCTGTGATTAAGCAGACATAACTATAACAAAACAGAGGGACCTTGAAAACAAGCAAACAAAAGTTGAAGAAATGTTTGAAAATGTTAAAATATCAGATGTGCTACATGGCGTATGCGTAACACTTTCGTAAGGGTATGAATAAATGATGAATGATTTGGGTAGCTGAGTGCTTTCTGAAGTCACAAAGGGTTCGGACAAAACAATAATCAGAGATAACTAGAAGCTGCTACCTGGCCCAAAACTTTGTCTCATTTATCACATGAGCAGGCGACAATGTAGGCAACAGCAGTCTCTTCTCTCTTCTCTCTTCTCTCTGCTCATTCATTGAATTTTTAAATTCACAAAGCATAAAAGCCACTTGCAATACTATTGCTATGGCACTGTCGGCGGCTGTAAGCCTCAATTAAAAACTCATTTTAAGGAGGCAGCGGGCAAAACTTTTTCGTAGACCTTGGCACAAAACTTTGGGCCTTGGCAAATGGCGAAATGGCCAAATAAATTATTGAGCCACAGCAAATTGGCGCAGCCAGCGACTGAGCAGCGAGGCAGAGAGTGCACAAATGTTACAGCATCATTTAAAAAGCAATTTCCAAAACGCAGCAGCAAACCTAGAGGAAGAGCCCTACTAGAGATGGACGACTGTTGCTAACATTTTGGCAATAAAACACGAAGCACGTACATTTCAGATCGTACGCTGAGCTATTGATTAGAAGACAACGTGTAAACTAATATGTGTATTATAAAAAATACTAACTAGAAATATATGAAAGTTGTAATTGCTAGTTTTTGATCGTATTGTAATGGCGAGTGGGTTAACTAAAATGTTTTAAGACGTTTGGTATCTAGTTCAGTTGTGCGTTGATTTGTCTTAAGTTGCATTTATTTATTTGTAAAAATATTAAAATCATTTTATAGTTTTATTAAGGCATGTTCGAGTCGTGTTCACTCATATATGAGTCGGGTTAAATTATGCTGTAGTCATTATAGCTCATGTTATTTTGCATTAAATCGAGCTAAGTCGTATTACAGCTAGTTACTAGATCCACATTATGTTATTTTAAGATCTAGTCATGTGCACTTATGAGTTGTATTTGTTTTTAGGTTAACACGAGTCGGATTGCTTGGTGTGTTTGCTCGTGCTTGCACTTATGTTGACCATCAATATAAAACGTACTACAAAGTAAAAGCACAGCACGCGCAAATTGAAACTTCGAATGGGACACGCGCTCAGTTCTAAGCCCCAAAATAGATGTCATTGAAAGATATGCACGTACGGCAACATTGCGCAAACGACATGTGTGGGCGTGGCAAAGCGTAAAATAAGCGAAAAACAAAAATCACCTTAAAAATGTCGCAGTAAGTTTAAAAGCAGCAAAGCTACAAAATATGCTGTGAGTCATGAGCATAAAATGAATGTGTCTTACCTCTCGGATATCGATTTTGCCATCCTGATTATCATCGTAGGCCTCCATGAAGCAGGACTTCAGCTCCTCCAGCATTGTATCAGTGACAGCCTAAAAGAAAAGAAAAGAGCGATAGAGAAGATGAGTTTTTGATAGCGGAATGAATGGAGAGTTCACGTTGTCTCCTGCTTACCTCTGGACTGATGTCTGTCACATTGGCGCTGGACACAAACTCGCGCAGAAAGCCATCCAGCTCGGTGCCCTCAATATAGCCATTGCCTGTTAAATAAGCCCAAAGTCGAGGCAATCGAATAAATGACAAATTTGTATATACACACCATCCTTATCGTAGTGTGCCCATACATCCATGAACTGATTGGCTGATAGTTTCTTTAGCTCGCGCGATTCGGGATCGCGATATTGGCGCATAAAGTTGTGCGCCTTCTCGATTTGTACGCGCTTGGCGGCGGCGGCAGCTGCAGCGGAATCCATTTTACTTTATAGCTTATAGATATATTTTTTCAATTTATATATATATATATAAATATATATATATATATATTTATTAGACTTGTGTGTGTGGTGAGCACTTGTTCGCTGTTGGCGTAATCTGAAATAAAGGAGCGTAGCAAAAGGTACATTAAATTTCAATTGAATGCGATTTGTTGGCAGTCACGTATGGCAATCAAATAGCGCTTAACATGAATAACTACTCTCAACTACCCCAAACCCTATCTGTGGTGAGTAGCAACCTCGAAGTATTTTCAATTAGCTGTTGCATATTTCAAAGCATTCTGAAAGAAAAAAATCTAAAAATTAAATCAATTAGTTTGACAGCCAGTTCATTATTGGCTTAGCGTGTAGACAGGGCGTGTGTCCAAGTGTGCATGTGGCTGTGGGTGGAGCTTTAAATTAATAGCATAAAATAGTACACGCATTCACACACACACGTGCACAGGCACACACACACACACAGGAGCACAAGCACACACACGCACAGGCAGCTACATAAACACAGCTTTGAGCTGCCGCTGCGCTGACCACGGGACGTCCGTGCAACTATTTAAAAGCTTAGAAAAATTAAGAAAAATAACATTTTGCCTTGCACTGCACTGACACTGAAATACTCTTTAACGCTAGAGACTTTGATATATTTTGTTCAAGTTATTGACTTTGGAATCTATTTGAAATTATACTCCAATTTACAGACATTTAAAGCTGTTCGAGGTTGTTGAATTTTGTCAAATTAAGATTCCTTAACAAAATTTCCATTTCCAATAGATTTTAGCTATAAGTAATATATTTAAAGTGATAATAAAATATAAAAACAGTAATAAATAAAATAATATATAAAATAAATAAATAAAATAAAACTATTAAATTATTGAAATGATTCAACATTTCTCATTAGTTCTGGAATTTTTTAAAACCATTTTCGTAAAGTGGAATAAAAAAATAAAATTGAATATTTACGAAATCCTAATTCTTTTAATTATTATAAAATATTCTTCAAATATACTGTCTTATGAATTCATTTATTGTTATTTTACATTTATTTTCAAAAATATTGCCATAAAGAAAAAATAAATTAGAATACCTACAAAAAACACAAACTTTTAATTAATATAAAATATTTATAAAATATATTTAAAATATATTATATGAATTCACTTAGTGTGATTTAATATTTATTTATCATGTATATATAATATTGATTCAAAGCTCTCTACACTTAGACAGCAAACTGAAACACCCTCAAAAATACCCTATACAGTGTTATTAAAAAAGCGCAACTAACAGGATTAGAGCCAACACGCAACAAAGTGGTGGGCGTGTATATGTGAGTGTGCGTGTGTGTGTGTGTGTGTGTGTGTGTGTGTGTGTGGGTGGGTTTCTGATAAGCTTTAATGAAATGTGGCAAGTACTCGCTGCTTCCTTCACTTGCAACTCCCAGTGAAAACCGACATTTGAACTGAGCTAGTAGCTTCGTGCAGGGTATATTGCGTCAGTCCAACGACCTGACACCGCTTCATCTTCCCACGCTCGATCATATCAGCAGCAAGCGCTGTGAGTTAAATATGTACTTATGTTCATAACAAAGAGAATGCGATATAAATTGCTTTACAAAGCAAAATAACAAGCATAAATTACACTGCTTCTTGTTGTTGTTGTTGCTTGTCTGCTGTGCGGTCGCTGCGGGCGTTGAAACAAAGCAACAATCCACAGCAACAACAACAAAATTGAAAAGAAAAACAAAAACAGTTTGAGGATGAGGCTGAGGCTGCGGATGAGCTGCAGCCCCAGTCGCCGCAGTGTCAGGATGTGCACTAAGCGCTTGTCCTGCTCGGAAATTGCGGGCGGCATTTTGTCTGCTGGCTGCGGCTCCTGTGGCATATCCACTCTACGGCGGACACGGCCTGTGCGTCACGGACATGTAAACATCCTTTTTTTTTTGTTTTTAGTTTTTTTCGAACAGCTGCCGCTAAATGAGTTGGGCAACGAAACACAATCAATGCGGGCTCATGGGGGCAACTTGTTGCTGTTGTTGTTGTTGGTGTTTTCCTTTCATTGTTGTTGTTTCTATGCACTTTTGTAAAGTATTTTAATTACGTCATATATTTTGTAGCCCCTTGTGGTTATTTTTACAGCATTGAAATAGTAGTTTATATACACGGGTCGGCATATATATTTTGACAAAATAAAATTCAGATATTTATGAGCTTAACTTTTATATGACTTTTTGAAGAATTCTTGTTTATTTTTTTGCTTTTTATATATAACTAATAGAAACTTAATACTAAGCAAACACATATTTTTTCATTAAAACTTTAAAAGATATTAATTAAAAGAAAATTCGGGGTATGACATAAGTATTTAGCTAAAATATATATGCCTATATATGCCAGTGTATATATTTTTTTCACAGAGTGAATAGCTAGGAACTGTCTGCCTGCCTATATACTATGTGTGTATGGGTATTTTCAATTCGCTTTGGTTTATGTAGCAGCCTCAACTGCAACGCCTGGATGTTGCACAACTTTTCACATGAACAACATGAACAGCAAACTGCAACAACAATAACTACAAAAGGATCAACTGCTGAACAAGACTTTGAAAAGTTTTAGTACATTTAGTACCTGGCAGAACATACAAAGTGTGAACTTTGACTGCAAAACTAACACGTTCCACTGTGCAGCTGATTGCAGTTACAGCTGCTGCAATTGTAACTGCAATTGCAATAGCAATAGCAAACGCTGCTTAAAGACTTACACCATCTAGAGTTGTGTGTTGACATTTTATGGCCAGAGGGAATTGCATTGAAAGCCAACATTCTGGGTCAGGCTCATTAGAAGGACCTTCGCATTGTTGGCGCGCCGTTTGTTATTACAAAACGCATAAAGGACTACAAATACGAGTTGCATAGCCAGAAGCTATTGCAGTTTGTTGTTGTTGTTGTTGTTCCTGTTGAGATTGTGCAATGGCATGTGAGGCAGCAAATATATTTATACTTGTGCAGAGTATGTGAAAAACTTTCACTATGCATTTTGCTTTGGATGGCACTCGAAAAGGCCAGCTCTCATTGCATTTTTCACTGTAAATTGCCGCATGCCGCATGCCGCATGCCGCATGCCACATGGCTGCTGCTGCTGCTGCTGCCAGCTGCAAGCGTTGCTAATGTTTGCCAAGCGCATTCTAGCTGCGTACAAGTCCTGATGCTCTCAACTATATAAGTTATGGCCCAGATTAGTCCGCTGTGTGAACTCTCTCATATAACATAATATAATTCATGCTGCTGTTGCTGACAGCTGCACTCGGGCAATTTTCGAGTGCCCAAAAGATATGCATAGCAAGAGCCAAATATCAGATAGAAAATTCTATTTTAGCTGAAAGTTTAATTTAAAAGTAGAAATCAATGGGGAGCTCCAAATATATTTATTAAAAAGTAAATTTATTCGGAAACTACAGAATGAGATACAAATCTTTCGATTTGAGAGGTCAACAAAAACTAAACTTTTTAGTTAAATAATTTGACTTAATTTAAATTATTAAAACTTTAAGTAACGAAAGAAGTTTTAAGGTTTATTTATGTCTTTCCACTTACTTTAAATTAGTTAACTTTTTAATTACTTACGCCCATTAGTGGCTCTTAAATGTAACCAACTTTGATGTCCTGCTTTTCTTTGCCTTAATTTTATTGGCATACTTAATCAAAAGAGTGAATGAAAAAATCATAAGTTCTAATGCGAGCTGCCTGTCCCAGTTGGCACTCACACGCACTTTGCTAATAAAATGGGTGTGTGAACGAAATGTCAACATGAATAAGCATGCATAAATATTTACTACAAATATTAAGTATACAAATAAACACAAGATTTTGTTTGTGCTGCAAAATACGTAAACAGTGGAAACAATTGAATGAATTGAATTCAACTTGTCGCGCATTTTGCGAACTGTCAGCGACAAACGAAAATAAAACCAGAAACAAGCAAAAACAGCAACGCCCGGAAACGGAAATGGTGGAGCAGAAGTAGTGCAAAATTCGCCAAGCATGCTCGAGGGCTTTCACGCTGGACGCCATAATGGGCGTTTCACATGACAGCAACGAAAATACCTGGTGAAAGGCGGACAAACGGTTGGTGCGGTGAAGTCAAGGCTGCTCAGCATTTCTGTATTGAAACTGCTTCGTAGCAGGAATAATGTGAACTGAGCATCCCATGGCTGAACTAAACCATTTTGTAAAATATTTTCCAATTCATTGATTGAAGAATTGATAGTAATTCGTAGCAGAAATACTGTGACCTGGACATTTAGCTTTCTAAGAAAATAGAGAAAAATTCCTAAAGTGAATCTCACTTGAAAATATTTTATATTTTATTTTTGACAGATATGTAATAAAGATTTTTAAAGTTTTATGTAATAAATATTTTCCAATTCATTGAATGAAGAATGGATACTAATTCGTAGCAGGAATGCTGTGACCTGAACATTTAGCTTTCTAGGAAAATAGGGAAAAAATTCCTAAAATGAATCTCACTTAAAAATATTTTATGTTTAACAAATTCTTGTTTTTAGTTTTATTAAATTATTTTTTTGGACAGATATGTAATGAAGATTTGCTATTAAAATAATAATAGCTAGAATAGAAAATTTTCTGACACACAATTTAAATTAAGAAACTGTTTAAATATAAAATATTTTTGGTATTTTTTTATTTTACTTATTTTTGATCTCTAAAATGATAAATTAAAATTATTAAAAATATTTTAGCTAGCAAAGAAAACCGAGCTACAAAACAAAGATTTGATTAATAAACAGATTTCAACCTTTAGAAATTTTTAAAAATTGTCCGAAATTAAGGTTTTTATTTGAAAATTGAGTTTATAAAAGTAGAAATTTCAGGTTTACTGTCCGAACTCACTGAAGTTCGATTCTCGCCATGAATAACTAAGCATTTCTGTTGAGTGCAGCTACAATTTATGAAGCTCACCACAAGCCATTTGTTGAAACCGCGATTTTTGATACTTGTTCAGAAAGTAAAGAGAGTATATTGGGCTTGTAGCATGGCTCTTCTGCTATATAATGTGAAATGCTATCTACTGAATAGTTTTTCAGCATAATTGTTATTAAACTGTTAACGCGCATTAGGCAGCTGACTAAGCTCGATTGCGTTATTCTTACTTCCCTTTTTTCCGGCCTTGCAGCCATGATGCAAACAACAATTGTCAGGCATTGTCGTCGTCATTTTGCGATTGCATAAGTCAAGTCCGCAAGTTGTCAGCGACGCGTGTTAAAGTGGGTACGCGGCGAGCAGGCACGCACAGCCTGGCCTGGCCAGAAGGGGCCCGAGCAGACCGAGCAGACCGAGCTACCTGTGAGTGGACGCTCGGAAACGTCAGCTCGACATTGACATCCATTGTACTATTACCTTACCCTGCATAGCCCTGGCCAGCCAGTGGCTCGCCATCTTCATTGTGCGCTTTATTTAAATGCATTAAGCTCGGTTCGCGTTTAATTTCAAGTGTTTGCCCCTGTTTATTTCTGGTTCAATTACGAGTCGTGCTTGCCTCGGCTCTTAACTTGGCCTTTACGCTGTCTGTCTATTTATAAATACTTTGCACAAAGTCTGAATTATATATATGTATATGGATGTGCTGTAAAGTCGACGTGTACGTCTATTCCATAGTTCTATTTTTGGCTTTAATTACGCGAAGCAACGACATTTGCAATGGCAACAACAACAACAACAAGAACAATAATAACAGCTAGTAACAAAAATATTTTTTTGGCCTTTTTGTGAACGTTTTTCACAATTGATTGTTTGGCCTTGCGTTCAGTTGTTGTCAACTATTGATTTTCTATAGCTAAGCATTTATTTATTTTGGTTAGCATTAACAAGGCGTATACTTAATATACGTACATATTATTTTTATAGATTGCCCAAACTGGCTGGGAAAAATATGAATGAAATTCGTATTGGTAGCAAGAGAGTAATTTGAGTAAAGAGAAAGTGTTTGCCTCATGGCCTTATCAAAGGGGACTCTTTCTCTTGGTCATTTTGGTGATGTTTAGTTGGAGTATTGGTGACCTGCTTTACAGACTTTTTAGAATATTGATTCAGTTTCAAGAAAAAGATTTTTATTTTTTGTAAGATTTTTTTACTTTTTAATATGAATCAATTTGTATTGAACAATTGAGGAGTTTGGATTAACATTGCAATTTTAATTCGACAAATTTGTCAAAATTTCAATTCCAAAAAACAATTATAAATTTATTTTAAATTTTGACAGAGAATATTTTTAGCTGAAGAATATTTTACACAATTTTTATATGGAATATTTTTTTTAGAAAAGTATTTATTTGAAAAATTAAATTTGCAAAAGTTTTCATGGCTTATTCTATGCTCAATCCAGCTTTATTGAAATTTGCATTACTTCTCAGGTATTTTTGTTAAGTTTCGTATCATTCGTATCTATTTATATATTTTTATCTCTATCATCTTTCTAGCTAACTTTATATTGTTGTTCATCAAGCAGCTCAACTGCTGGAATGCTAGAGTCGTTGAAACTTTGTGAGCTGAGATAGCTCATAAGCTATATTGAATTTCATTTCCATGTTGTGGCCTTAAGCATATTCCGCTCAATACTCATTATCATAGTTAATTTCCTGTGTTAGCCTTAGTCCCTGCTGGCTATTGGTCTATAAATCCTAATGCAGTACACTTTTCATGTTAGTTTTCTTGTTCTATGCGCGATATTCTGGACTTTTATGGCTCTGCCTTGGGCTAAGACATATGGTAGATGCAGAGTTAAAAGGGCTGTAAAAGCGGCAGGGAGAACGTCAACTGTAGCTTTGCCGGATTTTACAAGCGACCATATAAACGGACAGACAAACAGACAGACAGACAGCCAGCTGGTCCTAGTGAAGCATGGGTGTAAAAACTTTGTTGCTTTCTGCTGCAATGTGTCAGGCAAAGTCATATTCATAAATAATAATATATAAAGACATGCACACGCACACAGATAGACGTCCTTTTTACAGACACACACACACACACACATGTAATTTATGCAAGTGCAGGCGGAAGTTGAAAACCAAGACACACATTCGTAGGCACACACACATAGACAGATACGCGCGCAACACTCACACATTCAAGAGCGGCTCAAAGCACTGACAGCCAGAATACCAGCTGACTAAATGACTGACTGACTGACTGACTGAGTGACTAACTGACTAACTGACTGACGCACTGCCTATTTGACTGACGGCCAGTCTGAACATTATGCCTGCTGCTTAGCTTTTGAATTATAGAACAGACATTGTCTGTCCCAATGCTCTGTTACCAAAATAGATCTAGAGGGTAGATGTCGTAGATGATAGACTGGAATGTTGCATATGACTAGGACTTAGACTGGATTAGAAGAAATAGACAAATTGTGGGTGCTAACATAGAAGCCTTTAAACTTTTAGTTATAATGTATATTCAACTATAAATTGATTTAAATTATATATTTTTGAGTATTTAAGAATAGTCTAGTAAACACAATTATGTGGCTTAAAATTGTAGAGGAAATTTGCTAAAAGTTTCAGAAAAAACAGAAAATGAAGACGAAAAAAGTATATCAAAAATTGTAGAGTATAGTATATAGGAGTATTAGGAGTATTATTAGAAGTAGTAGATGTTACTCTACAGCTAGCTAAACATATATCAAATATATGGCAAATCAAAACAGGGTACATGAAAGCCCAGCACTTGCTTAGTTTTTCTCAGCCACTTCTGCTTGGTTTTTGTGTTGAGTTTTGTATTGCGTTGTCTAAGTTTTGCCCCAGCTGTATTCCACTTTCATTAGGGCTGGGCCAGAAATCCAAAGGCTTAGTTTCTTAAGAGGTTGTGCATGCAAGCGGGCATAATAAACTTAGCCTTGGCTTCAAAGTCAAAGAGCACTTGGCCACAAACGCTGCAAAAAAAAAAAAAAGAAAAGGACAGGCAACAGTTGCGTCTTGACATTGACATTTGCATGTGGCATAAGTTAAAGTTGAAATCAGGACCAAATCAGCTGCTCAATGGCTTGTAAATTGCGCTGAGCACACACGCCTCATCAAAAAAAAAAAAAAAAAGGAAAGGGTCCATTGATTTGCATGCGTCTCAAGTCTCAAATGGTTTGGCCGGCAGCAGGCGCAACGGTATCTCTGATCCGATCAATCTGTAACCGAAAAGGCTTAACCAATAAAAGGTTTGCAAAATGGCCAAAAGCAACGGCAGCGGAATCCTGTTTGGTGGAGAGGGTAGGTCGTATAATTTATGGCACAGCCGAGCTAAGGCAGACAATTTATCAAAACACTTTGACATTTCTACAATTTTATTTATTGCAATTTGGCGTATGCTTGGGATCTGCAAATTGGAATGGGGCGAGCACTAATAAAACATGCAGTTAAATTTTAAATGCCAATTTGTGTAGCAACGAATCTCAACTAGATGGAGAAGCGCACAAATGTGCTGAGTGTAATCGACTGGAAGATACCCTAAAGTAACAGGCGCTTATTGAGACATTACCATAGACATTTAAATTAAACAGTTTTTCGTGATTGAGTGAAGGATGAGTAAAAGTAAGTCCTGATAACCTTTTTTACTTTAAGCTGGGGCTTTTGGCAAAATTCCTGGGCAGGTGTGGTGTATATGCGGAGCCAGATTGAGCAATGTAATTGGATTTAAATTCATTCAGAAGGCAATAAGACAGAAAAGTCTTTAGTTTGGACATGCCGTATGCTTTCTCAGTTGCATAATTGTAGATGAACTCAACTGATGAGAGATAATCTGCTTCTATATATGAAAAGCTTTAGACACATGCATGATATACTTATCTCTCATACGTTTAAGCAAAATTTATTGCTTGGCAGAATCTATAGAAATTGCTTTGACTGCACAGTGATTAATTAGCGCGTTATTTACGAGTATTTATTTAGCTTTGGTCCGCCCTCTGGATACATGGCAGCTCTATAATTTCAATATCGACATACATTTTAATTAGACGCTAAGTTGCAAACGGCATCCAAATTTATGGCAATTTAAATAGTATAAATCAGCTCGAAGACATTCTGCGTTGCGTATCTAAACTGAATGGTTTATGGCATACGATTTTAATATAAATCTCAATATTTATTTTTCTTTTATTTCGCTGTTCACTGAGCGCTGAGCGCTGAGCGCTGAGCGCTGAGCGATTCCACACGCGTTTCACCTGAAGTGCATGTAAAATTCGTAAAACGCCATAAATTAAATACGAAAAACGTTTCTTTAAATAAATGCTGAAATGCAGAGAGCACTTCTTCATCATCGTCTTCTTCTTCTAGTTCGTTTCGATCTGTGTAAACTCAATTAGCTGGCAATGCCGCCTCGCACATACAAGTTCAATGGTATAGACTCTTGGCCATTCGCTAATTGGGCGAATTGTCTGACCTGCTTGTAAAGATGCAGATATATAACAATTGCCCTGGCACACACACACACACACACGTCATATAGTGTCTATATATAGCCAGGCCGATCTGACAAGGCTGGCGTGAATGAAACTTCAAGCGGCTGCCTCTCAATTATTTTTGGCACACCACTGACAAGTGAAGGAAAACATGCAGGAATTATTATTATGGCTCTCATTATTATTATTGCGATGCCACAAATAGGTCAGCGGGGTGTCTCTGGCTCTGGTTCTGGTTCTGGTTCTGGTTTTATGAGAGGTCACATGGTGCCTGCAATTGCGTCATCTCAACTACGAAGTACCCAGCGGCATGGAATACCTTGTAAGCTATTCATAAATATTTAAGAAATAAAGTAATTCCTATTGATAAACATGAATATTTTATATGAAATTGGCAAACGCATTGCAAACATTGTGGAACACTGCAAATTGTTGCTTTAATTATTTACAGTGTAGTCTCATTCTAGACTTAATTTTGCAGATAACTAAAAGCTTCTTCATTAGCAATTGATGCTTATAGCAATTATTTGTGTAGACGAGACTTTTAGTAGAAAATTTTATTTAAGTATATATTCATATTCTTTGTGAATTCTCATGGTAAATATTTACAATGTAGATACATTGTACACAAACAGAAATTGACAATTATTAAAAAAAAAAAACATTTGGGCTAAGTACAAATAGATATTTTCATTATAAACATCAAGCAGTCATTTACAAGGCAGATAAGTGACTGGTAAATCATTTACAAGGCAGATAAGTGGACTGGTAAATAAGAAAAACTACAATAACGTGTAAATATTTTAAGTACTCGTAGTTTTGCCTAGTTCAAGTCAACAGTTTATAGTCTACAGTAAATATTCAGAATATTAAACAAATTAAGCTCTGCTGTCTGCAGCTTTTGGTCATCATCATCAGCTCTGCAATTAGGGAGTGCATATTATAGACGCAAGCACTTAATCGACATCGAAATTACTTTGTGGCATTATGTCAGTGAGCCAGCTATTAAATATTGGCTCTTGCTTAATCACACCGCATTACATTGTCGAAAGCGGGCACATGCCATGTCATTACGTATACGCAATGTTGGCTGCAATCGAGATCCAAAGTCAGAGCATGTTTATTTAAACAATTGAAAGCTTAAGCTACCACTGGCGTCAACTAATTAGTAGCCCTTGTCTGTGGCCACACACAGAGTTGACTCGCCTGCCCCCAACTCTTCGTTCGCTGCAGGAGTGCTCATAAAAATTTAATTAAAACTGTTGCAATTGTCAGAGCAAAGCAAATGGAGCGCGACGTTGCAAGCACCACATGATTTTCCAGCAAATAATTTAATTTTACACATTCAATTTAACAGAGCAGACACACACACACAAAAATAAAAATAAAAAAGAAGAAAACATAGAGTAAGCATATAATAACATAAAGAATACCAGAGTGTAGTATGAAACTAATTAGAGGTCTGTGGCAGCCAGAGCGCAGCCTAGGTTCAAGCTGTGATTTAATTAAACTCTGTCTTTTTTCGTTCCCTTTTTTTTCTGGCTTCGCTCTTGAAAAAGTCTATAAAGGGGCTAGAGATGATATTGCTCTGTTTTGCTTTGCCCTTTTTTCTTTTGGCACGCAGCATTTCACACTGATTCGCATGCTGGTTTCTATACATTTTTCTCACACTTAAGTGAGCCGTTTCTGTGTTAAGTATATAAAAGTTTAGCCCCTTCTTTTTTCTTCTTTTTATTTTTTATAAGATACATTTGCCCCACATCGTAAACAACTTGTCAGCCATATGACAAGAGTTCAATTAAGCATGAAATTGAGCAGAAATTCTCTTTCTCCTTCTGCTGACCCAGTGCTGGGAAATGCTAGTCATGCATACCCTCTTCAAACACAACTGAAAAGTCATGCTTGCACACACCTGAGTAGGGTTCAATTTGCCTAACTGTGCCGAGCGTCTAAATAATATATATTAAGTGTTATTTTGAATGCGTTGGAATATGTTTATGCTAAATTAATGTTGGAATACATCACAGATATTTGTATCTGTATTGGTAATAAAAGCTGAGACTCGGGTAGAGATATGCAAATATTTTTGTGTATTTTTATACAATTGAAGTTTCTTTGTGAAGTCCACATTTCAGCTAGTTAATAATGCAGAAGCTTAATCATATCACGCATTAAAATATTCATAGATGAGCAAGCACTTATATACCCTGTATAGTGAAATGCAATGTAAAAGGTAATAAAATTTGGTATTTGACCTTGAGGCATTTTGATTTCTTAGCTAAATGAATAAAAGAATATTCTTACGATGAAGTAAAATCAAGTTTAAAGACAATTTGGTATTGTTTAGCTCATGTAGTGACAAGCAGAGTAACTACAAGTGAAGCATTGTTCACTGCTCTGTTGTTTTTGTGGATGCTGTGACAGTTTTCAATTCATGTTGTTTTCTTTTCGCTTTGAGCCACGCTCGCGGGTTTTGTCAATTTGCAAATGGAAATGTCAGTCATTCATTTTGCAATTGTCAGAATCATTGCACAGACACTCACAGACATACGCAGTGGCTGAAGGACACGTCAGCGTTGGTACGTAGGTCAGTGGGTGTGGTCAGTGGGCGTATCAGCGCATGATGCTACGTATACAAATATATATATATACATATAGCTATATGAAGCATACACACAAAAATAATTACTCAATTAATGTGAATGCCAATTCGTAGTATCGTCCGCTAAACAAATACCTAAGTGTTGCCCGCGCAGCTAAGGTAAACAGAAAAAACGAATGGAAAGGGAACAAATGAACACAATACAGACAAAAGTCAAATTCCGGCCAAGAGCGGGTGCTGCGTCAGCGCCCATTTGCAGCTAAATGCTTGGCTGGTGGGCAGAAACATAAAAAAACACTCGCAAAAAAAAAAGAAGACAAGAAAAACAAATGAAGAGCGCTCGGCCGGAAAAGAATGGCGCAGCTGAAGATCATAACAGGATTATCTTTGCTATAAATATACGCAAAAAAAAAAACAAAACGAAACAAATATAAAAATGAATTTTACGATTTTATAATAATTTTTTTAATATTATTTACCCAACGCAGCCATTTCAAAGAAGTTTTAATTGTTTGTCGGTCAAGAATCGAGCTCATTAAATATGTTAGCGCCTGCTGCAAATGCCGTTTAATGCTGCTCGTTGATTAGCCTCCCATACTGCCGCCTACTCTACTGTATCATCAGCTTGATATATTGACCGACTAATGCCCCCATCATAAAGTGAAGACACGCGCAAATGTTGTAAATATTTACACAGTCGCCTGTTTTTTATGCGCTTTTGTATAAATAATAATCAAGAAGTAATAATAATAATAAATAATAATGGCCAGACCGACATAATTAAAGCAGCTGGAAGTCTGGCCAGCAATGGATGTGCTGAAAGATTTCTGTACTTTTTGCACTCACACCCAAAAATGATGAAAACAAAAGAATAGCATAAAATATCTAGAAGTCAATTGATTATGTGAGTGTTGGACTAAGAGATGCTCTCGATTAGGCAATATCCAAGGTTATTAACTATTCCAGTTGGCTGTACGAGCTGCATAAGTCTTCATCATCTCTAGCCACTAGTTTGCTATTCCTGCTCTTCTGTATTTAGAAGAATTAGAGATAAAACTAGTTATAATAGTATATCAGTTAAATGACTACTAAATTTAGTTCTGCTTCCTTTTACTGCCTTGCTGTGCCCAGTTGTAAGCAGGCCTTTTATTACAGGGTATACGCAAATTTATGCTGATTGCCTCTGTTGACTGCTCTTCAAATATGTTGGCCAAATATTTGGCCCTGCCTGGGGCAAACGGCAACACTCTTTGCCTGCTCGACATGGCTGTAATTATTCGAATTATTATTGTTAGGCGTGAAAGTTACTTAATGGCACTTTCACTTTTTCAACCTTACGCACCCCTCACATTATGCAAAGATAATTTTTGGAAAATTCCTGTGGGCTTGTTTACTATATATATATATATATATATATATATGTGTGTGTGTGTGTGTGGGCGTGCTCACTTGAATTAGCGCTTTCAAATTGCCTTTTTCAAGTGGCAGCCAATTGAAGAGCATAACAATGTTTGCCTAATGACAATTACAGTGGTTACATTGTGCCCTACTTGAGCTGCCTATTTTTGGTTAATTCTAATGGGCTTGCTATGGCGTCTCACTCTCTACTCTTGCTGACGTAAGTAAGGGAGCTACGGGAGCTATAATTGGAGCTGCAAGTGCTCACTTATAAGGTTTTGCTTATAAAATAGTTTATTGTTACCTTCAGAGGCTATTTTTGTAGAAAGAAACTAAAATGAGAAACATATTGAGTAAGGAATTAGAGTTAACTGAGTGATTAAATCTGCATGAACTGCAAGAATAGTACCTTTTCTACTCTGTGAACTCTTAGAGAATGTATGCATTGATCTTAAATACAATAAAATATTATATAAATATATAATATATCAAGCCTAATCTACTTCTAAAAGAGGTAAATAGAAATAAAAAGAGCTTGGCACATATAAAATACTCCAAGTATTTATTCTAGTTATTCAGTACTTAATAGATCTTCAGTCATCTCATTGTCTCATGTAGTTTTTTTCTCATACCAAACAGCTGCTCAGCTCGTTTGCACCATTCCATTTTTGTAGCCTAACCAAATCTCTAGCGTCTATTCAGTTTCTTCTCCATCAATTCATTTTCTGTTTATGCACGCTCAATTAACAAATCATAGATCATTTCACAGCTTTTCAACTGGATCAATCCCGTTTGTGTTTGAAATGAAAATTTTTCGAAAATATTTGCACAAATCAAATAAATTTGCACATATTGAAGCAAATAATTTGTACGCAAAAATACTTCAATCATCGGTAGATTAAATATATTTCGACTAGCACTTCCTTTGCGGCTGTTGCCATAAAAATCAAATGTTTGAAGCGAACATCATATTTATGTACTTATATCAAAATATGGCCCATTGACTTCCTGGCCTCTGTCAGCTATTAAAGCACCATTTTCTCTGTTGCCATATTTATTTTGATAATTTTTGTGGCAATTGTTGTTGGTACAAAGCGTGCGGAATGAGCCGACGCTTTGCCTAAATTAAGAAAACATGCCACAGCCAACAACAATAACA
This sequence comes from Drosophila leonis, assembly GCA_035045365.1. Classification (NCBI taxonomy): domain Eukaryota; kingdom Metazoa; phylum Arthropoda; class Insecta; order Diptera; family Drosophilidae; genus Drosophila; species Drosophila leonis. Next base: position 4,645,211 of record JAWNPC010000110.1, read on the forward strand.
AGCATACGCCATGTGTGCTGCACGAGCATTTGTGTTATTTTAATTATTTCATTTGCAGCAAAGGAAATTGCAAAGACGAAAGAAAAGCATGTAAAACATTTTCCCTTCAACTACACCCTTCAGGTTCGCTGTGCAAATAAATCAAGTGAAATGGCAAATTAATATTAAATGGAATTGTTGCTGCCGTTTATTATTGAAATGAATTCCGATTTCCAGCCGCTTGCAACGCTTGCAATATCTTTCGCTGACACTGAAGTATTATTAATATAATTTAATTGTGTGTTTTATTTGCAATTTAACATGTCACTTGGCACAGCTAATTAACAGCTCAGCTGTAGTTGCAATTGCTGCATCAACGAACAGGCAACGAAAGGTCTGCGAAAATCAAACTGCAATGTTTTTCGCCGAAGAGCTGTCAAGTCGACATGATTCTGCTCATTTTAAATCATTTAACTAAATATATTATATTATTTATCTAAATATATTTAACTGAATTTGTGTTTACTGAGGATTATATAAGATAAATTTTTCATTAGCGAATCAAAATTAAAATAACGCTAAAGAATTTTAGTCATTCCAAAGTGAATTTTGATTTGCATTTAATTTTAAATTCAATTTGGTTTATTTTTATAAAAACTTAATTTCATAAACACATATATTATAAAAAATTTAATTTATTTATAGTAATTATGGTTTTCAGAATAATTAATAAATTTATTGAATAATAAAAGTTAATTTAAATTCGATATTAATTTAATTATTTTTATCACACTCTAAAGGTTAATTTATTTTGATTTATTAATAAAATAAATAACCTATTCGTATACACTTTTTTTTGCAAACGATTTTTTTCGTGTAATTAAATTAGTTTGCACACTGAATGGATATTGATTTGAGGAATAAATTTACTGCTATTGCAATTACTATTACTATACTATTACTCATTACTTGTACTATTACTCATTTCAAAATATTGTTTATAAATTATAATAAAATATTTGATTGTCACTGCACTATTTTTACCATTACGAAAACTTCTTCTAAGTCGTAAATATACTACTATTCTTTCAAATACTACCAATACTTATACTCTTACTACTATTTATTCTCTTATTAATACTACTAATGGGATATATATTTCTATTGTACTTCTACTAATACTACTTTTATTTATAATACTACCAATACTTATACTCCTACTACTATTTATACTTCTATTAATACTACTGATAGGAGATATATTGCTTTTTCTACTAATACTACTATTCTTTCTAATACTACCAATACCTATACTATACGAAAAGTGGTCAGAAGAAAGAACCGAATTGGCAGAAACTGTCGGTGAAGTTAAAGTAGAGACTATAGTACAGCAAATGTGCAACAGAATAGATGCCTGGAAAAGAGTCTGTGACTTCGCCGAAAAGGTTCTCCGGCGGAAAAAGTGGGACCTGGACGCAGGAACACAGATGGCAGTGCTCAGCTAGAGCATATACAAGGCTCCACCTTGAAGGTTAATGCGGGATAGCTCCTGGTTCCAAGGTGGGAGGCAGCCCGAGAAGAGGAGGCTTTTTAGTCGGTAAGCAGTATTGCAGTCCGACACACCAGCCAGAGTGACGACCTGACTGACGGTGCATAAAGCATTTTTACCTACCTCAGCCACACAAAAAAAAAAAAAATACTACTAATAGGAGCTATATTACTACTTTTAAGTGGTAGTAGCACTACTATAACTACTACTTCCATTAATACAACTACTACTACTATAATTGTTTATACTGCCAATATTTTAAGTTTTCTTTGCATATTAAAAGAATCAGCAAACAGATTTTAATTTGAATATAATCGATATTTCGTTGTCATCACAGATGGCTTTATTTAGGAATGCAAAGCCTAGTAAGAAGATAATGCCCACTATTAAGCTTGATTGTTTCATTGATGCGTCAGGCTGCAGATCCATAAATATCAGTCAATTTCAGCTCAATTTCCGTCGTTTAAATCAACAACTTCGATGATAAATTTCCCAAATCCCTATCAAAAAAGATGATAAATTTGGTTGCATACGCAGAGGCGCGCGCGTACTGTAAATGAATTTGGACACAGACTGTGGCTGGCTGGCTGACTAGCTGGCTGGCTGGCTGCGTCCTCGTCGCAGGGCAGAATTTATGAATGGGCATAAATTAACGTGACTTTTTTGGTGGGGCTGTCATGAATGTGACAAAGACGACATCTGATGAGGAACTTGCAATGCGCAGACGGACAATTCGGGGGCACATTATGTTAAATTTGGCGAGAGCACAACGAACAACAACAACAACAGCAAAGACGACATTGCAGACGCCGTTTTGGGGGCATTTTTAGTGTCAAATTTTTCATTTTTTTCTTATTTTTTTTTGTATATGTCATTAAATGAGTGCGAACTCGGCGCACGCTGCGTATACGTAATATGAATATAAATTACTGCTGGCATTTTTGTTCTGGTTCTTTTTTATGATTGTCGGACCCTTTTTAATTGAAATTCAAGCATTTTTAATGCGACTTCTTTGTTTGACCTGTTGTTCGGTTTTATTGTTTTCTCAACTGTCGAGTGCTACAGCATTTTTTTTTATATTTCTCCTTAAAACAAATTTACATAAAGGGTCGAATGGTCCGCGTTTTGTTCTGTTTGCATATTGAAGTTTTGCCAATTGCCGCAGCAATATTTGCATTCGATTTTACGCCCACCTCCAACCAGATCAAACCCTGAATTTCAACCCTTGGCCCTTGCAGCATGCAGCTGTTTCGTGTCGCCCCGACCTTGTGGAGCCTCGGCTTTTCTCTTCTTGGTCTTTTTGTTTTTTGGCAACGGTTATCAAGGTACTTGTAACATCAATTTATTATAAATAATTGCATATGTAATGTCTTTTGTTGGCCGCAAATATGACAGACAATTGGCAAAGACTGTGCCAGACGAATCAATGTGAGCGCCGAGCAATTACAAAAATGCAAATGCTTTTGATTTATTCAAATGTGCCCTAAATCGAATCGGTATTGTAAATTACCATTCTACTGGTTTTCCATTTTAAATGCTACTTAATATTAGAGAATATACTGCTCAAACGTAAGATAAACTCCAAAATATATAGATTAATGTACTGAAACAATCAAATATTTGGAAACACTTATTTTTTATTAAGTTTTTTAAACATTTTCAATGTTGTTTTACGACTTATAAAATAAATTTTTATTTTTTGTAAAATTTAAAAATAAATCTTTGATAAATTCTGCTTATTTCCTTTCAATTATATCAAGTTATATTTTATTTATAATATATTTAATGTATTAAAAATATATAATATATGTAAGCATTTTATAGCACCCCAGCTAACATTTAAAAAATCTAAAAATCTTGACGTTAATGAAAACAAAAGATTTTTGAGTAAATAAATTGTAAACGCAGTAAACAGTAAACATACAATTTTAAACATATTCCATTTAATACTAAACATACATATTTTTTCCAAATAATTTCGAAAAAATACATATGTATTTATATTTAAAAAACAATTCAACAAAACACAATCAATTTCTAAAAACAGACTATTTTTCTGTGTTATTCACAATGATTAAATAAAAATCACACATAAATTTCCATCTGAACCTAAACAATTTCTTTGTTAGTCCCCAAATAATAGAAAACTATTTGATTTGTGCGTCAAGTTATTGATAACATAAAAATTTTATATTTACTTAAAGCGCTGCTGAAAAAATTTCCAAGAATTTTTTCAAACAATCAATTCAAACTTGCAATTGATTTTATTATTTTTGCTTAGTTTTTGAGTTTATTTTTCACTTTAAGCACAATTTCAAAAAGACTTTGATACGATTTAAACTGTTCGAACGCACGTAACGAATTTGTCGAGGCTTTTGGTTTTAAGAAGAACCGTTAACGTCTAGAATCCTTTGCAGACTGTTTGAAATGTTGCCTGGCGAATGGTTTATCAAAGCCAAAAACTCAACACACCTTGGGGCCGAGCAATGCCAAAGAGCGAGAACCGAGAGAGAGAGAGAGGGAGAGAGAGAGAGAGGGCGACAGGCAGAGCGAGAGAGAGAGAGAGCGAACGACTTACCCGGGGCGAATGAGCGTAGGCGCCGTCTGCAACATATGTGGGCGCAACATATCAGCTAGCAACATGTTGCTAGCAACAAACTGTTGAATTGCGTTTTCCAGGCATTCCGTAAACAATACAAAACTGAAACAAAAAGCACATTGGCACACAACTGTTCTATGTGTGCGAATGATATTGAGTATGTGCTCCAACTGAGCCTTAGCGATGGCATAGGAGATTTTGAGAGGGCAGCGTTGTGGTATGGGCGGGCGGCATGTGGCATGCTAGCAAGTGGCTGGCTTTGGCTTTTTATCTGCCATGCCAAAGTGTAAAAATACAAATGAACATAATGCGCAAAATGATTTCCGCCAGTTCAACTTTCCGCGCTCTGTCTATATCTCACATGTGTGTGGTGTGTGTGTCTGTGTTCTTTTTAATTGTAATCCCCTTGGGCGCTTTGGCTTTCAATGTTTTATCAGCATGCAATATTATAATTCTAGAGCAAAGCACTTTTTTGTTGGTGTTTTATAGCATTTGGCCTTTGGCCTTAATGTGGGGTTGCGTGTGTGTGGGTGGGTGGGCGTGGGGGGGTGGTAGTGTATGAGTTTACTCGTCAGGCAATGTCAAGTGCGGCTCATGCCAAGGCAAACACTTGGCCAACTCACTATTGTTTGAAATACCCTGTAGTGAAAAATCTGTTTTTAATAGGGGTATTCCGTGTGAATAGCTTATGTAAAATAGCTAAAGTTATAAAATACAAAATTTCAATATTAAATTATAAATTACAACTATAAGAATGACTCTAATCAAATTTGTTAAGCACAAGACTTTTAACAGACAAATGTATATTTTATTTAAGTTTAGGTCTAGTCCCTGCACAATTCATGCAATAAGATAATAAAAAATTGAGCAGATTTGCATATTGTATAGAGTCAGCAAAGATAAATCACCTCAGTCATTAGATCAGTCGACAAAGCAACCCACTGTTCAGCATGCCCATGCTCATGCTGCATAGCTTATTATGGCGTGTGGCTCATTCATTTTTCATGCAGCTTTCACGTATTTCTTTGCGTTTGGTCGTGTTTCTTACTACGCACACTTTTGGCTACCTTTTGTGCTGGGATTTATGTCCAAGTCTTTAAAGTTAATTGTTTCTGACTTTAGTCAGGCTATGTGAGTATGCGTGTGGCTACTTTTGAATTGGTTAAATAACCATTATGTAATTGTTTTGACATTGAGCGTAGTCAAATGAAAGTTGCGCCACAACGCCCCAGAGACCTCGTCGAGTGTCGCCCTCAGCGGAAATTACAAATTTTAAAGACAACAGCAGAACAGCAGCTGTGATTTCAGCGCATTTGGCAGCTCATCTCAACTATGAAATCTGGCAATAAATTTCCGTTGTTAATGCGCCGCTTATCGCTCAATTGGCGCAGACTAAGCAGCTTTTCCAGTATTTCCCAGCCATCCCCCTCTCTTTACCTCACCTTCTCTTTTATGAACGGCTGGCAATTCACATGTTGCTTGGCGCATAAACAAAACAGCAACAAAACGGAAATCATTTGTTTACCAACAAAAATGTTGTTAAATTAAAATAATTAAATATCAAATAAATGTTTCTAGAATATCTGGAAAGTTAATAATAAACTTTCCCAAGTGCTGCAATTGTTTATTTTATGGTACAGCCAAAAAATGTTCATTTTATATTTCTGGCGTGTCTCGCTGTGTGTGAGTCTGTGTGCATTACCATTGAAAGCATTTTGGAATTTTTAAATTGTTTTTCTTTTTTGTGTTAATGTTTAAATATGTTAATGGCAGTTCGTGGGCTGCCGCCGTTGCTGCCGCGTCCTCGTCGTCGTCGTCATCTTTGCTTCCATGAATAAAACATTTAAACATCAAATCAAAATAAGTAAAAATAAAAATTTCCTTTTCACTTTGATAGAGAGGCGGCGCGGAGTATAGAGAATACATAACCACCACAAAATCAATTGTGAGAATTTATTGCGCTTGGCTGCCCCAAACACACACACACCCACACACACACACACACGCAATAAGTCAAGAGGCCCAGCATGCCACAAAAAAGTATGCTGCATATTTAGAGGCTCAAATATTTGCCACCGCGACAAAAGTGAAAAGTTTTATTTATTGCTCGTGTTCTGTGAAACGCTTTCGCCTAATAACAAATTAAAATAATTATAAATAGGCGAACAAGCGTTGACTGGAAGTCAATAAATAGTGTTACTTAAACTATGACAAAGGAAATTTTAAATACAATTACACAAATAAATTTTTTTTTGTGGGTTTATTAAGTGTAGAACCTGTACTATAACTAAAAGTACAATAACAACACAAGGGTAGAAAATTATAAATAGAAATAGAACCAAACCCCATAACGAGTCATGAGGATTTCAAATCGTGGAGGTCTTATTGATGTTCAAAAGTCTTGGCAAAGCCTTGCCGTTTAAGTCGCCTTAATGGTCTGGCAAAGAACACAAATAAATAAATTAAATAAATAAATAATAAAATAAATAAATAAAATAAATAAATAATAAAATAAATCAAATAAATAAAATGAATCAAAAAAATTAAATCAAATAAATAAAATAAATCAAATAAAATAAATAAAATAAATCAAATAAATCAAAAACATAAAATAAATAACATAAAAAAATAAATAAAAAAAATAAAATAAATTAAATAAATCAAATAAATAAAATTAATTAATTAGATAAAATAAATACAACAATTTTTAATATAAATAATAAAATAAAAAAAGTATCATCTTGTAATTTTTTCCAAATGTTGTGAAAATATCTTATATCTTATGAAGTTCTTAGCTTGTTATTATATTTTTATCAATAATTAATTTTGATTATTTAATATTATTATTTATTATTTAACATAATTTCTGCACAAAAAGCAAGTTATTAATATAAAACAAAATTAGAATAAAATGATTAACTGAAGATAAATATAACAATAAGAAGCAATAAAACCGAATAAATTTTCTGTGTACATTCGAAAGGTGAAAGAGATTATTGGAACATCTTTGAGTGTTAATGCTCGTCAATGCTGTCGTATACAATTCCTTTATCAGCTGCGAGCCTATTGAAAGCTACCACAGCTTTTCAGCTGGTCTCTAAAGCTTTATTTATTGTTGTTTGCTTCGCGTTAAAACGCCTTGCATTATAATTTAAGGGAATTAAAGACGACTCGGGCTTGAATCAAGCAAGCTAATTAATTATATTAATATACAAACAATGCAGCAAATAAATGTTTGCCACTTAAGTCAAAGGCCGAAGCACAACTGAAACCGACTTGAATAGTAATGGAGAAAGTACAGAGCTGGGATATATCCTGTAAAGTTATTAAGTTTAAGGAGATGATTAGTTCAGAGATGATTCAGTTTATCAGCTGCAATTTGCTTGGCCGCGTTAAGTTTTTTTTTAAATTTAGGATATCATATAGACCGTAACTCAAATACGACAGTCTCAAAGTTATATGAAGTTATGCTGATGATTATCATGGCTTTATGGCCTAGAGCAGACCCCTATTTAACCAACTTTTAATTGGCATAGGGTATAATAACAATGGCCTTAGGCATATTGTACTACTCGGTGCCCAATTCGAGTGATTTACTCGAATTACCTAATGAATGCGGCAGCAAGCAGAACGTCTCATCGATTGGATTAGCAATCCCAACTGCCGATGCTGCTCTCCAGCTATAATTGGCCTGGCCAATGGCACAGTGAGACGTTGTTGTACGTGTTCGAGCTTGTGCAATGCTTATAAATTAAGTTAATTGCTTTGCATTAATTAGGCCCATTCTATTCAAGCGTCAATTGAATTATTAATGAAATGCCCACTGAAGGGCTTTCAGTTGAAAGCAAATTGAACCAAATATTTGGTACGATTTTTTCCATTGTGCCGAAAACAATTCATTGTGCTTGCTGACATTTTCAATTTAACGCCATGACAATTTGTAATGCACGACAAGGACAACACCAACATCGCAACAGCTTTCAAGTGTTGACAACTGTCCTGAATCAGTCAGTGCTGACCAGCTACAAAGCATTGCTCCCGGCCCAGGCCGTTGCCTGCCTAGCCCTCCACTTGGCTTTCAACCAAATAAACGCACATGCATAAATCAATGTTTGGTGGCACTGTGGAGGTCTGTCTATTGACACATGCTGCGGGCCCTCGCACAAATTGAACCTGTCATCTTTTAGGCAGCCTCGTCAACACATATTTGCAGTATGCAGGCGCCACAGTTGCTGCTACCTACCCTAGACTGCAATTGGAAACGGGACGTCAGCTGTTGTCTTTATCAATATATGCTTCAAGTACTCTAACCATAATCACCAAAACTGAAGAATAAAAGTAAGAGTAAATTGTGTAAAGAAACGGCAAAGAGAGAAGCAAAGTAAGAGCAATTGAATAATTTTTGTATATTAATTCAAGCGACAAACTAAGAGAGAAGCGAAGCTACAGTCATAGTGATGTCAATGTCGAGTGAAACATGAAACGCAGCGTGTGGCTTATCGATCAATCAAACAAGAGACACCGCACACGTAGTCTAAAGTAAAGAGAAAAGTTTAACAAATTGAAACAAATAAGAAAACTTTAGTCGGTGGTGCCCGACTAAGAGATCCCCTGAACCCTGTCCGATCTGCGTTTTAAGATATATTTAATCATGTATTTATTAAAGCAGAAACATAAATAAAATAAATAATTGTAAAATTAAATTATGAAAAACAAAATTTTTTTTATAACAAAAATCAAAATTTTATAAAATATAACTTAATGTAAATACAAAATTTGGAGACTCTAGCTCCAAAGATGTACGAGATATAATTTCAATAATGTTTTTAATCGATATGATTGACATCATTGAAACAAACTGGACCTGCGCATGCTATACAGGCTATATCGACTCAGCTCGTCTCCGTGATCATTTGACATTTACCATTTTAACAAAACCATTATACCCTGGTTTCCCATTTTCAATGAGTTCAGGGTATAAAAAGTGGGAAATATGCCAGAAGTCAGCAGCCAAGCGAAGCATACACAGATCCATAAGCTAGTGAGATATGAACTGCAACAAGATGTCTATAAATTAACTATTGAATAAATATAAGAAGAATACTAAATAAATACGAAGTAAATTTTGATTAAGAAACAAGAAAGAAGCAAATAATTTTACTTATTTGTGAGTTATTTCTAGCAATTGACAAACTTCTATAAACATACAAGCTGAATTGCTTGTTAATGTTTATCCAAAACAGGGTAACTCATAGTCGCGCATGCAATATCGTTGCACTGCTGGCCTGTGCGATTCGATTTTGGATATTTCCTCGTATACAGGCGCCATTTTGTGTTGACAACAGGCAACAACTGCTGCTGCAGGCCACCATTTAACGCTACACGCAATTGCACGTCAAGTATACACACAGAGAGAGATAGAGAGAGAGAGACAGATAGAGGCAGGCTGGCACATATGTGCCGTTTGATAACATTCAATTACAAACACAACTAATAGAGCCAAGTGTGTATGTGTGTGTGGAGGGTTAGTAGAGGACCTGAAGTAAATTTGACAACCAGTTTTTGATTTGATTTGGATTGAGTGCTGGGCGAGTCGAGTGCATTGCAATTGTGCTCGGTTTTTTGGTTAACTTTGGCATGGCAAATGGCAAATGGTATGCAAATATTATTTCAGTTCCAATCTGTTAGCTCGCCCTGTATTTGTCGTATAATTTCACAAATTAATAACAATCTCTTTGCCGACGGGGGAGATAAAGAGAAGGCGCCACAATTTATGCTGTAGTACTTAGTTGGAATTTGATGCAGACATCCTTTGGTTGCTGTCTCTGCCTTGCGCTCGTTGGTTTGTCTCTTAGCTGCTTTGCATGCAAAATGTACTCAGCATGTCGTTCATTGCTGCCATTCTGACTACAGCAGTGCTTTGTGTGTGTGTCGGTGTGAGTTTGCCGTTGTTTCTATCTTGTGGTTTCGCTTTTCTATGACACTTTGGCATGACAGCATCTGCATCCTCTGTTTAGTCCACAAACATTTCGAGCACTTTTCCAATTCGATTTTATTTATTTTCCGAGGCACTTTCCGCCTGCAGATTATCCCATACGTCTGCCACAACATTCTTGACACTGTTCTATGCATAAAGTTAGCTAACTGTAACTATTTGTTTGTTTATTGCAAATTAGATTTACCAACGGTTGACCAAGTTTTCCACTCCACCTACGCTCTTTTCATGCTGCGCACTGAGTGCTGCTGCTTTGTATTTGGAGTGTTAAATATGTGAGTCTGATTATTTCAATTATAGAAGATTTTGTGTATTTCTATGTGAAAACATGAAAACATTTTGTAATACATATTCATAATACTCAGAAATGAAATCAATAAAGTCCCAAGTTTCTGCTTCTGTTCAGCAGTTGAATGAAGCTTGTGCTTACATTATAAATACTTTCTATGAAGTTAGTAATTATCATATGTTTATATTAAACTAAGTTGCGGTTAGAAGCTTAAGTAGCAGCTTAAGGTACTCAACATTCCTGCTGCATGAGTACTAAGTGAACTTTTTTCCGTATTTAACTTCAGTAACTAGCTATAATAGCTAATAATTATGTTCTAACTTTCTAACTTTACTTATTTGTTGAAGAGTTGTTGTTCAAGTGAACTCTTCTCTTATTCCTTCTCCCTTTCCTCTCAGAGCTATATGTTGTAGTCTGAAAGATTATCAATATTTGCTAAAAGAATATTTATAGATAATAAGTAGCTTCAATATGGCTAGCAGAATAAATCAGACTAATGAAGCATAGAGGCTAACTAAACCTATTATAATGAAAGCATAGTAGTAATACTGCTCAGCTGCTGCAAATGCAAGCAAAGGATAAGTTCTACAATTTGTTCTCCATAATGCCTTTCTCTTAAATTTCTTTTATTCTAAATTATTCTAAATAAATTTAATATATTTTTCTCACACTTGTAGGTTACACAACAACAGAACAAAAATCATGAGCAAATCGTGACCTTTGTTGAGGTCTTCATCTCAGGGCCATTACGAATTTCAAGTTTAATTAAATTCAAATAAGCTACAGTTAGCTGCGTGTTTGCAAGCTACAGCTAAGGCCTACCACAAGCAGCTTTGAAGTGTCCGCGCAGTAGGAGCTGCCGTCTACTTCAGTCCCCAGCCCAGGGCAGCAGCCGTCATCACGTGCAGCTCAATTAATATGCGCTTCATCCGCAGTGCATGCCCACGGCTTATTCTGAGCTGCTGCGTTTCTGATTTGACGCATCATTTGCATTTCTAATTACTGCATTTCATGCTCTCGACATTTCTTCTGCTCTTTCTCATCCGCCCATTACGAGTGTTTCCTATTCTTTGTGCAACATTCTTGCCTTACCGCGCTCTTCATTCGTGTGATTTTTGCTAGCAGCTGCTATTAAATTTATAAGGCGCATGTTGCACGTTACTTATATACAAGATACGGAATACTTGTATATGTATTTAAAAACGCAGATTGGATGGGGTTCAGGGGATCTCCTAGTCGGGTACCCCCGATTAGAGTTTTCTTACTTGTTAATGGGCAGTCTATTAGGTTTTCTTGGCTGGCCTTAAAGCAGTTTGCACTTGAGTTCAGTGAATGGATTAAAGCAAATCGCTTTGCATTCAATTGAAACAGTTTGAATCGTTTAAGCTGCCGTTCAATAAGCATAAAGTTAAGCTAAGTAGAATGATTCCAGCTATTCAAACTATTTTCTTAAACTGAGTTCTTAAACTATTATTATTTTTTTTTTCGCTCAGCTTTTCTTTGCTTTGCAAAAGGGTTGCTATCGGATATTGGGGTGCAAATGAGCGTTGCGATTGGGGTGCGCTTTGTGGGCGCTTAACGCCCAGCTGCTTATCTGTTGCTCACATATACATACTCACACAGATTCTTTTTCAGTGTAAGCCAAAGCTGAGATACGCCACAATTATGTCTGCTGGCATTGGATAACCATTATTAAATACTCTTCTATGACGACTAATTGCCGTCCCTCTAATTTGTTTTGGCACGCAAACTAGTATGAGGGGTAGCATTAATTTTTAAGTACTTTATGTAACCTTGAAGCATATTAAAAGGACATTCGGTTTGAGGAGTTATGATTATAGGGTAATTTGATTCGTATCGGAACATGCTTTTTATTTAAATTGAGCTTTGATTACTTTTCTTTTCTTTTTAATTACGTTCATTGTGAACAGCTTTCCATAAACTTAATCAATTTTTTTTGTTGAAATTTAAAGTCAAAATAAAATAAAATAAATAAAAAGAAAATTGAATAAAAATGAAAATGGTTTCATATAACACAAACAAAATTATTTTACTTTTCTATTTATTTATTTTGAAAATATAGAAATATCTATTGATTTTATTCAATTATTTTTTCAAGCGATTTTTTGTTCTATAGATATTTTTATAATAATTTTATTTGGAAAACTTCGTACAGAAAAATTCAATGTGAACTGATTCTTTTTTAAATATTATTACCTTTGTATAAATTTGATATACTTCCGTTTGTAAATAGAAAAAATATGTTAACACAATATTTTTTATATAAATGCTGAATTTTTTAATGATATCACCTTATGAATATATATAAAAAAAATTTTTTTTATATATAAATTTTTCCCTTAATCTCATATTTCTGCATTTTTTGATTAAGGCGCACCGTAGAGCATCAGCCCGTTGCTCAATCTGATAGTCAGAACTTAAATGGTTTATGTATTAATTAAATCACATGTTTTAATGTACTTTTACTTTACTTTTCGTGTTAAGCATTCTCGTTACGCTACCACCTCTATGTCTACCAAAAAAAAAGAATTGGTTCGACTGCATAATACTTGCTCACATTGAAATGTGTTAAAAAATCAATTTTTTTCGGCTTTAACACTGCCCAATAAGCGGATTAAATAAAAAATATAGGTTTCAGTGTGGAAGAGATAATCCACTGGAAAGATTTTAAAATTTTAGCTCCAGAATTCTTAGATATATAATCTCAAGAAAAGGTTAGCGCAAACTTAACTATCAAAATATGGAGTCTTAGTTTTAAACCTGTATTGCTGTACAGCTGTAGAAAATACAAATTTATTTACATATACTAACAAAGGGGTCTACAGTCATTTAGGTGTAAAATTTTGTGTAGACTTACCTCGTTCCAAAGGCGCGTGTATATGTTTCGTAAATCAATAGAACAGTCCAATGGTAACTCAATCATTAAAATTTGTAGACTTCTAGTTGTAACCCTGTAGCTTTTTCTGATTTTCCACGCTCTCTATATAGCTATATCTACTTATAAACACTGGTCGGCATATATAATACAAAATACTTGAATTTTCTTTTAATTAATATCATTTTAAGTTTCAATGAAAAAAGATTTATTTGATTAGTTTTAAGTTTCTATTAGTTATATATAAAATAAAAAAATTAACTAGAATTCTTCATAAAGCCTCTTAAAAGTTAAGCTAAAAATACATGCATTTTATTTTGTCAAAATATATATGCCGACCAGTGTATATTATATTTTGAATTTTGGCCTGTCTTCGGGAGTCTATATATAATAAAGTTTTAAGTCTCTGGCTGACGAACAGCAAGGTGGCATTGCAGAAAAACAATAAACTCTTTTCAATTTGTGAAGGAGTATAAAAAAAAGTTGAAGCCTTGAACTGCTTGCCAGCTAGGCGCCTATTGATTTTACTCGCTTCGAGAACTATTTCAACTTTTTTATAGCTAACACCCGCTTCACACAGTTATACTCTAACAAATTTTTGGTGGGGCCTTCGGTGATGCACTCGCAACCCATTCCCAAAAACTGTCCAGCTCAACCGCTTGGCCGTGGCTGCAGCTGTCACTCTCCATTGCCGACTGTGCTGTCTTGTTTCATTTCCGGTTTGTCAGCACGAGTTATGCGGGCTTCTGTGTGCTGCAGGTTCACTTTGATTTTGGGTCGTGGCAAAGTGGCCAAAACAACTTACAACTTGCAACTTGCAACGAGCAATGAGCAACTTGCCACTTTTCAGTTTTACTTATCAAAGTGTTGTTGTTTCTTGAGTGGTTTCTCACTTTGCAGGCAACTTATGATTAGCAAGTTTTTTTCTCGAATATTTTTAATATTTTTGCTTCATTTTGCTTTTTATTTAATCTTCTCTTCTCGTTGACCTCACAGCTGTTGAAGTGTGAATTGTTAGATATACATCTGCATTGTGTTAAAAACTCATTTGTGCCCACAAAAGTATGCTACGTAATGTCGTCTGTGGACCGAGGCTGCGCACACAGTGCGTACACTTGATATTACAGCTGTCAAGGGTAGTTAATTTTGGCCAAGATGACCAAATATTTATTTAGTTGGTGTCTTTATTGCATTGTTGCACTCATATAAGCTTTCTCTTTTAGTTGCCCTTCTAGTCGTTCTTTTCGCTCATTTTATATTTGATGAAAATTTTGACCTTCGTTTACACTTTGTAAAGACGGGCTATGTCGAAATTGTCTGGATCTTTGTGTTATTAATAAATATAAATATATATATAAATAAATCAATATAAATATAAGAGCATAAAGTTTAAGTATGCGACAATTTGGGGGGCATTGAAAATGGTGAACATGAAATAACTTCTTAAGGCTCGAGGCTAGAAATTAGAGTTTGATAATCTTTTTTAATTTTAACTAAATTTTCTGCCAATAATTATATTGTCTACTCTAAAAGGCAGCCAAATCCAAGTTAAATTACAAAAAATAAAATATATAAATTATCCAATTATCAAAAATTAAAGTTCAAGATGTGAACTTTGCATAAAGCCATGCCTAGATAAAGTTTCAGTTAGTTCATTTACTATATATCAATATATCAGGTAAAAAATAGAATAAAATGAGCTTCAATTTCTTTAACTATACGCTTTATATATTTGTATATCAAATAGACTTAGAGCAAACGGAAACATTTGCAAATTGCATTGTTATCCTGCTGCAAGGGCTCTCCAGCTGGCATTGAGTTGCCGTGCATGCAGTGCGCTAAAGTATAAATATCAATAAAATATATATATGAAAATTCCAGAAAATATTGAGCCCGTTTAGCAAAGAGTATTAAAGGCTTTGCCAGACTCTACATAGTTTGCTGAACTTGCTTTCGCACTCAGTGCGACAGGAAAAAATTCTATTTGCCATTGAGTTTTATGCGACTTGTGCTCGAAAGCACTTGGCATATTAAATTTCAGTGGTCTACAGCACTCAGTTACGGCTGCTTAAAGGTAAGTACGCCAAAGCACACACACATAGGGCGGCACCCGTGTGTTATGCCTAATGTGTGTTAATTGTATGAGTGCGTGCTACACATTAGAAATTCATGTGTTCACATCTGCAGCAGGGAAAAAGAAAGAAAATATGGTGTGTGTGCATAAAAAATGCAAAAGGCCGCAAGAATTAATAATACAAAGCTTTCAAGTGCGCGCAAGTGTCATTAAAATAATTATCGACGAATGCGTCGCGTCATCGTCGTTGTGGCCTCATTTATTCAAATTATTTCCAGCTTGCTGCCACATTACACATACGACGCGTTGCTCAGCCACAAGAGAAGCTGATTTCCAGCATGTGTGCGTGTGCGTAGGAATGTGCGTAGAAGTGTGCGTGTGTGTGCGTGTGTATTGGTGTGTGCATTACTTTTTTGGCGCCCTAATGAGCCTTGCTTCTGTGTCATTTCCATTTAGCATTTGTGTTCTTTGCCAGACCTAAACAGAATTGAAACTGTAACTGAAACCAAAAAGGAAAATTTGATTTCTCTTTACTTGTTTTCTTTTATTTTTGGTTTTTGCGGCAAATGTTGACAAATTTTCATGGCCCGGCGCACATCCGGTCGCTAGCATAGGGCAGGCCAATGGCTGACTTGGCTGCCGATAAACAAGCAAGTTGCGCCGCCTTTGGGGCAACAATCTAGTCGAAAAGCCCAAACAAAAAGTAAGCAACAACTTTGCAGTCGGATGTCAACGACTCCATGATACTTGCTCACTGTTCCAGCATAAGTACATTTGCCACGCTCAAGTGAATGCATATATATAATATGATTTAATAATAAATAGCAAGTATATACAAATTTAAATATGCAAGTTAAAGTCTCGCTACACAAAACGTTCATACTCTCTTTAGTTTACAAATGGGTATTGAGGCGAAAAATCCTGCCAATTGCTGGCTTTTTAATTGCTCAGATAGCGCGAAATGCGAGCTCAAAGAGCAACAGCCGGGCAGGCATCAAGGGGCAGCCGAATTGCTGCCGGGCTCTGTCCAGCCTTGATTTATGTTACACAAAATAGTTCGCATTCCGAGTCTTGGCCAACTCAGTTGGGCCACTGTCGGCAGCTCTTTATGTCTTTATCACTTTGGGGAGTTTACAGGCACGTTGCTGTCCATGCAAATTAGTTTCAGTGTGAGTTTGTGTGCTTAAGGGTGTTTAAATACATATTTATATTGGGCCTAGCCTAGCTCACAATTTGGTTGGCTGTCGCATTTAATTGCCATTTGGCAGCTGTCGTTGCCAGTATGGATGTAATCTGCAGGAGACATTTGCTATGCTCTAAGTAAAACCCGAAATTACACTTGATAAAGTCATTAAAGAAAATGTGAAAGCTTAATTCTGTCGAGATGAAAACTACACTGAAATTGATCTATATAATCAGCTGATTACAGCACTCAGGCTGCATAGGAGTTCTTCCTTGAACAGACTTGTTTGACTTAAAATATGATGTAAGTAATATCTCAGATTGCATATGTATTCGCTATGATTTCTCTCAGTGTTGGTACTCAATTCTGCTACAAGCCCACTTGTCAAATGCCACAAACCTGTGTCAATGTGTGTTTAACAATAAACAAGAAGCATCAAAGCCACAGTAAGTGCCACACACACACACACACACAGAGACTCGCACACAGCCCATCGCAACATTGATCAAAGGTCGAGTATGTGTTTGCGTCTGAGTGTATGTTGTTTGGACAAAAGTGAAGCCACATCAGCTTAGCCTATGGCTTTTGGTTAAGTCTCTAGTTTAGCCACTCTATATAAATGAACAATGCCAACTATTGGCAGCCACAAGAAGTTGAGTCAGTGCAAAGGGATAAAACGATGGTTGGCTTTTATGGGCTGCTAAGACTTTAAGTTGTTGTCGTGCGGCTTATTGCCTTGTTTATGGCCTATTATTCAGAGTAGCTGAGCCTTTACGCCACTTGACAGCACATAAGTATAAGAAACGTTCACGCCCACCCATACCCAGCTCAATTCCAGACTAACTGCAGCTCATTAGCGAGCGCCAAGTGGCGCTGACAAACTCGACGGCAACGCCCCGTTGCATGCAACATTTACAAATGGCCCACCATCTGGGCCACATGAAAGGACATAAACAACAAGCAACAAAATCAAAGCGCAACAGGTTCAAAAACAAGCCACCAGCTGACGCAGCACTTTCATTAATTCAATTTGCATACATTTTGACAGCGAAATATACGCGACAACAGTGACTAAACTGAAAATGAAAGCAGCTGGTAAATCATTGAGGCGACTAGCAGCATTTCCTTACCATCCAGACTGGAGTGTTCTTAGAGTAATCCGATTATATTGCTTGTTAGCTAAAGTGTGTGGCTTATTGTTATGCCTTTGATTTCATTTGTTTGATTGCTGCGGAGGGTAAAAAAGATTCTTAGAGTTGATCAATAAATAATTTAACAATTAAATCTTACCACACAATCATATTGTGCTCTTGAGCTTAAAAATGAATGTTGCTGGTAAATTCAGAATAAAGTTTACTATGCAGATAATCTTTTATGCATATAGTTTTGAGTCTTGTCATTCTTTTACTAGCTTGAGAGCATGCAAACATTAGATTTATTATTTGAAACTGTTAACAGTTAGCTGTAGATATATATGAACTGCTATTCATATTATCTTAAATTTCCCTTGTCATTTTAGATGTGGCTGAGATGCACTGCACTGTTTGCTGCACTGAACGTCGCTCCGAAAAGCAATGCCTTCTATTTATAATTATTATCAAATAGGAACATTACAATAAAAGTAAATATCTTCTAAAGTTGCAGATCTAGAAGCTTCAAAATTGGATAATTGGATTACTGCTGACCTTTTCTATCAATGACCCAAAAGTAATTGTTACGCCCTTACATGTCTTGACATGAAATTTTGAAAATATACTAAGGTTGACAACCCGAGAACAATAAGATATGGCATATATATCTACGTCCATAAGGAGCGTGGCAAATCAAATATTTTCTACAGTTCTAGAGTTAGAAACTCCAAATTTGACCTTTTCTATTGATTTGCCAAAAATTATATCCGTTTGGTATGAGTATTCTGCAGTCGTTAACGCCTGACTGCAACGTTCTTACTTGTTTAAATATAACTTATTTCTATTGACATGGTTTGCCACGGCATATATTTTGAGCATAGACCACAAGTCTTTTACTTGTTTCCTTATACTCGATAGTTTTGTATATTAAGAATGCTCGTAAATTACTCGCTACTCTTCCTCAATCTACTTGAAGACCTCAGAAGTTGGCCGTCAATAACATGTTTATGCTTAAACATTTTGCCGAGGAGCTGCAGGAATCTCCTTTGTCTAACAATCCTTTCTTTGCTGATGTAAGTGAGAATGGTCCAGATGTTCATATTTGAATAGTAGATCGTCCATCTGATGATTTGTCTCCCAATTTAGAGCTGTGCACATGTTCATACTTGAACAAGATGTTTCATAATGTCTGCTATGCTTACCCATGAATAAGAAGAAAACTGCTTCCAATCAGGTGTATTAAATTATGTTTTCTCTATATATTTATATATTTAATTTATTTACTAGTGACTCTATATATCAGCTATCTATCAGAGACAGTGAGGCAACTTTTAATTTAAGCTGCATATTAAGCTTATTTAACAAAGAAAATTCTAAAAATGATTCGTTAGACTGATTGTAATGTGAACTAAAAGACAGATTATAAAACATTTACACTTTATCGAAAGCTACAAATATGACTTCATTGACTTTTGCCACAGACACACATATTCATCTAGCAATGCAAACTCCCTTACAACTTTCGAAAGCTTATAGCTAACAAGCTGTAAGTGAGCTTCATCTAAAATGAATGTTAAGAGGTTTTAGTTTAAGGTTTGAGCGAGTTACCCTCCAATTTGCAGCTACTCATAAGCTACGTGTGAATATTTATTTTTAGCTCACCGCCCGAGTCTAACATGTATATATATGCCACATATGCCACACATGCCGCACATGCCAAACGGCAGCGCGACGTATGCATAATATGCGCTTAATTTTCGAGCAAACGCTTCAGTTGTAGTTTCTTTTGCCACACACAATTTTAAATTTTGAATGCATAAGCAAAAAAAAAGAAGAAAAAACTGATATTTATGCAACCTGCCATAAACATGCCACAAAATTGCAAATTGCGTTTGGCAATTCGAGTTGTGTTGCTCTACGAAAAGTTTAAAGCAAGCGCTGCATAATAATTGAAATTTTCATTTGAAAACTTTTACAATTTGCAAGCGATTGCCAATGGTAGCTGATGAGCTGCAAAAAAAAGGAAGAGTTTCAAGAGAAAGCAACAAAATAAAGAGCGAGCCAGCAATAAAAGTTGTCGCACAGCCAACAACAGCCGCTGCAAATGCACAAGGCAACTGTCTAGGGAATGGTTAGGGTATGCTTTGGGTATACAGCATCATCTCATTGCCATTCACTTGTAGCACGAATTTCAATGAAAAATGTAAAAAAATTGATGTGCTGCACTGCAACATGCAATATGTAACATGTGACGGTTGGACGGGTTAACGGTGCGTATGACGAATGTTGCTGTTGCGCATCCATTTCACGCAACTTGACGTTCTGGACACGTAAACAGCGCTTAAACTGTGCGTAGGTGGTGTTGCACTGTGCGAAAAGAACCATGTATAAATAATATATGGGAATTTAAAAAATTTACTTTACTGTATAAAATATATTTAATATTAAAAATAATGTTTATTAAAATAAATGTAAAAAATATTATTAAAGTAATTATTTAAATAATTAAAAAAAATGTTTTATATTCAGCTATATTTTACTACAGAAAAGGTAAATAATATTAAAAATATATTTTTATAAATTTTTTAAGTCATTTTAAGACATTATATATATGTCTTAAAGTCAGGTTTAATAATAGACTATAGCTTTAAGTAGTATTTAAAATATCTATTTGCTGATTCAAAGAGAATCGCATGGAATCAATTTGCAATTTAGCCAAATTTCTATTGTCTTACATAAAGGCATAGGATTTTAATTTATATTGTATTCTAACATTGGCAATATTAATTTGCATTTTGCATTTAGATCGAATATTAGAAATTATAATTTTATTATTTCACGTATTACATAACACATAAACATCTTTTGCACAATTTGAACAGCATATCCAAATTCAAATATCAATTTGCTTTACATAACTACTCATCGCACTTTCGCTCAGTGTACGCAGAATGTAATCGCTGAGCTATAGTTAATGCTACAGTTGGCACACACGCTACACCTCTACATATGTGTATGACTGCATCTGTGTGTGTGCGTGGATTGAGGGGCGTGTCATTGTTAAGTTTTGCAGCTGTTGTTGAGTGCAGAGTTAACTTTCGAATGCGCTCAATCATAGCACACTTTGGCACCGGCACCTGCAATAGCAACAGCAACAGCAACAGCAACAGCACCAGCGGCGGGTGGGGCTAGAAAGGCATCCGGGCGCAGCACAGTCCACGCCCACAGTCACAGCGATTTCCAATCGATAGCACTGTCAACGGACGTGTGTATAGCGATAATTAGCTTTGTGCATGGGGGTGCAATCAACTGTATTTAAAGCGTCATCCAAACAACATGCTGCCTATCAGTTCCAGCACCATTCCCCCTCCCATCGGAAGTTGTGCACATTGTAGCCATTTTCACGCGCATTTTCGTTAAATTGTTTTTGTGCCACACGGCGGAAAATTTCAAGAACGTTGCCGCAAAAAAAAAACAAAAGAGGCCAACAGAAAAAAAGAAGAAAAGTACACTAATCATTTTTTCAAAACGTGTTTCCCTGCATAATAACAGTTAGACGCATTTGCCACGCCCCACAGCACGCCTATTTATATGTGTCGTCAAGTTGGCTAATAGCTGGCATTATTATATTTTATATGTGCATTAAGAGAACCCACAAACGCAAGTGGAGGTGACTTAGACTGAACTGATCGACTGGGAGATACCTTTTATTAGTAGGGGATAGTATAAAAAAGTTATGAATTAGAAATTTCTTTGATTGCTTTAAGGTATGAGATATAGATATGAAAAATATAGATTACATGTAATAAGTTGTCTAACTACTCTCTTAAATTCCCTCATGTACCAGTCAAAAATTTTTAAATTGATTAAAATCTATCTAATATATTAATCTCTACTCTATTTCTACTAGTCAATCATTTCATAGACATATTCCTTTACCTTCTGTTGCCGTTC
Organism: Drosophila leonis; assembly: GCA_035045365.1. Classification (NCBI taxonomy): domain Eukaryota; kingdom Metazoa; phylum Arthropoda; class Insecta; order Diptera; family Drosophilidae; genus Drosophila; species Drosophila leonis. Next base: position 4,666,859 of record JAWNPC010000110.1, read on the forward strand.
ACACATTAAGTTCCCATCACTACAGGGTATGCAAAACGCACTGCAAAAGTCTCATGATGTCATCAGCATCGCCGCGCACTCACTCACCCACAAATACTCTCACCGCCATACGCGGCGTATGAGTAATCGAGTACCCTATGGCGCAGCAAAAACATTAAACTGATGGATACGTACTTAATGTAAATATTGACAGTCTGATGGTTATTAACAATTTATTTATTTATTTATACGCACACGTTGTGCGCATTTAATTTATAATAAACTCACATTGCGCATTAAAAATCATATATTTTGTTTATATATTTTAATAGACAAATAATAAAATTACGCCCTATTTGCCATAAGTTATGAGTGTGTACATAAATCGATTCAGTTCAACAGCCGAAAAACAGAAGTAAATATGGATGGTATACGAGCCGACGAATGAATACCCTCTAATATTGCTCAGAGCAATAAAAAATTATTGAAATAGCTTCTAAGGGGACTGAGAGAGAAGTACTACAGAGATAATCTGATAAAAGCGTTACATGAGCTCTTGAAAATCGCATAGAAAGGCGATAGACTTTAAAATAGAAAACGCCAATGAGAGAAAAAGAAAAACGTATAATATTTAGAAAGAAGACTACAACTTTAAGAGCCTGTAAGCCCTGCTTGTGTTTAGAAGCTTATGAAAATCGCATAGAAATGCGATATTTTAACACAAGTGAAATGTCCTTACACTACTCTTCAATACACTTCCCGTACATTTGTGCACAGGGTATAAGTAAAAGAAAATTCAAATATATATGTTTTTTATGGAGATTAAATACGCTTTCTGGCTAATCAAATCAGAGCTATGGCGTGTAACTACGCCTTACTTTTGTGCACCAGTTGCCAGACGAATGGCTCATTATTCAGTTGAGGCAAGGAATGAAATCCATCTTTCTATTTTAAGCCACAGTCAAAGTTTTTGCGTTGCTTTCGACTCGCTTTCAATAGCCAATTAAGAGCTTAGTGTGAAGATATCCCACACCCCGGTACACAGTAAAGAGATACATAAAATATGCTTGGACTGAAAGGACTACGAGCAACAGCAGCAACAGCAGCAGCTGGCACAGTTCGCTTGTTCTCGCTGGCCAGGACAAGGAATTCACGAGTGCTTTGTCTGCCCTACGCCTTATGTGCATGATGCCTCTCCACGCTGCCTGTTTGTGGATTATGTGGAATTTTTGGTAGCTACTTTTTGTTGGCCAAACATCATGAGCAAATCTTTGTTGAAAAGTTGTTCGTTTGCTTGCGCGCTTTACCACAATATTTCCTCTCAGGACATTTTTTATGCCTTGACAGTTTCGCCTTTAATAAGCATAATGCACATTACGTTACTTACGGTTTAAGCCAAATTCGTAAAAATGCTTACCTCACAATTAACAATTTTTAATTGAATCTGAAAAGCACTTTAGGTATTTACTTTTTCAATTAGATTATGTAAACATCTCTGGCCGCCAGTAAATTCTAATCAAAATTTTTGCTACTGTTAAAATTGTTTTTGTATATTTCATAGAATTTAATTGCTGAATATTTGATGTAACCAAATCGAACTTAATTCATGTCGAAATCAAAGTAAAGCTTACATATTTGTCGTAATGAAATGCAAATGTTTTTGTGGCTAACAATAACATAAATGAAATTTTATGAATTTCATAGGGAGAGAGAGAGAGAGAGAGAGAGAGAGAGAGAGAGAGAGAGTAGACTAGAAGGCTACCCTGGAGAAAGTCTACTAAGGTTTGATATTTGTGCAACTGATAAAATGAATTTATATGAATTGCATTTAAATAATTTATACATATATATTTGTTTTTGTTAGATTTATCCTAATTCCAGTCCTTTATTTTTATTGTTATAAAAAATGTAAGTGTAAACTGTTGTGAGCTTGATGAATGAAGATCATATGAAGATGTAAATTATGGGCGTGTGCGTGGTCTAGGTGTAGGAAGTCTGGCAGATGCTCAAGTTGGGCTCTTTTAAGTCTGTATGTGGACGGATATAGAGTATCAAAGATAAAAGATTGAGCAAGAGGATTTGGGTGAGATGAGTGTCTAGAGTTCTGTTTAATTGAAGAGCCTTGAATAATGTTAATGATGTATTTAAGTTTTAAGTCTTTTATCATCCTGCGTCTCTGTAGACATGATCTATAGACAATCATTGAAATAGCACAGGCTTCGGGGTATTTGCAAGTCTAACACCCCCCACTAAAGCACTCTGAATAATAATAATTTAAAAAAAAACCTTTAATAATACACATTAAAAAGATGTTACTGATATACTTATAGGATATTAGAGTAATGTATTATTATTTGTTTATTGCTTAAAACCTTCATTTATGCATAGTTGAAGAGCTGCTTAAATTATATGTAATTAAATTCCCATGGCCTTGACTGAGTTTTATATTTTACTCTACAAAAAAAATGCAAAGCTTTTATTACTGTAGTGAAAGTATTAAGTCATTTTATTATAATTAAATGGTATGGAAAAAACCATATTTCGTGGAATAGCAATATAATCTTCTGTCTGACACACCCAACAAATTTTAATAAAATCGAATTGCATTAATCATTCAAGAGGTGAGAATGTTTTTGTTGGCCCTGACAACAAGAAAACTTCAACTTATGTTAGACCCTCAATTAGGTTGTCAAATATGGTTTAATGAGAGTGCTTAGACAGAGACAGAAACAGAAATAGAAATGTAAATGATAAGAGTGGGCCGAGCGAAAGAGAGAGCGAATGCGTATTGCGCATCAGCGGCGTCTAGGTATATTGTTAGCCCAGTTAAGTGCCAGTTTGGTAAACAAATGTTGAACAGAACCCAAGGCAATGGGCGAAGGACAAAGGACACAAAAAACAGCTCATTCGTGTTTTATGCATACGTAGACATAATAATTTGCTTATGCATTTAGTAACTGTAAATAGCAAATATTATTTTATGTATGCGTTGAGCTGTATTAGTCTGTCTCCAGGTATGTTACACATAAGGAAAATGAAGCTCATGTATATATATATCTAAACACATTACTTTTCCCAATGTTGGCAGCCTAAACATCAGCAATTCATGAAATTATTGATTTTTTTTCAGTACATTATATTATCATTAGCTTAGTAAAGTGTCTAGAAGAGAAGTTCCTTGAATCTAAATAATCTACTGCAAAAGAAACGTAGAGAAAAGTACATTTTAGTAGCAGGATAATTCAGCTGCGAGGCTTCATAGTCATTCTGTAACTGATTCATGCTTGTCTTTTAGCTCACACAGTATCGTCTAGTCGATCTCATTTAACTGGTGCACTCAGTCCTTGTTTTTCCGCTACTTTGAAGCATCTGCATGTTTACTTTAATATGTATTTTTAGCCCTCGTTGCACAATGCCAGCTAAACAAAGACAAGGACACAATCCCCGTCAAGGTGGTTCTGCTGAAAGAGATGAGTGGTGCGACATAGGAAAAATATAAAAAAGAAACAGTTAACAACCGCACTACGATGCTCGAATACTCTTTTAGACATGTAACTAAAAATTGATTTATATAATGCAACATATGAAGCGTGTTTTTTTAGATTTTGTTAGCTTTGACTTTGAGTTAGCAGCATTGCTTTATTTGACAACCCATTTAACAGCATTTGTTGAATTTGGTTTGACATTTTATTATGTATAGACTTACATCAGAGCAAGGCCTTTAAGTTGTTGAAATTTTTATTAAAATATTGATTCTGTGCGTAAAACTTATCATGTACTTCCTCTATTTTATGGCGTACCTTATGATGAAGTCCATTTTTGGACTTCATGCGTAAATAAGCAGAACTGTCGCACCTGAAGTGAGAGTAATCCATAGAAAACTACTGTTTGGTGTGCTTTATGAACTGGCGAAGTCATTGCTTCATAAGCCTTCAAAAACTAATATAATATATAAACAAAAATGTCATGTCATGTTAATATATAATAACTTATATCTATGTCAATATGTAACCGTCTATTTACCCGTCAATTTGAACAATGCACTTAGATTGTATAGCAGCAAAAGAACGATCATGGCTATTAAGCTTAATATTATAAATGCCCTAGATTTCCCTCTGAATGCTACATGATTCGTTGGCAAATGAACATACCCTTTGTAAGAGTGTTAAATTAAATACGAATGATATCTTCATGTGAATGTTTTGTGGTTAGCAGCTAGGTCGCGCGTCCAGGGTCAGTCATGAGGATGAGCCATGTGAAGAAGGTCGTGTGTGTAGATTGCGCATCTTTGCCTGCTTTGGCTGCTGATATGCAAGCGAAGTGTTAAACCGAACTAAATGCTTTTTAGCCTTGGCAACTGGCTCGTAAATAGTTTGTTGTTGCAACTTTATAAACTGCACGACACAAACTTGCAAGTGGCATCAACTTTGTTTGCATTTGCCCGCTGCTATATTGCTGAAACATGCACAAACTGAGATACGCTTCGGGTGAGAATTTGGTATCAGGTTGGGTTAGCGTTAAGGTTCTCGGCTCTGGGCTCTGGGCTCTGTGATGTCTACATTTTGCTGTTATTTATCACCTCTTGCACTTTGGTCACGCAAGTCAGCGAAGTCGTGCCATGTCGCCGCCTAACCCAGTTGCCAGTTGCCATTTGCCATTTGTTCGCGAGCTGTGACTCGTCTCTGCCTCTTCTTCACTTCCACTTGACTTCGCTTGTGCTCGCCATTGTTTGTCAACCAGTCTGCCGCCCTCTTGGTACGTGTTCATAAACAATTATTTATGCACAAAAACAGTAATGTTAAGGAATATTTTTTAGCTGCGGGGCCATGCGGGCGTCCTGTGACAATGATAAGGCACAGAAAATGCCCTGGCATAAATTCTGAGCTGCACAACAGTTTTGTTTTTTATTTTTTGCCATAAAAAAACTTTTGCAGTCGCACCCAAATTTTTTATTTTTTATTTTGTTTTTCTTCAATTTGCTTCCATTACAACTTATGCGACGTACAGAATGGGTTAATTAAAGCATGCATTTGACTGACTCTTCTAAATTAAGCTTTATTATTATGTTCTGTTAATTAGACACTGTGACTGTGACACTGTTAACCTGACACTTATAATCTGACACTGTTAATGTGTCATTGTTAATGTGTCACTGTCAACTAATGCTGCCAATTGGACTATTTTCCCGTCGGTTCCTGCGTTTTATAACGCGGAAATTATAGCCATATTGAATCATGAAATGACTTTGTACTATTTGTGAATTATTTGTAAAAAAAACTGAGAGACGCCTGAATGCGAGATCAGGACAGGTGTTGAAGGGTTGCTTTTGCAAATCCAGCATTAATGTGATCAAATCATTTTAAAAATTTAACTTTGTTCAAGAAATGCATGCGCAAAAAGGTCAGCAAGAAGCGGCATTATTATACTTGCATACACTATACACTCATCTATGTATAAGCCCAATTGATCATTTGGGAAAGTTGTGCGGAGTCAACTTTAACTTCATAGAACTAAGTACCCAATTATAATAAGAAATGTATTGGGACCATATATTTTAGAAGAACTTCAAAAAATGCTATTAGTAATGCTAAATCTAAGCAACTAAACTGATTTCGATGCTTTTACAGGTGCTGCTCTAAACTATTTTTATCAATTTCATGATATTACTTGATTAATAATACAAAAAAGCATTTTTTCAAGAGTCTAAAAATTCTGGTTTAGCTTTTTCTAGCTTTTTTCACTAGTTGATCTAGCTGAAGAGTTAGAAAAACTGCTGTTAACATGTGATCACTGTTGATTATTTTAACATAAATGTTAATATAGCAATGTTAAGAACAAATTTTTGCATTAAGCTAGAATACTTATTATTATTACTGGAGAATTTGTATTATTTATTATACTGCTGGAGAAGCGAAGAGGAAGGAAATTAGAAGAGGTAGAGACATGTTGGTCCTCCTTGACTACACGCAAATTAAATAAAAGATAAAATTGTTGAAGAACAACAAAGAACATTTTAATTTGTCATATACATACCTATCCCTTAATGCTATTTGTAATGTTATGCAAAAGAAAATTTGCAAATAATTCAAAAGTACTAAAAATAGCTAGCAGCTCATTATAAAAGTTTTTTAAAAACTTCTGTTGATGTCAGTAGAATGAATTAACTTATGAAATCTGAATAAATTCTGTATGCAGATCTATCTATAATTTTGTATGCCAATCAAGCGCAGTTGAGAACATTTTTCCTCTGACCACATCTCAAGGCGCATCAGCAAGTTAATATTTCCTGCTCACTTTTACACCATAATTCATTCACTTCTCACAATTGTTCGTTTTGTTCAAGTTCTTAACAAATAATTTTGGCAGAAATTTAAGAAAGTTTTGGTGTTGGTCTCTCGTCTTTGGGGTGCCCAATTGTAATTTTATACGCACAATGCGAGGGAATTGCGTCAAGTGTCCGCGGCATTGCCACCTTGCCGTGTCCTTTTATGCCACATTGAAGTTGACAGCGGACTAACCGAAAAAAAGGAAGAAAGCACAAAAGTTTTTGAAAATGAGCAGCATTCTGCCTGCCTGTCTGCCCGTCTTCCTCTTTATTCTTTTTCTCATAACTTTTTTATTCGCCTGATAATATTTAAATAATAAATGAGTTTTTGACAAGCGGGCAACAGCTTGGGCATTGGGGTTTATTTTGGGTCAATCATTTGGGAAGCGCACCCAGGCTCTAAATTTGTCTACCCTTTTCCAATAGGCTACTATAAATTTGTCAAGAATTGTGTAGCGTCTTGCAGCAGACAGCTCGCTGAGAGCACGCACAGCATCTACAGCGACAGATCCCTTGAGCGTACAGCAAGGCCAGCATCTCTGCTCACAGCTAGATGACAGCTGTAAGCAGATGAAAAAGAAAGCAAACAAATGCAGTAAAGCAAATTATGTATTTCTGTTAACAAACCCACACAAGTATACATAAATAATGTATAACTATGTTTATTAACAACGCAAGTCAAAATGTAATGGGCTCAATTGCTTTCTGCTTGTAACTTCAGCTTTCAGTGCCCTTTTACATGTTTTTCTCTTTTTTTTAAATTTTTTTATACTTTATCTTTTGGAAATATTTATTCTGTCTTATATTTCTATTTCAGATTTTTCTAATATTCTAATATACCCTTTATCTTCACCTTCTTCTTATCTTATTTTTCTTAATTTTTCTTTGTTTTCAAAATATTATGTTTATCAACAAATTTTGGTTGTCCATCTTTCAATCGCACTACTATTTTTATGAACAAAGCTTAAATTATAATTATAATTATAGCATAAATCATCAATAAGTGTATTTTATAGGGTATTTAAGGTGCGGCACTGTTTATTTAGACATACTGTCTACTTTTTATTTTAGGTACTTGTTTACTTGGGCTCGCTTCGAATTGAATAAATCACTTTAACTTCTCAGTTGCAGCTCATTACAAGTTGTTGCTGCTGCTCGAAGACTCTTTCTCTCTTATTTGTATGTCTCGTGCATGTGTATGTGTGTGTGTGTGTGTGTTGGTGTGTGTATTTTTTACAGTTTTTCAACGTCATTTCCTCATTGTGGACATTTTTCAAGCGCTGTTGTTGCGTCGTTTTCTTCCGTTTCCTTCCAGCTTTTAGGGGCAATATTGTTGATGTTGCTGTTGCTGTTGCTGTTGCTGCTACTGCGGCTGCTGTTGACATTATTGTTGCTGTTGTCAATGGCGTGCAAATGTAATTGGTTTAGCCGGCAGTTTAACCCACTGTTCAACATTTTGTTGACTTCTGCTGTTGCTGCTGCTGCACTCGCATCGTAATGAAATTTCATGACATTTGGCATTACGTATACGTCGCGTAACACGTAATGGGGCACATTTATGTAGCTGTCGCTGCTGCTGCTCCTGCTCCTGCTCCTGCTACTATTGCTGCAGTGCGCATCAAACAAATTGACATTACACCATATATAGTGCATAACCCCTTATACGAGTATATACACAAATATATATCAATGTAATTGCTGCGGTTGCCTTCAGCTAAATTAATTGCTTCGCCTTATTGCAATTCAATTTCAGAGCAATTTTTCATGTGACCAGCTCGTAAATAACTCTATGTGATGTGTGTGTGTGAGGTGTGTGTGTGTGTGTGTGTGTGTGTGTGTGTGTGTGTGTGTGTGTGTGTGTGTGTGTGTGCCTGATTCATTCACCTGTTTAGACCTGGCTAAAACTCTTTAAGCAGCTCACATTTATTTATATACAAAGTAAACACTTTTCATAAGCTGACAACTTGGCAAAGTTTCTAAAGAGTCAAATTGCCTTGGAAATTGCTCTTATATCATCCTATCAAATTCTAAAGCACACTTAACAATTGATTGAGGGCGGTATTAGGTGGGCGGGGTGCTTGCCATTGACTTGGCAGTAATAAAACTAGTTTTTATTTCTTTACTCAAGATACCCTGTAGCAAGAAAAAAAGGTGTTTGAAAGAGCAATTTAAAAGGTTTTTAAGAGATAAAAGAAACATTTGGAATGAATTAGATTCTAATTGGCTATCCTTATGGAGTTAAGTTGGTTTAAAGAACAAATAATGTCTGTGGTAGCTCTGTCAATTATCTACTCAAAGATTAGACAAGCTTGTGGTCAAAATCTCAGCAGCTAATAAAAGCTATAAAAACCAGTTAAGAACATAATTTTTCTCTTTAAAAATACCAAAAGTTAATTTGTTCGCTGAAGTCAAAGTTATACGGAAATATTTTGTAGTCTTTCAAGTTCTATTTAATTACGAAATTACAATTTTGTTAGACGGTTGTAAACGCCTCCATCAGATTTTGTTTATTGTGTCATTAATTTTGAAATCAGTTTGTTTTATATTAAGCATGGCTTTAAAACTGTAGTTGTAGTGTGACTTCCAAACTGTGACTTATATAAACATATGTACATCTAGAGTTTTATGAGTTTCATGAGCATGAGTTGCATTGCCTTATGGGAAACTGAAAAAGAAGGAAAAAGGCCTCAGATTGCACTTCTTTTGGCTGACTCTATAAACTTTTATAATTCTTCAATTCTTCGAGACATCCTGGGCGACCTAAGAGCAAGCAAAACTCACAAAATTGAAAAGCCTATATACTCTCTTTCAATTTGATTAACAAAGTATCAAAGTTTATTTACATTAGAATTAAAAATAGTCAATAGAAGAATATCTACTTATTTATTTTAAATAATTCCAAGAGAATATACAAAACCTGTTCCATTTAACTCTTTTTAATCTCAACTAAAAAAACTTTATAAAAGAAATATAAACTTATACATCTCTCAATTTCAAGCCTAATTTCTCTCAGTGTATTCAGTTCACTGTCTGTGCTGCTATAAGGCCAATTTTCCACCTTCTCTCACACTGCAAGCAGCTTGTTCGCTCTACAGGGTACATGACACGCCGTGCTGTTTGCCTAATTTGAGCCATCTTGCCTGGTCTGCTCTGCTCTGGTCGTAAACTGAATGTCCATTTCTGTTGCCTATGTCCTCGAATAATGCAGCCAAAAGCAGTGCAAAGTTTTTTTGTTCTGAGCCGAAAGGAATTGGCCATAGCCACTTGAACTAGTACCCGCTCCGAGTTCTCTCTCGCCTGCATAGATCTTTTGATTTAATTTCGTAACCAGGCCGTATGCAGCACACTTGAGCGCACAATTAGAGAGAAATGTCTGTGCTGTGCTGTGCTGTGTGTCGTCGCAGTGAGTGGCGCAGCTACTGCAGCAGTTGCTCTCTTTTGTGAACGGCGCTTTGTTCTGTTCTGCCGCAGCAGTTGTGCTTGACAATTCAATTTGTAGTCGAGCTATCCGTATCCGAATCGCACTTTCAGCTGCAGGCTGCATTTAAATTTGAATTATTTGCTGATTTTTTGGCAAACTTCATTGCATCAACTGCTGCTGCATTGATTTGCATCAGCAGCTATTTTATTTTATCTGCTGACGATATCAGCCCAATTCGATTATCGCCATGGCTTACTGCTCGAGCTGCTTAAGTTATGCCACCAACAATTGGGCCATTGTCAACGCCCGCTCACAACGCTACTATTTATTGCTATTGGCTTTAATGTTATTGGCTCTTAAAGTTGCTCTATTTATTTTCCTCTTCATTGCGGTTGTCTCTTTTATTTTGCTTCAGTGACCGGCACAACAAGTGGCTCATAAATACGATGTAAAGGCACCCGAGAGACGCTTTTGATGGCGACCCCAAATGATAAAACATTTTAAATAAATATTAAGCATAAATATTCTCGCCTGAGTTGTGTATTTCAATGGACTGCTCTCACTACAGTAAACTTAACTTTTTTTTTAGTAAAATATTAAAAAGTTGAGTTTAAAACTAGTTACAATTCTAGCAATTTAGTTATTTTGCGTAAGTTAGACCATTGACTTTTATTTTATATTAATATTAACTAGTTTTCATTGCATTTAATATATAATAAATTTTGTGACTTTGCTTGCTTAGTAAAGCCATTGCATTATCTACATTATCTGCATTATCTACTGTATTATAGCGGGTGTTTAGAGGTTTAGAACTTTAAGTTAGTAACATTGCTTTATTTAACAAAAAATTTAACAGCTGATTGTTTTTTTTTATAGATTATAGATAGACTTAAGCCAGAGCAACGATTGCAAATTGTTGAAAATATGCACAAATTTATTTTAATATTTTTATTGAATTTTCATTGAAAATTTTGCTGTCTGATGAAGGCCATTTTTGGAATTTTCGGATTTTGAGTGTGGATAATCCACAAGATTTTGTTGAAACACTATTACATCCACAGAAATCGTAATTTAATTCAATATACTATTTGCGGCACTTTATAAACCGGCACAGTCATTTGTCCATATGTCTTCAAAAACGATGATATTTTGACATTATTAACAAAAAACTGATCATAAAAATGTATTTCCTTCTTTGTTCTTTGGTGTTAAAAAAAAAAATAAAAAATCTGCATGAACTAAATAACATTCAAAAGTTACACTTTACAAATCATTAATTCAACCTGCATGGAGATACGGGTGCTCCATCTGGGGAACAGCTGCTCCACATCCCATAAAGAAACTACAAGAACTGATTACATTTGATTGGTTTTCCATTGGCCAGGAATGATGACATCATGAAAGACATAAAGTTAATCATTAACATTATTCAATTAAAGAGAACTCTAGACACTCATCTCACCCAAAATCCTCTAGCTCAATCTTTTACCTTTGACACTCAACATTCGTCCAAATACAGACTTAAAAGAGCCAAACTTGAACATCTGCCAGACCGTACACTACCTTCACCTAGACCACGCACACGCCCATAATTTACATCTTCATATGATCTTCATTCATCAAGCTCACACCAGTTTACACTTAAATTTTTTTATAACATTTGCACACATACATTTTTATAATTGTCAATTTTCGCCCAAAAGAGAATTTAAAGTTTTATAGTTAAAATGAAACCCAATAAAAACAAAAAAAAAAAAATGTCATATTACAAAAAGAAATAAATAAAAGAAAAACATTATACCCTGATTTCCTATTTTCAATGGGTTCAGGGTATAATAACACAATTGTAAATTGAATTAAAAATATAAAAGATGTTTTTTTTTGTGTTGTTTTATTATGACTTAAGTTTGTGTAACTCAAAAAAAATAAATAAAATTTGATAAATCCCAATTAAAGCTGGCTATATGCTTTTTGCTAGAGGCTAAGCTTTATTTCGCAAATTAAAGATGTTCATCGTAATTAAATTCAATTTAGATATGTTTTTTAGTTCATACAGATTTTTTATTATATTTTTAAGCACATTTAAAATATTTATTATATTATATTAACTTAAAGAAAAATACATATGCAGACTGTGCATAACTAACCTAACTGACTGTTAGGTATATATTTATTATGAACACATCTGTATAAAAGACATTATATTAAAAATAAAAACATTTTTTTGTTGCAAAAAAAATATTTAAAAAAATAGTTTTTCATATATAAATTTTTTAAATATTTGCATTTAAGACTTTATTCAACTCTTAGCCTTAAATCAACTTTTCACGCCGCTGCAATGTAGAGGAATTTGAAGCAAACCTGTACCATGCCAAAAGCCTTTAAGCTCTATTTTCGTTGCGGGGCCATCGGGCTTTTACTGAGCGTCGGCGATATTCGACATAAATAAATGAAGCATCATTAAACAAAAGAAAATGTTGCTTTCAACTTGGCCCAACAGTTGGCATACAAACTTGGCTAGCTTTAACCTTGGCGTAAACTTGATGCAATTTTTAATGCAAAACTTTGCTCGTGTCGTTGCAGTTGGCAAAAAAAAAAACATAACAGTTTCAATTTTAAAGTTTTGCGCATAAATTTGAACAGTAAAAATGAAAATACAAGAAAAAAGAGCGCAACAAAGTTTTCGTTTCCGTTTCCGAGCTGCAGGCCTAGTCCGCTGTTAACATGACTTTCAATTTCCATTTAGCTCGACTTTATGATCGAGCCAAATAGAATGCTTCAATATATAAATATGAATATAATATATTGGCTAAAACTTCTGCTGTTAACTTCAGCAATTTCGTAATAGACGGCCCCATTTTGAGGTCCGGGGTCAGTATTCACCTCGGCCAGCACCAGGAGAGCCCACAGCTACCAAAAGAGAGAGAGAGCAAAGCGCTTTGTGTGGGCGTAACACGCTTGGCAACATATTGCGCCACTTTCAGCAACATGTTGACGAAACAACGCCAAACAATGTAAAGTTGACAATCTATAGATTTAAAGTAGAAGGTTTTAAGTTGGATTTTGTATGCATTTGGCCAAGAACTCAACTCATAAACTTCGACACGCAAAAACTTTCATGCGAAATGCTTGAGAGTGCTTGACTCGTCATACAAAGTGGTTTTGGGCCATGCCCCCTTCAACAGAAACTCTGCCCCGTGGGGTTACATTTCGGCAAGCGGAATTTTGATACATCAGCTATGCATGGGGCTGGTGGGGGGCTATTTGGCAGACAAAGGTGAGTAATGGCGCCCAAGGCAGAGCAACGCAGCTGATTTTGTGTGCGTTGTCCTATGGATACGCATTTGCATTTTGTTGAAACACCTTTTGCCCCGACCTCGTTGTTGGCCCAACCCCAGCCCAAGTCCCGGATCCGAACCCGGAGCCAGCATGCGCCTGGCAGCTGGCCGTACCCGATTGATTTATAAGCAGTTGTAATAAAATGTTGCTGACTAACAAGGCGTCAGTTAAATGTTTAAGCAAGAATTGTTAGCCAAAAGCGACTACGCAATGGCCTACAGAAAGGAATTTCATATACCTGGAAAGGTTGCGTATTGAGAGTTGGAATAAACTATGCCCAAGACAAGATAAATCTTTGAAAGAATTGCACTCATAAAATATAAAATATAAAATATAAAATACAAAATATAAAATATAAAATATAAAATATAAAATATAAAATATAAAATATAAAATATAAAATATAAAATATAAAATATAAAATATAAAATATAAAATATAAAATATAAAATATAAAATATAAAATATAAAATATAAAATATAAAATATAAAATATAAAATATGAAATACAAAATATAAAATATAAAATACAAAATATAAAATATTATATAAAATATAAAATATAAAATATAACATTTAAAATAAAATAATAAATAATTTTATATAATGGAATAAATAAACAGCGGTGTTCATAAAAATAGTAGTGCGACTTAAATTTTTGCTATTCAAGTTTTAAGGCGCACTACTATTTTATCTTTTGCTTCTCAATTTTTTCCGCCCAAATATTAAATCCTTATTTAAACAGCCAAAGAGGCTTAATTTAATTTTTTTGCAGCACTTTTTGCACTATTTTTGCCCGAGCTTTCCACACGTTTCGTTAAAGTTATTTGCGCTATTCTTTTTAACAATTTTTCCTTTGGCTTTCTCTATGCCTTGGTCAGTTAATTATGCGCAGGCTGCTGAGGCTGAGACGGCGGCCTTTGCCTGCACTGCAATAAGCAAACATCAATTTGTATACCAACAACTAGTCGAGAGGCGGCCTCTGAAAACTTTTACGACTTGCAGCTTGATTTGTGTTTGCGCTGTCTGCGTGAATAGCAGCAGCCTGTGCTGCCCACACATGTATTTCTCCACTTTTAGCCAGCAGCCATTCCCAAAATACCAACTACAAAACACACACGCACACATCAGTGCTTTTTATACACACTCACAAGTAATAGATTTCGCAAAATCCTTTCATATGTTCCCCGTTGGCCTGGTAAATCGACTACAGCACAAAAAAAAGAGATCTATGTGCGTTTTATGTTCATTGAGTCATAGTGCAAAGCTCTAGATACCCGAAGGAAAGCCAAGCAAACTTAAAATTATTCAATTAACTATACTAACAATAAATTCCGGAATAATTTAGCAATGTATCTAAAACTTTAGTTAGATTTAAGATAATTTCATTGAAAGTCATATATATAAATTTGTGTATTCTATTTGCAAATCAAAAACAATAAATAATAAATGAGAGAAAGACTACTAATTGTTGGACCTTATCAGAAAAATGTTTACTTCTTACAAGACATATCCTCAAGCATAAAATGTACTTCTTCTAAAACTCTTAAGCGACAAAGTCATGAGTTCTTTTAAGTCTTTTCACGTGAATTGAGGAAATAAATAAATATATAGCTACACATGGGTGTTGTCCTATGTCAAGGACGGCACAAGTTGAGCTGCGACTTGTGGCGTCTGCTGCTGGATCACCAATTCAAAAAACACAACCGCTTGCTTTCACAGTGATTTTATTGCTCAACTGCTCAGTTGAGCTAGCGCAAGAGAGCGAGGACAGTTAGATCACATTAACATTGCCGCTCTTACAAATGCAAACTCCAAATGTCTTTCTTACATATGATAACTCCAACTGCCGCTCTTACAAGTTACTTCATAACTTTACACAAATTCATTACTTTATATAAATTAGTTCATACTTAAATGCCTTGACAGGTGGTCTGAGAAGTGGGAGATAATTAATTAAAAATAAAAAAATTAATAACAAAAGTCCTTAATTGAAATAAAAGCTAAAATTTCTGTATACCACTCGAGCGTTAATACAAAACGTTGCTAAATAAACGTATGTGAGTTTCTAATAATTGTTTATTACATCATTTAGATTATAAGTGTTATAAAACCTGTACTCAATATAATTAAATCGATGTTTAGCTTAAACTTAATACAATTATATTAGAAACAAATAGTTAGTATTAAACTTACATAATCTGCATAATCATAATTATATTTATATTCATTTTTATTTTATTGCTTATATTTAATTGAATTATCTTAAGCTGAAATTACTATAAAAAATATTTAAAATAAAATAACATTCGCTACGCCTAATTTATTTCTCTCGACTTTGGTTACTGTTGATCCAGATAAGAGCAGCGCACAGGCATCTTGGACTCTCTGGAAAAAGAATTAAAATAACATTTAGATAAGCCTTGGAAAGTGCGTCAAATTGAAAGTTAAAAATATGTTTACATAAATTAGTTATAGAATCGCTTTGCTTTAGACTTTCGGGTTTAGTATTTCAATTTTTTTCAAATTCTTAGAAGTGTTCTTTGAGGAGAGAGAAAGCAATTTATGCAATTTTGTGCGCAGAGAAATAAAGTCTGTAGTTTGTGTAACTTCATTTGAAATTTAGTAGTTATGTCAATCGGTATAAATGGCTTTGGCCGCATCGGGCGCATGTTTCTGCGAGAGGCAATCTGTCGACAGGATGTGCAAGTGGTGGCCATCAATGATCCCGCCATGGAACCCAAATATATGGCCTACATGCTACGCTTCGACACGACGCATGGCAAGTTGAAGAAGAAGATCACCATCGATGGAAAGACTCTGATTGTAAATGGCCTAAAGATAAACGTCACTAACGAAACGGATCCGAAGAAAATAAACTGGTCGAAAAATTGCGTAGAGACGGTGGTTGACTGTACTGGTCGCTTTACCACACTGAAAGCTGCCAAGGTTCATCTAGATGCGGGTGCAAAGAAAGTGGTCATCTCTGCACCGTCATCGGATGTGCCAATGTTTGTGTGCGGCGTCAATTTGGACAAGTATAAACCAAGTATGCAGATCATATCGAATGCCTCATGCACCACCAACTGTCTGGCACCTATGGCCAAAGTAGTGCACGATAATTTCGAAATTGTGGAAGGTTTGATGACGACCGTCCATTCCTGCACAGCCACGCAGAAGATTTTAGATGGGCCCAGCGGTAAGGCGTGGCGCGATGGTCGCAGCGGCATGTGCAACATAATCCCCGCCAGCACCGGAGCTGCCAAGGCTGTTGGCAAAATAATACCTGAATTGAATGGTAAGCTAACGGGAATGGCCTTTCGGGTGCCCACACCAAATGTTTCTGTTGTCGATTTGACCTGTCGTTTGGGACGCCCGGCCAAAATGGAGCAGATCAAGGCGGCTATCAAAGCAGCTGCCAAGGGCGATATGAAAGGCATATTGGGCTACACAGAAGACGCTGTGGTTTCATCAGACATGAATGGCTCACGCTATGCGTCAGTATTTGATGCCACTGCGTGCATTGCACTGAATGATAATTTTGTAAAGCTGATCTCATGGTATGACAATGAGATCGGCTACTCGTGTCGCTTACTAGATTTAGTTTTGTATTCGCAAAAGATGGACCAATGTGCCAATAAATAAATAAATAAGCTAGACATGGCAAGAGTAGAATTCCAATTTAGTATTTCGACAAATTGAACGAAGTATATTAAAAAAAAGGTTTACAATTTACCTTTAAACAACGCTCGAGTTGCGCTGCAGTTGTACCGACGAGATGCTCATAATTTCATGCTCCGCAGTGCTGGTGTTCCCATCGGCATGCGGTTGCTCCGCCGTTGCCTCGACCGCAATATCATCTAGCGTGGGCGTCTTTATGCGATTCCGTATAATCAGATCTCGCTCAGCAGGTGCTTGCAAGTGCAGTGGATTCGTGGCCAGCTCAGCAGCCACCAGTTCATCGCCCTGCAATCCCAACGTCATGTTCACTTTGGCATGTTGCCCAGCTGCTAGCTCACTGCTCTGTGGCTCCACGACGGGTGGCGGGCGCAATCGAGCTGGATCCAGCAACGAATGCATTTTCTGTTTACGTGGCGTACGCGCAGGAGAAGCCTTTCTTGAGTTGTAGTTCTTCAGCTGCTTAGCACTATGGCAAAAATAAAAGAATAACAGTATTTACTTAATTGAAGAACGCTTCAATGGCGCACTTACGCCTCCATTAGTTTGAGCAGCATATGATGATAAGCCTCGTATTCGTCCTTGCCAAACTCATTCGGGTCGTGACGTGCGTGCTCATATGTGTCGCAGAACTGATGTATTATACGCTGCCCAGTGCCATTGAGCGTGACGGAGAGCGTTGTCAAGAGAAAGGCTCGTAAGCTTTCATGCGCGTGCCGTATGCTGCCATCAGCGCGCGCTATCTCCGACTCAACCAATTTTACATCGTCCACGGCCTTCATGCGATAGTAATAGGGCGGCAGTTCCTGCTCTGGGCCCGGCTGCACTATATACTTGTCTGTATCGGTCCAAAGCAGCTTTGGCTCCTGTGCTATCTTTTGTATGCAGTCCAATCTGCGCTCAATTTCACGGCGCAGCGTCTTCTTGGCATCGTTGCCTACTGGCACATGGGGGCCGCGGCGACTACGCAGCGTGAAGCGCATTATCTGGCGTTTGGCGAATATGAAGAGCATCACAAAGGTCAGCACGCCGCCGCCTATGATAATTATTATCATAACACCCGAAAGCTGCTCCATTTTTGCGGGTGTTTCGTATTTTTCACCAGAGAACTTCTTTTGTTTAGCTTTACGACTATTTTGTATACAACCTAATCGATATATTTCTGTTTTGCATCTTTGCATAAAGTTATCGATGCTATCGATGTTTTACCTACAGTAGATACAACATTTGTAGACCTATTTTATAGGTGGATTTATTTAAATCGTCGTGAAATACGATGTGAGGGAAACAAAATCCGTTTTTTATGTTCTTTTCATAAGGTATATAAATAAAAGCAAAGATTTACAATAATTACGGTATGAACTAGTCGTAAGGCTGGAAAATATGCTTGCCGAAGATGTTATTGCTCACAAACTAATCGATATATTTGGGCGTTAGCAATATTACCGCTCTCGATTAACTATCTATCAATATGTGTGTGCCCGCAAAAATCGGCTTTAAACATTTATTTAATTTAATTTGTAAGCAAATTGCAATTACTTTTCGTTTCCATTTCGTGATAAACATTATCGTCTATAAAAATATCTACAAAATAATCCAATCCTAATACAGTCTCTTTGGCAAATAATAATAGCTTACATATATACATATATATATATGTATAAAAATGCCGGACTAATATAAAACTTGTGTTCAGGTCCAGGGAAAATTGTTGGCGAAGAGAACTGTGCCGCAAGCGCAGTACGTAGTGCACCAGATAAACAGAGCTCCAGCCTTTGAACGAAACGAGAGTTGCGCCAGCGACTTGGGCATATGATCAGCAGCAAACCAATAAAAAATGGGCGTGGCCGAGGCCAGCAAACGCGTCGACACCTGAATGTGAACAAAGAGGGCACAGATAAGGGTCAAGAAGGCGCCATGCAGCACAAATGGTAGCGACTTCTGTGTCTTGAACACCTCCCGCCAGCTTGAAGCCTGCGGCGTCAACTTGGTGGCCAAAAACCAAAGATAATCACAGCAGTGCCAATGCATAAAGACCAACATGGGCATGGCGAGCACAAAGTTAGGCAGCTGCTTCCATTGATAGTAGCGCAAAAAGCCGACATCCCAATAGGTAGATTGCACATAGTTGTAGGGGAATGGCAAAGTATACTGGCACCAAGGCGATCCCTCCGGTCCACTTCCCGCAAGCAGATAGTTCCTCTCGCTGGCGTAATCCACCACCTGCTCAGGATGCTTCACCTTAATGCTGGGCATGCAATACATGCGATAGATGTAAAAGTAATAGGCATGAAGCACGCCCAGTGGGATGATTATAGCCAGCGACATCCTGACGAGCTGTTTGCAGCGATTCACGTTCGCAGTGAGAATCATATGGCGCGCAAAGAAGTACAGAGGAAAGCCGACCGCAATCAATCCATTGGAGCGGCACAAGATGCAGGCGGTCAGACTGATGCAAATGCGCATAAAATTAAACTGTTGCTTTGGCCGAACACATTCAAGCATCAGAATGAAGCTGGCATAGGCGAACAGCGATTCCGAGTAGGCGGCACTGAAGAAAATGCTCGCTGGATTGAAGCAAAACACGAGTGCTGCATTCCAACTCTTGTGCAGATCATTGAAGACGCGCTGCGTCAGCTGATATAGATAGTTGGCCGCCTCGCAGAAGAACCACATATTGAGAACGACAGCAATAAACAGTGTGAGAGCGTGCAGCGACATGGGCACATTGAAGGTCTCGCCAACCGTGGCCAAATTCCGTATGAGCACCGGATACAGTGGATAGAAGGCCAGCGTATTCTCGTACGTATACAAATAGTAGGCTATGTGCAGAAAGTATTCGCCATCCCAGTGCCGCAAGCCGCCCAAGCAGGTCGCTACAAGTGTGTCCAAACCATGTACGGGCACCGTGGCATTCACCACGGGCATTGGCATGCGAAATACATCCGGCTTATGATCCGGCACCAGCCAATTGGATAACATTTGGACAGCCAGGATGATGAGGCGACTCGTTAGTGCCAGCTTCGTTACTTTAAGTGTCATCTTTGTCTGCTGATGGATGGGATTGTGGTGAATCATATGCAACATTTACCAATTTTTCAACTTCACTTACTCACCTATCTATACAAATACATATATATACATATGCATATATATATACATATATATATGTATATATATCTATATATATGTGAGTGTATATGTAGTGGTTGCAGCTAGAATATTTAATAAATGTTTTCCTATGCTTAGAGCATACGTAGTGCACAGCAATAGGTGTTCTGTTTCTGTAGTGAAAATAGAGTCTTTGTGAGACTCTCTAAATGTGTGTTGACATTTAACTGGCCGGCTAGTCAGTTTTATTTTATTTCTATAAAAATTAAATATTTGTCGGAATGCGACCGGCCTGCCAAGTAGCACACAGTGTGACCATACCAAATGCAAAGCCGAACAGCTGATAAGTGCGATGAATCACAAGTCATAAATTTAAGTGCATATACTGGCCAATGCTTATCGATAACCTATAGATTGTTCGATTAATGGCGCGCGTTTAAAGAGCTTTAAAGCAGTTAAGGCACTCATGTGAATAGCCGTTGCAGTTGCAAATTATATTTCCATATGCTAACAGCAAGCTTAGACAATTCTAGATGGCAGTCTTTTTTTTTAAGTTAAAATAAATTACATTATAATAATTGAAATTACATCTACATGAGAATGTTTTTAAAGAATATAATTAATTTTTCAAGACTAATTCTACACCATAAAAATGAGTTCACTGTAAGCCCCTAATTGAGAGACAAACATGACATTTTACTTAAATTTTTATTTATATATTCTTTCGCCATATATATCTGAGAGGCACATACTCATAATAATTTGATTCTAATCGCCTTCGGAATCAGATTCGATCTTCTCACTAACATTCGCGTCATTAAACATGCTCATCAATTCCAATTCTTTGCGCTTAATGCGCTCCTTGATGTTGGTAAGGGACTCGGCCTTTTGTACGTCACGTGTAAAGAACTCATCCATCGTCTCGAATACGCTGCTATATTCATGAGGTTCGTAGGAAGCCAACGTCGGCAGTGGGGGTTTTTTGGGTTTGCGCCTGGTCACATAGCTGCGCTCCATGTACTGCTTCAGTTCATCCAAGTGCTGCTCCTCATCCTGTTCGTGAGGTGAAAATGTACGTATCATTGATTGATATGATTTTTTGTGCTCAGCCCGGGCCAAATCGATTTCTTTGGCCAATTGCGGGGAGGGCATCAGCAGCTTTATATCGCCCACAAGCAGATCGCGATTTAGTATTTCCGCCTCATTCGTTTGGACGCCCATCTCCAACATTGGGTGTTTCACCACCCTGGCGGAGTCATGCTGTAGCTGTCCCTCTGTCAGGCTATCCTTTTTCCCACCACCTGCTTTGCGCGGCACACCTTGCTTCGATGTGGTATCTAAGGATTTCGTTTCGATAATCGGTGCTCGTTGCTTGACAGGAATGGCAGCCTTTTGGGCTATGACTTTGCCGCGATTGCTGGCCGAACGCAATGTGGAGGCAATCGTTGGCTTTTCCAGCCGTGCCGTCAGCTCCAGCCGACTCGTGGTCGACGCCTCTGTGTTCTTTGTTCTCTTCCAGGTAGCGGTGCCACCATCGCCATCACCGCCGATGCATCGAACTGCTTTGCCGGTCTTGGGTGGTGATAGTGGCGTCGCCAGTCTGCTGCCACGTAACGTCTCATTTACGGTCCGATTGTAATTTAATCTCGGTTGGGTCATCACCATGGGCGCCGACGTTGCCGTGGGCGTGGTCAGTTTACCGCGCGCACTCATTTTGCAAATGTGAATATTGATCGTTAGGCGCACAATCTTTGCGGATTCCTTGAAATGTCAGGCAGTTGCTTCACTGTATTATAATTTTAAAGAGTTACGTTAATTTACTCGAATTCCTCGAACCATATATACTATATTTTTTTAAATGTTATGTGAGCTTCCTTTGCAACGAAATAAAATTATTTGACTTTTGTAGAATTTACGTCACATTATATTTGCAGAGCCTGCTTAGTTGCTTAAACGGGCACGAGTTCTCCTACTAAAGCTTTGTTATTTTCCCTTGATATTGTGATATAGGTACAAGACTTTGGGTAAGCTTATGTATATAACCTTCAACACTTGTCCGATTCTAATAGATGGTTATATTTAATACATAGTTCACAGACTTTAAAACATATACAACTTTGGTGCTTAAATAATCTGTCACTGCTTACTTGCATACCCTGTAAATATAAATACGGCTTTATGTTTGCCCATAAAGTATACAGTTTATTAGAAAATTCGGGTAACATATAGATAGGAATACATTTCTTTCAGTTTTTTGCTTTTACATTTTCTTATACTGAAGATACAAAACGTTTAGTCATAAATTTCGGTTATCATAAAGGTAGCTCAAATATATTTTAAAGTGTTTTCATTTCTTGTTCTCTTATCTTTTCTTTCTTAAATGGGAGATACACATATTTTTGGAAATAGATCGTAGATTGAGCCGCATACAATTCAAAGGCCCAACCCTTGTCTTTATTTGGAAATATTCAATTATAAATATCGAAAAGAGCATAACGAATAATTGAAGCAAATCATCTCCGTCTTTTTGTGAATATGTACATGGATGAGTCACTGGGATTCATGCTCATGCTCATGTACATATACATATACATACATACATATATATAAATATAAATATATATATATATATATATATATATATATATATATATATATATATATATATATATATATATATATATATATATATATACATATAGATATATATATACATATAGATATATATATACATATAGATATATATATACATATAGATATATATATACATATATATAAATATTATATAAAAGCAATATATTCAACCAAACTTGCATTTGGTGAATTACAGCTGTACTGTTAATTCAGCCAATGCGAATTTGTTGTTTGTATACTGCAAATTCGTTTTTAATTTTTGCTGTATGGAATATGTTGCAACTGATGCAGACTGACCGACAGAGTGCAGTCAAATTGCAACATGCGACATACAGCAAAAGTCCAAAGAGGCTAACACCGAGAACTCAATTGTCCTCTGTGTAGTCCTCGTAGCTATGTTGTTGCAAGAAACAACAACATAATCTTAATATATATATATATATGCAATTATGATATAACACAAGTGCCCTTCTTTTTCTCCGGCTTGGGCTGTGGCTGTGGCTGTGGCTGCGACCTTGGAGCTCCATTAGACCAATCATAGTAGGGCGTCGAGTGTCGCTGATCAAATATTGGCGGCGGACGTCTGTATTCCTCGCTCACTGCTGGTCGAACAGACTCGAAGCGCGAACTACCCGTAGGCACGTAGCTATACTGACTGTAGCGCGACAGAGTTGGACTGGCCGGCGGTGCACTAGGTGCGCATGTCATATTGATCGCCTCAACGCCGACCACATAATTAGCTTGTGGAGATGGTCGTGCCGTTTCAGTACGTGCTGGGGTTTTATTCAGCTGTACTGGCTGAGCAGCCTTTACCGCTGGTTTGCTGGCAGCCGTCGCTGTGGACGGCCGATTGAGAGATATACGCTGCATATCTACACGAATAGAGCGCACTGTTTCGGACTCGTTATCCACATAACGCGGCACGTTGGGCAGCTCATCGAACAGCTGGTCTAGATCCGATTTTTTGTGCTGCTGAGTCGCCTGGGCGCCCATTTTCAGCAACTCATCTTTATTGTAGCCAATCTTTGTGGCTGCCGACAAGGGCGTATTGCGTAAATTAGCTAAATAAAAAATAAAAAATAAGAAAAATGAAATATTTAGACATATATTCTATGCATTTCGTCATTACACCATAAGATAGAAAAGAAACAACCAGAGAAACGTGAACGCTATAGATCAGGATAAGTGTGAAAATGAATTAGCCAAATGATCATATCATATATCACGTGCATGATCAAAAGATGCGTATGCCAATTTATTGTAAACATGGACGGTATTTGGTTATTACAACTGTAACTGCAATAGCTTCCCATTATCGGACTTGCTTGCGAAACTTGGACTTGCTGTTTACGCCAACAACTGAAGCCCAATACAATATATTGTGATGTGAATGCATATGTATGTATATACATCTATCTATGTGCATGTATACATATATATCAATCAATTATATACATATATATATATACATATATATATATATATATTTAAATATATATACACGTACATTTAGATTATATTATAAAGGATATGTGGAGTGTGACGTAAATGGAATGGGATTGTTTACGTCGATCTTGAAAACTTCTAAAACGCATGCTATGGACACAATTTAAATCTGTGAGTTTTTGGTTTGATTCAATCCATAAATATATAAATATACATATATATACATATATATAAATATATACATATATATATATACACATATAAATATACTATGGGATCATTCGAAATGCTAAAGATCCTTTATATGCATTTGTATATAAGCATTTATGATCGCTATCACGATTTCTTTGGTTTCTTTGGTGATATTGATAATTATGACAACGATTATTATTACTTCGCTTGAATGAATGTGCCAGCGTGTCCTCAGCTGTTCCGTCCGCTTGTTGCTGCCGCTGATAATGATGATTATTTTTGTTATTATTATTGTTTTGATTATTGGTCGGATGGCAGCCAAAACGCGTCGGATTAACTGTTTGAGCGGCACCGCCGTTCGCCTCGTTCGTCTTATTATCATCCGGATAATAGGGCGAACCGACGAGCGTTTTTCGATCCCGACACATGTCGATAATATGACGAAATTCCTGATTCTTGCTTAGCGTGCGCGGATTACCAATTAAGATAAGCAAAGACATGGGACGTGATAGCAAAACGTTCAAACGCTGAAAGGCATTCAAAATGGATTTCCATATAATAGTTGTTCACATAACAAGCACAATATAATTCAAACTCACTCGACTATTATTCAGAAAGCCTAGTTTTTCGGTAAATGAGCGCACAAAGGAAACAATTATTATTTGCTTCTCCTTGCCCTGAAACAGTTCAACCGAGCCACAATCAATCTGATGCCAGTTGCGCATGTTGAGCTGCTCCTGGATGCGCTGATACTGATTCTTATATGGCGATATAATGCCAATATCCGTTTGGGTCAATTTAACACCATTAATGCCAAAGTACATTAGATCTTTTACATAGTCCATAACTGCATCGATTTCCTTGTTGTTGCACAGGCTGCCAAAGCAAATGAAAATTATGATTAATTAAGAATTCCAATCGGAAATAATCAGAGATAAGCATACCTTAGCGAACTTTGTGAGTTCATGGTCGTACCAAAAACTGAATGAAACATTATGGGGAAATGTTCGTTGGGTGTATGAAACCAGTTTTTAGCCATGGAAACGTTTCCTTAAAAAACAAATATTTAAATATTTTGTTAATATATAAGAAAGTAAATTATTTAATTATTTTAAAAAAAAATTAAAATTTATTTGTGACAATGACAAAGTTTTTTTTATTTATTACTGGTTTTATCTTTTGTTTTCTATTTTTATTTTATTCATTGAAAGTATTTTTCATTATTTAAATATATGAAACTCGAGCCTAAAACTCACTTAACTTCAGGGTTATTTTTATAATTTTTTAAGAAATTCGGAAATGTAAAAAATTGTTATTATCTATTAAGAAATTCGAATCTAAAACAAATATTTATATTTATGAATATATATTTTAAACTAAAAATATTAAAGAATATATATTTTAAATATATTTTAATTAAAATTTTTTTTAACACAATGTCGTGATTTAATTTTTTTATTATTATTATTATTTATAAGACTATTTTGTTCAAATTTCGCAGATATTTATAAAGTCTACCTATATATTTTTCTAATTTGGCAGTTCTATATTCAAATTTGGTGTTCTAAGAATCAATCTCGTCCCACTTTGGACTGACGACGCTGCTATAAGTATTTTAGTTAACTAGCTTTAAAAAAGATATTTAGTAATATTTAGTAATTTAGTAGTCACTAACCAAATAGTTAGTCAACTTACCAAGTGCAGCCTCCGATTTCAGTTCGCTGTTGTAGTAGAGATCACTGTAGAGCTTAACGATTTCGGGATGGGAACGATAGTTACGTCGCAAGCGTGTCTGCACGACTGCATTGTAATCACCATTCTCGTCCAAGCGATAGCATTCGCGCTGCAGTAGACGCTCGAATAGCGATACGCCCAGGCCCCAATCGCCGGCGCGTTGCGATTGTAGTATCGGGCCCAGTTGCTTATGATCACCAGATAAAATAAGATTTGTTTTTGGGGCAATGGTACAGGTGATGCCCATGAGCACCTCCGCTTCAGTAGAGGCGGCAGCCTCATCCACAAATACATGTGAGAAGACGCTGCGCTTATCCTCGTCACGGCCAAAGCCACCCGTTGACAGTTTGCCCGCCAAACTGAGCGTGCACACCACAATCCGATAATCGTGCACAGCCTGCACGTCCGGATAGAAGTGTAGGGCATACATATTCGAATATTCCAGCAGCAAGTCCTCAATATTATCGATACGTCTATCACAGCTGGCGGCAAAGATGCGCGTCAATGGACGCGCCTGATTTGGCACCTTCGATATGGAACGCAGTAGACGCAATGCGATCTCATCGCAGGCCGTATTGGAGCCGGCCAGGACCAGGATATGGGTATCTGGTCGGCGCACATACAGCTGATAGATGGCCTCACAAATTGTCGCCGTTTTCCCAGTACCGGGCGGCCCAACGACAACATAAGGAGCTGGTAGTTTATCGCAAAATGTAATTTGCTGCACCGCCTGCTGTTGCTCCGGATTATGTCCAATATTCTCATTATACAAGCACAAAGCGCCGCTGGCTACCGGCTGTCGCATAAATGAAGGGGGAAACAGCAAACGTTCCACATGCTCTGGATTGCTGAGCTTTAGCTGACATAGCGCCCGATACTGATAGCGGAGAACGGCTCGCACGGGCCGAAAGAGCAGCGTATACGTGGTGTTATCTAGCAGATGACGATCGCAGGTGATATTGACGCGTTGCGTCGACACGCCCAGGATGCGAGCAAAATAAACGCGTGGCTCCCGCCGATCCTTTTCGGGTACGCCAAACTGTTCGTTGATCTTCTGACTCCACTGAATGAGCGCATCGAAATCTTTGAGTGCTAATTCCAATACCAGGCCATTATTATCCAGCAGCTGCCTGACGCTGTTCGCTTTGCTCGTCTCCGACTGCCCGGTAATCGTGCTACGTTCATTGATGATCAGAACATCATCGCCAGGCGAGAGAATATCCTCGGCACTCAAGTTCCTTGAATTCGGTTGCAATTTAACGGACAACTCTTTGCCGAACTGATGCAGCTCCATTTTGGACTGCTTAAGGGCAACATAGCATTGCAGCCGCTCAATATCCTCCACCTGGAGCAAGGTGCGCAGCGTACCGTATATATTGCTTTCCGTGAACTCTCTTCCCAATTCACAATAGTTGCGATACTCCTTGTTGTATTCAGCCAAACGAATTTGGGCTTCTTGTGCATCATGTTTCAGTGCGGTAACCACGGGCTTTGGTGGTATGGCCGGCTCCAAGCGACCGCCACGAAAGAGCTTTTTGCTGGACAGCCGATAGGGATTCACATCGAAACTGGCCTTGGGCAATGCATCGGTACGCATAAAATGATGCTGCTCCACATAATGACAGCGCTGCCCATTCACCAGCTGACTATAGCCAATCAGAATAGGCTGTTCACGCAGTATCATGAAAACGTGCGAGTCGACAAAGAAGATCAGTTGCCCACTCTCGTTCACCTCCAATGGCAATCGATTGTTGTAGACATAATAAAACTGACGCGACTGCACTATGATAAATTTCTCAATCACAATATCCTTTAGCTGCGTCTCCAGCGTAAAACCAAAATAATGACTATCCACGCAGGTCCTATACGAAAGCTTCAGCATTGGCTGGTTACTGTGAGTGGAGAAATAGAGAGAGTTAGAAACTGGAAATGAATAATGCCTCCAATGACATTGTAAACAAACAAAAAATACCAGCCAATATAATCTAATACGAAACCAATTGGAATTTCAAACACGATTGAATCTGAAGTGGCTTGACTTGGACACATGTCCACCTAGACAGTCTGCTGTAATACGATCTTCTGTTGAACTTGCATTGCTTCAATGTAAAATGTTCGACATCTGAACTCAAGCGTCATGTGATACATGCACTTGGCAAAGCAATTGAAACGAGCAACTTTAAACGCTTAAGAGTTTACTATTGAATGTGACCTGATAACGTTTTTCACTATTACATACAAATTTTGTTATTAACAAACAATTTATCATAGTAGAAGAAGAAAATGTCGAAACTTGTAAAATTAAATATATAAATAAATTAAAATTATTAGGACACACAAAAATGTATTTTATAATTTAATGTGAATAAATAAAAAAAATGTGAGCCGATAAGAAACAGTAACTCAAATGCATGCAACTGTTATAAAGATATCTTCATATGTTCATATTTATTTTTGCTATGGTTTGTTATCAGGTCAAATTCTATATACATTGTATATAGCTGTGGCATTATTGTTTGCTGATTTTTTAGCTTTTAGTCATTATAAAATGTTAAAAAAATATTTAAAAAATAAGTGAGCTAATATTTTATAAGTTAAAACATTAGACTAGCAACTTGCATTTAAATTTTTGTGATATCTCTCTTAGTTTAGATTTCATAGATCCCTAAAGTGTTTTTGAGGTGCTGGTTGAAATAAGCTGTGAACCACTGTACATTTTTGCTATGGTTTGTTATCAGGTCAAATTCTATATACATTGTATATATGTATGTATAGTAGCAGCAGTAGTAGCTTCAGTTTACAAATTATAAATAGAGCCCCTCCATGTGATTCTCATACTTTACATACTAACTGGAAATGCGATCCTCACACAGCAACGTGGATTTCGCCTCTTTTTATGCTTGTAAATATTTTATATGTATATTAAATTATATTGACTTTCTACTGTATTTGTATCTATAAATTCCACTTAATCAACATATAATTGTTCATTTTAAGATAAGACTGCTTTCACTCCTATATAAATCCTACTTGGGTTATCTGTATAGCACTTACTATTTTGTCATTTTCTGCAACGACTCAAAGTCCGACTCATCGCCATGGTATTCAATGTGTTCCTCGTACTTCTCAATGCTCTCAAAGTTGCATTGACAAATGTAGCAACCCATCGAACTTAACTCAAAGTCCACATTGCGATGTTGCCTTTGAGTTTTTTGATATTTCAATGGAACTGACTCGGCCGCCTCATCCAGCACGTATTCTAAAAACAACAATGGGACGATTCATTAGAAAACAATAAACAAGCGGAAGGATCGAAAAGTATGGCTATGCTTAGTTAGAAGATGCTGTATACAGAGAGTAAGCACATGTGAACCCAAATCTTTATATAAATAAATCTATAGAGAAAGAGATACCATTTGCTGTGTATGTTATAATATAAAGAATAATAATCATTCATAGTGATTCGCCATTGCCACATAAAAGATATACATACATATGTACATCTATGTATATATACTTCTCCCTATATCTACTAATTAAGAAAAATATCCTTAGAGACAGAGTATTGGAACACAAATATTTACTTTGGGTAATCCGACCATCTTCCGTAGCATCCGTCACATTGCTGACAACAGCTACATCACTTTGTCGCTGCTTCTCATCGATTGCATTATACTTCTCTCTGCGGAACTCCATTAGAGCTACGCTCTTGATGCGGTAATTGGAGTCGCCGCGCGGAGTGTTCATCAAGAAGTTAGTGCGCTGCAACAGTGAACCGATCTGTAAATAAATAAATAACCACAATTATTGCGATGTATGTATGTGTGTGTGTGTATAACAAATTAGCATTTATAATTCTATAACAGCTGTGGTTTCCTGTACAATAATATCTTATATAAATGTTTACATTTATACATTATACTAACACAATGTAGATAGGCTATATAATAAACGAAACGTCACGATAAACATTCAACTTCAATTCAAAAAAGAGGAATCCCACGAATAGAACATGTATTTGATAAACTAAAGTATATTTCGTCTGGTTTTACCCATAATTCTATTTGGGGTTTTTACTGGATGAATAGCTGAGATTTATATTACATACAAATATCAGTTTATATCAATTAAAAAAAAGAAATGTTACTCACACTTTAATAGCTTAAACAGACAGGTGAATCTAGCTAAATTAAATCAGCTCGTCATCATGATGACGTATATTTTTATTTGATGACATTTTATCCAGAATTCCCAGTGAATATATATACATATATATATATATATATATACTATACTAAGCTATACTATGTATATATACACACATATGTATTCGCTTATCGCTTTTTACAGTTGCAGAAACAATTTACATTTGTTACGTTAACCAATTTTGTTGCTTTTCTAATTTTGCATGCATCTATTATAATCAAGACATGCATGTATATGCATATGTACTCAAATATATTATACATATGTATATAGTAATTCTCTACCTAACAATAGATTATAGAACCGGCTTAGCGCACATGGGCGAACATTTACTACAGTTCTAAAAAAAAAAAAACAACAACAACAACAGCGAGTCGACTATAGATTACAGTTTAGTCTGGCAAAACCCAAAGAGCTGCAGGCAAGCATATGACTAACAGATCTCATTGTGACAGCTGTGGTCGGCTGAAAGAGCGAAATAGAGGGAGTGAGAGAAAGGAATAGAAATATAGAGTTCTGAAGCGCTGATAAAGCAAGTCATACATACATACATACATATGTATGTATATAAAGAAGATTGAAACATTGGCAAAACAAAGCGAAACAAAAAAACTGAAAGTCCCTGAATAACAAAGAAAGCAGCGATAAGTATGTTCGACATTCAAGTGTCTGTCTTAAGTACAGTATTCATACAGTATGATCAATCATCTCAAACTATTGCCATTGACTAAACTGAGCTCAGTTAATATTATTTAAATATTGAAATATAAGTTAATTACTCTATAAAAAAAATTTATTATTTTCAGCTCTATAAATAAGTACTAAAATTTAGTAGCAATAATTTAGTTTACTAAGTCGACTGTTCACTCTACAGTTAATATTATTTAAATATTGAAATATTCAAGTTAATTACTCTATAAATTTAATATATTGCAATAAAAGCTTAGGCAAGAAAAATTATT
Source organism: Drosophila leonis (assembly GCA_035045365.1). Taxonomy (NCBI): domain Eukaryota; kingdom Metazoa; phylum Arthropoda; class Insecta; order Diptera; family Drosophilidae; genus Drosophila; species Drosophila leonis. Next base: position 4,697,886 of record JAWNPC010000110.1, read on the forward strand.
ATTAATATTTTCAAGCAATTAATGGCTCTATAAATAAGTACTCAATTTTAGTTCACTATGTCGACTGTTCACTGTAATTTTTTTATATGTATAGAAGGGTGGTTAGTAAATTTTCGAAATAACAAAATATATATTTAATTTAAATCAATATAATTTTAAATTTTAAAATTTTAACTGGGTGGTCTGTAAATGACTAAATATCTATTTCATTTAAATCAATATATAAAGTAATTTTAGAAATTTTACCTGACCCCCAACGGGTGGGATGGTCTGTAAATCTTCGAAATCAAATATATATTTATAATTTAAATCAACATACTTTGTTATGTCAGAAATTTTACCTGACCACCCCTCGTATGATGTATATTTACTTTACTTTATTTACTCACATTGTAAGCTCCGTTTACGGAGAGCTTAACGCGCAGCTCTGTGCCATTGGGCTCCCATAGCAGATGCTGTTCGAATTCCCTGCGCAGTGTTCGTTTATCCACGTACCAGCTGCTGCGCGCACTCACCACCTGAATCTCAGCCATTTTTAGCAGAAAGCAGCCAATCAACTCACGCTCTAAGGGATTTTTATTTTTATGATTTAAGAATTAATTATGTGTAGAGTTAATTACTAGTGTTAATTAATGTACTTACCCCATGGCTTGCGTTGCTGCATGGCATGGAAATCCGCATTGTTGGTGTTAATGTTGTGGTTGTTGGTTGTTGTTGTGTTTTTGTTGTTTAGGCTTATAAATGTTGTTGACGGCGGCGTCGCTGGCGGCGTCAAAATGGAAGGTGGCATTGTTGCTGTATTTGTTACTATTTTTAATCTATTGGCAGGGAGCGCCTTCTTTTGGCCACTGGCCTTTTGTTGGATTTTATTTTTTGTCATAGTAAATACGTACAAAAAGACAAAAATGCTTTGCACGGTACTTACAAGCACGCACACACGCGCACGATCTCTTACACTCACACACACACACGCGCACACACACACAGACAGACTTGTACACACAGACTCAAAGTAGGAGTACCAAAAAAAAAAAACCAAATAGAATTGATCGCACTCTGGATTCTGGTTTCAATACTGTAATTAAATATTAATTTTGTTTGTTTGAGTACACAGCACAACGATCGCATACACACACACAAACACAGTTTCTGTTTTTTTTTGATTAGCACAAAGAAAGAGCAACCTGCGCGACGCAATGGTTCAACGGTAAATGACAAAGACGCAGATCTCACAGGCGCTTATATACGAGAGCTTAAAAATGCAATTCCGATATTGACCTGATAGCTGTTCAAAGCAATCACACACGCTCATCCAAGAGAGAACGCTGTGCTCGGCTGGTTGAGTGTGCGTCTGTGTGTATGTGTGTGTGAGAGATAGATTATGGGATATGTGCGCGCGCGCTTCATGTAACGGTTAATAAAGGCAATATGCTTGTGTTGCCATACTTAGCCAGAAACAGTCATGCATGCTTATGTACGTACACAGACACAGACATATACATATACATATGCATATAGAAATGCATTGCAAATATGCATACATATGTACATATATACTTACCACTGCGAATTTTTGATTGCGATAAAAACATGCCACGCCTTCTTAAAATGTATTGTATATATATATTTTTGTCTGTTTTTTTTGGTATGTATTAAAATGTTGCGTATAACACGATTTAAAATATAACTTAATTCAACATGTGTGTGTGATCTAAAATGCGTTCAACTTGTGAAATTACTTGAGAGACACGTATACAATTTGTGGGTAAACGTAGTTTCTGGTTTTAAATAGAGCCACCTAAAGAGCTCACACGACTATAACGGGAAAGAACCGACCTTTAACTGAATTAGCCTTTGTTAAGCAACAGCTATCAACAGGCTGAACAAGTGTTTTAGTGTGACCAGCCTGCGCGGTGGTCACTTATCCGATGTACAGTATTTTCTCGCGCACACCAGGTCACACTGCACAAATTACCTTCGCATTTTGAGCCGAAACTGTTTATATTTATTTGTTATCATAATAATAATTAATCTTACATCACTAATAAAAGAGTTTATAATTAAATGAATTTATTTTTTAGCCAGCTTCAGCTTCTCGGAGCCAAATATGACGCCCGTATCGACGAGCTTGCGTTTCATAGCAAACGGATTAACGGAATTCAGGGGCGAACGCTGCTGCTCCGCATCCTTGGAGTCGCTTGCCTGCGACTCGGATTCGCCAAATAAATTCTCCTGTGTATCCAGGGCTGTGGTGACATCTGGCGTTGCCGGACGCGATGCTCCTGCTGTAGCTGCCTTAAACAAATTCGGCGATTTGGAGAATCGCTTTAGGGCGCCCCGCTTGGAGGCACTCAGTTCCATCGCCTTGGGCGCCAATTTCGGCGTTGTCGCCTGCTGCTGTGCAGCCATGGGCAGAATAATGGTGGCCGCAATACCGTTGGCGCCCAGCAGCTGCTGCTGCTTGCGCGCCTCCTGCACTGCCTCCAGTTGCGGTAACAGCTCGCACAATCTATCCGAGAGATGAATGCGTCCACGTTTCGAAGCATATTTAACTGCCAGCTGGAGCAGATCAGTGCAAGCAATGGACTCGATCAGTTCACGTGCCCGCGTCTCGCACTCGCTGCTGCAGGCCAAAGCAAACAGCTTGATGGCCGTCTCCTTTTGCAGCTTCTCAGCGCCTTCCCACTGCATCAAGCTGGCCCGCAATAGCGTATCCTCCAGCTCCGATTTCTCCAGCTCAATGTCACAGAGGGGCAGCTGCATGCGCAGCTCTTGCAGCATGGGACGTGGATTAGTCATGGGATACGAGCTGCCACGACACAGCACAGCTTCAATAATCTGTCGGCGCTCAGAGAGGGCAACTATGAAGTAGTTATTGGACACACTGGAGCTCTGCTTCAAGGTGTCACAGATGGGAAACCAGGCATTGCTGGCACGCCGATACAGCTGCACCAGACCCATGTTATCCGCAAAGCTGGGCGAGCCCACATCCGTAAATCCCAGCCAATTTAGTGTCCTGCCCGGAGTCAGTGGCAACGCCAGCTGTTCCACGCGCAGGCTTAAGCCGCTCACATTCACCAACATGGCGGCCAAATGCTGTTGGCTCTGACTGCAGCCGGCCGCGTGATAAACACACAGCACGCTATGCTCATGTCCAGCCAATGCGACTACCTGGCCAGGTATGCTCAACACCTCTCGCTGCGTGCCCATCACGCTGAAAAGGCGCAGAAAGTGATTGCTGGTGGCCACAGCAATTAGGTGACTGGTGGCCACCAGCGCCTCCACACTCTCGCAGTCCGGCAGACTCAGCGACCACTCCTTGTTGCCAGCTGCAGCCAGGGCGATGACCACCAGCTTGCTGCTGTCCGTGGAAGCCAAGGCCAAGGCGCTGCGACTGAGACTCGCCAGGTTATGTTGATTGTAGTTGTTGCTGAGGTGGAGCGCATGATGCACGCTCGCATCATGGAACTCCACATCGATAGCACCATCGCCAGTTGGCTCTGTATGCGCTGTCACAATGCCCACATCGTTCCAGGCCAAATAATGATGCTCCAAATCAATTGGTGTGGCGCCTGGCTGAAAGGCGGCCTGCTGCTTGAAGAGCTTCAGCTGTGGAGCAGCGGGCACAATGGAGCTGCTCCTGCTGGCTACTGAATGCTTTGACTGCTCATCGTCTATTTCATCTGGCGCATAGCCCGATTTGCTCATCACTTTACGCTTCAACTGCTCCAGGCTGACGCCATCGCCATCGCCATCATCAGGCTCCGCCATATCGTCATCATCAGCCACCTCAAACTCAAATCCAGTGCCTGTGAGCAGCTCATCCTGCTCCTCCTCCAGCTCTCCATCTAATCCATTTCGTGCCTCTTCTTCGCCCAGAAAAATGGTGCCCAATTGTCCAGTAGCATCGCAGTATGCCAACTCATCAACATTGGCTGGATTCCAGGCGAGGCACGTGATGGATTTGCAATCGCTGGGTGGTGCCTCAACCGGCAGCGCCTTGCGACGCACCACATCGAAGATGCTCAACTCGCCGCTGGTGGTGCCCGCTGCCAAACGCTCGCCATTCGGCGAGAACTGACAGCAACTGTAATTGCTGGAGACACGATCATCCTGCAGCTTGTAGGCCACCTCCCAGTTGGATGTATTAAGGACAATCAACTCCTTGTCCAGCGCATAGGCCAACTGTTCACCGCGCAGCGGCTCAAAGCTGGGCGTCCCAAACAGGCTGGCGCTCTCAAAGCTATTCACACGCGGCAATCCTGATATGCTTTTCAGCTCTTTGCCCGTCTCGAACTGCCAGACCTTCAGCAGACCGTCGCCTGCCACCGAAGCTAACAGATGTCGTTCAGCGTACAGATCCAGAGATAATATTGGGCCCTTGTGCCCCTCCAGCGTTGTCTCGGCGCCGGCATTGTCACCCTTTAGCACTTTGATATGCGTATCCTCGCTGCCCGCAGCTGTAAAGGATCCACACACGCGCAGGCAGGTGACAGGTGCAGTGAACCGCATCAGTATGCCATCGCTGTCCATGTCAGGGAATGTGTATGCGTGCACCGTGTTGCGGTCTGTGGAGGCCAACAGGCGGCTGCCCGTGTGCGCAATGCACATGACAAACTCGCCCAAGCAGGTGGAGCGGGGATCATCGTCGCTGATGCAGGTCCAGTGGCGTATGTCACCGTCCGTACCGCAGGTGATCATAAAATCACCTTTGGGCGTATACAGCAGTCCTGTGTAGCCATTGGTGTGCGCATAACGCAGCGAACTGCGCGAAAAACTCATTTTTTATATTAGAAATTTATTTAGTTTCGATCTTTGTTTCCTCAGCGTTTCGCGCCAAAACAAAACTGACTAGTGCTGCACAACGTTAGGTGCTCTGTACTGGACATCATCTCCAACACTGAACTGAATCTGTGCAGACAAATTTAAATTTATTTACGCACTAAAATTAAATCACTGAGCGCATAGAGAAACATTAAATCAAATAAAAATATATAGAAATATTTTAATACATACTTACTGAGCACTGCATAGAGAAACCTTAAATAAAATAAAAAATTCAGATTTAAATACTTTAATATATACCACACTCACCATCCACAACCATCACCATCCACTGTGAGCAGCATACCTGGCTTACAATATGTCAGCTGTTTGTCTACGGCGCGCATGTAATAACTTCTGTTGAAATAAAATTACTCAGCACTATTTTAATAAAAAATAATAAATAATTACATATTGTATGTAATAATATATTAAAAGCTACAACTCAAATTATAAACAGAAAGTTAAATTAATTTTTATTACAAGTTGTTTTATACCGACTTTATGTCATGGAGCTCACATAAACAACGTGCCCAAAACAGCTGTTTTCCCTGTATTATTGTTTTCGTAGCTGTTGCCGGCATTACGGCATAATAAATATTATTCAATAATGTTTAAAACGTGTGCGAAACGCTTAACAAACAATTATGGCGCCTGGCGTTGCCTTTCGATGCAGCCATCGCACATGAATATTTTCGACAGAAATGCCAAGCGACTGCAAAAGGAGAGAGCGGCGCTCAAGTGAGATCTACTTACCATGTCCAATCGAATCCTTTTTTAACAATTTCTATGTCTTACAGCACAGATGTGGCGCTCTATGATTATCTGAAGGAGGAAGTGGGCTTTCGTCTAGCGGATCGTGTATTTGACATAAAGCGCGAGTTCAAAACAGCTGCCGATATCGGCTGCAATCGTGGCTATATATCAAAGCACATCCTGGCCGAGTGCGTGGAGCACCTGACCTTAACCGACACAAGTGCCTCAATGCTGGAGCAGGCGCAAGGCACACCAGGCCTTCGAATGAGCAAATTGCTGCAAGACGAGGAGCAACTGGATGTGGGTAAACAAATTTAGTTGATGCATTTAGCTGGGAATATCAAATATTTCTTTTGCCCCTGCAGTTTGAAGAGAACTCCATGGACTTGATCATCTCCAGCTTGAGCTTGCACTGGGTGAACGATTTGCCCGGCTGCTTTGCGCGCATCAAACGCAGCTTGAAGCCCGATGGCGTCTTTATTGCCTCGCTATTTGGCGGTGACACGCTGTATGAGCTGCGCTCCTCACTGCAGCTGGCGGAGCTAGAGAGGAAGGGCGGAATAGCCCCTCACGTCTCGCCCTTTACTCAAATCCGTGATATTGGCTCGCTGCTGAATCGAGCCGGATTTACCATGCTAACCATCGATACGGATGAGCTGGTAATTGGCTATCCCAGCATGTTTGAGCTGATGTGGGATCTGAAGGGCATGGCCGAGAACAATGCCGCCTTCAATAGGCCAGCTCATCTAAGCCGCGAAACGCTGCTGGCAGCCAGTGCCATTTACAAGGAGCTCTACGGCAAACCCAATGAGGAAGGCGTCCCAGCGACATTTCAAATTATCTACCTGGTGGGCTGGAAGCCGGGTCCCAATCAGCCGCAGCCACTGCCCCGCGGCACAGCTGAGGTATCCCTCAAGGATCTGGGCAACATATTTGAAAAGGGCGGCAAAATCAAAATCGATACGGAAACTTAGCTAAGCCTTTGAATATTTGTCAAAAGTGTTTTGTTTGAAACGCACTTCAAAAATTTAATTTACAATCAATTTGTAACTTAAATAAAGTTAAAATTAACTTATTTTGAGAAAAGCAAACTGCTAATGAGACGAACATAAAGTTCAGTGCGTGCTAAACTTAATTTATGCATATACATAGTTGTTTTTTCTTGTTTTCAAATATATAAATTACTTAAATTTAATGTATATATATAAATATATATGTATATATACATATTTATATATATAAACTTGCATAGTTGGGCATACAAAACAATACATACATACATATACATATGTAGCTAATCCGTAATTGTAATCATAATCATAATCATTCGTTTGCTCTTGTAGATATATATATATATATATATATATATGTATATCAACTCACTTGCTAATATTTGGTAGCATGGACGTAACTCTTTAATTTGTTTATATATATTTTGTTGTTGTTTAACGTTGCTTTGTATTTTGTTTATTATTATATATATATATATATATATATATATATATATATATATATATATATATATATATATAATATATATATAATATATATATATATATATATATATATATATATATATATATATATATAATTACAATTTACAACATGCCTATAATAGCTATATTATTTTATATATTCTTTAGTTTATTTTGTATTAAATACATGTTGCTCTTGCTACAACAAATATCTGCATTTACTTCTCGATTGCTTTTCTTGCGATTTATTATTATTTTTATTTGTATTGGGAGCTTGGCCCTTGTCAGTTGTTTTTTTTTTTTTTTGGCTCTGTGCAAAGTTTCTTTACAAGCACACTCTGTTAAGTATCTATATACAAAATCTGTACGTATATATATATATATATGTAATTATATTTATATGCACAAACAAAAAATTGCCGAATAATTGATTGATTTCTTGCGAACAATTTTGTTAAGAACCCGAACTAGAAATTTGAGAAACTGTTTTTGTTTTTTTTGGCTTGCGTTTTACATTACATTTAAATATCAGTTTTCTGTGGCAAGGCGACAAAGCTTAAAAACTAGGCAAGAACGACGATGACAGCACATGGAACACAATTAGAATGTCTTAACGGTTATGTATGGCACTCTTAGGGGCGTCGCTGTTGTCCTTGTCGTCGTCCTGGCTGCTAATCAGCCCAGCGCCAGCGGCGAACGCGGCGGCACAGGTGGCGGTGTTGCAGTGTTTGTTCTAGTGGTTGCATTGTTTGTTGCAGCAGTGTTTGTTGTTGTTGTTGCAGTTTTAAAGTTTGTTGTTGTTGCTGCTGCCGCGCTGGACATCGCTTGCGATGCCGGCGGCAGCTGACGTCAGGTGCCCAGCAGCAGCTCGCGTTGCGGTGCATTCTGCAGCATATTGGCGGTTTTCAAGTGAATGCTGCAATCAACAAAGTTTTCAATTATTAAACTGGTGAATTACAAAAATATATTGAGAATGTATAGAAACTTTACTTATTGTCCTCCAGCGACATGGTCTCCGATGAGCCGTGAGAGGCAACTGAAGTACCTGCAAGCGAACTTCGAATTGAGTGCGAATCCTCGGGTACAGTAAGCGTAACTAATAGTTTATGTATTCGTTTGGGTTTTGTGTATTTTTTATAGAGTATAATATAGTTAACGTTTGCCAATATGTTTTAGAAGTAGTTCGTTGTTTTCCAATTGTTGCGTTTTCCAATGTAGATTGAAGATTTTTGTATTTTATTTTCAGGTTTTTTGTTGTTGTTGTTGTTTGTTTTAAAAAAACAATTTTACATTTAGTTTTGATAACGAATTGAATTGTTGTTAAATAGTTTGTTAGTGTATGTTGTTGTGCAAAATAAAAATGATTTCATATTTTAATTTATTATCAATTATTTGTAAGCTGCAATAGATTTTGTCTAGAGATTCAAAGAACATGCAAAAGTGTGAACAAAACAAAAACTAGCAATAAGAAATCAAATCTTCAGTACAAAAAATCATATATATTTATTTTAGCTATATATATATATAGTTATATATATATATATAAGTCTACATAATGTTTTTCGCTAGAGCTACAATCTGAATTTGGCTTTGTGTGTGTTTCAAGTAGCAAAAGAAATGAGACATAAATGCAAAACTTAATTTAAGCAGAAACATTATTTAAATATATGCAGTTACATTTCAATATATATATGTAGATATACTTCTTTAGGGTAAATAACAGATTTGTGGGCATTAATAAATACATGTTTATAGAGTAGTTAATAGGTTAAGTTTTTCTTTCTTTTTTTTCTTTTAGTTAGGTTGTGCATTGAAAATCGTTGTACGTATTGCTGGAATCGTTGGTATCTTAGGAATTATCAGTTTTTTGTTTTTGGAATATATATATGACTGATTTCAATATATATATATATATATATATATGTAAAGATAATATCAGTTGAGTGCGTGTGTTTGAGAAATTTATGCTAAATACAAAAACGTTGACTTCAGACAACAACAAAAATTTACGTTTAACAAATTTGTGTGCTAAGCAACAGTTTTCGATAGCCAAAGAAATTAAAGCTAATTACTAATTATGGTAAATTTGTAACTAATCAATTGGCATTCAAGTTGAGCAACGGCAAATCAATCGAATCATGTTTATAAATTCAAGTACAAAATTCAACTTAAAAACTACGACATATCTATATATATAAACGATTGTAGATTGAAGAAATCAACAGACTAAAGTCGCGTATTCTCCACGCTCAGCGCATCATCATCAACATCAACATCATTAACAATAACAGCGACATCATAGTTCTTCTCATTATGATGCTTGACAGCTTTGGCAACGTTCTCCTCTGTCAGCAGCCTATCAACTCCATTTTCGACCAGGACACGTTTGCTCTGCTGCTGCTGATGATTCTCGTGCTGCAGTTGCAGTTGCTGGCATTGCAGCGCCTCCAGCGCTTTGTCCAGATCGAGTCGATTGCGACTATCGCTATCGCTGCTATAGCTATGCCGCTGACTTGACAAACGATCGGCTGAGATGTGCTGCATATAGGGATAGGATGAGTGCTGCGACTGCTGCCAGTGATAGTTGAGATTGTTAACGCTCTGGCTGCGACTGTCTTCAGGCCCGGTGATCACAAACCCATTGCTATATAGCGAATAGCTACTAATTGCCGGCGAGGTGGCTAAACTAGTCATACTCTGATAAGTTTTCATTGAATACGCATCACCTACGAACAATAGAGATTATGCAGTTTTTTTTTGTTTTTTTTTGTTTCGAATGTTTTTATTTTTGTTAAATATTCGATAGACGCCACACACAGAGTTTGAAACATGTTTCCACAAGACAAAATCCCGCGTAGACATTGAGAAGCGTTTGAATAAATGCGTGTCATATACATATGGGAGCGGACGTTGTTAGACAAATGTAATTCAAATGGGCACATTATATGTATATATAAATCTCGAATGACATGTGAACTGAACGCATATTTGATAAGCGGCGGTTTGATTGTCTTAATATATATTACAAAAATAGTTGATCTCGCATCCATTCATCATTATATATACATTTCTTTTTAGTTTTAGTGAGCACAACAACCAGAACTCGCAACCGCAGCCCAGAACCGCAAAAAAAAAAGAAGTAGGAAAACTGTAGTCGGTGTTGCCCGACTAGCAGATGCCCTGAACCCCGGCCGATCTGCGTTTTAAAATATACTCAATCGTGTTTTTCTTAAAGTAGAAAAAATGTAAGCTTGTAAAAATAAATTATGAAAATAAAATATAACAAAAATGGAAATTATATAAAATATAAGTTGATCTAAATACAAAATGTGAAGACTCTAGCTCAAAAGATGTATGAGATATAATTTAATAACTTGATTTCGATTAGGTTTTTAATCAATAACAAAAAAACGAGAAAAGTTATAGATTTTTTAAAACAAACTTGATATGCGCGTGCTATACAGGGAACTAAAAAAAATTGCAAGTCTCTAGCTCTTATATGTTCTGAGATCGACGCGTTCACACATACGGACGGACGGACGGACAGACGGACAGACAGGGCTATATCGCTTTAACTCGTCTCCCTGATTAAGAATATACTCTATGGGGTCTGCCATGCCTTCCTCTGCCTGTTACATACATTTGACATTTCAACCAAACCATTTTAACCTGATATCCCATTTTCAATTTGTTCAGGGTATACAAAAAAAAAACAAAAACGAAAACAGGGTATCACATAGTCCAGTACACTTTTAGATGTAGCCAATTACAACCATTAAATTGGGTCAGCGAACTTTACGATGCGTACTCAATGGAACAATTATTTATTTTTTTTAATTTTTAGGTTGAAGTTCATTGTAAACAATTAATAAAAAGCCTTGGAAATGAATAGGAAATTCTTAAAGATGTTTACTCTATGTAGACATTATACGATAGCAATTAAACAAATGCCGAAACTTATTGAATGACCAGCAACATTTAAATTATATACATAAACATAAAATATAAAAAATATACAACAAATGGTTCGACTCCATAACAGATGCACAAGACTAAATACATATGCCAAACGCTCAAGAAAAATACAAATAATGCAACTTTGTACAAAATTAAGGACATAGGACTATAATTTATTTGTAAACTATAACAATTTACTTTCGATTCGACTTTAAATAAATATATGTATATATTTCAACTGATTCCAAAGCTTGCACCACACACACACACACACACACACTACAGATTATAAACAGGTGCTGTTTATATATGTATTTAAAATATGTGTTTGTTTTTTTTTTAGTAGAGAAGCAAGCGTTAGTTAAGGTGTATATAAAAATAGTCAGGTTTAGTAGTTGTGCCATTGAATAGTTATTCATATTTGTATATCAAAACTTACCGGTTGCGCACTCGGATGTCTCATAGGACACTGTCGATTGTACTTCAATTGCGTTTTGTTCTTGTCTAACAATATAGAAATATATATATATATATATATATATTAACAATTGTGTATATAATTTGAATGCAAATGTTCGCACCTTGATATCACATCTGTTAAGACTTGCTTTTCCGTATCGGTATAGTCACGTCTGCGTCCAGTTTTCTTCTCGCGATCCGCCTCCACAAACACGCCGAGCGGCCGTGTGGGAAACTCATTGGTTTTCGCTGGTGGAGGTACATCGAGTTTAAGATCTTTTAACTTCTTCATAACGCGCTCGAGCGCCTGAATGGCATCGTCGTCATTGTAACCGAAATTCTTATGCAGCTTCACTTGCAGATATTCAATAATGCCATCCATATCTTTCAGACGCAACAGCTCATCCTTATGCAAATAAAGTATGGTAACGGCCATGGCCAATATAACACGATCGCCGTCCAGCAGAAAAATATCCCAGACACGTAAACTCAGACTAAAAGGAACCTGCAAATGCATAAATATATATAAATTAAATGGAATATAATTTGATATCTCTCTTCTGTTTACTCACGCGCTCCACAAAGACCACAAAGAACCACTTGATGGCATAGAGCAGTGCATCCACATTGTGTTTCATAAAATGTTTATGCAGCTTGCGCATGATCTTCGACAGAATGCGATCATGGTGCTCGATGAAGCGTGTCAGCTTGGGAAAGCCCTCAATGAACAGGCCGTGCATGCCATATTTGCGATCTGTGATGAGCGTGTTGAGGGCCCAGAATGCCTCTTCCTCCTGCATATAGAGCAGCAGTACGCCCGCCACACACGCCATGCCCTGGCAATAGCCCAGCTCGGAGTTGTAAACGCTGTAGGCGTTCAGCACATTGAACAGTGAGCATTGCTTGACGCTATATCTCTCCCGATAGGCCAGATTATCACGAAACTGACGATTGACGTCCGCATCGATTTGCCGCGTCTCTGTTGCATTCTCTTTGGCCATCAGCAGCATGCGCGCGTATACGCCCACATTGTTGTCCATCGACTGCTGGACATTGAGCAACTGCTTCCATGCCGGCCAGCGCATTCGATCCGGTATGCCCTTGTACACCCGCTTATGTAGCTTCTCCTGTGGCGGCGGCCAGTGATTTAGCATTTTCACCCACTTTTTATCACGCTCCAATTCAATCTTCGTGCGTTGCTCCTCCTGGGAGGTGCGAGACGATGGCAGGCGGGAATCGTGCATGAAGCCGTATCTAAAACAAGATACATTAAATACACGTTAACGTTGACAATTGCCATGACTGATAAGATACCAGCAGGTAGCAAGCAAAACAATATCATCAGGTGTACAAATTCCTAACTGAGCCACGAAACAATTGGCCAACACGAATTTGTTTACATACTCAAACTGGATAAACAGCTCTCTTTTGCTTGCCTAAAGATTTCTTTATATTGTTTGCGATTAACGGTTATTTGTGGATTAGATCTAACAATTGCTAGTGTTAACTGATAAGATACCACTTAAAATTATATAAACAGGTAAGAAAACTGTAGTCGGAGCCCGACTAGAAGATTAGACTAGAAGAACCGCGTCCGATCTGCGTTTTTAAATTAAATTTTATGTTTAATTGATCATAATACAAATGTAATAGTTATCGATGTACGAGATAGAATTTAAAAACTTTAATCGATAACTATTAAAATTGTAATAGTTATCGATTTGTTGAAACAAACTTAATCTGCATGCGTGCTATTTAGGGATCTACCAATCTCTATCTCTATAGGGATCTCTAGCTCTAATACGGACACACGGACAGGGCTAAATCGAGTCAGCGCCTCGCCCCCTTCAAGAATATACATTATATGTACTTTATGGGCTCTGCCACGCCCCCTTCTGTCTGTTACATACACTTTAACAAAACCAGCATACCCTGATTTCCCACTATCAATGGGAAGCTCTAACATGTCTCATACATTCCATTAGCTGCTTAAGAGATATGAAAATGTGTCAGATAAGCGGACATTTAATGTGACCAATAAGATTATTGTGAAACCTGAGTATTTTTATATTTTTCAACTTCTCTGTGGATGTTCTTTAACACGCCCTCTATTGTTGGCTCATAGATATAATTAGTGTTGCGATTAACAGTTATTTATGCATTATGCATTAGTCAGCACACATACAGACAGACAGACACACACACACACACACACAGACGCACGCACAACCGCTAATCGGCTGAAACAAAGAGAAACAAAGTCCACAAAGTCCTTACTCACTTGTCTGTTATGTGATAGATTTCAAATGTGGGATTCTCCCAGGAGTCGACGATATTATGGGGATCCAGGCCGAGCTCATAGCGCTTGAATATATCCTCACGTTCGTCTTCGGCGCGTTTCACTAATGCGTACTGCTGTTGTTGTTGCTGCTGGTTTTGCTCGCCATTATCGTGGGCGGGCGGAGCGGCTGTCATTGTGGGCGTGGGCAGGCAATCGGCATCCAAGTGCTGCTGCTGCTGCTGCTGTTTTTGTTTTTATTGCTATTGCTATTGTTGTTGTTGTTGCTGTTGTTGTTCTCCGTCGTGGCTCCGTTTAGTGTTTGTGTGTGCTTGGCAAGAATGTTGAATGGGAGCGGCTGCTGCTGTTCGGCGATAGCGCGAAACTTTTTATTTTATTTTTTTAAGATAAAAGCGAACATTATAAAAAACATGCATTAACATATGAAAACGAACTCTAGAGCGCACATATACACGCACACATAGTCACACACACACACACACATACAGCAATCAACAGTAAGTCTTGTATTCATTTAAATGCAAGTCTTCGATTTCACTGCAAAAAAAAAAGTTTGTTGCATGTGTGTGTGTGTGTGTGCGTGAGTTTTGCTTTTTAAATATGCAACAACAACAACAACAGCGACAACAACAGCAATTGCAGAGCGTGTGTGAGTGAGTGAGAGAGAGCGAGTGCGCGCGAGCGTTACCAAATGACGTGATATTCAATAATATTTAAAGCGTCCCTGAAGCGGCATCAATTTGAAAACAACAACAAAATACCACAGAAAGTTATTCAAAAATTTAAAAGAAAAAAACGCCCCCACACAGCAATGAATTTTGTTTAGTTTCGTTTTCAGACCGTGTTTAGTTAAATTGTTTTCTATAATTATCTGTTTTCACTAACATTTGTCTCCTTGCATTTATCTTGCAAACACTTCCTGTTTTGATTTTATATATATACAATTTTTTCTTTATTTTTGTCAACACTCACGCTCACACATACTGACACGCACTCGTAAGCCACACACTCGCACGCACACAAACACACACACGCAGCGTTTTGTTCTGGTGCTTTCACTGTTTTCACATTTGTAGTTTTGCTTTTGTTGTGCTGTCGTGTCGAATATTTTGCTTATTACCATTTAATTTTGTTTTAATTTATATACAATTTGTGTTCAATTAATGAAAATGAGCACATTTGCTGTTTTTTTCAGCCTGCATGTTGAGCGAGTTTTGACTTAACAGAGCTGACTGCCCCCACTTAACAGACTACTGTCTAGTTAACAGCAACCAGCGTTGCCACCATACAGTAATCGTTTGCCATTTGGCGCGCGTCGTTGTATGGCAACCGTGGGCGCCGAGAACCAGTTCGATACACGTATAGAAACTTATCGATAGCATTAATAGCTGGTTCCTGTGTCTTCGACCATTTTTTTTGCGTGTATGTAGTTTTAATTGTGCTGGTCGAGAAAAATTGTGTAAAAAGTCCATGAAAACGTTGCAAATACAACGAAAAAGTGTTGTGCTGTGCACTAAACGCTTACGCGTATTGAATACTGTACAAAAAACAATGTACACACAGTAATTCCATTGAATAAAACGGGTAAGAAAAACACTATGCTCAAAGTGCGTAGCAAATTGCTCTCAACAAGAGTTTCCCACACACACACACACGCACATACATACATACTTGATCAAACGAGCCTGTCATCGGTCGATTGTAAATTAGTTCGATGATAATCGAAATCAAAAAAAAAAACTGCAATTAAACAAAATGTTGCTTTATGCTTTATATTTCCCAGCATTTGTCCATCAAAGCGGATACAGCCAGTACTTCAAAACACTTTGCGACTAACAAGTTTTGGAGATAAACACCTGACTGCCTTTGCTGTTTGTTCGCTATGGTCTCAACGCGCCAAATGTGCGGCAATGCTGGTGGCGCCGGTGGCTTCGATGAGACGCCGATAGCCACTCGCGCCACAGTGGTGCGTCGCACTACACATTATCAGCACCATCAGCAGCAGCAGCAGCAACTGCAACTGCAACAACAGCAACAGCAGCAGCAGCAGCAGGTTGCCACCATCGCGCCCGTTTTAAATTTTCTGGACTTGCCCACGGAGCTGATCATCAAAACGCTCGGCTACTTGGATTATAAGAAAATCAGCAATTTAAGATTGGTAAGTAACAACAGGCAGTAAGGGTGGGGGTTGGGATTGGGGCAGGGGTGTGGTAGGCTTGTAACAAGTGCAAAGCGAGTTTCATTATTTAATCAATAAAAAGCAATTTGCAAAATGTAAGTAGAATGCGCGTGGGTCGTCGTCGTTGGCTAAGTAGTCGATGGATGGGTCCGAGGGGTAGCAGCATTTTATTCCACTACCTGCATGCACTTGTACTTGTTGTTGCTGTTGTAATATATATTATTTTTGCCACTTAAAAGTCGTCGGCGGCTAGAGCTGAGCGCGGCTCGTGACACGAACGAGCACGCTGCAGGCTTGTGCGTGTTCACTTGTTTTCGTAATATTTATTATTTTGGCCAACCCAATGTCAACGCGAATGTGGACACGATGCAGTACCTGAATGTGTGTGTCTGTCCAGGTAAACAAGAAAGTTCGGTAGAATCTGCCATTAATAAATATAATTTTGAGTCTATGTATCATATATACTGTAGACGTATTTTTTGAGGCCCAACCATTGCCAATTTAGCGATTTTCCCGCCAGTTCTGGCGTTTTACAGCACACAGAATGCGAGAAAAAATACTTACATACTTACTGTATATAACGCCTGGCGGGATTTATGGCTGTTTTGAATTATTAAATGGCTTATTATTAGTGTGAAACAATTATAACAAAAATTGTTGTTTTATAAGCAAATATAAAAAAATAAATAAAAATTAAAGAAAGGTTATCGTTACCAGAATTGAATATAATTTTGTGAAACTGGATTTCAATGGGATTTGATTTCGCATTTCCGAATAACAAACTAACAAAGAAATAAAAATCCACATTTGGTAAATTTTAAGTGATTTCGGCGTGTTTTACGCCTTTTAATTTTTAGTCAAACACTAAAAATGCCCTTAACATCGTAAAAGCGTTTTTTCTGGATTTTTCTACTTATGCTTAGCTATTTCTGGCTTTTTGGCTTGCTCATCTGGCTTGCCGAAGCTCTGAAGAGTGGACAACACTGGCACTTTTGATTAGGATCATTAAACTGTATTCAGAAATGTAGACCTTTTTAGAAATATTGATATTATTGAATATATGTGCATACATATATTTAATTAAAATCTGATTGGGTTACAATTTGTAAAACTTCATATGGAGCGTTAACTGTATGACGAATTCTAATATTATCTAGGAATATTTACATTTATGGAAAAAGTAAAGACGTAACAAGTCGTGTCACGCACAGTTGCAAAACACATTGTCATCTCTAATTTTGTTTCTTGGGTTTTTGTCATGCATTTGATTTTGTGTTCATGCTCGTCTGTTTGCCTATGTGTGCGTGTGTAGTTCACGTGTATGTGCATGTGTGTGTGCGTGCGTGTATCTGTGAATATGTTGTGTGGCTGTAGGTAGCCAATCGTAATTTGATATACAATTTATGAGATGCGCTGAAATTTGGGATGCGGGCTGCTGCTGGCGCTCTCGAATGCTTCTGAATTTAAAACCAATTATGAATTTAAAAGTAATATATGTACATATATATATTTTCTACATGATTTTTTTTTCTTTTTTGCAGGTGTCAAATCGCATGAACGACATTTGCATGAACATGTTGAATGCGGCATTCGCGAGGCAGATTAAGACGACTTTCAATCGCTTTCAATCGATCAAGTCGAGTATGCCGCGTCGCGAGTCAGCCCGTCGCCATCATCCGTTGGCCTGCGAATGCGACATCATCGAGACTTGCTATATGCGACTTTCATTGCTCCAAATGTCCATGGGCAAGCACATCGAGCGTGGCCATTGCTGCTTCTTTCCGGGTGCCGTAAGTGAAGCGAATTTAATAATTTAATTATATTAGTTTGCCTCGAATCTGAATTCGATTTCTTTGCCTTTCTTTGCAGATTCTAGATGAGGTGCACTCGATTTTGAACTATATCAGTATTACGCCGCGCTTGCAGCGTCCTTATCGTGTCACCGATGAACTCTTTGATCTCTCCACCATGGCCATGGAGTACTTTAAGGATCGCATTGAGCCAACTCTGCCTGGGCTGGCCTACTTCAACAAGGACTTCTTTCAATTGCCCGTTACCACAAAGCGGCGTAAGTCTCTCTCACTGTTCTCTTAATTGTGATTCATTCATGAACTTTGATGATTAAATATTTTCAGCTACCTTAGCTATTAGCTCAGATCTCTCGGACAGTTCGAATAACTCACCACCTCAGAACCACATGGTGTTGCGTAAGGGCATACGCAAGATCAAGCAGGGCATGAAGATGTACAATAATCAGCTATCGGTGCTGCGCACCGAGCTACGCAACTGCAAGCGCAAATCCGCTGAGCAGAGCAAACAGCTGGCTGAGCAGCAGAATCTATTGGCGGAGCATCAGAAGCAGACGCTCGAGTATGCCAATCGTCTGGATGAGAATGACAAAAAGAATGAGGAAATGTCACGCAAATTTTCCACATTGTTGCAGGTGAATATTCATTCAAACATTACTTATCCATTTTATACATTTCAATCCTTGCAGGAACTCAACAAGTGCAAAACGGAGCTACAATTCTGGCGCTCGAAGAGCCCAGCAATGCCGTCGGTCTGCAGCTCATGCAATTTGAAGGTGACGCCCGTGTTGCCGCACGAGGATTTAAAGGCGCTGGTCAATCAGGGTGTCGATCCGGATAACATAATCATAATCAACGATGAGGCCGAGTCGGATGAGACGGTTGCCGTCAATGTGGATGGCTGTGAGCTGAACGTGTGCGTTGAGAATCCATTTGCCTTGCCAGATGAAGCAACCACAGCCAAGCTGTTGTCCGTCAATACGGCTGCCAAAAATCTCAAACGCAAATACGCGGCAACGTTGATGGACAACGAAATCGCTGCAACGTCCAATATAATTGCGTCCAATGCGACAATGCCGTCTCCGGATATAACAAGCCAACAGGTCGAAGCCAGCGGCAGTGGCAGTGGCAGCGGAAACTGTGGCTATTCGACAAAACTCTTTTATGGCAATCATCAGCGCAGCGGCGTGATTGTGAGTCCAGTGTCCATTAAGCTGGTGCCAATGCTGCCCGCCAATGGCAACGAACTGGAAAAGGGCAACGAGCAACAGTTGCAATTGCTGCAGCCAATCAATAATGAATCAATTGAAGCAACTGCTGAATCCCATTTGAGCAATGTAGTTTGCGTGGAGCAAATGGAGGCGAAGAAGGCACGTAGAGTACAAAAGGCCAATAGGTGCTTAAATGCATCTGGCAAACGCAGTAAATAAGCATAAAAACATATACAAATTAAATTTTTTACTACTTATACATACACACATATATTTACATATAAAAGTCGCGCACGCACACACACCCAGCAAGTCTGCGAGTGTATGTGTGTGTGTGCGCGCAATGTAGTGTTAAAAAGCAAAAACAAAAACAACAACAACAGAGGAATCAAATTAAATATACATACATACATATATATATATATATATATATATATATATAGTTATCTATATGTACTTGTATATCTTTTACGAACATCGAATGCATTAGGCATTCTGATTATCATTATTATTATTATTATTATTATGATTATTATTACTATTACCATTTACAAAATGTATCTGTATGTTCTATACACCCACACACAAACACAGCCGCAAGTAAAACACTTAAAATTATTTGAAAACACATATACACAACAATTTGTATGTAGTTTTGAAATATCGGCAGAGCAAAAGCCATAATTATAATTTAAAAGCAGCATAATTTTTAATATTAGTAGCCACACAGCACACACCAACACAACAAATTAAGGCAGGTGTGACGCGAAACAAAAACCAACAAACAAACAAAAACAATATAAATCATGAAAAGGAATGGCAAAGAAATATTTTAAATAAAACTTTAATGCATACAAAATCAATTGCAATTATCTGATGTTTTTATTGAACAGACTTGTGGACTTAAAATCTAGCATTGTTTTTAAAAATCCAGAAATCCAGGAACACAATTAACTGTTTAAAAATTCAAATATAAAAACAAACTCCAAACATTGACAGCGTTGCCACTTAGTGCATGAGCTGCAAAAGCAGTTATAATGTTCCATATTTTTATCGATTGCATTAACGTTTATTATCGGTAGCTGTTAATTGAAAATACAAATTATATGAAAAAAATAACGAATGAAAAAAGTAATGGCAAAAGCCAATTGTGTATTAAATTTATGCCAAGAGTTCAATTATATAATTATTTTTACGTTTTTTTTTCAGTTCTGTATTTGATATTGATAAATTTTGGCAATCCACAGTGAACATGTAAAAATGAATTTAAAAATAAAAGCGAACGTCATAAATCGACAGCGTTGCCACCTGGCAGCAGCATTAAAAGCTGTTACGTTGCGATAACTCCAATTTTAATTACAGACGTTAATTATCGATATCAATTGAGCATATTTAAAATACATAAAAATATACGCGTCCAGAAAAGAGAACAATGGGCAATCGCTGTTGCTTAAGAGATAACTAACTAAAAATAATCTAATATGTATGCGGCGTAACGCAGTCAATTAGCCAAAGTACTTAGCATCGCGAGCAGCCTTTCGAGAGAGTCGCGCTCCGGCTATATTTATAATTGCCGAGTTCCAAGCAAAGCATCTGGCAGTCACTCTCTGGTCGCATTGCCGTGAAAACACAAATTTCGTCTTGTTGCTTTCTGCAGACGTACTTATAACACGTAATCGAGGCAAATGCAAGAGTTTAGCGAAAAATTGGAAGATATCTACGATGAGCAACTGGGCAGGTGCTGGAAAATCAGTTAATATATAATTTTTATTATTATTATTATTAATATTGATATAAATTTGACAGGCATTTGGTGGCCAGCCTAAGCATTGAGGCCGGCGAGACGCTACTGGAGGAGCAGCCCCTGCTGGTGGCGCCCCATTGGGAATGCGATCGCCTGAAGTGCGCTCAATGCCTGCAGGAGTCGTATGTGATCTGTCGCCGGTGTCAAGTGTATCCGCTGTGCATGGACTGCAGCGAGCACGATGCGTTCGAGTGCGAGTTCTTTGCCAGTGGAGCCGGCAGTGGCATTGGCAAGGATCTGCTAATTAAGAACTATGGCATCTGTGCGCTGTTGAAGCTTTTATTGTTGCTCGAGCAGCCCGAGCAGCGGGCGCAGTGCCAAATACTGCTGGAACGACCAGTTAAGCTGGAGGATTATCGTAATGAGGAAGGAGTCTGGCAGGAGCATGAAGAGCAAGTGGTGCGTCCCATAATGGACAGTGGCCTGGCACAGGCTTTGCCAGATCAGCAATTGACCTCGGATGCTTTGCATGCCCATTGCATACGCATCGATAGCAGCGCCTACGAGGTGACCGCCAGGGATGGCGATACACTGAAAGGCGTCTATGTTCGCGGAGCTAGTTTGCCGCATAGCTGTGTGCCCAACACGGTCGTCGCTCTCGACGAGCAGTTCAACATGAAGCTATATGCTGCTGTGCCCCTCGAGGCTGGCAACGTCATCTACACATCCTATGCGAATCCCTTAATGGGCACCAGCCAGCGACAGCATCAGTTGCGAATGACTCGGCACATGGAATGCGCCTGCACACGCTGCCTGGACCCCACGGAGCTGGGCACACACATGAGCAGCATGAAGTGTCGGGATTGCTCAGATGGCTATGCCGTTTGTGACTTGGCTGACACTGGGAATTGGCGTTGCCTGGATGTGAGCTGTGGAGCGGTTATACCAGCTGCCGATGTCCACCAGCTGCTCGCTGAGGTTGGCGGTGCTCTGGTCGATGCCAAGGGTGAGCTGAGTGCCTATGAGTCCCTGCTCAGCCAGCACACACAGCTGCTGCATCCCAATCATTTCCTCTTGCTGGACATCAAACAGAACATTGCAAGCATCTTGCGGGCAGCCGCTCTTATGAATTCTCTGAATGATCCTTGCAAGAAATTGTTGGCACGTCGCGTAGAGCTCTGTGGCGATTTGTTGCCCATTTGTCGTGCGGTTGTGCCCGGCATCTCTAAGCTCTATGCGATTGCCCTCTTCGAGTATCTGCTGTCCTTTGTGGAGCTCACCGAACTGCAGTTCGCTGAGGGCGATGTGGACAAAAAGGAATATGCTGTAAGTGGAGTATAAAGTATATGAGATCTAGCTCAGCCTTAGCTATAATTAACTAAATATGTTATTTATTTAGGCGCAACTGAAGCGTGCCCAGTCGGTGGCCAAGGAAGCCTTGGATTTGCTACAATTTGAGCCAGAGAACTCAGCGGAGGGTTTTCTAACCGAACGCATTGCCATTGAGCTAGAGCGCATCGAATCTGATCTAATGAAATATGGAAAACATTAAAATATATCTAAGGAATTGATCAAATTCGATAAAGAGTTGTTAAATACTTAGAAAACATAAGTTAGAAATTTATTCATTTGGTAAAGATTGATATACTGAAAGCTCCATAGAGGAATATCTTCTTATACTAAAAGATTCTCTTTAGTCAAAGATGCTTCTCTCTTTTTTTTAAATAATAGTTTTTGAACAAACATTTTCATTGACAATGCATATGTACAAATTTGATATAAAATGAATAAAAAACATGCCATATTTAACAATATTAGCCGCAAAAGCTATACAATCCCAAAGGTTTTTGATGTCCCTAATGATGTCCGATACTAAAATGTTTTCATTACATCAGGATTTTAAAATATTGGAATGCAAATTTTTATATTTTTAAAATTTTTTGTATGTATTGTATATATACATATATATATTTTTGATGTAATAAATCTTGGAGCGCATAGTAGTACTGTTAGATACAAAAATATATTATATTTATATATTTTTTTTCATTTTATATTAATTATATTTTTTACAACATATTTAAAAATAAAATTGGCTTTTCTGTTACAGCATCTCAAACCTTTAGGTTAGAATATCTCGCTAAAAACGTTCGAAAACTTTTGTTTACTATATTTGATCTTATTTTGTTGGCCTATGTATCGGGTGTTTTTTGTAGAGGTATAGAATTTTCGATAGAGATAACTGTGAAACCAGCTGTTATTTCAGGCAGCTGTCTTAGAATTTTTTGTTCAGTATACTTTGGCAAATCACCATGAACAGACAAATAGTGGAAATTTACTTCGAAAATCCGTGCTCTGTTCCCCAAACTTATAGATCCCTTCGGCCATATTACGGTGCGCATAATGGTCCATCTGAGCAGCTCATAAGGGGTATGTAAACAAACAAAATGGCCAGTTTTGCAGTGAGAGCAATCCACATGAGACTCTTGAGGCACCATTGAAACCACAAAAAATTATTGTTTGGTGTGGTTTGCATGCTGGAGGCGTCATCGGCCCATATGTCTTCAAAACCGACACTCTTCAAACCGACAAATTGGACTGATCTGGTGGCCTATTTAAGACGCAGACGCGGTGCGGTGGTCGCTTGCCCGAAATTGTATTCAAAACACTAAATGCCATCGACTTTGTAGGTAAATAAAGTTAAAATTGTGGTCATTTCATTGATTTTTCTGTATCTTTTTTTTAAACAAGTTCTATACCTTGAAAAAAAAAGACCACAGTTTTATTATTTATTTTTAAATAATTGATCATAATTTTTAAATATTTGATATTTTTTTAAATAATTCATATTTGTTTTTAAACAATTCACACTTTTTTATTTTAAAATAATTCATAAATTTTTTTAAATTTGATAATTATTTTTTAAATAATTGATATTTATTTTTAAATAATTAACAATTATTTAAAAAAAAATGGTTAATTTTTTTAAAATAATTGATATTTATTTTAAAATAATTCATATTTTTTTTAAAATAATTCACATTTATTTTTAAGTAATTGATCATAATTTTTAAATAATTGTTAATTTTTTTTTAACTGATTGGTAATTATTTTAAAATTGATAATTATTTTTAAATAATTCATATATATATTTCATATTTCATAATTATTTTTAAATTGATAATTATTTTTTAAATAATTGATAATTATTTTTAAGTAATTGAAATTTATTTTTAAATACTTGATAATTATTTTTAAATAATTCATAGTTATGAAAATTATTTTTAAATAATCAATAATAATTTTAAATAATTGATAATTCTATTTAAATAACTGAAATTTTTTTAGTAATTGATTATTATTTTTTAATAATTCACATTTATTTTTAAATAATTGATAATTATTTAAATTATTCAAAATAATTTTTCAATATTATAATATATAAAATGAATTTCTTCCAGCAATATTATTAATCATTAATCAAATGAGCGAATCAATAATATTTCCACCATATTCTTCATTTCAATTAAAAGTTTATTTTTGAGAGTTTCTAAAACACTGTCCCAAATCGTGGCCAGAGAAAGTTCAATAGCCAAACAATAGCGCATTCCCTTTAGAGCGGCGGGCAATGGGTACAGAGAGGCGTCAGCGATCGGGCAATGGGCCGAGGAAACGCAGATCGAGATCAAATAAATTAAGAATCGTTTTAAATAAAAATAAATCTAAATAGATACGAGTCACAGTATCGCGCAAGACAATATCGGGCCCTCAGTCGGCGACTGCTAATTGGCAACACCAGATGCAAAACGTGGCCAAAAGCAACAGGGAAAACAGCATCAGCATGGAAGACTTTGCCAATAAATGTGAAGTGAAAGAAAACGAGACGATGGGCAGGTGGGTGGATCAAATCCATATCGAATCCCATATTGAATACTCCATTGACTGCTATACAAAGGTATGTAGTGGCTGCTGTCAATATCAAGGCTGGAGAAACTTTGCTGCTGGAGCAAGCGTCGGTGTTGCTGGCCAACAATGCTGAAAGGCGTTGCAGCAACTGCCATCAGTTGACCTCCACGTTTTGCGGGTAGGTAGCTTGACCAGCCTTATCTTGTAGAGCTTTTCATTATGTGACATCTTTTCTGTTCGGGGAGTGGCCAGCAAGTGTCGTCTGATGCCGCTCTGTGCGGACTGCGTGGAGCATTATGGGCTTGATTGCCAGCGCTTGGCTAAGCTGCAGCTGGAGCCGGAGCAAGTGCAGCAGCTGCAATCCCATCCAGAGATTGTCAATGCTCTAAAATTTTTACTCTTGAGGGAGCATGCAGAAATGCACGCCCAGTATGAAGAGCTAATCCAGATGGAGGCACATCTAACGCGTCGTCGTGATACGGAAATCTGGCGCAACTATCAGAAGCAAGTGATACAGCCGCTACAGTCAGCCGGGCTGCTGCTGCAGTTGCGTAATGGCTCGGATATCAATGAGGAGCTGCTGCAACGCATGCTGGGCATTGCGGACATCAATGGCTTTGAGATACGCGCTCCGGAGTCGGGGGGCTCCATGCGTGGTGTCTATGTGAGAGCCGGCCTCTTTGTCCACAGCTGTGTGCCCAATCTGGTGACGGCCATCGATGAGCAGCAACGCATCAAGCTCTACGCAAATCGCTCCATTGCAGCCGGGGAGATCCTATACAATTGCTATACGAACATTCTGCTGGGCACGGAGGAGAGACGTGAGATTTTGAAGATTGGCAAGTGCTTTGATTGCCAGTGTGTCCGCTGCCTCGATCCCACTGAGCTGGGCACGCACATGAGCAGCTTTGTATGTGTTCACTGTACAGGTGGCTATATAGTGAAACAGCCCGCCACGAATACATGGCAGTGTCTGCTTAATCCGGAGCACACGCTGAAGCCGGAGTTTGTGGCGAATGTTGTGGAACGTGCTAAGGAGGAGGTTTTCCATGCTCGCGATGACATTTATCGACTGGAGTTGCTGCTGGCCAAGCTGGGACGTCTGCTCCATGGCAATCATTATATTATGCTCGATCTTAAGCAGAATATTGCCTCCATATTGAGGCAGATCTTGCAGAATATGGCCCATCGGCCCAGTCGTAAAGTTTACGAGCGTAAGATTCGCTTGTGCCAGGAAATATTGTTGGTCCTAAAAGTGTTGGCTCCCGGCATATCCCGCCTGAAAGCGATAGCTCTCTACGAGCTGGCCAACACTCAAGCAGAACTTGCACGCAAATTGTTCAGCGAACAGGAGCATAACGCTGCTGATTTGTTGGTAAATATATATTATATTTATACTACACTTTTTATTTAAAATACAAATTATACAGGCAGAGCTGCAGCAGACTGAGATTATGATGCGGGAATCCCTTCGCATGCTGCTTTATGAGCCTATTTGCACACCGGAGGGTCAATTGGCACGCAATATGCTTAGAGAGTTGAAAGAGCTTCAAAATGATATGAAAGTGCTGCAGCAACCAAATGATGATGTGGTTAATTAAAAGTAAATATTCATTGCACATTTTAAATACTTTCGTTTGATTTCAAAATACTGGAATGGTACTTTCGTTGGCGCCAAAATCGATTGTAGTGAATTAGTGTTATCGGAACTGCTCTGTGGTGGCAATCAATAAGACAAATCGCTTTTGCTGGTTTATGAACCAGTTCGCACTCTACAAGTGACAATAATCACACAATGCGCTTACAAATAAGCTAATCAAAACGAATATTAATTGTATTTGCTAAATTACTCGTTTTCATAACATCGTCAAATAAAATGCTAAGAAATATGATTAAGCCCTAAAGTTCGACTAATCGTGTTTGTTTGTCGTGTTAGTTTGTGGTGGCGATCGATAAAATCAACTGCTTGAGTGAAGGGTTCATTTTGTGTTTACAGCTTTACAATTGTTTATTATTATTATTGTAAAGCTTCACATTGTGTCTTGCGAAATTGTTTTGTTGTATATGAGGAAGAAAATCTCGCTATTGTCATGGCATTGCTCAACAGCTGACTGACCAAAATAAAGTAGACGATTGATATAAATGGAGGCAATGCACGAGTAGCAGCTGTAAAACTAACAACCCCAAACCGAAAATAGGGTGACAAAGAAAATCAAAAGTGGACAGTGCACAAAAGCTGCAAGCGACGCCGACGCTGCCTGCTGTTCAGTCACAACTTGAGTGCTTTTAAAGCGGTTTACTCTTCAAGCCGCATTTAATTCTCAATTTTGCTTCAGTTGCTCAATAACTCGCTTCGCTTAACTGTAAATTACAAAAGAAAAAAAAAACAACAACATGGAAATGTTTAACTAAACATGTTAGTGAGCAACACACATGCATGTCAGAGCAATAGCAGATTGTGAAATAATTGCTTTCCCATCGGCGTTGTCTACATTTGCTGAGCTGAAAAAAATCCCCCAACTAAAGTCGTGATGGCTTTGGCCAGCGCAGCGGGCGCTCTGCTCAAACCACAAACGCCGCTCCAGCAGCTGCTCGAGGACATTAATTTCCAGCGCACCAAAGAGATGCGACAGCTGCTCAAGGATGGTAAATATAACTAATTATTAATTTAATCATACTAGAAACAACAGTTTTGAAGTTTCTCAGCAAATTTGTCTACATTTGCACATTATCGATTTGTCAAACGCTCATCCGGCAACTCCTTCCACCCTTGTACAGAACACACACACACACACAGTCACTCTCACATATACAGCTGTTTGTATGTATGTATGCTCAGATTTTGCTCCAATTTTGCACACTTATTTCCATAAATATGTAAAAGCATACACATATATATACCTACATATGTACATATCTGTATCTGTATGCAAATTAGGCTATATTTATTTGCGATCTCAAAAAGCTTTTTGGCTTAACAAAAGTTTTGCTCTTGTTTACCGTTTAAGACTCTTGTCTGCATCTGTATACGGTTTTTGTGCATGCTTGTCTGTGTGTGTGTGTGAGAATCCCCCTTTCAGGCTGCGCTGATATCAATTAGCTGGGAATGCTGTGAAAATCATGCATGTAAATATATGTATGTATGTATGTATGTTTGTATTTGGACTGTTATCGACTAAACTTTTCAAGTTGTTTGTATGAATATGTTTACATATGTATGTATGTATATGTTTTTTGTCTTTTATTTGTATTTTGCCATATCAGAAATTTTTATTGATGTTTTAGGATTGACTTCCAAAGATTTCTGCTAATATTTGATATTTGTGTTGGATATTTGTTTTTCATTTTTTATACTCTGTGGTTGTTCGAGTATTAGAGATATCAAAAATTGATAACGCTATTTGCGATGATAAAAGTTAATATTTATTTAATTTTGTATATTTTTGATTATTTTATAAATTTATATATATGTATATATAAATATATATATATTTATTGTTTTATTTAATTTTTTATTGTTAAGACTAGGTATTTATATTCAAGGTGATCAGAAATAATTAAAATTAAATTCTTGAAGTTCTTAAATCTATGATTAAAACCTAGACTAACCGCACATAAAATACTACTTAAGTATGCGATCACCTTTAGTTTCTTGATGAATTTACCCTGTATTATATAGTTCAAAAGAATTCAGAATTATTTATATGTATATCGCTTACAGCTGTAGCTATTTATTGGCCTTACGAGCTTATAAACTGCTCTCAACCTGCATTATCGCAACAACAAATCTAATGAAAATAGTTTCAGAAACAACTCAAAGCAAATTTTCGTTTGGGTTACCGAATTCGAAGTGCAATTTCTGTCATTCAGATCATTACTTATCAATGATCTTTGATTTATTTTACTCACAATATTGGAAATACTTAAGATTTTGCATTGAACTATGTATGTAAACCCTTTTCTATATTTTATATATTAGTAATTAAAACAAGAATATATGCTGGCTACTCCTAGCCTTGCTGTAATTATTTACGGTTTTTTCCGAAACACTTATTGATCTGAGATCATAAGATTTTGATAAATTAAAAATTTATTCATTTTTTATTTATTTTTTTTTGCAGATGGTGGTTTCGTGGTGCTTCAGGGTACCACCTACTGGACGGATCTGTTTGTGCGTCATTTTCTATTTCAAACGGAGCCCGTGCACAGCATCGACTCGGATGATTTGCTCTTTTTTGTGCGCAAGAAGCACGTGAAAAGCTCCTCGCGCCATATGCCAAAATATGAGGTGGGTAAATGTGAATCCTGCAGTGAAACAAGCCTAATTAGCAATTCCATCTTTGCAGACTGAAGTTGAGGTATTTCGCAAGGATTCACGCAAGCTGCCCATTGGCGATCCGGATGTGGATTGGGAGGAGACTGTCTACTTGAACATGGTTATACATCAGTTCGACTACACATTAACTCTGGCCATATGTACAAGAACCTCACCCAAGGAGCTGCAGGTGCTGCGACGGCACTCGCAGCGGGTCTACGCGAGCCCCAGTCGCCGAAAGATGGACACCAAGGGCGAGGGCGAAGAGATTACCTATCCACATATATGCTTTATGGTGGACAACTTCGATGAGGTGTTTAGCGATATATTGGTGCGCGATGGCGAAATGGTCTGCGTCGAGTTGGTGGCCAATGACAAGGATGGTGCTGTGCAGGGCGTTATCTTCCTCGGCTCCATACGGTACGATGCGCTGAAGAAGGTCTATGATGCCAGGGTTAGTGTGGGATTGATTTTCTTATGATTCCATATTAACGTATGGCTTTTACAGCAATCGAGCCTGAGCTCTAAGGTGGCGCAACGCATGTCCTTTGGCCTTTTCAGCAGTGGTGCAGGAGTGCAGACGCGTTGCGAATTCGTGCGCATGAAGGGGCCACAGGGCAAGGGTCATGCCGAGATGGCAGTGACCAAGCCAAAAGGCTCAGGCGTTGAGACGCCCACCAGCGAGCCGGGCTTCTGTGCCACGGACATGTGGGACGAATGGGAGGAGGAGAACGATGACTATTGCACGTATCGTCACCAGCGTAGACTCAGCGATCCGAGCGCTAATCTCAATAATTTCTCACGATACGGCTGGCGTACAAAGAATACCAACCAGGACATGGTGGGCAGCGGCACCAGCACCACTGCCGGCGTCAAAGCGCGCTCCGAAAACGAAGGACTCGACTCGCTGGCCAGCGAGGTATCCGAAATCGAGGCTGGCGACTTACGCGATGGTAGGCTATATATATATATATATATATCTTTCTATATTCTTGTCACAGACATATATATATTTTTTTAAAATTATATTTTGCATGTACTCTCTGCTCATTTGTAAATAATCTTAACCGAATTATCGTTTTGGTTGATTTGTAGAGTATTTACAAATTTGGTTTATTTCGTTGCGCTTTAGCTGCTCGCTTTGCTCTGCTTTCGTTGATTTCCTTACTTTGCTTTTGCTTTGTGTTTCCTTGTGAACATGTTGTGGTTCCTACGATTTTTCTTAAATTAACAAATTTCAAATTCAAATTAACCAACTACAATGTGTGTGTATATATATATCCAAAAAGGAACAACAGGTATATAACTAATACTTGACTTTGCCGAGAAAGCAGGACAACAAAAACATAAACCAAAAAATCAACTACAGAATATGAATTTTTTATTTTCAATTTGCGTTTGCTTTACTTTTTAAATATTGTCAATTTTGTTCAAAGAAAAATATGAATAATTTATTTAGGATCGGTGTAATATAATATTAGAATACTTAGAAAAAATAATAATTTAAAGGGAAATTTGTTTAGAAACAGATTTAAGAAGAGTATTGAATATGTACAAAAGAAAACTTAAGCATATCAAATATATATAGTAAGACTAGTAGAGCTTGAGTATATATACTCTAAGTTAATAGGGGATGTTCATTAATAATACTCATCAAATATAGCCCATTCATTCATCCACTGTAAATAGCTTCAAGGCGACTTCTTCGCCGGGTTTCCACAATGAGTACTCATTTGCCATGTTTCCTCTGATATTCTATATAACACCACCTGCTCCTTAACGCCTCAACGCCTCAATGCCTCAATTCACTAAACCAACCACATCTATAGTGATCCACCCTATATAGCGCTATCCCGGTTTTCATATAATATTTTTGTTTCGCTGCTTTTTGTTTATTACTTGGCCAAAATTTGAATTTTATGTTGCTTGTCAATCGAGTCTCGCTCGATTGTTGTATGTGTCGTTGTATATGCTTTATAAAAAAATGCAACAAACCGATCTATATCTACTTGTAGATCAGCAACGTCCTGCTTTCTCGGCATCCGCGGCAAAACTGTGTCCAAATCTGAATTGTGAAACGCTCAAATTGGCAGCTGACCAAACAAATTTAACGCCAGCTGCCATAGACAACGAAGCAGTTGCTAGCACAACTGGCGATACGTCAGCCATGGCTGTCACAGCGGTCACTCCGCCACCGCTAAGCGCAGCGGTTGAGGTCATCACGGATGGTGGCAACGGAGGCAGCAGCAGCACGGGCTGCAATTGCTTCGGTGGCAAGAAGTGCAAAAAACGCTGGACATCGGTGAAGAGCAGCGCCGGCGACACACCCGAAATGTCGGAGGTTTACTGCCCCAGCTGTGAGGATGCGGCCAATGAGACGCCCGCCTGTCTCAGCAAGATGCCCGACAAACGGGGCCAGACACGGCTCAAGCCCAAGCCACCGAGCATATTGTGCGTGGAGAGCGAGCTGGTGGTCAGTAAGCGGAGCAGCCTGAGGCTAACAAGCTTAGACAGCAAGCGGAAGGCCAGCAGCAGCAATATAACACGTAGCGTATCCTTGAGCGCTGCAGATCGAAGAACGAGTGTGCCAATGCCTAGAAAGGTGACGCCAGCGCGTGTGCGTCTGGTCAAGCCCAAAGAGCTGGACAAGAGCAAGGATAAAGATAAGGAGAACGATAAAAAGTCAACGAATCAGAAGGCAAATGGTCCCAGCACTTTGCTGGCAAAGATGTCGCCTAAAAGGCTACGCAATGCCAAAGCCATTGACAAGGAGAAGGAGAAGGAGAAGGACAAAGAAAAAGAGAAGAGCAAGGATAAAGAGAAGAATAAGGACAAGGAGAAGGACAAGGACAGATCAAAAGTCGCAATCAAGTCCAAAACTGGCAACAACAACAACCATGTCAAAGCAACCACAGCTGCAGCCAAAACAGAGGAATACGAAATAGCTGATGATGCCACCTCCCTAAATGGCCAATCCTTGTACGCTGGCGTGGCAGCAGATGATGCCAAAATTGCCATACTCAGCGAAAGCGACAGCAAACTGTTGATAAGTGTGCGCGGGCGTGAAGAGCTGCCCGTGGTGGAGCAGGCGCCAACAACAACAACAACGCCATCGCCGCCAGCAGCTGTGACGGCCGCGCAACGTTTTGAGAAGTGTTTACGTGTACCTGTAAAATCAGAGAGCCATCCATTGCAGCTGTCGGCAGACAGTGCAAACAACTACAATAAAGTGGAACAGGAACAGGAGCAGGAGCAGGAGTCGACTGCGCAGCAGCCACTGCTCAACGGTGAAGCGGATGCAGCAAATGGCAATGAGACGGCAGGCAGCAGCGCCACATTGCCGCGCACAGCAAAACAATCCTACTACCACAAGGTGTTGCATCTGGTGCCCAAGCGTCGAACACCCGATGGCACCAATATCTACTACTGGTGCGATCTGCCCAAGAAGGCGCTCAAAGGTTAACTAAATACCATGCACATCAAATAGTCCAATATCCACACTTGCATGTTTTTGCCACCTTATTTCCATATATAATTCATTGCTTCACTAATTTATTTCAATTTTTATGCTTGCAGAGCTCGACGATGGCGCCTATAATCCACTGTGGACCAGTCGTGGGTTTACGCAATCCTTTCATTTCTGGAAGGAGAATCGGAGACAACAATCGACGCCGCTCAACGCATTCCTGACTTATGTTACACTGCCCTGGTGGAGCATAGCCAAGGGTAAGTCATGACGAATGGTTGATTGACTGACTCAAACAAATGTAATTTGACTTTAAATTTTTCATTTGGTCTTTTTACAGATCTTCTGGATCATCGGGAGACGCCCATACTGACTTTTTAGTATTAGCTTTGCTCGTAGCTTGTGATTTGCTGTTAAACTATGCTTTAAAGTATTATGTATACAAAAATATCTCGTTCTATTTATTAGTTCTGGCAAATCATGTGATCCTGTTTTATGTTTATTATCATTATCATTATTATTATATATGAAACAATATTTACTTGTATCTCAGGTGGCAGCAGTTGAGCTGCTCCATTCCTTATAATTTAACTTTTGTTTTTGCTTAACCAATGCCAATGCGAACGCCCGTAGCTGAGTTAAGTTTACCAAGCTATTTATTCTGATCAACTAGGGCATCATTAGATATATATATATATATTTAGTAACTTTATATATATGTGAGATGCATGTATGTATTTGAGTGTGTGTATAGCATGTTTGTATGTAAATGCAGTGCTGAGCCAACCTACAAATTTATAATCTATATATATATAGATATATACACCTACTAAAACGCTGCATTTCGAGATTATATAAAAGAATTGTTACCAAAAATGAAAGCTATATATGTGTATGTATGTATGTAATAATACTATTGTAATTATATGGCAACATTTATACTATATACATATATATATATATATATATAGAGCAAAACTATAAAACGAAATAAAAACAATTTGCGTACAATAATTATATAAATATATTTTAACTATGTTTCGATATATAAGTGGGCTAAGCAGCAAGTATCATACTGAAGATAATGTTGTTTTTTGCTTAGAATTCCCAACAGGTTAATGTGGTTGCATAACAGTTATGTTAGCATGATCCTGTTATGTTTGACCACTTTACATAGGCTGAAAATGTGAGTGTCTTAAAAATGTACATACAAATTTCAGGGTAAAGTCTAGTAGAGATAAAGGTAAAGGAATAAAACTTGTATTTCAATATCATTTCACATATTACCATTTTGGCATATGGAATATAAATATAAATTTTGTAGGGCTGAAAAATTATGAAATTGAAAATAGAATCCACATTTTTAAAGCACGCAGATTCAGTCTTATCAGGTTATGAATTCAAATTCATGTTTACAGATTAAACTGTAAAAGAAAAACACCAATCGGAAGGCCTGTAAAAAACGAAATCTATTTTATTTATCAATTTACTTTTAATATCAAAATTGCAGAAATCTTTAGCATATATTGCTCAAGCAGATGCTGCTTTAATCTGAAGAAGCAAAGTGCACATGGAAACCCATATGTTGCTTATACTATAGTACATACAACCAAGTATGTAAGACAATCAGAATATATGTATAATATATAAGTATATATAATACATTCGCTCGAAGATAACTGGAAAGTGCTCAAATTGGGATTCAGTCGTTTTGTGTGCATTGTCGGAGACGGTCGCGTATTGTTGATTCGCTCAAGGAAATAAAAAAGAAAATCTAAAAGATTATAAAATGTGGCACTCGCTGCCATCGTTTATCAGCGTTGCTGTTGCTCTCTGTCTTGTGGCAGGCGCAATTAGTGCAGCGGCTGGCTGCCCCCGGGCGCCCACACACTTGCCTCATGGCCGACGTACACGCGGCGACAATGGATACAAATTAATTGTGGCTGATGGACCCAATGGCTATGTGCCCGGCAAGGCATACAACTGTAAGTGTTAGGTGGATCTCAAAAGCAAAAAACAAAAACAAAAACAAAAGCTTTTCTTAATCAGCGCTAGGGAGGGTCACGGCCTCGTGACCCCTAAAACGCACAGCACAAAGCGAAGGCGATAAGCAATAAGTATTCAGCAGATGTGTGTGGGGATCGTTTCGTGTGTGTCTTGCATGCTCGACACAAAATCTGAAATTCTATAAAAAAATATGTTTTCATAACAATCACAATCACATAACAATAATTAGTTTGCTTGAACCTATAAAAAACTAATCAAAATCTTAATAAAGCAAGTTGAACTATTTATATTTAAAACAATTGAATTCAGTTTATAATTTTTGTATGGCCCAATGAAATAATTGATGATTGAAAAGTAAAATAAAAAACATTTTATTCAGCTTTCTGAATTTAAGTAATAGATAAATTCAATATTCAAATATATATCTTTTGCAATATTATAAAAATATTAGAAGGTCTTCCTAACCCTTTTTTATATTATAACTAAAGAGTATTGCAGTCTTATCTTTGATATATTCACAAAGTTGAATATGCTTGAGCTTTGGTTCAATTTATATCATGTCGTAGATATACAAGTTATTCATTATTTGATACACCATAATTGCAATACTCCTTCACTTTGTTACAGTGAATATATGAACAAATTTAACTTCAACAAGTTTTACATAGAATCCTTGGTAAAGGACAAAAGGCGTTTATACAAAGAAACTCTAATATTCTTTAGGTCTGACATCTAAAAAATATTAGCTTTCTGTTTTGCTTAACAAATGATCTCTGATCTAGTTTGTTAGTTTGAATTTAGTTTAACATAAATAATATAAAAATCTTTCATGTTTGTTAATGGTTGTGATTTGATATAAAACTCATGGATTTCTTTAAACAAAATTGAAGAAAGTAGAGTTGTCTAGTGTCTAGTGTTTGGCACAGAGAGACAAATTAAAGACTAGCTATAAAAGCTAAAACATATTACAAATTACATTAAAAAAGGTTAAGATTTAACTAGTCTAAGAAAACTGAACAATAAGCTTAGTATATGACACAACTCTAGTGATTCAGGCCGTGCACAATGCGCATATGATTAAACAAATAGCCTTGTTTCTTGAAGCCGCGCTGGCAATGTGGACAGGCGTATTGGCAGAGATGTGTGAGACGATGTTTCTCATAGCGCGATTTGTTGCTGCTGCTTTCCTCGCACCATTCACAGTAATACACACAACGATTTATCTTGGGCAGAAAGGCGAACAACTGCAGATAATAATCAACTGTGCTAGACAGCGTGACCTTTTTGAAGAACTTTAGATCGATTTGTTGTGCATGCCAGGCATTGATTAAATTCAAGATGCGCTTCATTTCGCTGACATCCAATTTGATGTGAAATTCCGCATTGGTCTCCTCTGTGAGCATGTGCAGTTCCTTGAGTATCTTTTGTGCGAATTGTGTATTAAATCTCTTGGGATTCCAAACAGTAGCATATTGGCGCAGCATATTGCCAAATTTAGCTGCCTTTCCTCGTATTTTGTCGACCACTTCAATCGGCTTTAGTTCCTCATAGGCTGCATACTTTATAATGGATAGCTGTGTGCAGATAAAGAGTTGGTTTTTATATATTCTATTTTTTTTTTTACAATTCATTTACTTACGCCAACTGCTCGTAGCAGCGTTAAATCATTGCGCAACTCTTTGGTTCCTGCATTAATTTTCATTTCTGCAGCTGTCAGCTCCGACTGTGTACTCAACTGTTTCTGTACCTGTGGCTGTTTGCTTGCAATTGCATTAGGTATGCTCTCAGAGGCATCGCTGCTGCATTTTAGCTCGCTAGGCTCCGCCAATTCCAGCAAGCTGTCGGCATTCACGAAGGAAGTTTTCAATTCGCTCTTGAAAGAGAATTAAATAAACAAGATAAGTCAAGAGTAACCGAACAGGACAGCTTTAGATCTGCACTTCATTGTAAACTAACTGTTCGACAAAAGTATCTTAACATTTGTCGAACTATAATTTGTTTAGGATTCGCTGCTGCAAGTGGACTTACCTGGAGAAACTTTACCACGCTGTCGGATAAATCGAAATTAAGTGAGACTCGATTGGATGTATTTTGATCCGTTTTGTTACTTGAAGAGTCTTTGTTCTCATTCTCAGTTGTTTCCAGTGTAAGTTGTTCTTCCTGTAGCTGACTTGTTTGAATGCTTGGCTTCGGATAAGAGGGTCGCCTAGCTGGTATTTTATTCTGGATTGGCGCACAGCTATCTCCGTTGATTGAAGCTATACTTTGTAGCGGCCTAGCCAAGCTGCTGCTTTGGCTTAGTGAAGATTCTGGTATGAGTTTCTCTTGTTTTACTTGTGGATATATTTGATTTATATTTAGGTTTGGCAGTACTTCAATTTTGTTTATGACAACTGCAGCTGTTTGCTCGTGCGGATTCGATATGTTAATCTGTCCGCAGTTCGAGTCAAAGTGACTTGCATTTTGTTCGGTTTTAATTGAAAGATTACTTTTAGTTTTAACTGTCGTTGATTGTGTCTCCACTGAGCGACACTTCTTAAGCTTTTCGACAAAGTTTTCATTGGGATTCAAAGAGTTCTCCTCATCAGATTTAGTTGACTTGGCTTCAAGTTGTAACTTTATCTGTGTTGGCAGCAATTGCTTCTTGGGATTCGTGGAGTTTTCCTCATTGGATTTAGTTGACTTGGCTTCAAGCTGTAACTTTATTTGTGTTGGCAGCATTTGCTTCTGTTGGTTGATTTGCACAAGCTGATCTTTAACTAAAGCTTGCTTCTGCTTAGCTAAGGTTTGAACTTTTAAAAGCAGGGGATCTTTAATGATATTTTCTTCATTTGCTGGCTTGAATGGCATGCGCTGTACGCGCTTACGCGCATCGCTCTTCAATGAGCTTAATATGCGCTTCTTAATATTTAGCAGACGCTGCTGTTGCTCTCGCTTGCGTGCTGAGCGTGCTATGGCATAGCTCCTATAGTCACAGGTCAACTTTGGCTTTTCAGGTTTGTGTTTTTTGGCTTCCATTTGGGGTCTTCCACGCTTCGATTTGTGCTCCTCAATTGCTTTGATGGGCTTTTCGGTAAAGTCCACTGAATTTGGTTTGGTTAGCTCAAAATCTAACAAGCCAGCAGCTTGCAACATTTGCTGCAATTGCAAGTTGTGATCGGAGGAGGCATCTTCATCAGCCTGTAGCTTCGGCTTTTTGGGAGCTGGTGCCTCCTTAGGCTGTGACTCCTTGCTTAATAGCATGGCTTCCACTTCGGCTATGACGTCAGTTACTTGCTCAGCTACAGGCAAACAATTATCAGCTGCAAATATAGATAGTTAAAGAGGTTCTTTTTTTATTAGACTAATTCATTGAGCGCTCACCTTCTGCCTGCCACTGCAAAACATTTTTGGGTGAATTCGTTTTCTTGCTGGCCTTCGTTGCTTGGTAGTCCACTTCATAGGTGGCCAAGGCACTCAGAATATTTTCATTCATTGCAATGCTCGCTATTGCATCGGTTTCGATGGTGCAGCTGATGCCGCTATTCAAGCAGGTTGCGTCAGTTGCGTCTGCCGCATCAGCTGGCATTCCGGAATCGCTGCTGCGGCCGCTGATGCTATTTGTTTGCGATTGGGCATCTTCCTGTGTGTCGGCGGCAGATAATAGCTCTTCCACGCTGTAGACATTGTGCGCTTTGGTAAACTTAAGCACATCGTTGTGCAGCCACTGCAAATGATGCAGAAACTCCGACAGATTTGTGTAAATGTCAGAGCAATAATGACAAAACATCCCAATCATATTGTCCTTTGGTGAAACGATCACATCACCGCACTTTTCGAAATTCACACAGCCATCCGAAGGCGAATTGAAAAAGCAACTCATCTTTATTTATTTATATCTATTTTATTATTGATCAAGTTCAAAGCAGTAAAAAACGCGGGATGATCGCGAACAAAGCCGCTGTGCTTATATATCGATAACACGCTACAGCTCTGCGTAAAATATCAAGCTGAGTAATCGATACTTAATTTCATTTTTAACGAAACTTTTGGTGAAAAATATCGAGTAATAGCGCGAAAATATTTGAATCTTAACGAATATTCTTTATTTTTGATATTCAGTACTTTTGCTTGGCTCACGCACCCATACCAAAATCCAACACTTTACGCACTTTACCATTGCTGCTGAGGCGCACACTGGCAGCAGACGCGCCCAGGTGGCCAGTCCACGTCGCGTTGGTCGCTTCCAGCTCTTCAGCGATTCACTGACCAAATTCAACGATCGCTGCGTCAACACAGTCTCCGAGGCAGATGATTTGCCCAAGACTGAGGTTCAGGTCATGTGGGTGGCACCCCAGGCTGGTTCGGGCTGTGTCTCGCTATCCGCCATGGTGTACGAAGGACCACGTGCCTGGTTCTCCGATGACGGCCAGCTCACCCAGGTGATATGCGAGCACAAGCCCAGCGCAGCTGCCACGCAGAAGGAATGCTGTGCCTGTGATGAGGCCAAATACAGCGTAAGTCGGGGAGAGTTTAGAGTTAGTATTCAATGTAATCTGCGAATCGTTCTGACAGTTTGTCTTCGAGGGCATCTGGTCAAATGAGACGCATCCCAAGGATTATCCCTTTGCCATCTGGCTGACGCATTTCTCGGATGTGATTGGCGCTTCGCATGAGGCAAACTTCTCCTTCTGGGGCGAGAATCACATAGCCACGGATGGTTTCCGCTCGTTGGCCGAATGGGGTTCGCCCACGGCCCTAGAAACGGAGCTGCGTGCCCAAGGACCCAAGCTGCGCACGCTCATCAAAGCGGCCGGCTTATGGTATCCGAATGTCAATTCGAACACCTCATCAAAGTTTCGTGTTGATCGCAAGCATCCCAAGATTTCGTTGGCATCCATGTTCGGACCATCACCTGACTGGGTGGTGGGCATCAATGGCCTAGATCTGTGCACCTCCGACTGCAGCTGGCAGGAGTCCATAGACATTGATCTGTATCCCTGGGATGCGGGCACTGACAGTGGTATAACCTATATGGTAAAAGATTTGGGTTTTGCCTTACTTTTATTTGACCTAACTTTCATTGCATCTGTAGTCGCCCAATGCTGAGACTCAGCCACGCGAACGCATGTACCGGATTACGACTATGTATCCCGAGGATCCACGCGCGCCCTTCTACAATCCAAAAAGCCAGAAAATGACACCGCTGGCCAAGCTCCACTTGCGCCGCGAGAAGATTGTCTCACGCAATTGCGATGACGATTTCCTGCAAGCGCTGCAGCTGGAGGTGTCCGATGATGCCGAGGAGCAGGACACACGTGGTAAGCTATATATATAACCAAATCCATTATAATCCGCCTTAATCAATTTCCTTTGAAGCCGAGTGTCGTGTGAGCAGCTACAGCACCTGGAGTCCGTGCTCCGTTACTTGTGGAAAGGGCATACGCATGCGCAGCCGTCAGTATCTGAATGCCGAGCTGGCACAGCAGAGCAAGTGCAGCCGTCAACTGGTCTCGAAGGAGATGTGCGTGGCAGATGTGCCGGAGTGTGCCAATGGCTCGGCTGGCCAGGAGCGCGACGATGATGAGGGCGAAAACATGGCCAATTCGCAGTCGTTGGTCACCGATAATGGCGAAGGTGCCGGCATCTGCAAGACCTCACCCTGGAGCATCTGGTCTGAGTGCTCGGCTAGCTGTGGCATTGGCATTACCATGCGCACGCGCACTTTTGCCAGTCCACAGGGACGCAAACGCTGTCCGCACATCTCCATTGTGGAGAAGAACAAATGCATGCGACCGGAGTGCACATACGAGCAGGTGGAATTGCCCGATCCCGACTGCCCCACCAACCAGTGGAGCGATTGGAGTCCGTGCTCTGGTATCTGCGGAGTTGGTAGCTCCATACGCAAACGTTTGGTGCTGCTGGAAGACGGCCCGATGAAGGAGAATTGCACCAAGCGCCTGGAGCTGCATCAGCAAAGGCAATGCCAGCACGCCTTGGACTGCAACATCAACATGGAACAGGCCAAGGAGATATGCGTGCAGTCGCCAGAGTCTGGTCCCTGCCGTGGCAACTATCAGCGCTATGCCTACAATGCTCAAGCCAATCGCTGCGAATCCTTCACCTACGGCGGCTGCCGTGGCAATCGCAACAATTTCCTCACCGAGAACGATTGCCTGCAGACCTGCAGCAAGATTCGCGGCGACAATGTAGCCACGCCCATCAATCTGCCCAAGGACTGCGTTATGTCCGACTGGTCCAACTGGTCCCCATGCAGCGTGAGCTGTGGCTCCGGCTACTCCGAGGGCTATCGCTATGTCATCAGCGAGCCGCAGCATGGCGGCCAGTCCTGTCCCAAGCGTCTGGTCAAGCAGCGTCGCTGCACTCTGCCAGCCTGCTAGGCCCAACAACAGCAACAACAACAACAGCAATAACAACAACAAATACAGAATTACAGCTGCATCATTTCTACACATATTTGTAACCCTTTTCGAACAAAGTCGCAATAAACTTCTGCTGTAATCAACGCAACGCACGTCTTTGTTTTATTGCTTTTGTTATTATTCAAGACTTGGCACAATTAAAAGCAACTCGATTGTTGTTTTTTAGCTGCTTATATAAGCTACACTCCTCACCCAAGAGGGTATACTAGACTATAGTTAACTCTGATCTTGCTTTGTTTGGACTTTGCTAACTGTTGGGTAAGCTACAATTTTACAGTCAATCAAACATATTTTGTATATATTTTATAAAATTTATAGTGAAGTTTTTTAATATATTACCTTACTTCAATATCAAAATCCAATCAATATAGCTTTGATTTTTGTCTTATTTATAATAATCTTAAATTAATTCTTTACATTAGAAATTCGTATTTCTAAATATAATAGAAAAAAAGAATTGTAATTTATTTGAATTTCTTAGTTAAGCATTTTTGAAAGTCTTTTATTTTATATTGCAAGTATAATGAAAAATTAATTTTTAAAAATCCTAAAGTCTATATTTTACAAGACTTTATTTATTAATTATTTATTAATAATATTTTGAAATTTTATATTTGTTTATTTCCTATTTTTTTTTATATATTTCTATTTTTTTTATAAATTTATATATTTTTTATATATTTATATATATTCCATTTCTTTAGTTGAACATTTGATACATTATTTTATTTAATATTGCCTAATTTTAAATTAAAGCTCGATAAATATATATATCTTATTTATAATATAAAAAAATAATATTCATTTATTTCATTATTATTCATTATATTTCATTACTTCATTTTCCTAGCCAAGCATTTTTGATACTCTTTTATTTTATATTACAAGTCTGATAAACAATTACGTAAAAATTTCTATATCTCACAAGACTTACATTTATTTTTATAATATTTTTTTAATTTTTTTAAATATTGCAAAGTTATTGTTGTTATATTTGCTTAAGTATTTTTTTTTGTTATTTTATAAATAGGTTTTGTTTGGCCTAATTTTGTGTTAAAAATAGTTTTCATTAAATTAGTTGGAATCGAATGAATGAGCATTTCGTATTTAGGTTTTTGATTTTAGATTTTGATTTTATTTATTTATGCAAAGAATTCTTTGGAAATAAAAATTTACAAAATTGTTTTTTCATGCATTCACATTTTTGTTTAGTTTTAAATACTAAAAGTTAATTAAAGTGAGCTAAAAGTTTTCTGAAAACATTTATTACTTTTTATTTATCAATTTTACAAACTTGAAATGAAAAGATTTGATTGAAAATAATTTAAAATAAATTTTATTTGTTTTATATTATTTAAGAAGAAAAAAACCTTTAAAGAACTGTAACTACTGCAGCTGGGATTCAACATAGAAATGATGCCAGAGCACAATTTAATAAAGATTTGAAAATATTTTTAAAGATATTTATTATTATTTCGCATAAACATACAATATGCCATT
The DNA here is from genome assembly GCA_035045365.1 of Drosophila leonis. Taxonomy (NCBI): domain Eukaryota; kingdom Metazoa; phylum Arthropoda; class Insecta; order Diptera; family Drosophilidae; genus Drosophila; species Drosophila leonis. Next base: position 4,740,214 of record JAWNPC010000110.1, read on the forward strand.
GCTTAAAAGGTATATGCAGAGTCCAACAAAGCACTTTTATTTACTTTATTTAGCATTACACTTCGCTTAGCTAGACACTTATTGAGTTCCAATTGAATACTGTGCCAAGCGGCTGTCGAATTCCGGCCGCAGAGGTCACTTTCACTGAGAGGCCAAAAGTGTTGCAACCAAATGTCGCATGTGTGTGTGTGTGTGTGTGTACGTGTGTTAACGAGACGCTTTCCCGACCACAATCGCAACCAGTTGGGCGGTCGTCGCATTTAGTTAATGCTAGCTTCTTGTCGAGTGCGTCTCGTTGAGCAATGGACAAGTGTCAAACTATATTTCCCTATGACATACGCGATGTGGAGGCGAGCATCAATGCGGAGCTGTTGGAGTACTTTACAGGTGGGCGGTAACTGAAACTACTTAAATGGCATCAATTCGAAATCAGCTTGACAGGTGAGCGCACGGGCTTTGTGCAAGTTGGACCCGAGGGCTACTTCTTTCCGCACAAGTTCAAAGCGCATGCGGCGCAATATTACAATTTCGAGGCGCGTCCCGATGATATCTGGATAGCAACTGTACCGCGATCGGGCACCACTTGGACACAAGAGCTCATCTGGCTGCTAGCCAATGGCCTGGACTTTGAGCAGGCGCAGCAACGTCCTCTCACTGAACGTTTTCCCTTTCTGGAGTAAGTGGAGATTTGACATTAATAAGATTTTTTTTTTTAAATTTTAAACTCTTCTAACAGATTTCCCTTGTTTGTGCACGATAAAGTCAAGGCGGAGCTTCAAGCTGAGAATAGTCATTCTTCCGCTGCTCTCGAGTTCATTGAACAAATTTCGCGACCGGGCTACGAGACGCTGAGCGAAATGCCTCATGGTCAGCGACGCTTCATTAAAACACATTTTCCCTTTTCCTTGATACCACCAAGTGTTCTGGAGCATAAATGCAAGGTAATTGACTTTTTAAATTATGAAAAAATTCTATTTTATTTGCGTATTTCTTTCAGATCATCTATGTGGCGCGCAATCCAAAGGATGTAGCCGTTTCCTATTATTATCTGAATCGTTTGTTTCGCACGCAGGGCTACGTAGGAGATTTCGAACGTTATTGGCGCTATTTCCAGCAAGGATTAAGTATGCATTTCTTATATTAAATTCCTCTCATATATACTATAATGATCTACTTGCAGATCCCTGGCTGCCTTATTATAGTCACATCAAAGAGGCCAAGCAGCACAGTCATTTGGCAAATGTGCTTTATCTTAACTATGAGGACATGCTCGTAGATCTACCAGGTACTATAACGAAAATTGGCAAATTTTTAGATTGCACACCCGATGCTGTGGGACTGGAAAAATTACTAAATCACTTAAGCATTAAAAACTTTCGTGAAAATAAGTCTGTCAACATGCATGAAATGGCAGAAGTTGGAATTCTTAGGACGGGCGAAGCCGCATTTGTGCGTAAAGGCGGCAAAGATAATGACGCCAAGCAGCATGATCAAAAGGAATTTGTGGATAATCCAAAACTATTAAAACTTGCCAATGACTGGATACAACAAAATATTGAATGCACTGCAACACGCTAAAATGTAGCTGCTAAATTTTAAATATTTAAAGGTTGTCGATCTTGGCTGGTAAGCAGCACAAACATGTTAATGAGTAATATACATAAGTTATAATCTATTAAGTGTTGTGTATTAAATAATAAAATATCTATTAAACGGTTGTTGCTTTAATGTCTTTATTGTACGTGAACCAAGTTTGCTGAAGTCTGCCTTTGATTCAAAACGATAAAATTTTGAATTCACGAAATCACGATCAAATATGACTGCTAAAATTTAAATATTTCAATGTTATCGATTGTAATCGATACTTGCATTGCACTGCAGCTTAAGGCTGGTATGGAGCATATAAATAGAAATGTGTGTTTTTATTTAATTTGCTATGAATAAAATATGAGACATCAAGTTTTATGAAGTTTGTGTATCCCCAAATCAACAATCAGCCAACAGACATGCTAAAGAATTGTGCAATATTTTGACCAGCCATACTCTATTGGCCACTTGCATTGCGATCAGCGTACTAGCCTTTGCTTAAAACAGCTGTTCGGCTGACAAGGAAATGTGGGCGCAATGTTTTTAATTAGAAGATATTATAGCAGCGTTCAACGCATTGCTCAAATAGCGGGTACCAACAAACCAGGCGATACGCTGCAAGTACAGGTAAAAGGACAAGGCTGGACCGACTATTGTGTGATTCACAACTGTTTTGTAATTGTAGGGTTGGATCAAGAATGTGCGACGTTTGAAAAACAACATATTTCTGGACATCAACGATGGCTCCACTAGCAACAAATTTCAGTTGGTTGTGCCACGAACTCTGGATACCCAGCAGCTGACATCGGGCAGTGTAGTCAGCGCCGTTGGTCGTGTACAATTGGCGCCCAATGGCCATTACGAATTGCATGCTGAGAACGTGCAAACAATAGGTAAATATGCAGCTTATATAATACTCGTAGACTTGACTCATATTTGATGTGTGCAGCGGAGGGTCATCTGCAGGAGGGCTTTCCCTTCTCACCCAAGCAGCAGCATGCGCCGGAATATGTGCGGGAGCATCTGCATTTGCGCGCACGCATCGACTACATTGCTGCCCAGATGCGGGTCAGGCACAGGGCACAGAAGGCCATACACGATTACATGGACGAGCTGGACTTTGTGCAGATAAACACGCCCATACTAACTACAAACGATTGCGAAGGGGCTGGCGAGGTAAGTTCATTGGAATTGGATTATTTAATATAGCCTTTCATTCCCTTTCCCTTAGGTCTTTCGCGTTCAACCCGATTCGGAGCAACTGCTTAAACAGATGTCGCGGCCCAATGTGCCCGTGGAGCAGAGCTATTTCGATCAGAAGGTCTTTCTGAGCGTCTCCGGTCAGCTGCATCTGGAAGCCATGTCCTATGGCTTGGGCAACACTTACACGTTTGCGCCCGCCTTTCGTGCAGAGAATTCCAAATCGCCGCTGCATTTAGCCGAGTTCTACATGTTCGAGGCGGAACTGGTGCACATGGAGCGGCTGGATGCACTGGCAGCATTTATAGAGGGCATGCTAAAGGAGATTACTAAGCGCCTACTCAATAGCAGTGCGTCCGATTTGCATTTTTGCCAGCGTAGCGCCAATGCCAGCTCTGACTTGGCCTGGCTGCATGCGCCCTGGCCCATGATCAGCTATGATGAGGCCTTGGCGCTAGTTGTGGCTAATAAGGATAAGTTTAAGACCGCTGTCAGCACCGATGATGGTTTCAGCAAGGAGCAAGAGCTATTTCTGGTCGCACACTACGGAGCACCCGTCTTTGTGCTGAACTGGCCGACACAGCAGAAACCCTTCTATATGAAGGTCTCACGCAGCGATGCGCAACGTGTTCAAGCGCTGGATTTGCTGATGCCCTCGGTGGGCGAGTTGTGCGGCGGCAGCCTGCGTGAATCTGATGCTGAGCTACTGAGCAAACATCCACAATTACCCAAGGATCTCGCCTGGTATGTGGAGCTGCGCAAATATGGTGGCTTGTCCACTGGAGGATTTGGCATGGGCTTCGAGCGTTATCTGCAACTGCTGACGGGAGTTAAGAATATTAGGGATGTTATACCCTATCCACGCTATCCACACAGCTGCAAAATGTAGCCAAGAAATTTCGTTTTCTATTTCGTTTCATAAAAATTGTTATCGAACTACAAATGATCAAAATGAATTTGCATGCAGCGGGTAGCGGGTCGGGGAGATTCCAATTTGGAACACGATTTGGATAAGGTTATCCAAGATTAGGGGACAGAGGGCTTACAATTGCCCCAGCATGGGTTTGCGGCCGGGCCACGCCTCCTTGGCATATTTCTTCTTCTGCGGGCACATTGAGTCGCCCTCGCCACTTGTCTCATGCACATCATCCACGAAGCGACGCACTGAAAATAATAATTATAAAATCATCATTTTTTGTTTAATTTGACATTTGGATTTACGCACCAATCGCATTGGCCATGGCCAACTTTTGTGCTATAGACGAACTAGGGATAAGCGGCTCCTCGAATGTGGGCGTCACATCTGGTGCCGGATTCGGTAGCATGAGGCCCAGCTTGGAGCCAATGCCCAGCGGGGAAATCGGTTCAAATTCGCTGTTGCCTTTGTGCTCATAGTTGCTGGCCGGCAATCCTTGATATAACGAATTAACAGGCGAGTGGGCAGCGGCTTGGGGCGTTGTGGGCAACTGTTGCTGCTGCTGCTGCTGCTGTTGATGTTGATGTTGATGTTGCTGTTGCTGTTGTTGCTTCAGCTCGACTATGCTCTGCTGGAACATCTGATGGTTGGCATGCGCATTGGCAGCGCTGCTGCTGCTGCCCGTATGCAGACCCATGTGATTTGGTTCATAGCGTGAACGTTTCGCTGGCACCACAGTCGTCTGGACCAGATTGCGAAACCGTCCCACATTGGGATCCACATCTTCGGGATTTATGATGATCTCCTCGTCATTGAACGTGACATTGCGCCTCTTGCGTCCCTGCTTCAACGCGTTCTGTTTGCGCAAATTGTTGTCATCGGCAATGCCCAGCATTGAAATACGGCGATTGTGAGCCGTATTATACTCGGTCAAGTTCTGTGGGTAAGATTCGTTGAACATTATTAAATGAAAATGGGTTAAATGGGTTGCTTTGTTTTGACGACATACATCCAGCTCAGTTTGACTCTCTGGCAGACCTAGCAAGGCGCCGTCACTCGTCTCACTCAGCGGAAGATCCTCCATAATATTGCTGTGCTGGCCACCCGCTGAGGGACGTTCCCGCAGTATGTAGTTTCGTGTCGAAGCTCCAAAGTGGAAGGTACTGTTGATCTGCAGCTGCGTTGGCTTATGAGCCTCCAGGCGCAGGGTGCCAATAAATGTTCCATGGGCTACAATGTCAACAATTTACATTAGAAGTACAGGTGAAGCTATATATGAGTTGATTATCCTACTGGAGCCGAGATCAACGAGGAAGGCAATGTTCAGGTGCTTGTGGTAGACAAAGGCTGCATGCACACGCGAGCAGGAGGCGTGATCTATGCAAAAATCATTCATTTGACTATTGCGGCCAAACAAATAGCAACGCTTCTCGTCAACCATCAGCTTTTGCACCAGCTTGTCATCCTTGAGCACATCCAAATGCAGCCCAGTAGGCGGTTTGCCAGCCCAACTGGGTATATCGTAGCTGTTTGCCATTTAAACAGGCCTTATAAATTGAATAGCTTCTATTTTATTAATAACTTCTATTAAATGTTGGGTGTACACAATTTTAGTACCGGCGATAACATATACAAATGCACTAAAAAATACCAAGTCGGGTGAATGGCAAATAAAGTTGATATATTAACAAGTTGGCATGTTCGGCATACGTAAACAATGAGCACGGACAATATAAACAATAATTATATAGAAAGTGCAAGAGTTTATTTAAAATTAGGTGAGCCCAGCGCAATTCTAATCAAATGTTGTCTGTGCAACGTAGGATTAACGGACTGGCTGCTGTTTCTCAGGCATTTGAGAACGAGCCATGGGGTGCACCAGTGGTTGGAACAACAGGCTCTGAGCTTGAATATGGAAATTCAAGCAGAAGTTGAGCTGGAGCTGCAAAATCTTCAAAGAATAAACAGCGAAGATGAGAGTACAGATGTAGAGGCAGAAACAGATGTAGAGGCAGAAACAGATGACTATGTGTTGGAGGAAGTGCACTTGAATGCGGAAGTCCAGGCATTGGTAACCTTCAAGGCACCGACTGAGGTAGATCAGAGGAATTTAATAAGAATTCAACTATGATAAATATAATTCTCCTCCAGAAGCCCAACCAGCCATTCTATAGCATGCTGCATACGCCTCCCGAGCTTCTGCTTGACTTTATTGATCAAATGCGCCAACACGAATATCTGTGGCGAGCCGACCACAGGAACGAGGACTTCAAGGCTGAGCGCATGGAGAGCGCCAAAGAAATAAGTCAAGAGCTGGCCGAGCGCTTCAATGTCTCACTCAGTCCACAGGTGATCTGTCGCAGTGTCTGCATGCTTATCAAATGGTTCCAGAAGCAGCATGCGATGTGTAAAGATAATTCCAGTTTTCGCTGTCGCTATCAAATTTACTACGACAAGCTTCTGGAGTTTCTGCCCACCCAGGATATCCAAATGTTAAGCTGCGATGAGTGTGCGCGACGTTTTTACAATGAGGAACAGCTGCGACGGCACAAATACCGTGCACACAGTGGCAGCCATCCGTATGTTTGTGCTGTGTGTCACATGGGCTTTTCGTATGCCTCCAAATTGCGTTTGCACAGGATTCGTTATCATGCAGCTAGGTCGAAGCGCTGGCAGTGTACTTTCTGCAACTACTGTGCTCCAAACAAGTGGGATTTGCGCGCACATTTGGCTACGCACAGTGGAGAGCGTAATTATACATGTGAAGTATGTGGTGTTTCAACCAAATCCAGTTCCTCTTTAGCTGTGCATCGACGCACACATTTGGCGCACTCGGTTCATTGTCCTTATTGCCCGAAGAAATATCGCGAAAACTATTTGCTTAAATGCCATATTAAGAAAATGCATGCAATAGAGCTTGAACATGAACTGGAATAGCAGCCATTAGCTGCAAAACTTAGCAATTATGATAATAAAGTATAATAAATCAAATAATTTATAAACAAAATTAAAAGAAAATTTCCAATTGTTTATTTTTGTATTTCCTTATCAAAACAAGTTATCAGCTTATCGATAACATTTCTCACCTTTAGTTTGCCATTCACACCGAATGATAACAGATTTGCAAGTTGCAACCCTGAACCAACGCGACGGCGTCACATTGTTAATGCTTTTTTAATGTCTGCGCTTCTGGAACGGCTACAGCAACAATATTTTCGCGTTAGTGCGCGACACAACGAAATAATTTCACTTTTTGTTTATATGCTGTCGATAAAAGCAATAAACACCGCCGTCGCCTTACGCCCAACCGTCTTAGATGTGCCAACATGGCGCACAAGCGAGTAAAAACAGAGGACATGGAAACGAATTACAAATATTCGTGTCGCTGTTGCCTCAAATCCGAGGCAGAATTCTACAAACTGGACTCGCTAATTGAGTGCGGCAGTGGCGAAAATGACGCGTCCTCTACGAAAATACCCCTACTGCGTTTACTCCTATTCTGCATGCGCATCGAAAACCAGCCCGAGCTGCCGCAATACATATGCGTGGAGTGTAGCAAAAGTTTACAAATCGCCTACTATTTCATACAGAACGGGCTGCGAGCACACGAAATACTCTGTCGGAAACTGTGCCCCGGCAAGCTGAAGAACCCAACACGTTCGAATGGACAACAGACAACGCAATGGCTCGAGGTGGGTGTGCAAGCTTCATTGCCCCAATTGTTTTGTGTGTGTGTGTGTGAGTTTCTCAAACGTTTGTTTTGATTGCAGTCGAGCGAGAGGGAGGATGCGACGCAGTCCAGGCTTAGGGAGCAAAAGCCACAGAAGCCCGTGGCGCGGCACGAATGTAAAGTGTGCGGTGCCATTATATACAATCGCATGGAGCTCAAGCAGCACATACGCATGCACGCAGGTACAAATTGTGATGACTCAGGCGTATTTTTAACTGTTTGTTATTATACGAATGCTGAATACCCTTTTATTTGAATTTGTGATCAAAATGTGAACAGGTGGCCAATGTGATACTCTTACCAATTCGAATGTTACTCTGTTATTGTCCAATTGTAAAATACCTTGGCTGACGACATTGTAACATGAATTGTATAATGTGTGGTCAAAAACATCGCCTCTTATAAGCGAGGGTTGACTGACGAATTGTCAATCTATTTTGGTTTATTTTGATTTTTTATTCATTCTTAATAATAATTATTTTTAATAATAATAATATATCATTTGGTCAAAAATATCGCCTCTCATATGCGAGGGTCGACTGAAACATTTACGATCTATTTTCTGTTTATTTTGATTTTTTATTAATTATTAATAATAATTATTATTTATAATATTTTAATAATAATATTAATATACTTATATCTCAAATTTATTATTATTATATCTCAAATTGTCGATCTATTTTGGTTTATTTTGATTTTCTATTAATTATTAATAATAATAATTATTATTAATAATATGTTAATAATAATATTAATATATTTATATATCAAATTTATTATTATTATATCAAATTTATTATTATTATATCAAATTTATTTATTTATTTTGGTTAATTTGGATTATTATTATTATTAATAATAATCATTTTAAATAATAATATATTAATAATAATATTAATTTATATATGTATATATCTTAAACTTAAATTCAAATTGACATTTTTTAAACTATATATAAGAAATGTAGGCTTCTTATTTAATCATACATCATCTATGTATATTATTTATTTATGATGCCAATTTGAATTTGGCCATGGATGCCGTTAGGCGCATTAAGGTTGTAATTGATTTAAAACTAATTTTCAATTTTCTGTACTTTTTACCCTCACGCACGCATAATCTCATATACACGCACACACAGATGCAGCGAGCCATCAGTGCAAATTGTGCAGTTTTGTCACGCTTAAGCACCGCCAGCTGCCGGAGCATTATCGCAAAGTACACGGCCTGACGGCTGCCCAAATCGAGCATCAGCTTAAGTTGCGAAGGTCCATGCAGGCAGCTGCAAATGCGATAACAGCACCGAAACAAATACCCATCGATACAGCTGACGAGGAGCAGGTGAAAGTGTGCACTCTGGAGGATATGGAACTACTGATACCCACTGTGCTCACGCCAGAAGATTTTTCCCATCCACAACTGGATGCGGATCAGCTGCGTGATATAGAGCAACAATTGGCGAACTCGCTGCCCATCACACAGTCCAGCAGCCAGCCAGCTGAGCCAACGATAGGGAGTGGCAATGGCACCAATGTGAGCATCGGTGCCGAGTTTCTGGTCATGCCCGATGGCTCCTTGCAGCAAGTGAACGATGGCGGTGTGGTGTTCGAGTACATTGATGATAGCAAAAACGGCAATGCGGGAACAAATATGACGCTGCAGAGTCTATTGGATGATTCCAAGACCGACTTAACATATAATGCAATGGATATTGACTTAAGTCATATGGTTATTGACAATGCGTTGCCACAGATAAAAGGTGCGTCTCACTGGTAGCTGCTCTTGTTTTACTTTATTTATTTATTTATTTACTTTGTTTAATTGTAGTCAAGCTAAAGGCGCGCCCAGCACCCGCGTCTTCTGGCGCCCTGAAACATAAATGCAAACTGTGTCCAAAAGCATTTCCCACGGTGGCACGTCTGAAATCTCATCAATTAACGCATAGTCGTGAGTTTAATGTTAATTAAACAGTCGATTTCATTTAACTAAACAAGAATACGTTTGTAGACTTGCCCAAATTCTATTGCGATCAGTGCTCCTATTATTCGCTTCGCAGCGCCGATCTCATCCAGCACTATACGACGGAGCACAAGTCGTGCGTCAGCGAGAGTCGTTCGAATCATTTGGATAGATCACACTTAAGTTTGTCAACGGACAGAAGTCGCATTTATTCCTGCGATATGTGTCTGTTCGAAGCGCCAAGCAGTGGGCAATTGCGTGTGCACTACAGCGATAAGCATATGATAGTGCCCAGTGAGGTGCAACTGCGTCCCAGTTGGACGCAAGAGTCGAAGCAGGGGAGCGCGAATACATTGCTAAACAGTGGCAATGCTTCCAGTCAGCCCGATATTCCACTAGGCATCAAATGTAGGACGAATAATTTCAAATAGCAATTTAGTACGTTTTTTATAATTAATTGTTTATTTTAAGATCCTCCCATGACGGCAATGGCAACGGCAACGGCAACGGCAACTACAGCAGCAACTTCGTCAACAACTGCATTGGCGCCGCCAGCTCTGGCACCGACAACAACGACGTTGGTGACACCCATGAATGACATCAATGTTGTGGTGGATACCACATCATTGTTCTATGCAGCAACTGCAGAGCAGTTACCGAATACTAATGCGACAACATCAGTAACAACGGCAGCAAGCGAATCAAACACATTTTCAATATTCCCTGAGCAATCTTTTGCTAGCAGTCTAGCAACACCAACAACCACACCGACAACTATATCAGTGGACACAAACGGTGTGGCAACTACCACACCGGCCACAACAAATCCAAACACAAGCATTTTTGGTGATATGCAGGATTTTATAGATAATACCGATGTGGCTGCCATTTGTACCATACCCGCCGATGATATGCCTGTCGTGGATGGCGATGATATTGTTATTGATAATAATAATATTAGTTTAGATTTTGATGCGGAGAATCTTTTTGAGGACTTTGAAGATGTCGAGGTTGGCGAAGACGATGAAGAAGATGAAGAAGATGCGGAAAATGAGGATGAAAATGACAATAACGATGCGGCTGCCGATCAAAATCTGTTGCTCACCAGTGACGATGACGATGTGGATGACTTCGATGATGAACAATCGAAGCATCTGCAGAAACCGTATTGCATCTATTGTAATAAGAAGTTCACCAGCCAATATAAGTTCGAGAATCACATGTTTGTGCATCGCGGTGAGTGTTGAATCTACAAATTGGTTTTGATTTGTGTAACTTCATTTATTTATTTCGCTCTGCAGGTTTGGCGCCATATCGCTGTGAGCTGTGCACAAATCTGTACAATATGAAGCGCCTGCTCATTCGGCATTATAAGACGGTGCATAAACGCATGCCCACACGGGACATGGTGCAGGCCAAGGGCGACAAGGTGTCAGTGGCGCGTACAGCCATTGAAAAGATAAATGTGCAAGTTGACAAAAGTAAGTCTGAAAAATGTTTTGCCATAATGCGAATACAGAAGAAGTTATACATAGAAATGAATCAGTAAATCTGCTGAGCATCCTTAAATATATAATAATATATATATATATGTAATAACTGAACTCGTTCTTTCTTAGATCCCATGGTAATGTGTGCTAAATGTCCATTTGAATGCGAACTGGAGAGTGAAATGCGCAAGCATTTAAATGCGCATCATGGCATTAACGATGGTGGTAAATATATTTACATACAAATTAAATGTACATTTAAATAAAAATTTTCCACTCAGGTTCTACGCATGCCAACGAGGTGTTTATCATACGCAGTAAGTTGTAAAAGATTGTAAATAATTATGAATTATATATCAAATATTCTCTGTAATCTACGTAGAATTGCCCTATGACTGTCCACGCTGTATTCGGTCATTTGCGGCTAAACGCACGCTTACACGGCATTTGCAACGTAGCCATTTAGTGGATACAATTATTGAGATGCAGGCGCCTCAATTGACAACTAGTTCAGCGGACACCACGACCACATCGACGGCAACAACCACATTGCCGCTGAATGCCAGTGATTGTAATAAAACATCAACAGCAACAACAACAACATCCGAAGCAACAACGCAACTGGATTCGAACATATTGGCGCAGCATTTCGCTGACTCTGTGGTTGGTGATGGCGGTGGCAATGGAAAATGCGGTAAGAGGGTCAATAGCGTAGCAACAATGAATTCAAACTCAAATTCCAAATATGCCCAACACATGCCGGAACAACAACAACAACAACTGCAACAACTTAACGTTTCAAATGCTAATTTAAAAATGTTTTTTAACTACGCTGATGCGCAATGATCCTTGTTTATCGTCGCTAGACAGGGACACAGGATGCACGACGGAACGTGTAGGCACAGATAAACAAACCGAAGCACCACAAAACACAAACGATGCAGCAACAACTGACACTACAGAGCCAGCTGCTACACCAAACACTGAAGCAACAGAAGCTGAAACACCATCAATAACAAAAACAACTGAAGAAGGATCAGTAACAACAACAACAGCTACAACAACCGCTGGTTCAACACTCTTTCCAACGCCCACACCATTTGACTTTGATCTCGATTTTATGGGCGATGGGGAGCATGCCACGACCCTTAAGAACAACGTCAGCTTCAACCTTGCACCGAATCCCACTCATCTGTTAAATGGAATGGATAAGCTGCTGACTGCTGCGTTGGAGCCATCGCCAGTTAAAGATCTTCGCACGCGCCTGCCCCGTACACCCATATTTGTGTGCAAGCAATGCAATCAGACCTTCGATGAGCTTGGCAAGCTGGTGCAGCACGAATTGGAGCAACATTCCAGCGGCATTGTATCGCCGCGCATCGGCTACCAGCATCAGTGCAAGATCTGCAATACAACATACCGCACCGTAACGCTACTTAACTATCATATGAAACGGCATACGCCAGTAAAAGTTGCATGCAAACAGTGCCCCAAAGAGTTTGCAAACATCTCCGATTTGGAGCAGCACTTACTGGAGGAGCATAGCGTCGGACCACAGTCGCCGCTCAAATGCGGCCTGGATGGCTGCACAAAGACATTCAACTACAAACATCATCTGAAGCGGCATCAGACAGCCTCCCACACGCCCGTGCAGTACATCTGTCCGGAATGCGGACGCGATATGCTTACAAGTCTGCATCTCAGGAATCATATGTCCAGCCACAAGAGCACACATTCTTATAAGTGTCCGAAATGTGTGCGCACCTATATGAGACGCAATCCGTAAGTTTTCATTAATTCTTTATGTATTCAGAATTCATTGTATTTGAATACTAATTATTTTTGTTTTGTTTTCAGCTTTCGCAGACATGCGCTACGTGAGCATAAGTGGGAGCTGACCGAGCAGGAGATTGATCAAATTTATTGCATTAATGACATACCGACTTTGAGTAAATATCGCGGACGTAGAAAGTTGAAGCTTGGCATCGAGCAGTCTGATTAGCCAGCCATCTGACGCATCAAGTTGAAAATATATATGATAAGAATTGTGTAATTTAATGGCGACCCGCGCAGTTGCAATCTGTACAAAGTTATTTGTAGTATAAGCATATAGTGTCACACTCATTCGAGCGCTTTAATGCATATCTTATTATTGAGTGACACTTACTCCGGCAATCAAGTATGCTTATGTATTAGATATATATGTATAGTTATATATCTAAGGTATGCGTATTAAAATTGTAAATCGACTGTTGTTTGTTCATACCACTGTTAAAGGGTATGATTATTATGGTTACGTAGCGACATTATAAGCATTAATTCAGTTTTTCTTTAGCATCTCCAAGATTTGAATTTTCACCTTAAGCACATTATTAAATATACCTGCATCATTACTTAAACACATTTTATGTTAAACAGTAATAAAGTATAATTATTTACTACTACATCTACATCAAATTGAAGTGTTGTCTTTGCCATCAATCTGTATATTGGTATTTATCTAGCTTATATATATATGTACATATATTGTATAAATATAGAGTACTTAGATATTAAACTGTCCAAACCTAAATTTTAAAGACAATTCTTTTTGAAAACTAGCGTGTAGTTGTTTAACTAGCTGATTAAAGCGGACTTGTAAGTCCATTATTATTTAATTAATATAAAACCAACTATTTATTCTGAATTCGAAGCGATATTTTATTTGCAGCTTAAGAAAGGCAATGTCAACTATTGTAATATGTTAATTCTTATGCGGTATTTAAAAAACAAAATCATTTCAGATATGCGCGGGCAGTGAGCAATTTATCTGCACACATCGTAGCTGACTATCGATATGTGGTATAGATTTATCGAATAACATTTGAACATTTTATAGTTCCGCTAATCGCTTCTTTGGAATCTACATCAAATTTTATGATTTTGATTTTATCATAAGAAAACTGTAACAAAATCAGTTGACAACAGTTAGTTTTCGAGTAATAATTTTTAAATATGATTGTAAATATAATATATACAATATAGGAACAAATAACAAGCAGCATTTACTTTATTGTTACGCGAATTTATTCCTTTGATGAGATCAAAGATAACGTCCAAAACGTAAATAAATATTTCATTGGAAATCTATAATATCACTCCTTCCAAGGTTTTAAGCAAATGTAAACAAGAATTTAATGAACTAAATCAAGTATTCAATGATACGTTCCGTGGAACTTGTTCGTAAGGAATCGATTCAGTTCACAGGTAACTCTCTTGTTCGCGATTCTCTAACAACATTTCGCGTATGAGAAGAAGAAAAAACAAGTGAAAAGCCAGTGCGGCATTGTCAACTTTTTATGCGTAAACCCAGCTTATTTTAAACAAATAAATACAGAAGAAACATTTAACGTGCACATATACAGACAATTGAATTGCATACGAATGGCCGCCGCAGCGGATGCGGCAAAATCCAACGCGTTGCTCGCTATGAACAAAGTGAACAACACAAAATGCCGCGCGTGCCTCTCCGTAAGTCGTCAGACCGTCAAACTGGATGCCAAAATACCGGATCTGAAAAGCGCGCGCACCTACGGCCAAGGCCTGCGCCAGTGCACCAATTTACCATTAACGGCTCGCTCGCCCGGCGGTTACAGGTGGCCCATGCAAATTTGCACCCGCTGCTGCCGAGCCCTTGAGGTAGCAATGCATTTTGTAGAGCTCGCCCTGGAGTCCAATCGTAAGCTATTCGCTGAGTCGCAAAGCCTTAAGCTGTTGCCGCCGGCACAGACGACGTCAACATCGACGTCGACGACAACAACAGGAACAACAACGACAACAGGTGAACTGAAACGCAAGGCTAGCAGCGAGTTGTTGCAGTGGAATCAATTCAGCCAAGAGTTCCAGCAATTCGTGGAGAGCTACGATGGTGTGCCGGCACCCATAGAGGAGAACGTGCTTTATATGCGCGGTGCAAAAATGCCACGTCTCGACACCGATGTTGCGTTTAACAACGAGCCACCCAAGGAGGATGAAGGTAAGCATCCTAGTAGTTATACCAATGGTATCTAACATCTGTCTGCCTTACAGTTATCCTGTTTGATGTTAAGTATGATAGCAATGATCAGGATGAGGAGGATGAGAACGATGGATCGGATGCGAAGAACAGCGAAACCTTCTATGACAATAGTATTAATATCAATGAGAACAAAAGCAGCGAGAACAACAATAATTATAATTTTAATAACAAAAATGGTGATTTATCCGGTCTGGCGGACGTTGAGTGCGATCTCATACAGCGCGCGCTCTACATGACACTGAACGATGATAATAACAGCGGCCAAACTAACCAGGAACTGCAATCCATTGAGTCCATTAAAGCGACATTATTGAAATGTAAGCTCAAAGCACTTCCTTCTGCTATGCAATTGATTCAAATTGAAATTGTTTCTTTTTAAAGCTACGGAAGAGTTGAGTGGCTCAAGTACCAGCTCCATGGCCACCAATGCAAAAGCAACGACCAGTAAGGAAGCTAATGTGAATATACCGCTGCTGAGCTGCAGCATCTGCAAGCACACGCACACGGAGGCCAAACAGATGCGCACGCATTACATGAGAGTGCACAATTGTGATGTGCCCGAGGATGATATCATTGGACTGACCAAAAGTAAGGCTTGACTAAGCTGCAAGCTATTGTAGCTAACTAATCATTTCAATATTCATAGATCAAAGCTTTAAATGTCGGCCCTGCAATAGCTATGTAACCAATAGCCGCACGGATATGCAGCAGCATCTCATAGAGCATCACAAAATTGATGGCGATTTTGGTATGTACTTGACTCTAAGACACTATAAAACAATTGTCACTGCTTTATATTACATTCATTGCAGAAATGTATTGCTATGTGCAACAGAATTGTCCCGCCTGTGGACGCATTTTCAAGGATCAGCGGTCAGCTCGCACGCACTATACGCGCATGCATACGCCTCAACAACAACAACAGCAGCAGCAGCAACAGCAACAACAATTGGGTGCAGATGGTAGTGAGCAGCAATTTATATGCACCGCCTGCGACAAGGTGTTTAATTTGAAGAGCAGTCTGCAGGCACATCAGCGCTTCTGCCAGGTGAAGCAGCCCGTGCATTGCACTTTTTGTGAACAACAATTTAGCAGCATGAAGAAATACGAGCTGCATTTGCAGCAGCAACATGCAGTGGATACGTTGCACGAATGTGAAATATGCATGAAGAGCTTTAAGAACAGTGAATCGCTGTCGGTGCATCGCAAGCGGCACTCAGAGCGACACTATCAGTGTGCGAAGTGTTCGCTTAACTACATCAATGCGGCCGAGCTGCGTGTGCACTATGAACGTGCCCACGTTCAGGAGGAGGAGGTGGTTAGCTGTCGCATTTGTGACAGTAAATTTCAAAATTATGCCTTGCTCCGCGAGCACGAGCAGCGCAATCATCAAAAGTCCAAAATCTGGCGTTGCGACAGTTGCAATTTCGAGACCAATTCACGGGCACGTCTGCGACAGCATCAATACGAGCATACAGACTATCCATACAAGTGCAAGCACTGCCCCGAAGAGTTTGCTGATCGCGGCAAGTAAGTGTGGCTGATTGAGACAAGTAATTGTAGCAAATATTTAATAGTCTTGCATTTAAGGATACGTCAACATTCCAAGAAGATGCATGCAGTGGAGCTGACCGATGAGCAGCTGGCTGAAATGTTTAGGGAACGCATTGGCTACACCAATCGCCATGATGCATTCAGCAAGAGCAACAACTCATTAGAAATACCTGGCTTCAGTGATGAATGCTTTACGGAGCTGAAAAGCATGGGCTTGGACTATGATGATATTACAACCGATCTCTTTTCGAATTCCATTACCGCGCTGGACAATCTGCTTGAATTGGTGCCATAAAGCATGAACGACCACGGATACATTTACCTGCATAGAATTTTAAGTATCAACGATGAATAGCTAACGAGAGCTGGAAGACTGTATGCACTTATCAATCAATCAATCAATCAATCCATTCATCAATCAGTAACAATCAACAGCCATCACAGAGCACAAATTTGCTTTGATTTTAAATTGTATTTCGTTTACCCAGAAACCAAACCACCAAGTCCGCATACCCTTCCATGTAGGGTATAAAAAAATATTTCGTTCCGATACATTTTTCCCTTTTGAAGTAATTTAATAAACAACAAATCAAGTGCTTCGAAAGCGCGCCCCAAAAAGTGGTGTATTATTTAGCTATTCATTTCGTGCCAAACATTTAAATTTTTGTATTTAAACTATCTCAATTTTTTTCTAAGCATTTGCACAGTGCTTAACATTTATTTATAGCTAATTAACGCCCTGAATAAACTTCGAGAGGAAATCTGTTGGTTTGGGCTCCTGCGATTCCTTCCAATAGCGCATTATATGCCCCTTTTGCTTCCAGATCTCCACCGTCTCCTTTAGCTCCATTTGGCCCTTAATTTTATAAGATAAAGCAGCATAAGTTAAGGACAATCATCATTTTGGCAGACTCACCTTGATGACCAACATGTCGATCACACGAATGTCCGATACTTGGCGATGCTTGACGAACTCTTCGCGCAATTTGGAGCGGCACTGTTCGACGCTCATTGGAATATCGTAGTCCATAACTGTGCGCAAAGAGCATATTGTTTATATTTGCATCCGCCGGGACAGTTTGATGACATAACAAACGGACTTACCAATATAGGGAATCTGACGATACCAGGCCTTGTACAGATTAAGAGCACGTTTGCGTGCTTCTTCTCTGTCCACGGACAATATGGGACGCACCTGTTGCACGGCACGTTTGACGGCTTCACGTCCAGCCATGTTTTTGTCGCGTATTTGTGATTTTTTTTAGCAATAAACTTCGTTGCAAAACGCTTCTGCTGCTTCTTCAAAACAGCTGGGCCAGGTGCCAGTTTCGATTAAGCTCGATAGTTGTTAAGATACACTAAAAACAAGTGTTGTAAAACCTAATGCAAATGTTATCGATAGTTTGTATTTGCGCTGCGCGCTTCAATTTAAAAATTATGCTTATTGTGCGTTTCAAGCGCTGCATATGTTAGATTTTAGTCATGCTTTTGCTCATTGTTTATGCCGCGGTATTGTGGGAATGTAAAGGACAGTTATTGTAAGCCTCCGGCCCATGCATAAAAACTGCACATTGTCATTGTAACAATAATAGAGACAGCTGAGTCAAAAAAATACACTTTCATTCACTAAAGCTGGCTATTGTTGCTTTTGTGCTGTTGACGCTGCTGCTGCTGCTGTTGTTGTTGTTGTTATTGAAGCTGTTGGCGGTGTGTGCGCGCGATGTTGACCGATCGACTCAGACTTTGCGCTCAGTTTAAAACACGTTATGCGCCTGTGCAGAGCGTTTTTGCGCTTTAACAATTTAAAAGTCGTGTGTATTTCGAAAGTTAGTCTGTCCTCTATTGAACAAAACGCGTGTGATTTGCAGTAACAACTACGCCGACGAAATAATTTGTTACGTTTTCGGTGTTTGTTTGGAAAAACATTTGTAGCAATTTATTATGCAAATGCAGTAAGCGAGCTATAAACATTTTTGGTAGGTCAACAATTTCTATTTTAATTGGCAGCGCCCAACAATTTACCATATGAGAAAAGAAAGCTGCAAAATATGATATCGGACATAACATATCGCACACATATGTACATACATATATGGACGAACTGTATTTATTGTGCATAATTAAGCCAATCAAAAAATGTTTTGTGCTGTCGGCATTTCTTCACATATCGAATTAGAAAGAATTGCGTGCGTGTTTATTTGGTTTGGTTTGGTTTGGTTCTTCGCTTGCCTCTTGCCATAAATTGATACAATTTCTAGAGTTGAAGCGACGCGACGTGTCGCTATATGGATATGGACCAATATAAATTCCAGATATTAAAAATACTTTTTTGTCTGGCTCGAAGCAAATTGAAATTTTCTTTGTCAAGGTTGAGTGCAATGCCGGCTCAACTAACTCCAGCACGATCCATTTCGGCGCCTCTTTCTCTGTTTTTTTCCACTGCCAATTAGTCGAATTCAACTGGGCAAATATCTACAGACATATGTATGTAGTTTGAAAGTCAAAGCACATTAGCAAATTCCAGATGTAACGATGTGCAAATATTGAATTTACCGCAGAGCCACCTATTAACACATAACATACAAAACTGGCTTCAGTTTGAGTTCTAAGCAAAATGAGAGAGACAAAAACTGAGTCTTATTATTATGACGAAAAAAAAACGGGTCGAAAGGCTTACACATACCAGTTTACCTCCATGAGAGATATGAGTACCGTTTATCGTAGACAAACTATAGTGGGCCACGCCTTCGCCTCTGCCTTCTCGGCCTCCTCTGGTTTGCACTTGCCAAACCAAGTCAAACGGCTTTTATTTGTACCCCACCCAGCGCCTTGGCCAGAATTTCATGGCCAACATTTAAGTGTTGCTTGTAAATTATTAATATTATTTTTTTATTTGTATTTATATTGGCAGCGGAAGCCGACGCCCGCATTAGGAGCCGTCAACAATCGTAACGTGTAAAAGGCAAACACTCTCTCGTTTGCACGGCCCATATCATTTGAAACAATCAAAGTATCAATATAAAACAACAAAAAAACACAAAACACCAGCCCAAAATTGCTGCTGCCAAAAGCAAAAACAAAAACGAACAAAAAAAAAAAAACACTTATCAAATCGATACGAGAAGCGCCTGTTAACAATATTTGTTGTTGTTGCTGGCGTGCACCAATTGCTTGGCTTGGCCATGTTCATGCGGGCAATGGGAACGTGATGGAACTGCTATTCCACGAAATACAAAAAAAAGAAAACCAACTGAAATACCGGATTAGCAACGTTCTTAGCGGGGAATTTCGTGCGGTAATAGCTCGCTAGCATAGCTCTTGGCTTTTTTGTTGTTGTTCAATTACGTTTTGCATAAGGTTCCTGCAATAGAAGTTTTTCGGGGAGTATATTATGAGAGTCTTATTATATTTCTTATTTTTTATTTTTTCTCGTTTGCTGAATTACCTTAATTGGCTTATCGTGCCAATATTTAAAGTACAATTTCAGCTTAGACAAAAATATTCTATTTTATTCTTTTCTATTGATTCGAATATTGATCAAGTTTAAGCTGAAGTTTTTTGTTCCATTTGTTGCTTTGATTGTTTACTAGCAGATTTATTTGGAAAACCTTTTTCATCTTGCAACTGCATTGTTATATTACATTTTTATGCTAACATCTTTTTCCGGTTATCAAGCTGATATTTAAATTTGCTTTAAATTTGTGGCTTCGTAAGGTTAACCAATTATAATTTGTTGTCAACAAAAAAAAGTATAAAACATTTTTAATTGGCTTTGGAATTTTTAAGGACTTATACTCTTAGATACTAGAGCTGTTGACGTTTTTGTTGACGTATTATCGTATTATTAATTTAATCGAAAACTATTTGTAGTTTACAATTTCTTGCTTAAGTACTCTCAAATATGTATTCAACAGTATTCATGAAAATAGTAGTGCTGCACTACAAAAAAGCATGGTAAATCGCAAAAAATAACTGTATATTCCAGAGTTTTTAAATTAAATTCATCAAATGTCAAGCTATCCTTATAGGCCAGTAAAATCTGTAAATATTGATACTTGAATACACTTAACAGTTTTTGGACCGCTTATCTGCAACATTTTTGCTTGTTTTTTTGTCTCCAATGATATTTTGTTTTAAATTAAGATATTTCACTTTGTTAACAACTTTGGTACTCCTTTACATATTTCATTTTTGCAATAGTCTATTTTTGCATATTTTTTATCATCATATAATAATTGCTAACGTAAAGTCACTGACGTCTTTCTTGAGTTTACTCATATCAGTCATTATATTATTTGTCTTTTCTATGATCATATTCATCATGTGAGTGACTAATATATGTTATCTCAGGCCTTAGACAATTTTAACTAGAATATTTTACAGTTTTCCAATGTTTTTGTTTTTCCATGATAAGCAATTCTTACTAGTTCGTGTTATTGTTTATTTACAGAACTCTTTAAATATTTACAAGTGGATACTTTTTGTTAGCAAAGCTTGAGGCACATTTCTAAATCTATTGTATATAATCATATAAACAGTAATTGCAGCGTTTGAAAACAATTGAGAGCTGCAATATTTCTGACCCATATTACGCTCTATGTACGTATGATTATATCACTAAGGCTAAAGGCTTACTGAAACGAGAGTGAGTCAGACGTGGTTGTATAATAAGATAAAGGTCTGTCTATATGAGCAAATATATAGTTAATACGCATTTGGAACAGAGTTAGTAGACGTGATCAGCTGATCACGTGCTAAGCACACGTGTAAACCCGCCGAGTGGAGTTCTTCGATATTTGTTTAACTTTTCCATTTTGGCTAACAACAAGTGTCGGAAATGCCAGTCATTTTGGCCCGTCTAAGAAATTATGCATAATTTGTGCAACAATTAAAAGTGAAAAACGAAAAATTATTTCGTTTTTCGGCTAGAGGGAAATGTCTTTGGTTTTTGGTTTACCTTTCACGTTGTTGTGGGTCGCGCCTGCAGGGCATTTGTTTAGCTATTAACAGCGTCAACTTTACACGTTTGCTGCTCAGGTATTTTATTTTCTTTTATTTCGCGTTGGTTTTTGTTTTTTTTTTAGTTTTTATATACATATATTTATTTTGCGGCAGCTATGCGCACGAGCACTTTGCGCGATAACCGAGACAGCAAACACAGCAACAATAACAAGTAAAAGTGCTCAAAACGGGAGTGAGCGAACAGCAGATACCCTGTAAGCCATGCGGTGCAGCTGCCTATTGCAGGCTTCGTTAAACATTTACTAAATTGAATGATTCTATTTTTTTTTTATAAGACAATAATTTTTATTTACTTGGGTTTCATTCTACGATTCACTTAAAAAGTTCGAGTTCGCCTCAAGTAACTAACTAACGATTTGCAATAAATTGGATAAGAGCAGGCCATTCGAATCAACATTCAAGTATTTTATTCCCTTAAGCTAAAACAAGGTCATAGAACAGACATGCAGATAGATAGTACTGAGCTCGGCTATTAGTCCTGATGCCATCTCCTTGTGCATGTTAAACATGCTTCATTAAATCATTATACCCTATTTGCTCAGTTGCAATGGGTACTGGGTATTATAAAAGCGACAACAAAGTCGACGTCGACGTCGACAGCCGGACGACTTCAGAGGTGCTCGTCAGTGTTGAAGTTGGTTCAGGTTCAGTTTCAGTTACGTTTTGGCGTTTTACGGCAACGCAGCGGACAAACGACAATAACAACAACAATAGCAACAATCGCTTTTGAGGTGCGTCTGCTGCCAAAAAAAAAAACTGACAATAATATTAATAATAATAGTAATAAAAATAATAACAATCAAATAATTTTTGCTAACGTGTAAATCATATCTGAGCGCATTCTATGCGATTACAATTGCGCATACGACGCGTTGGCCGCTACAAAAAAAATTAAAGGAAAATAAATGCTAGAAAAAGCCGCTTAGCATCTGTGCGTGACTTGGTCCGTTAAATTGCTAGTCAAGTGTAGCCAATTCTGGACAAATCTGTGCAAGTGTCGCGTAGCTCAATCTTAACCTATACGTTCTACTTTAAACTCATATCTGAGTATATATTTATATATATATAAATTATTATATTTTAAATGAAATTCATATGCAGACACGCTATAATAACGTTAAACGGCAAATGGTTTTCACTTTTTTGCTTGCAACTCGATTGCATGCAAAACTTTGTTTTATGAGCTCAAAAAACTTTAAACTAAAAAAGATATTTATATATATATTTATATATACATAGTCAAGTCAAGTCAAGTATTTACCGTTATGCATTGGGTTCGTACCTTGAACCCAGTTTTGTGTGTGTGTTTTTTACAACATCTTTTTATTTGTGAACATTTCATGCTGTTGGCTTGAATGCAGAGAGTTTTCACTTTCTTGCAAGTGGAGGCCGTTAATCATCTGATTAGATAATAAATTATTACAGCGCGCACAAGTTCTTGAGTTTGCGAGTGCTCGGATTATACTCTTTATCAGTTTTTGTATATATTTTGCTTTTTTCGGGGTTTTTGCGACAAATTGTTGCTTGTTGCCTTTTATGGCTGCTTGATAAGATTGGCATCTGCGTGACGTTACAAATTTCAGTATTATACCTTAAACGGACTTATAGAATGCCTAATCTTCTCAAAACTAGAACTTTTAATAATTACATAGCTGAATTTCCCTTGTAAAGAAGCATTTCACACAGCATTGCAATTATAATATAAATAAAATATGAATCATTTTAAGTCGCGTTCTCAAATATATCATTTAGTATAGTTGCGCAAAGTAGGTTCACGATGCAAAGCTTAAGCTCAGCTGTTGCTTTGGTTCGTCATCTTTTTATATAGAGAAAAAGTGCGAATTTCCCAGCTAGATGAGCTGTGCTCGCACTTCATAGCATCATAATAGCAACTCAATGCAATTGTTGTGGCAATAGAGCAGCGAGCGACGGGTTCACACACGGCCAGACGAGTTGGCAACACACCTACTTCTGCTGCTTCTACTTTCGGCCTCTTCGCGGGCCAGAAAGGGGGCCAAGTAACCAATTTTGATTTACCAATGATAGACGCACCAAACGCACGCAACAACAGCCAAATACGAAGAACTGAAAAGATATAACCCAAAAAAGTTGAACAAATGTGAACGGCCTGGGGCTTGGGGCCTGGGGTTCTGCGTAGCCAATAACTGGGACTGGGCAGGGTCTTTTATAGCAGTAGTTTTTTTTTTGGGGTTTTTGGTTTTTTTCTTGTGTTAGTTATTTTTATTGTCTTGGGGCATTTGTCACACCAGCAATTCACACCTAAGAGCTTTTGCTTTTGCTCAACACAAGAACTTTTTGGCCAAATGCGAACTTTATGCTAGTTTTAGCTCATAAATAACTGAGAGCTTAAAAAATAGAGAGCTGCCTAGATACTATTATCAAATGTTATACAAAAAGTTGACAGTCTATAAATCTATTTTGTGTTTTGTTTTTGCATATACATATGTATGTGATATGCAACTTTTTAAATCATAAATCAGGCTACAATGTAAATACTTTCGCTTTCTTTGGTGCTATACCAAGGTCTTAGGTTAAAAGCCGGTTTTCATTTCATTTGGTTTGTTGCTTACGCTTGGCTCAGCAGCAAAAACTTTTCGAGATAAATCATAAAAGCCTTGTACAGTATTTGTTTCTGATGCATACATTTTGCCAATTAATCAATAACTATTTATATATGTGTATATATGTATGTATCTATATATATTTTGAGTGCTTATTTAAGTGCAATTTTTTGTATTCAGCTTGAAATATATAAATGGAGTTCCGTTCTCTAATTTTATGCAAATATTTTGCATATAATGTATATATATAGAATAGAAAATATGTCTTCAATGAGCATGCTCGACTAGCAGTCGATAAATATTTATTTATCAAGTTGTGTTCATAAAAATAGTAGTGCGACTGAAATGTTGGACAGCAAAATTTGATGATATACATAATAATATATGTTTATCTTAATACTCGTTTCAAGTTGTTATGCTTAACACAAAATTTTGTGCTCCAACAAATCAGTTGCACTACTATTTTTATGAACACAGCTGTATATGTGGGTTCATATATAGCATCAATATAATCAGTTTATTTGTAACATCTTTAATAGACACACCCATGCAAATTTGTATGACGTTAGCCTTAAAACCAACAAACTTGAGATAAATGTATAAAGACTCAATTATATGATAATTAGTTTATGAAACATCAAACGTCAATGGTTTACTTAATAACTCAACATTTTATTGTGGGTCTAGATAAACAGCATTTTATTTATTTAGACGTACGTTTGGCATTGAAGTAGATAGATGGAAAATATTCACTCTGTAGACAATTTCTGTTTATATTTCAGAATTTTTCAATATGCTCTTTCTATTATAATGTTAGTCTTAGTCCCAGGGTATACGAGATGTATAAATCTAAGCTTATTCCACGCCAGCTGTCAAAGCACAAGGTCAACTCGCATTTTCAAGTGCTCGGTGCCCCAGGCAATAAACAGATCATGTGCAATTTTTTGTGTGTTTCTTTCAAGTTAAATTGTAAAAAAAAACGATACGAAAAAAAATGTGCAAAACAGCTTAAATTATTTGCTGTAAACAGCTGTCGCTTAGTTGGATATTTGCACTTAATTAGGCGAGCCGCCAACCAACCACCCACCAACCCAGCCAACCACCACTCGCACCACAGACGTCTAGAAAGTTGAAAAAAAAAACAAATGCCTCTTGGCGGCAAAGTACAAACAGTGAAAAGATTTGAGCACATTTTATTTAAGTTCTGTAATTGGCATTTTGTTATTAAGTTTTTTATTTATTTATTTTTTTTTTGTTATCAATGTATAAACATTTATACACATATTTATATATGTGTATATATATGCACATTATTTAATTGTTTGTCATGGGTTTCCGTGCGTAGGTTGAAAGACAAATACAAATTAATACGGCCTGTTCGGCACGTTCGGCTGCTTAATGGAATAAATAATTAAGTCAGTATGCCAGTCAATGCAATGTATGTGCACAGCTCTGATACACTTCAACTTCAATCAACTGGAGTACAGTGAACATTGCCTATAAATAACTGTTCAAGAATGACAGAGAAATAAAAAAACATATTTATTTTATTGTTGTCATTTTCTTAATGTCCATTTCTTTTGTTAAAAACAATTTTGAAATTAAGACTTAAATATTTTTGTAATTTAACTAGTTTCGACTCGGTTAACTTTTAGATGTTTGCTTGGCAAACTTTATCGTATTTACCTAATTTAGATGCGTCGCAATTGCCAGACACTCAGCTAGACGCCATAAAACAAACATCAACAGCAACAGCGATAAACAACAAAAATAAGTTCAATTACAGCTGAACAATAAAATTGAAAATGAAATCAAATAAACTGTGAGTCTGACCTTTGGCTAAGTAATTGAATGCGCATAGAATTTATGAGAGTAACTGCAATGCAGGTCCATAAATTGCAGCTACTAATTAAATTAGCCATTGACATTGAAGATGGAGAGGGGCTGACAGGGTCTGGCAATGAAAATTCTACTCGTATCAGCTACGAATCGTGTACGTGTACGTGTACGTGTACTGGTTTATTGATAAGGTTCTAGTAGTCCAGTTGGGTCACATGCAGTTTGATCGATCTGTGTCGCGGCCCGAAGTGTATATGGCTTGAACGATTTCAGCTAATTGTTATTTAAGCAGTTCACATAGCTCAATTAACAATCAATGGCATTTGTTTATCGTTTTTGTTGCTGTTTTTTTTTTTTGTGGGGGACCCAGACAATGACCACTTGATGGCCCTGGCCGTGCATTGTCAGTTCGCATTACGTAATTACGCATACGCCATGTGAAAAACACACAAAAAAATGTTGCTGGAAAAACAGAAACACAAACACAAACACAAACACAAACTACAAATTGCCAGCGAAAGTAAATACTCGGTATGCAAAAGTTTTGTCTTTTTTTCTCATTGATGAGGTCTGAACATGTGATTGATAGCACGAGGCTGTGCGCCAAGTCGGTTGGATAGATAAAGCCACAAATTGTGGCGAAACGTGTCGCCATTATATAACTCAGTTGATAAAGACCCAAAGAAGGAACCAAACCATAGATCGATAGATTTACGTCCATAAAGATATGTTGTCAGGGCATATGTATAAAACATAATAATATAATATAAATTATTTATTTAGTTTACACTCATTGACTTTGAACTACTTTGGAATGGTATTATATTTGATTAAATTCATAATTGATATAATACATAATTATAATTAATAATGGAATAGATTTCCTTATCTATGACAAATTGAGTTAACAATATGGTTTTTGGGAATGCTTATTGAATGTGTTTCGTATTATAAATATTATAGTAGGTGGAGGGCTAGAAATCGATTGCAAATAATCTTTTTAGTATATGCGCTGAATCCTTATAGTATAGCAATTTGTAATTAACTTCAGCAGAAAGGTCTAGTCCAAACATTTGTTCCTACATTTGACATGCTACAATGCATTACGATGTCAGACTGTGTAATTGGCTATATATATATACAGATTTGCAGTCGCACTGTATTATATAACTTCTATTCGAGTCAAGTCAAATGTTTTACTAAAGTATATTCTTTTCAGGATACCTTTAAATCTGCATCTAAATTATTTAAAACAAATTGTTTTAAGGTCAATGATTAATTATTATAATTTCTAGAAATCTGACCAATCTAAATAGTTCTAAGGCTCTGGATTAATGGCCTGAATAATAAATAGAAAAGGAAAGAGCCTAGATAGGGCCTAGATAGCAAATATTTTAATAAACAATAATAAATAATGGCATAAATCTTTTAAATTCATTATGTGGCAAATAAATATATCGTAATATATCAATTTGAATGTAATCTCAAAATGAATAACAATTATTATCATAATTTATATACGTATTGCAATGCAGATATATATAGCAACAATTTTAATAGATTTCACTTTGCTTAATACATTTAATCCTATTTACTTTATTAGTTTATTTGTTTTTTGATATGACATATATTTTATTTAAAAAGCGTTTCATTCTAAACAAAACTTAAAACCATAGAAAACATGGTTCATTGATAAATACACTTAAGTGACTCTAGCAAAACTTACAAAGAAATTAAAGAGCGCTTGACAACAGAGAGTTGACAGCATTAGCAACGCTAGCTAATGAGTCCTGTATGCTTGACACAGTGTTTGTTATGACCTTCTTCCAGTTGAAAAGTTTGCAAACTTGAGTATCTATGACTATGAAATGTCAGCAATATGAGTTGGAGTTCCAGATGTTGGTGTCATTATTGGGTTAAAGCATGAGAGCTTTGAGCAGGGAGTTTATGAATCCGTAGAATCATAGCTAATTGATAACAGTTCAAAGCAATGCACTTGACGATGTAAATATAAATATATATATTTATATATTCGACTAATTTCCAAGTGCTTATCAATTAAATTTCTAGCTTGTGGCGTTTGTGGACTTTGGACATAGTTAACAACTTTTAAACAGTTTTATAAATAAGTTATAAATTAGCTAGAGCCATAAGGAAACTTTAATTGGCTTATTTATGATTGATAAATGTCACGGATTATATATATATATATATATATATATATATATATACATATATTATATATATATGTATATATATATATATATATTTATATATTGTATATTAAGAATTAAAATAGAATTTATGCCCTAAACAAAGAATGAGTAATTAATTCAGATGAACTTAAAAAGCAGCTACTTAAATGCTGCTTATCAAAATATGCTGAGCAAGTGACTCACCTGCTTATTGATAAATACAATATAAAAACGCTTTAAACTGGACTGACTTGCCATAAAATCAAATAGTTTATAGAAAGCAGTCGTCGCATTCTCAAGGTGCTGTCCCCAAAAAAAAAAGAAAATAAAATAAAATAAAATTAAAATTTAATTTCAATAAAAATCTAACAATAATTTGCGAACCAAAGTTAGATTTTGGTTTTCACCACAAATTAAACATGATTATGATTGGGCAAAAAAAGGCAAAAAAAAGAAGAAAAATAATTTGCATTTGACTAATTTTTTGTTACTTCTTTTTTTCTCCAATTTTTTGGTAACATCTTTTACAGCTAAACACAGGCGAAGCACCGTTAACAGACGGAAAGTAAAAGCGCGTATCAGATACAAACGAGCCACACTCTCTTACACATACATCACACAGACACACACACACACACACACAGTTGCAACATGGCCGATACCATCAACAAGCCGAGCATACAAATTCGCAGCGGTCTGCCATCGCCCCTCAGCGACAAGAGCCCCTCGCCGGCAACGAAGCTGCTGATCAGCCATGGCAAGCCGAACTTTACCATCGCCCGTTCACCCAAGCTGGAAGACAATGATGGCCATCATCCGTTGTCGCCGCAACCGAATGCCAACAACAACTACAATCCCTATAAGTGCGCTAGCTACAATAACAACAGTGGCAATAGCAACAAATTTGTGGTCGGCACCAAGTTCAATGGCGTCTTTAAGCCATCCACAGCAGCCGCCAGCTGGGCCAACAGCAATGATAATGGCACTGCGGATCAGAATGAAGCCGCCAAGGTGGTGCTGCGTCGCCCGAAGTTGGCCGATGCTGAATCCGCACCAGCTGCTGCTGCCGCTGGTGACGATGAGAATGTGCCGGAGTTTATACGCCGGCAGCGACGCATTCAGGAGCGTTTGGCCAAGGAGAATGTGCTGGACTTTGAGAATCGGCGCAGCGGCTACTTCACCCACGTCATGATCTCGCCGGATTCACCTAATCGTACCTCGTTTGCAGAGACTATGGCCAGTCCGGCTATAGTTCCTTCTCTGGAGATGCCTCTGCCAGCAAAGATTGAGGAGGAGCAGCAGCTGGAGCAGCGGGAGCTGCAGCAGGAGCAAGCCGTTCCCATTGCGAATGGACACAGCGCAGAGCTGATCCAGCCGGCGCTGCTTACCAATGGTCACAATGCTGAGGTAGAGAAGGATGAGCAGCAGGAGCAGGAGCAGGAGCAGGAGCAGGAGCAGCCTCTTACCAATGGGCATGCGCATGAGGATGTGGCGCCCGAGGAGGTGGCCAAGGCCATTGAAGAGGTCAACAAGGCAGTGGCCGGTGAG
Source organism: Drosophila leonis (assembly GCA_035045365.1). NCBI lineage: Eukaryota > Metazoa > Arthropoda > Insecta > Diptera > Drosophilidae > Drosophila > Drosophila leonis. The sequence continues at coordinate 4,769,896 of JAWNPC010000110.1, forward strand.
GATGACGACAGCAAACCAGAATCGGACCAAGTGGAGGTCACAGCTGAGGCAGCACCAGTAGCAGTTGCAGTTGCAGTTGTTGAAGTGGCGCCTCCTGCTGCTGTAGAGGCACAGGTGGAAGTGGTTACACCAGCGGCACCCGCAGAAAATGGCGTTGCCCATGAGGAAGCAGGCATCACCATCTCGCATACGAATGGACATGCCGGCGAGCTGCCCACCGTAGCCAAGCCCGATCCAAGTGGCGCACTCGGCGTCAACTACGAGCCCAAGACGGTGGTCAGCTTCGCCCAAGAGCTGGGCAGCGGCGAGAATAACTATCCCGATACGGTGCAGGTGACCAAGGAGGTGCCCGCCTCAACTGCTGATGCGCAGCTCCAAGAACTAACCAAACTAAAGTTCGATATACAAAGCGATGAGAAGAACGAGGTGCAGGTGACGCCTGTACTGCGTGCGGAGTAGGCAGCCGATCCTCCCACGCTCCTACCCTCATCCAACACCCAAAATCCCTTAGTGGGCTCTTAGTGCAATTTGTTATTAATCAAAAGGAAAGATAAACGAAAAACTTAATGTATTTGTGTATTTTGTGTTAGAGACTAAGTTCATTATGAGAAATGTTGCCAAATTTAATTTTATGCTTTTGCGCATCAGTCAGTATCCGTGTACACACGCATACACACACACACACAAACACACACACACAAACACACACACACACACACACTACGCGCCAGCTGTTGAGGCAGTTGCCACGCCTGGGGCTTGGCTTGCGAGCGTTCCGCCCCTTGTGCCTGGCCACCAGCTACACTTAACTATGTTTACTTCAAAAACAATTTGCTTTATTTAAATAAATTATTATTAAAAAAAATAAAAAACAAACAATTGTTGATTTTAATTATTTACTGGAGTGCCTTAGCCGGCTTTCAAGTCTGCAGTAGCTAACTCAATGAGGCTAAGAATTCTTGTAGATCTTGAAATTAGCTGGAAATGTTTTTATACTCATTCATGAAAGTGAAATGAGTGAAATGGGTTTGTGCAATGTCCGTCTTGCTGTCTGTCCGTTAGTTCGTTAGTCTGTTAGTTCGTTGGTCCGTCCGTCCGTCTGTCAGTTAGTCCATCCGTCCGTCTGCCCGCCTGTCCATATTAACGCAAATCAATTCGCCGCTATTGAAACAAGAGACATGAAATTTTGAATATAAAATCGCATTGATAACCCAAGATCAAAAATATTTATAGTTAATATAACGACACCCGTGGGGGAGTTAAAAATCAGAAAAATCGATGTCTTCTAAAGGCTTAGAGCTACAAATTAAATTATTGACCTCATCTATCGATGACCCGAACATAATTGTTACGCCTCTTTAGGTGCGTGGTATATCGAAAATACCCTCTAATTTTGACAATTTTGAAGCCTTATTCCCAAAATTTGACAATCGTAGAATCACCTAAACTGCTTAAAGTTGTTCAAACTATTTTTATACATTTTTATAGAACTTGATTTTAATAAATACGGAAATACTAGATAGATTTATACAAATATTTATAAAACCAGACTCAGCTATATACATATATTTGATTGCAGTGTCTAAAAGTTATTAATATTGATGAGTCATAGACACAGACGTGTTAAAACATAAAAAACTAAGGTCTTTCATGCTTGATAGTGATGCAATTATTAATAGCATATCATTGGCAGCTGACATTGAACATGGAAGGTAGTTCGATATCGACTGTTCAGAAAGTCGTGAATAAATAGAAAAGTACTTAAAAGTATTTGTGCTTAAACAATTGAACTTTGGCATTTGTGAGGCAAAACTTGGCTGGCTGTCCTTCAACTGTGATAATTTTTAGGATTTTTAAATATACTATTTCAAACAATGAATTTCTTCAATGGCTATGATTGATTGCTTGAGGAGCTGGTGGAGGGGAGGTGTGTCGATTATTACTTAAAAATAGATATCACTTTGAGGCTTTTGAACGTGTCGGAGGAACACACATGTGTTGTCTAACTCTTCATTTGGTTGGGTGTTTGTCGAGCGTGACGCTTGTGACCCATGGTAACCATGTCCAGGTTGGCTTCGGGGGTTGCATTGCTGACCAACATCTGCTGGGCACCTGTCCTGGCCGGCGACAGCGTTTAATCGATATTTTGGCCAGGGGCTGTTTTTTTTCAGCTTTCATATATATATATGTATATATCGTTTGGCCAAAACAAAAGCGACCATGGGCCATACAAGTTTTCAAACAAAATCAGTTGGCTGTGGCGCAGCTGTCAGTTCGGCTCACAGAAGCAAACACAGAAACAAAGGAAACCCTATCTGAATGAAAAGTGAAAAGCGTGTGTCTTAGGTGCGTCGCGTGCGAAATTTGTATACTATTATGGATTTATGTCTTAGGGGCTCGCAGGTAGGTAGGCGCACTGAGTTGCGCTCTGGGCATTTAATGTACTCTCCGCTCCTAGATAAACCTCGCCGCTAGACAAAAATCGAAGCCCAAGTACAATAGCCGCTCCCTGACCACACTGCATAGTGCGACGCCGCATTTGCGTCCACGTTCGGCCAACTTTCTACAGCAACGCAGTCGCTCCTCGCCCTTCCTGGGACGACCACAGTCGGCGGATCCCAAATTTGGACGCAAGCTAAGCGTTTACTTTGGCGACAAGGAGCCAAGGCATAACAAGCACGTGAGTACCAACTGTCAGACAGAGTCAAAGTTGACGAAAATTTGGCAATTTAAAGAGAATGTGATGAGACGACGAGCAGCCGAGCAGAAAATTAATCAAAAATCTGTGAATTACGTAAAATTGAAATAAAATGTAATTTATTAAATAATTTTCTTAGGTTTAGATTTAGGTTTTCTTTTTGAAATATTAAAATATATTATAGAAATATATACTATAAAAATATATATTATAAATATATATATTATTATATTAATATAAAAATATTGTAATGAGATTTTTGTGCTGCGAAATAGAATATAATAAAGAGCTTAATTAATAGTAAATAATTTTATTGAGCTTTTTAACAGACTGCAAATTTTGTTAATATTTTTTGTTAGACTCATTAAACTAAAATTTCTTGCAATTTTATTAAAATTTATTTTAAGCATCTAAATAGTTGCGTTAGGTTTTTTTTTTGATTTTTATGAAAGTAGAATTTGGCTATATAATAAGCTTATTGTACTTATTTAGTGCCAAATTCCATAATGTTTTTAGAGGTCTGCTAAAACCCTGATAAAACTGGCAAAAATTTATTAAAATTAAATTCTACGTTTATTGAATGAAGAGAATTATTGCGCACTTCATAATATTCGCTTTTTGAGTTTTCTCTGAATATTTGCTTGTTTCTACTTTCTGTTTGGCAGCCTCAAGTCTCTTCCACGGATCTGCTCAAATCGCTGCTAGACGAGCCCATCAAGCGCAGCTGGCTGTGCCGCAGCACCTGCAACTCTTCCACCGACGAACAGTCGGATTTCTCACAGAAGTCTCCGCACAGCAGCGAAGGTGAGCAGCTGGAACGTTTTCTGATCAGCATGCCGGGCACGAGCCTGGGCACGGACAAAGCCAAATCCTATGCTTCCAATTGGTCAGCCGGCAGTCAGGGACTGAGCAATGCGACGCTATTGCAGAAGACTGCTAAGCCGGATCTGCCCGGTCGTGTGTCGTTCAGCAAACCGAACAGCAGTCAGCACAATGATGTGGACTCTAGTGACTGTGACAATGATAAGCAGGAGATGCGCGCCGGCAGCAGCAGCAGCCTCAGCATCTCAGCACCGGGTCCTCTAACACTGCCCAACTTTACCTACACTGGGAATGGCAGTAAATTGGAGCCGGGCGATGCCAGCGGACACAAGAAATCCGTACACTTTGGCACTCCAGCTGCGGGCAGCGGCAGTGCCGAGGTGTTAGCCGAGACCTATGAGTATCCCAAATGCCCCTCGGAGAACTGCACCTGCAGCACTCGCTCCTCCTCCACGGCCAGCACCAATGAAGCTACTGCGGACATCAAATGCGCCTGCGATGCGCCCAGTTGTCGCTATGCAGAGGCCAAAGTGCAGTTGCCGTCGCCCGCACTGCCCATGCCCACGCCCAAGTCAGCAACGCCTGAGCTGAATGTCATTAGAGAGTATAAGCAGGCGGTGGGCGTGGCACTGGATAAAAGTGTGAAGCCGCTGGAGCCACTAAATAACATGGAACTGCCTAACTATTTGGATAAGTATGCAGCGCAGGCCAAGGACAAGCAGAACAATTTATCTGAGAAGAATCTTAGCCCAGTAAATGGCAGCAACAACAGCAACAACAACACCAACCACCCTCAGAGTAGCAGTGGAAACAGTGCCAGCTACCGCTCGTCTGGGCAACGCAATTTTGGCGCTGAGAATAATTTTCTGCCCATTGTGCAGGAGGATCGCAGACCTTTTGGCAACAGCAGCGCCGATTCCGTCATTAGCAACTATCTAAAGATCGCTGCCACACCCCCATTTGTAGGCAAAAAGAAAGAAAATGTGAAGCCAGCCAGTGCAGAGGTCAGCAGCAGAAGCAACACAAAGTCTAAATTTCTGACCAAAAGCTCAACAATTGGCTCCGCCGGCAAGCTCAAGAAGGCCGTCAGTGTGGGCAGCCTGCGAGAGGAGCGAAAGCTGAGCGAATACAATCTGGACAAGGTGGACAGCTGGATGAGCATCCATGAGCAGAAGCAGGCGCTGGCACAATTCGAGGAGCTGCACAAACAGGGCGTGGACGAGCTGGACGAGGGCAATGACAATGACAATGACAGCGTCTCGCAATTGTCGCTCAAATCGAACGAGGATTCCAGAGGCTCGACCTACGATGAGATTGTGTCCGTTATCAAGGAGATTGAGGAGGATAAGAAACGGGGTATACTCGGACTACAATTAGTTTGTTTATTTGATTTTATCTATGGATATACATTTTTCAGACAACTTTGCCGAACGTTTGCCCAGCGAACTGAACCTGAAGCTATCCAGCTCAAGGGCCGAGACAGTGGATTCGGTTAGCCAAAACGGCGACAAAATGCCCGAAAGTGGCGACAAATACAAGTGAGTGGCAAAATAATAGATTCAATTTAATATATAAGTCTTTGAAGCAAGCCAATATCATTTCACTTTCATTAGGACTAGATATTCGTGATGAGTGTGTGGAAATAAAAGTTAGCAAATCTAAAATCTAATCAGGCCTTGAATTGCTCTTGGCCTATGAAAAGGGTTCAGTACATATTTAATTGCAACTTATAGATTCTCATGTGGATGTGGATGGTCCAGTTGATCCATTTAAACAGAAAGACAATTTAAATAATTTTAATATTTTTTAAACAATTTAATTTTAGGAATTTATTTATATTAAGGATGAACATTTAACTGATCACATACAGATAATAACTCCAGAATATCTCTAACAAAAAATAATAATAGCCAGAGTGTACTTTCTGGCTTTGAAATTTAGCATAAATGTCAACAAATCTCACGCTCTTTAAATATGATCTGCCTTGTCACCAGCTGAATCCCATGTTTTATCATCTTTTTGGTTTATAATTCCCAGAGACATTTTGGCCTATCTGAATAATGTGGAGAGCAGCTGTGACAAGACGCTGATGGAAACCCGTCGCTCTATGCCGGACAGCAATCGCTCCGAGGTGGAGTTTGTCGTTGAGCCCGACGTGACCGATGAGGTGCCCAAGTGAGTTGTCCTTTTATATGTCCATAGTTAACAAATGCTATAGAATTTCTTTTTCTTTTCAGATTGTCGGAGCTGCTGATGCTGCCCAATCATCAGCTGGCTAGACGTGTTATAGCGCTCAGCTTGCGTGCCAACGAGCTGGCCAATGCCATTCATATGTCCAAGGAGCATGTCATGCAGCTGCGCGGCGAGAAGCAGAAGTCGCTGCGTGCCGAGAAGTCCAACAGTGCGACGAAAATGCGTGACCAGAAGAAACACTACGAGGAGGTTGTGACGCGTCATCAGGGCTTCATTGAGCAGCTGCTCAAGGATAAGGGCTCGCTCTGCGAGAAGGTGGCTGCACTAACGCGTCGCCTGGAGAGCCAGAATCAAGCCTGGGAGCATCGTCTCGAAACCGAACTAACCCGCGTCAAGGAGACAACGCTAGCGGGCGAGAAGATCCGGCGGGAGCGTTGGGTGCGAGAGAATACCAAGAAAATTAAGGTGGGTATGGGTCAGGTTGACTTGGTAAAGATTTTTATTGATTAACTGAAATTGAAATTAAAATATGGAAATAAAACTTTTTATTTATTATATATAACAGGAACTCACAGTCAAAGGCCTGGAGGCGGAGATCAATAAAATGAATTGCGATCATCAGCGCGAGGTGACGGAGCTAAAGCGTGCGCATCAGATGCAGCTGCTTGATGCATTGGAGGAGGCACGACTGAAGCACGAACAAATCGAGCATGGAATACGCGAAAGTTGCGCCCAGGATCGTGAGAGCATAATTGAGAAGGAACGCACAGCCATACGAGAGCGCCTGGAGCGTCAGCTGGAAGAGGACCAGAAAACTCAGGCCGAGCTGCGACAGAAGCTCGCCGATGATTTCGCTGCCGAGCGTGAACGTCTGCAGGCGGAGCTGCGGCAAAAGGAGTGCGACTACCTAGCTAAGCGACAGGAGGCACAGCGGGAGCAGGAGAACGAACTGGAGCAGGCCAAGTTTGAAATGCAGGAGAAGATGGCCAAGCAGGAGGAGAAGTATCAGAATCGCATCAACACCGTCGAACAGCAATATTTGGCTGACTTTGAGCTATGGAAAACAGAATACGAGAACAAATCCAAGCTGGCCCAGGCTGAGAAGGAGAATGCCATAAGGCAGCACTATAGAGCCGAGCGGGATCGGCAGCTGGACGAGTTGGTGGTGCGCATGGAAGCGGATGCACTGCAAAGTGGCGAGGAGCACGAACAAAAGATGATGTAAGTAGGACAAGCAGCCATAAAGAAGTAACCAACTAATGTTCCATCTGTAGACGTCTCAAGGAGAAGTACGAGAAGGATTTGCAATTGGCTGAGAATGTGGAAAAGTCACTGAGGGAGAAGTATGCGGATACGCGTGAAAAGCTGGCCGAGGCCGATGCTCAGGTGCGCAATAGCCAGGCAGAGGTAAAGCAGCTCCAGCTGGAGCTTAGCCACAGCAAAAAGATGTGCGGCGACTTCATCAACGAGCGGGACAAGCTGCGCGACAACCTCAACGCGGACATACAAAGCGAGCTGGGCGTGCTCAACGAGCGCCACAAACAGGAAATGGAACAGCTGCAGAAACGGTACAGAGTATATAATCTAACTAAAATATAGATCAGCTCATTAAATTCTTTGCTTCTTTTTTTTTGTATAGAGTGCATCACACAATACAGCGACAGGAGGAGACGATTGAGGTGCTGAAGGGCGACAATGATCAACTGCGACAACAGTGCCTCAAATTAAATGCGGTCATTCGCCAGCAGCGCAAGGATTATTGTGTTAAGTAGTTAGGACTTATTGAAATTTGTAATAAATATACATAAAAATACCTATATGAACTGCAACGAGGAGTTCATGTTTTTCCAGTAATGCCAAAGCGAGTGTCAGGGTACTGAATGGAATGGCATGAATTAATATATAAAGAACATAGGGCGATTCTATTTACCTCACCCTGTATATATATATATATATATATATATATATATATATATATATATATATATATATATATATATATATATACTTATGTTCAATTTTCAAACATTTCATTCGATTGTGTTTGAAAATGTGTTGGGACAAAAGCTCTTAACGATTTTTGGACATTTGAAATCTGTTGATGTTAGTCTGGCAACGCCAAAGCATTTGACATTACCAAACTTAAACTCTACACAGTCTCTAATGCACCGTTATAAGGTGTATTTTATTTTTAAATTTAATTATCTTAATAAGTTAAGTAAATAATATTAATTTACCCAAATCATTCATGATGTTAATAAAAATCTGGCAGCACTAACATTAAGCTAACATCAACAACATATGCACATCTGGCAACGCTTGTAGTCACTGATGCCATTTCAGTTTTGTCCCGTCAGATTTGGCTTTTTTAAAAGGCCGATTGCGGGAAAAATTCGAAAACAACGGAAAGCTGGAATTCTAGATTTTCACAAATGGAAAAATGTTATTTTAAATTTGTTTTTTATATCTTCAATATTTTCATTACTTTGTTTGTTATTTGTATGCAATTTTTGTCGATTAATTATAGGTGGCCACTATTATCACATAGTCAAACTCAAGCCAAAATTATCAACGCTAATTGCTCAGTAATATTTTGCGAGGAAGCAAGAAATGCCGAAAGAAATTTATAAACAAACAATCATTTTGAAAGCCTTGAGAAAAGCCGAGAAAGGCTTTGACAACATAATAGATATCTTATAATTTTTGTATTATTTATATTTTACACTATTTTACGAACTTACCTTTTGTTTTTTAACTTTTTCTGATCACGACTTAGCTTTCTTGTTGGACTTTTTTATTGGACAATCTAGCTTTTTAAACTCTGAAACAAAAAATGGCAGCACTGCTTGTAGTCAATGCTAGAGTCCACAAGCAGCAAATACGTTCCACAACACAGAAGCAGAAGCAGTAGTCAAAAACAACAACAAAAACAGTGGCCGCGACAACAATTCCAATAAGATACTTTCGCTTGGGATTTATTCGTATTTGTGCCGTCGACGCATTCGGAACGTTTTCAAATCAAACGCGCAACGTACCAAAATATTAACCGACTATAAAATCAACCCACAGCGAAACTAGCCGTTTAAATTGAAATTCAAATTAACTCTAACAAACCAAAAACTACGCAAATTTATCAACATGTTCAGCTCGTTTACAGGTAATAATCAAAAAGCAAAGATGAAATAATTTTGAAAAGCAAATATAATAAAGACAAAACTCAGTTAAAGCTGCTTGTGAAAGTTTTCGAATTAGAAAATACAGAGACATGTTCAATTAAATATGCAGACTGTGCTATGTGCGATGTGGTATGTGGCATGACATTTCGAGCAACAACAAACGTATATTATAGAAATGCAACAACAACAAGAACAACAACAACAAAAAGAAACCAACAACTCTAAGAGTAAATGTATTGTGAGACCTTGCTGTTAGGGCTCGCACAACCTATGACCGCATTGCAGGATTATAATAGAATTACATCATCGGCACAAGCAACACGAACAAAAAGGAGTAGTAGATACGTAGATACAATTAATTGTCTGCTACAGTTACGATTACTTATAGAGCTTGACGATGATCACGATGATGATGATGATGATGATGATGATAATGACGTGAGCCAATTATGGCGCAGTATTCGCCTCTATATATTGTACATATATATATTTATATATATATTTATATATGTATAAATGTCTCAGTACCATAAATTGTTCTTCTCGCTGGCACCACCCACACCCAAAATGATGCCATTTATATATAGTTATATATATATATATAAATATATATTTATATACATAATTATAGTAGCGTGTGTGCATAAATGTATGTTGTGTATATAGGATCTATACATATTTCAAAAATATATATTCACTTTTTATGTCAAATTGCGTGTTGCTCCATGAAATTAAAAATATTTCTGCAAAATTTTTTGTTGTTAAAAATGTTTGGCAAAAAATTATGGTCCCTCTTTGATGTATCTTAGAGGGTGTGTGTGTACACACACACACACACACAAACACACACACGCAGACAGAAGAATTAAAAATAAATGACTCTATTTCCGTTAACTGAAATTTCTTCACTCGTTTTCCTGCTTTTGGCTTCAGTTCGAGAGCGAAGCAAAACAAAAAATAAAACAATTTTAAAAATATTTCGTAGTATTTTTATGTTGAAATATACTTTTGATTATTATTCTCTGTTTCCACTTAATGCAAACAGATGCTTCAAAATGTAAGTAAAATCCATTATGTCAATATAATATTGCAACCTTATGATTTTATACACTCAAAACAAAGAAAACAATAATAAAAAAAAAAATAAAACCACTTAGAATATATGGAACATAGTTTTCTAGCTGAATCAAAAGAGATTTTCTCAAATTTATATTACAGTTTTTATTATTTTTGGATTTAAGCATAAGTTTCAAACACTTTGGAAAATTGTTTCAGCATGAAAACTTCTCACTCAAATTAGTTAATCATTTTTTTGAAACTTAAGGAATTTTGTATTGAAAATTTCCATATGTAGTTTGTACACACTATAAATAGCATGCATTCACAGTATCAGTAGCTCTCTAGATAGAATGTTTCCGTATGCCCAAATACCATCCCCAGCAATGCCACCACTAGCAACCCCGCTTCCCGCCATCTGTGCAATCCCATAGTAAATTGACATTATAAAATTGACTTATTTATATAGAGGCCAATCGAAATCTTTGGCATTTTATTTGCTGCAGTGAAAATCGCATTTATACAAACTCAGAATTTGGGGTTACTTGAGGAGCGGCGAGTACAGTTGCTGTCGATATATCGAATCCATTGGGCGATTCACTAGCATTATTGTCTAGTGGATTTTGTGATGCCGCGTTAACACCATCTGAATTTGTGGGCCCTCTGACATCGATTGGCACAGACTTTGGTGGCGCCGTTAGTGTTGCTTTGAGGGCACGACCTTGTATTGCCGTCCTTTTCTCTGCTTTATCCTCTTCCGGTTTCTTCTCCTCTGGTTTCTTCTCTTCTGGTTTCTTCTCTTCTGGTTTCGTCTCCTCTGGTTTCTTCTCCTCTGGTTTCGTCTCCTCTGGTTTCTTCTCTTCTGGTTTCGTCTCCTCTGGTTTCTTCTCCTCTGGTTTCTTCTCCTCTGGTTTCGTCTCCTCTGGTTTCTTCTCTTCTGGTTTCGTCTCCTCTGGTTTCTTCTCTTCTGGTTTCGTCTCCTCTGGTTTCTTCTCTTCTGGTTTCGTCTCCTCTGGTTTCTTCTCATCTGGTTTCGTCTCCTCTGGTTTCTTCTCATCTGGTTTTGTCTCCTCTGGTTTCATCTCTTCTGGTTTCGTCTCTCCTGGTTTCGTCTCCTCTGGTTTCTTCTCTTCTGGTTTCGTCTCTTCTGGTTTCTTCACTTCTGGTGCTGCTCCCTCGGTGGATTTGGGAGTAGTTTCTCCGTCGACCGGAAGGGTAGTGGTTTTTCCGTGTTCAGTATTTCCCCCTTCTGTTACATTCCCTTTTTCCTCCTGATGCGTAATATTTGTCGAATGGATTCTAGTCTGCCCTTTGTCAGGTGCACTGTCATGCTCCGACTCATCCTCATCCGATTCCTCCGAAGCCGAATTAAAGTCCGGCCGTGATTCGCTTTCCAGAGTTTCTGTTTTTGTCTCATTCCCAGCACCTTCGTTCTTGCCCGCATCGTGATGGAAATGATGCAAATGCTCATGGCTATGATGCTCACTGCCAACCGGCTCTTCCACTGGCTGAGCACACTTGCCTTCATTCACCTGACATATGAAATACTGCTGCTCCAAGCAATTGTCATCGGTGATCGTGGTACCATTTGCCCTTAGTCTAACCTCCAAGCAGTCATCCAAATTGGCACGATGTGTCGGCTCAATGAACTGCAGACCACCCAAATACCGAACAGGACGACCTGTGCTAATGTAGGTGAAGCGAGACTCCGTTTGCAGATCATTGCCACCGAACCAATAGTCCTCCATGTTGCCACGCAAGCGTAGGAACTTAACAATCGCATCGAAGTCCCCCTCTGTGGCCAGATCAGCTAAACTGAGGCCCTTGCGTAGGCAATTGTTCTGTGCACCAAACCAGTTCATCTACAAGCAATTCAACTATATTATATCTGTCTAGTTTTCATACCAACGAGTACCAACCTTTTTGCCGGCAAAATAATAGCATTTGTCATTAACCAGACGCAAATAGCGTTTCCCACAAGGACCATTATCTGGCTTCTTGCTTTTCTTCGGCTTCGTGCCCTTTGAAGAGAGGACATCATCTGGATACACTATGATTACGGTCAATATCACAATTTGCAGTAACCTCATGGCTGCAGGCGCCTTTCTCCACAAACTGTGCCCATGTTGCTTGTTCCTTCTATATATAACCGTCTTGGGGGCGTGACAACTGCATTATCTATGCCCCTTATGCTATCTGAATATGGTTTGTTTTTTTACTGCTTCAATTTCGGCCTGCGTTGAGCAAATCAATTAATTTCAGTTCGTTGCGGTCAAGCCAAGCCTCATTAGGGAGCGCATGATGGAACCACTAGAAAGGCAAAAGCAACTCGCCTCCACTTTTATTGAAAGGTTTTCTTCTTTGATCTGACAACCCTATGAACGGGCAAATGCAGAAAACAAAACACGGATTCTTATCCGTTGAACTGACTCTGCAGTGGTTTCTGGCTTAATTTATGAAAACTCGAATTCTGTTTTATAAATCCTGATCAATACTAAACTCGACTGTTTAGTTAGTTATTTTATTATACCCTGATCCCATTGAAAATGGGAACGTATGTATGAACGCGTCGATCTCAGAACATATAAGAGCTAAAGACTTGAAATTTGAAAGTCCCTGTATAGCACACGCATATCGAGTTTGTTTTAGAAAATCGATAACATTTCCCGTTCTGTTGTTATCGATTAAAAACCTTATCGAAATGAAGTTTATAAATTATATCTCGTACATCTTTTGAGCTAGAGTCTCCAAATTTTGTATTTAGATTAATTTATGTTTTATACAATTTCGGTTTTTGTTACATTTTGGATTTTTCAATATATAATTTTACAAGCTTAAATTTTTTTGCGTAATAAATACATAACTGAGTATATTTACAAACGCAGATAGGGCGGGGTTCAGGGGATCTCCTAGTCGGGCACTACCGACTAGAGTTTTCTTACTTGTTTTTATCTGACTCTGTAGTTACAACTGAATATTATTAATACAACATGGTCTATAGAGTATTGATGGGAATTGTTTATAGCCAACGATTCATATTTTTGATAACAAATTATGTGAGACTTGCAAATATTACGGTATGGTATGGATACAGTTTGTCCCTTCAATGACAATGACAATGCATCAGCATATGAGCTGCTTCATTTGGTTACTATTCAGACTTAGATTCAATCGACATATGGCAAGGCATTAAGGTCAAGAAAATGTCTTCGAATGCGGGTTAGTCTGGTATGGTCTATATGTCAAGCCGTAGTGAGCATTTGTGATACAGTTAGAAGCTTGGATTGAGTATGAGCTGAGAGCCACAGCTAGCAGTACTCGTATTAGTTATGTCCAGTCAATAGTTATATTTGCTGTAATAGCTTTGATCAAGTGCCCTCAATACCATTTGCTTATTGTATTTATTCGGTTTATTAATTAGTACACATAAAAATTGTTTCAATTTATGAATCATTCATTATTCCGCAGCGTGCTGCATCAGTGGGCTCAGTTATTGCCCAGCTGACACCACTGGCGCCACTGTCGTTGCTTGTGGCTCGTTCTGATTTTCATGTCCTGCTTGAGTTGTCTTTGCTGCTTCCTCTACTGAGGGGCTTACTGTGGCTACTCCTGTAGAAACTTGTCCGGCTGTAGTTGCCCCTCCGTCTGGCTTTTCGGTGGGTGCCCCCTCGGTGTGTGCCGCCTCGGTGTGTGCCGCCTCGGTGTGTGCCGCCTCGGTGTGTGCCGCCTCGGTGTGTGCCGCCTCGGTGTGTGCCCCCTCGGTGTGTGCCCCCTCGGTGTGTGTCCCTCCTGCCCCTTCTGTAGCTGCTGTCCCTCCAGCGCCCTCTTTGCCTGCAGCCCCTTCAGCGGATGTAGCCCCTTCAGCGGCTGTAACCCCTTCAGCGGATGTAGCGCCTTCAGCGTCTTTAGCTCCTTCTGGCTGATCTGTTCCTTCTGCCCCTTCTGTCCCGTCTGCCGCTTCTGTTTCATTAGCTTTCGGCGGATTAATTGGATCAACTGCCTCCTCTGATGACGGCTTATCCTGTTGTTGATTTTGTTCATCCATAGCTGCCTCCGCCTCGACCTCGTCGCTGGGTACGCCGATATCGTGATGGAAGTGATGCAAATGCTCGTGACTGTGATGACGCTGTTTATTTACTTCGGCGAAATCGCAGTACCGTTCTGAGCAGATAAAATACTGCCTCTCTAGGCAATTGTCATTGGCCACAACGGTCATGTTGTTGCGTATGCGTACCTCCAGGCAATCATCGCATTGCGAGTGCTCCACTAGATCCACAATGCTATAATTGCTGAAGTAGCGCACTAAGCGACCATTGCTGATATATTGGTAGCGACCCTCAGTTTGCAGATCGTTGCCACCGAACCAAAAGTCCTCCGTATTGCCTTTGGAGCTTAGAAAGTCGATAACACCATATAAATCTCGTGGATTGCCTAGATCGGCCAGTGTTAGGCCCTTGCGCAGGCAATTGTTCAGGCCACCAAACCAGTTCAACTGCAAACAGACAAAGACAGACAGATAGATAAAGAGAGAGATGGTGAGAGAGTTGATAAAAGGATTCGCTTACCTTTTTCACAGAGAAATAGTAGCACTTGCCATTGATGCGCCGCAGATAGCGCCGAGGACAGCCGGTGTTTGCTGAGCAGAGCATATCCCTGTGCAGGACACTCAGCACGGCAACGATCACAACTATGATGTGCTTCATCTCTCCTGACCAATGCACCATTGTGTGCTCTGACCCTGCTCGCTCCTGTACTTATATCCTCTCCTAGCGTGCAATCGCCAATTCATTTGCCATGGCTCTCCAATGTATGATCGCGCCAATGCCCTTATCGATCGTTCCAGCTGCCCCATGTCCAATGATCAACTAATTCAATTAGTTGAGTTCACTTGGTCGGGCATTCCGGAAGAATGCCACAAATACTTCAGCCCAGACGGTGTGTTGACATACAAGCAAGCCGATGGAATCGCTTGCTGTGTCTGTGGGTCAGCTTTGGGGTTATGCGTTTAATTGAATTCTTCATTGTCTGAGCAGTCATTGATAGCTACACTCAGCGAAAATTGCAGTTTGTTGCTAAAAGATCGTTTCAAAGAGCTGAAATGTAAATATCATTAACTAAAAATAAATTCAGAATTTTATTATGTTATTTGGATAAAGTTAATGTTACAAATTGAACTAATATGATGCTCGATATACCTAAAATAATATATTATAATTTAATTGTTAATTTTTAAATTTAATAAAATTATTTTAAGGATTTATATTTTTAAATGTAAATATATTATTATTTTAAAGCGCCTTTTTCGTAACAGCCGCTTTTTCTATACAAATTTCAAACATTTCGAATTTTATAAACACTTATTATTAAAATTTCCTTTCACTATTAATCAAATTTGCTGGCTGAAACCTATTCTTCAATAATATATAAACAAATTAGTTTTTTATAGACTACAATCACTTAATATCTAAGTGTTTTATATTTAACAAAAAACCTTGCCCTTGCTCCGAGTCGTGCACTTATAATAATATATGTATATACAAATATATATATATATTATTATTATATTTATAATAATATTACATATATTATATTTTTTATTAGTCAATTGCACAGGTATTCTACTTTCTATGCCAATAAATAATAATTAATTATATACATATATTAATTACAAAACAATAATTACATTAGTTGATCTACCATCAAATGATATTCCCCTATTTCTATAAAATTCTTGAATTTTTTATAGACTACCCCACTTAATATCTAAGTGTATTATACAATATTTAACGAAAAACCTTGCCCTTCGTCAGAGTCGTGAATACATCGTTTATTGATTTACCTTTTGGGTGCATATGACATCATTCGGCATTCGGTGTTCAGTATTCGACATTTGCAGCTGTGTCCTTTGGCAGGACATGATGTACCAGGTCCGTTGCCAAGCTGATAAAGTTTTGTTTGTTTCTGTGTCTGGTATTGACCTTCGACAATGAGTTTGCTTCAAGCTACACAAATTGCTGGGCGTGCGAATTATTCATTATACAGTCCGGCATGTGGTGAGCGATTACGATTTCTATGACATCATCAACAACTGAGAAGCACCACCACCACCACCAACAGCAGCAGCAGCAGCATCTACAGTTCGGTTCATCGATTCACAGCTATAGGCGTTGAGTTACCAATGTGTGTGCGTGTGTGTTGACCGGCTTTTTGTTTGTTTGTGTGTGGGGTCTCTGAAAACCTGGTGTGGAACGTAAGTTTCTCAACTGAGCTGGCAGTTACTCATAGAGCGACATGAGCAAAAGATACAAATGTATCTGTATCTGTGTAGCTGCTGTAGCTTTAGTTGTATCTGTAGCCTGTTTGTGTTTGTTGCGCTTGAGTTCAGCTGGTCTTGAGTACAGGTTTTATTTATTATATTTCTTTATTTTGTTGTATTCTCATATATATATATATATTTTTTTTTTTTTTTTGTGCTTAGCGCTTTTGCGCATTATCTGCGACTACGATGAGAGTAGAAGCAAAAAACAAAACATCTGAGATTCTCGACGCTTGCTCTAAACTGTGGCTTATTGTGTTACTTTATGGCCATGTTATGACATTCTAGCCGGTTTTTGTTGTTCATTCTTATTATTGACCACAGCATGGCAGCATATCAGGGAATCTGCGTCGTACGATTACGCAAATACTATGAGAGCACTTGATTCTTTTTGATAAATGAGCATGTGGCTTGGTATTCTAATGGTGGACTTGCTTGCTGTTTCTTAATCTTATTCCTGCTAGACATGCGCCACATGGTTTCGAATCATCTATTCTTAGTCGAATGCATGCAGAATGCAAATTTGTTTTGCTATCGACTCTACCACAGGTAATTTGTTTTGTTTATTTACAATTTTTTTTAATTTGTGAGTGAAATCAGCTTTTGTTTTTAAATGCAAATATAGATTAGTCTCTTGATGTTTACCAAACAGCAAATTCGTTCGCTACAACTTTCTTTATAATATAAATTTTTGTTTGTGATTTTTTTCTTATTTCCATTTTTATCTCAAGCAGGCAGCTTCTTAATAAACTGAAAGGCTACACAGCTTATTTAAAAATATTATTTGAATATTCCAATTTTTTTTCTACATTTTATTATTAAACGATAAAAATATGAGCAAATTTGTTTATTCGTTTTTTATATAAAATATCTATATTATATTAAATTATATATGTATTATATTATATGTATACAATTTATTTCAGTTTCCTATGCCTCAATAGGAATATCGAACATAGCTGAAAAATAAAAAGAATTTGTTTGCAGCTTAAGAAATTTAAGAAATTTAATTTCATTTAAAAAGGTTTTTTTATTTGTTTATTTTTTTGTAAAAGTCTTATAAATATATTTTTAAATATAGATTTGCTGACATATCTATTATTAGTATATACTTAAATCATATTTTATATGTTTTCATTTAACAATAAAAATCATACACACATTTTTATATATTTTTCTAAATACTTTTTCGTATCTGAGACTTCGAGTCTTTGCTTGAAATTCCTAAATCTCGCAAGTTTCATAGCAAATAGCTTTTTACATACAGCAACTCTGTCTATTCCAGCCAATTGTTTATCATTAGTTCACACTCTTCTGCTTCTGCTATTATCACATTTTGCGTTCGAGAAAGAATTCCACAATTTTTCCAGTTTTTCTCGCAGCCATCGGCGCGTGGTCCCATCAAAATGCTAATTAAAATTCTTTTGCCAAAAATATACAAAAATAAAAAACAAAGGAAAATTTAAAACAGTTTTTTATTTAGCGGTTGCAAAATTATTATTCAGTAGTTTTTATTATATATATATATTGTTGCTAAATTTCAAAGGTCATTTAGTTTTAGTATGTAAACACTCTGCTTTCACAGCAAGAAAGCGTGAATAAAGAGCTGAAAACTACCAATGAATCGCCATTATGACATCACATACTGTAAATTATTCAAATATTTGCGCATTGTTTACTGTACATGCACACACACACGCACACACACATAGTTACACTCGGCATGCCTTTTTAGAATAGTTCTACATAGCTCGAAAATTGGCGATTCGAGCGGATTGGCGCTGCGGCAGCTTTTAGCTTTTAATGGCACAATGTTTCTATTTGAGTGAACGCACACGTCACTTTATGGGAATGCAGCAGCTGAACAGTTTCAGCTACTCTGGGCTGGGACACTGTTTCCTATTCAATTATAATTATATATTTTTTTATTCTTCTGTGTATACCCTGTATACTTGTGTATACAAATTGTTATTAACAAGCTGCGAGAAGACTACGTTCTTTAAGTACTATATACCTACATATAATATAAACCAGTGTTGCCATTTTTTTCAGAGCATTAAAAGCGAGATCGTTCAATAAAAAATCCAAAAAAAGCTAAGTCGAGATAAAAAAAAACAATTTTGTATTATTTTCAAAAACTCAATAAAATCATTCATCAAATCTAAGAAAGGAAAAAGTAAGAACGCAATATATAAATAAAACAAAAAATTTAGGATTTCTCTTATGTCGTCAAAGCCTTCCACCTCGTCATAAAATTCTTTTTCATTCAAAGCTTTCAAAATGTTGTTTGGCAGCAACTAATTCAACCACAGTAAAGCCCATAGACACAGCCCAAGTAGAGCAGAGCGACATTCTTTTGGTGCGATTGTGGGTTGGCTTTATTTTGCTGAGAAATCTCAGCTTTAATTCAACTAATAGATTTTGCTCGCTGATCGGATAAGGCCCTCCTGGGCGCAATTACTATTTTATGCGCAAATTCAATTAACACAATATGAACACCAAAAATGTTTGGTTGGTTTGTTGTAGCAGACCCCATAAAGTATATATCAGGACTACGAGGCGATATAGCCATGTCCGTCTGTCCGTCCATCCGTATGTGTGAACGCGTCGATCTCAGAACCTATAAGAGCTAGAGACTTGAAATTCTCTGTGTAGCACGCGCAGATCACGTTTGTTTAAAAAAATCGATAGCTGTTCCCGTTGTATTGTAATCGATTAAAAATCCTAGCGAAATGAGGTTATTTAATTATATCTCGTACGTTTTTGGAGCTAGAGTCCCCAAATTTTGCGTTTAGCTTGATGTATACAATTTAAATTTTATACAATTTTGGGTCTCGGCATATTTTGGATGCCACGCTCCCTTTGGCCTAAAATTTCAAAAAACGCATTTAAATTATTAAAGACTTGTGCTTTCACAAATACACACATATAAATGACAAAATTACGCTTAATCCATTTGATTAAGAAAGTCCATCTACAAAAAAAACTTATTCAACAATGAAGTTCCCATAATATAGGCATATTGCAGCCCAAGCGCAGTCGCTGTATGTACATATATCGAGCAGTCTCGACTAGAGCACTCTTGTTTGTTAATAAATTTCTTTTGGCATTTCTTGTTTCCTCGTAAAATATTACTGAGCGATGATAGTTTTGACAAAAATTTGCAGAAAAGAGAGGTGGGAGACTATTGTAGTGGAAACCTATAATTTATCGACAAAAATTCAATTTCAACATTAAAATTTCATACAAATAACAAAGTACTGAAGAAATAAAAAAGCTAAAAAAAGCAACCGGACTTAAAAAAAAAAAGCCAGATCCGACGGGAAAAAAGCGGAAATGGCATCAGTGATATAAACACATATTTATATTAGTCAGCACTCGATTAATATAGTCTTTAGTTTTCTAGTCAAGTTTTTTAGTCGGTTTAGCTGTGTGATCTCATCGAACTCAGCTATGAAATGGGCATGAGAGCATCTACGCAGTTAAAGTTATTACTTATAGATATATTCATTTCTAATTCATCAATTATATGATCTAAAGATCTACAATTTGGTATATCATGTTTTATATGTGATGCATGCCAAGTGCAGTTAACATTTGGCTCAGACTTGCATGCAGCTCACCTCAAGGAACTCAGTATTGATAAGAGCTAGTGCTATAAGACTTGGTATGCAGATGCATAGTTTCATTACTTTCATATGCTCCTCTATATCCGCTCACTATAGCAAAAATCTATTTTTTTCTTCTATTTTCACATGCATGTCTAGAGTATTCAGTAGTCAGTGCACTCAATTTTTAATCATCTTACGTGTTTAAATTTTGTACACGTCGTATTTGATGCGTTTCAAATTTGTTGTTGCCGCCTCCAAATTAAGCGCCACGAATTGCGCAGCAGCTGGCTGAGTGTCAACTGTCTAATCAGAGTGAGAATCAGGCATGGCATGTAATTACGATCTGATTAGTTCATGCTCGATGAAATTCCAGGCCGTGTCCCCATGCATTTTCTATTTTCTATTTTTGTTTATGTTTTGGCAATTAGCATCGTCTGGGCACAGTTTTCACAATTTTCATCGATAAGCTCGAGCAAAAGCTTGACTGATTGCAATGCAATTTCAGTCTATAAATTATGATCGGCAACTGGCATATTATTTAGTTGAATCTGAAAAGCTTAGCAAAAATGTATCCCAGCCGCCAAGAGCCCAAATGTGCGAAATCAGAGATTGAGTTGAATTGGAAGTTTTTAAAATTAAATTTTGTTTTATTTCTATTCCGACAGCCTCCTTGAAGAGCTTTGGCGATAAGACCGCCAACTTGTTCAGCAAGAAGAAGGATGAGGCCGAGAAGCTGGCCAACGACAAGGCAGTCGAGGCACAGAAACTAGCCGAGGAGCAGGCCAAGAAGGTCGGACAGTCCGTGCAGCAGACCAAGAACGAGGCCGAGCAGCTGGCAACCAGCACAGGTAATTCAGAGAGAGAGAAAGAGGAATTAACTCAGATTAAATATTCTATTAATTTACTTTGCAGCCAAGGATGCTGCCGCTTTGGCCGCTGCCGAGGCCCAGAAGGCTGGCCAGGTGATTGATCAGGGCGTCAATCGCGCTGCCGGCGCCGTCAACCAAACCAAACAAGCTGTGGACAACACCGTCAATCAGGCCGGCGCCGCCGTGCAGAACTCCAAGCAGGTGGCCGCCAATGTGGCGGAGGCCTCCCAGCGCGCAGCTGCCAATGCAGTGGACCAGACCAAAAAGGCAGCCAACGAGGCGATCAACAAGAGCGTCAAGGCCGCCGAGTCTGTGGCCGATCAAAAGCTCAAGCAGGCCGAGAACGCCATCGATGGCGCCATGAAGCAGACCAGCCAGGCTGTCGACCAGAAGCTGAACGAGGCCAATCAGTATGTGGACCAGAAGCGTGAGGGACTCGAGAAGAACATCCAGGAGGTGTCCAGCCATGCACAGGAGAGCGCCGGACAGCAGGCCACCCAGCTGCTGGGCAAGCTGCATCTGGGCCCCAAGTAGACGTTGCCCCATCCTCCTTCCTCTAAAAACAAACAACAATAACAAAAATAACGTAAAAATTTCGTCTGTGTGTAAACCAAGAAAATGCTTTAAAAAAACAAAAGAACAAAACAATGAAAAACTAAAATGAAAAATGAAAATTGAAAGAAAATTTGCTTCAACGTAACAAGTGCCAGTAATGTGATTGCTAAAGATTTATTCAGATATATATGTATACTATATGTATTTTTGGATTGTCTATATATATTTGTATTGAACTCTTTAGTTTTACATACTTCATGCAGCGCAGCTTTTGATATGCACAAAAAAAAACAAACAAAGTTTTTATTGATTTTTCACTTCTTTTTTTTTTTATAAATTTGTTACTTTGAAGCATTTGATATTTATATATAAGAATGTTTATATATATATATATATGTATATGATTATATATGATAAAAGGAAAGAGCTATGCTTTATTAAGTATCTATTCTGTTTTATGTAGAAATGTATAATTAAGTACTTTTAACTTTTTGCACAATAAATTACAAGAATGTGTTTTATCATGTAGCTGGAAATATGTTCACACTTTTAATGGGCTGAGTTGATTTAAAAGAGGAGGGAATTTTCTATTAGTATTTATTAAATCGTTTATTTTTTGATAATATTTTTAAAAATTTATTTCCGTTTTTTAAGTGCTGTAAAACGTAATATGCATAGCTCGCTGCTTGCAAATGCGTTTTGCCATACTGGTTTATGTCTTTGCTAAAGCAGCATTACAAATATAATCCATAGGTGGCGCGAACACATATTGGTCGAATTTTAGTTGGAAGTAATTGCAAATTTGAATTGCATTAATATATGAGCCATAGATGGCGCTTGCTGCAAAAGCAAGGTGATTTAGGTCGAATTTCAGTTGGACGTAACTTACAAATTCTAATTGCATTACAAATATGAAACATAGAATGCGCTAATTGAAAAGTGAGCAAATATATTTTGGTCGAATTTCAATTTGAATTGAGACATAGATGGCAGTTGCTTTAAAAACAAATAGATTTAGTCATATTGGATGTGAATGAATTGCTCATAATGAGACATAGATGGCACTTACTTCACAAAAAGCAAATTAATTTTGGTTGAATTTCAATTTGAAATATGTTTACTTAAAAATGTTGTTTTTCTTTATCTATATGATTTTCATATATTACTAGCTTGCTAAGCAATTAAATTCTGTAAACATAACAGCAAATACAGATAGAATTTCAGCTTTACCAAGTGAATGCCTAAAAGTTCAGGTTTACAAAACTTTCGAACAAAAGATACAAAAGTTGTAACCTATACAACAACAACAACAACAACAACAAAACTGCTTTTATTTAGTTTCAGGTATTTTATTTAGTTTCTTTTTTTTTCCTGCAACATGTTAACATTTTCGTGCTCTAAGTTGTTAGCCAGCTTTTAATTATGGTCAAATTTTTGCGCTGTTGACTGCAACTGACTTTTGCTCAGTTACAGTCCAATTGGCCAGGACATACCCTACGCACACACACACACACACACACACACACATATAAATATATATATATATGTGTATAGCCTTATACATACATATATATTCGCATATTGGCAAAGTGCTGACAAAATTTATGTAAAAGGCGATTTTTAATTTCAGATAAAGTTCGCTTGGCTTTTGATTACCTATGTGTCTGTGTGTGTGTGTGTGTGTGTAGTCCTAGCTGGTCCTTGGTCCAGCGTTTCTTTGTTTGATAAATGGCATTCGACATTTGAAATTTATGCAGCTTCGCCAAATGTGATTGCAATTAGTTATAAAACAAACAAACATTTATATATTTAAATATATATACATACATATATATTTATTTATATATTTATTTATAATGCACGTCAAATGAAGAGTTGATTTAAATTTAAATGTTGTTAAGCTGTGCAGAACAACAACAACAACGACGAATTTATTCCAAATATGGCAGCAAAATCACGCGAAAAGCGGCCCAGCAACGAGCGACACCTGGCGATTAATTAAAATAACTGTTTATCAACACGAATTAATCATGTTTAAACATGCTCAAAGCTCGTGCGACCGCATACAAAATGGCGTGCAGTTACCGTTAGGGTCATGTTAGTCGCGACTCGCGAGTCCTCAACGGACGTTGGGCAATAGGGGCGGAGGGACTGATGCGACCGAGTGCTGCGTGGTCGGACTGGAGTGGGCACTAAGCGGACGACACACGCATGTGTTCCAGAAATAGCGGTAAATTGTGTAAGTGTTGGTAAGCGATTTGTTTTGAATGTGCATATGTGAGGCACGGTTTGGTTTGCTTTATATTTTTTTAGATTAAATTAAATTTATTTAAATTTAAAAAAAATCAAATTATGTATTTATTTTAGATATTAATTTTTATAAATTAGGGTTGGGATTTGTTATAAAATTAAGGATATTTAAGCAATTTATTATTATTATATTATTATTTTTTATTTTTATTATTTATTATAATTTGAGTAATTAAGATAAAGAATTGTGAAATTAGAAATTGGCATTAAACCATAAATTTCTATATTTTAATAAGCTAGGGAAAAATCTGTAAAATTTAAGTAAGAAATTTCTTGCTATTTGAAATATTGCAATAAAATAATTCATACAAAAAAAAAAAAACGAAAAAAAAGAAAATCTTCTGAAAGTCAGAAATAAACCATAAAATACAAAAATTTGGCGTTTCTGTTTACCAGAACACACGACTTCATGCCACAAGTTGAGTTAATTTCAAAAATTAGCCAAGGGCGTTACGTTAATCTGAAAACTTTAATGTCATTCACTGCGTCATGCGAGAGAGTGTGTGTAATTGGGAGTGCGTTTATTATCGTTGTATCAGGAGGAGTATGACCTAAACTTTAAAACGAGTTCCGATTGGGTCCGTTGCCGCGGGGCCTTGCCTCGACTAACATTTCCAAACATTTTGTCACGCGGCTGCCATTAGACAGGATCTCAATGGACGTTGACGCGCCTCGCTTGCAGCAAAGGGTGAACCAAAAAGAAGAATCCGGTGTAATTGTCAGAGAGAACTATCTATGAAAAGATAGAGAAGAGTTAGAGACCCATGGAGCGATACAATTTGAGCCATTGGTGCGTGTCGAAAGACGCACTAAGCCCGTGCAGCAGGCAATTGCAGAGGAGCAGGAGCTTCGTCTGCTTGATTCCGCTGCAATTTATTCGATACGTGTCACTGTTGTCTGAAGTCTATTGTAATTGTTGTCGCTGTCATTGATGTATGGTTGGGGCAAGGTTTTTGCTTTCAAATTTTTGCATTTAGTTTTGTAGATGCATTAGACAAGAGACAAGCTCTGTGAATGGTAATTAATTTAATCTGTCTTCAATTTGTATTTGATATAAATATAAATAACTACATCTATGCGAAATTCTTATTTAAAATATTTATTTAAATTTTTAATTGAAAGAAAAAAAAACATCTTAAAAGGCACAGCTAATTCTGACAAATGCTTCTGTGGATAATTATAATTTATTATTCAAATCCAGGCAAAGAATCTATATTAAAATGTCTTCAGATATTGATTTATTTGTTTGTCAAAAGTGTAAAAATATTGACATAAAAAACTTGCTTGTCTATATTTTTAGCTTGTTTATTTTTTAATATTTATATACTATTCTTGTGATGTTAAATTTTTCTGAGACACTTAAGTTTTTCTAAAATCCTAATCAAATTTATTGTTAATTGTTAAACATGTCACAAAAATTGAGCTATATTTTTTTAAGATTAATAATTTACAGAAGAATGTGAGTTAAAGATCGCTAAAGTCTTTCAAAAACTTAAATTAAAATAAAAAAATTTAGAGACTATTGGAAAAACTTCAATTTCATTAATTTAATTTATTTTAAATACTCTAAGATATACATTTTTTTAAAATTTAAAACTATATTTTAAAATATCAAAATATTTTTTTTTTACTCAGCTGATTCTTGAAGTGCTTTATAAATTATTACCAATTGTTACGGCTCAGTTTTAGTTAAGATTAGGCACAGAAAATCATTGTAATTCATGAATCAATCTCAAGAAGAGATAAAACCCTGCAAAAATATTCAAATGACAATTCATTGTCAGAGTTGATAAACCCACAGCTAGACGAAATTATCGACCAATTACCGCAGAGCGTTGATATAGCTTAGATTCTGTTCTTGATTTCATAGGCTGTGATTTATGAGTCCGGTGCATGCCGAGGCCCATTAATAAAGCAAACTGCTGGCAGGACTAAGGACGAAAACCCTTGTTGCTGAGAAGGACACAGAGCGACTTAGGCCCGTAGAGTAGACATTGTGTGTATATGGATAGTGTCATCAATAGGCAGTATAGGATTACCTGTCTGGCCCCCTCTGCCCCTTTCTCTCTCTGACTGTGTTGTCATGCAATTAGCGGCGCTTGGGCAGCTCCTTGACTGAGCGTGACAATTGGGCAGCTGGCGATTTATGGCTGACGAGCGTTTGATAAGTCACCGCCCAAGGACTGCTAGCTAACATCAAAGCAGCATTTAAAGCAGCTACGCTTAGCTGCTTAACCGTTCAAATCCTTTAGCCAACAACAGCAGCAACAACAACAACAATGTTGCAAAATAAATTGAGCGCTGCGATTGTGCCGGCAAATCGTCCTTCAACTCGTTTGCACAAAATTCAATTACTTCCGTTGGCTATTACTGCCGCACGGTTGCCAATATACATATACTTATACAGAGTAAACCTATATACATATATATATTTATATAGAGCTTAGGTAGGGGGAATTGTGCTCATTGAAATTGCATTTAGGCAGCTCGAGCGCCAACTGTGAACGCATTTTATGCAGCTTCTAGAATTGCCAAAGGGCCAGTCAGCCAGCCAGCCAGTCAGCCAGCCAGCCAGAGATGAGGGGCATGCGAAACAGGGGGTTGGTCGGGGGTGCTGGCAAGCAAAGGTGTGGCAGCAAAACACTTTGCTTTCTGATAGAGTTTATGTATAGAAAAAATGCTGCGGAGTTTACATACCAAGACAAACTAATACAAAAATTGAGAATTATTTTTAAAGCTACTTTTTGCAATTTAAAATAATTGAAATTATTCTGAATGTGAATATTTGAGCTACACAAATTTATGCAAATGAAATGTTTAGGCCAACAAATACTTAGACTAAAGCTGCAAATATTAAAAATCTAAGTATTTCAGTTTGAATAAATATAAATTAAATAAATAAATATATAAAAATTACCTTTTATTTAAATTAAATGAAATTCTTTGTTTAAAAAAAAAAAATATATAAAGATAATAAATAAATAAAAAGATATAAATCAAATAAATAAAAATAAAAAATAATTAAAAACTTAATAAATAAAAACAAATAAATCAAAAATCAATGGCAGTCTCCAAGTAAGCTGAAGAAATTTAGTGTTATTATATATACAATATAATCATCATTTTTTGTGTTAAAAGTTAAATAAAATGAATAAGAAATGCAATTTACAGAAAATAAATGAAGAGCTGAAGGAACAAATAAAAAGTTATGCTGAATATACATATTAATAAAAATTAAATAAATGGAAATTTTTTATTATTTATAATTGACAAATCAATATAAAGTATAAAGAATAAAGAACCCTATTTTTTTTTTATAATTGTCAATGTGAAGGCTTAAGAATGGGAGAACTAATAGACATAATTGTCATAAATGTTGAAAATATAAACTATTTATAAAAACAAGACAGATAATAAAAAAAATACAAAAACATAAGCTTAAATGATTGGCGCTGATTGTCGAGTGCTCCAATTGCTCATTGATCACACGTTTATCTCTAATTACTTCTGCGATTTTTGTTTTATTTATTTGAAACACGCTGATCTAACGAGTGTTTACAAAATTTATATTTTATTACATAGCCTAAATCAATGCAAAGAAAATGTATTAAAATAATATCACCAACACGATGGAGGTATTCTATTTGCTCGACTGGCCCAGTACAGATTCAATTCTAGTCAAGGATATTAATGGACTACAATTGGAGGATGTTAATAGAAATTTAAGAAGAAATTAATAAAAGGAATTTTTGGTGTAATTTAAAATGAAAAGAAAAAAAAATAATAAAATTTATATTAAAAGGGACTAAAACAAATTATGAACAAAAAGAAAAGAAAAGAAAAAATTGGGAAATCACTGAAACAATGGGACACTGAATCAATGGATTATTTCCGGTCTGGCTAGCTATGCGTCAGCTCACAGCAGACTTGCCGGAGTCGATCTAAAAGTAAAGATTTTATTAGGGAAGAGAGAGAGAGAGAGAGAGAGAGAGAGAGAGAGAGAGAGAGAGAAAGAAAGAGAGAGAGAGAGAGAGAGAGAGAGAGAGAGAGTGTTCTGAGCAGAGCATATAATCAAAAGTATACAAATTGAGACATCCCGAAGACACTTAAAGCAATTTAATGAAATTAATTAATATTTTCGATTCTCTACGCCATCAAGAGGCATATGTATATAGATGTAATTTTTGGTAAATCATTTGAGAAGGTCAACCATAATTATGTCGTTGAATGTGGAGAATTAGAGTATCCTCTACTCCTCAATTCTTCCCGATTGCCACGTCCCCAATAAGCGTGAATATGTTACTATTGGCCAATGCCTAGAAGTAATCTAGGCTAATGTAACTGACAAATTTTGGATCTAAGAAGTATAGAAACTATAGAAATTACAGGGTATTAGCGATATGCCTTGGCTCAATTGTAGAATTTGTATTCTATTTTATTTCTAGCTCTAAAACTTTACAGGATATAAACTTTTGCAGTTTACTACGCCTCCAATGGGCGTAGATATATCAGCTATATATTTGTATCTTCGTTTTTCAACACGAGTATATATTTCTCTAGTCTCTAGTACTTCAAATAATCAGTTTT
This sequence comes from Drosophila leonis, assembly GCA_035045365.1. Classification (NCBI taxonomy): domain Eukaryota; kingdom Metazoa; phylum Arthropoda; class Insecta; order Diptera; family Drosophilidae; genus Drosophila; species Drosophila leonis. The sequence continues at coordinate 4,798,089 of JAWNPC010000110.1, forward strand.
CTGGTATACCAGATATAGTATTTTCCGATTTGCCACGCCCCTAGTGGTCGTATCGGAAGAAGCCTAACATTTTATGAGACGAGTATATAATCCATAACTAATATACTCCTTTTCCTTACTTTTCGTAGATGAGTATAAAAATGATTAGAAATATTTAAATATTCAATTCAATCGCTTTGCCAGTTCAAATTATTTTGTTGGCAGCAACGAAATCGTCTTATTCCATCTTCCACTCTTTTGTTGCACACACACACACACACACACACGCACACACACATAAACATACATAAAATTTGTGTGTGTGGCAGGCACAGCTGCAACCTGCAGCTAATAGCACTTTGTTTACTTTATTTGCTCGCAACTAAATCCCTCTACTGCAAACGGACAAAAGAACAACTCGTTCGAAGCGATAGGGAGGAGCCAATGGCAACAGCTTTCAGCTTAAGACGTGTGCGACATGCCCTGCATGGGTCGCCTCTCGGTTCGCCCGCCCCCTGTCACATCTGTGTGTCGTGCATAATTGAATGGCCGTATTCGTATTTCGTTGAAACACCAAAAATCAAATGTAATTTGGCAACAAAGTTTGTTTTAAGCATTGCCCCATTCAAAAAATTCGCTCCAACAAAAAAAGTAGAAGGAAAATCAAACGTTTTTTAAATGACATCCACACGGCGCATGGCGCCTGCGCCTGGGCACATGTGGAACGTAATCTGGAACGCATTCCGCTGTTGGCATTCTTAAGCGCTTGCTGCACACCAAATCGCTTCAGTACGACGTCGGCTGGCCAAACAGACGCAGCTGACGAAAACGCGTTGAGCTGCCGTCACCGAGCGAACGTCGCTGTGTTAACTATTTAACGGTATTTTGAATCGCAAGTGCAAAAAGCGCGTGAAGCGAATGAACTAACTGTAAATACGATTGCTAACAATTGATAGCGAAGGAAAAGTACCAAAAAAGTTTTGCTAATGGGCAATTTTTGATTTGCTATATGTGTGAGTGTGTGTGTGTGAGTGTGTAAGTGTGTGTGAGTCTGGCTTTGGCTTGGGCTCTGGATCTGGATCTGGTTTGATTAAAGCGCCGCGCGTGTGATTAGTTTTGTGAATTGTTTTTGTGTGCAATCAGCTAATTGACAGGCAACTCTTCCTCTTCTCCAATTAATAGCTGGTAAGTGCACTGAGGCTCGAAAAGCCTATCAAATACTATTTTCTATATTTTTTTGGAATGCTTTTAAGTGTTAGGTGCAATGCTTTCATTGTTGCCTTTTTAGTGGTGCGCTTATTGGATTCAGCCAATCCTGCGCCCTTTGCTTTGCTCGCGTCGAAATCATTTAGCAATTTGTTGCCGCAGGACTCGCCTCGCATCCTGACAGCCTTTCAATAGCCTTTGTCATTTTGTGTTGGCTCTTTAATTTCACAATTCATTTCATGTCAAACGGCTTGTCAATGGCAACCATACTCAGGGTTGCCAGCCCTGCCGCACGGCCCATAAAAAGCCACCAGAAAAAAGAGAAAAAGTTGTCGCTGTCAAGACGTTCACATTTGATGTATTAACTGTTTGCTTCAAATTGTGCGAGTGAACAGCTTCCAGAGCGAAACCCTAAAATTCCTTGACATATTTGTGTGTGTGTGTGTGAGTGAGTGTGTTTGTGTAAGTGGCAACTCTAGGCGCATAATTTATTGCCTGTTGAAGTGCTGATTAACTCGATAGACCATGTTTTCATAGGATAACTTTATCGGCTCAGCTTAGAGGCTTACGCGAAAATAATGCCATTTTACAAACATGTGAATTTATTTCATGCGAATTAACTATTGATATGTATAAAGTGGTTTTCACATATGATATATATATATATATATATTTACATGGTTTTAAAAATTGTTTTCCAATCAGTTTTAATATTTAATGTAATAAAAGGTTTTGTGTGTTCGTCGATAAATGTCAACAGGAAATGCTTCTACGTCCGACAATAACCAACAATAAAGCGAAAATCGGTTTAAAGAATTTAAAAAAAAGTTGAAAAATAATTTGTTAGGAATTGATATATTTTTAATTGTTAATTTAAGATTTATAAAAATATATCAAATATATATTAGCAAAAAAAAATCGTTATTCCTGAAAACAAAAATCTTTGAGATCACAGATCAAATTAGAGGCATTTATTTATATTATCACAAAAAAATAAAATATATATAAATAATATCAAAAAATAAGTAGTGCCAAAAAAAAACAAAAGAATAATATAATTTAAATTTTCTACAGATAAAGATTTGTGTATTTCTTGAGCAACTTGATCGGTTCACATGCCTAAAAACTGCTGATTTCTAATTTGAGCCAACTAGTTTCTAATCAGTTATGAGTTTAATTCAGACCATGTCAACTGTAAACTAATATTCAGTCAGACCAAAACAAATTGTTATTCAATAATTAATGAATTTCTGAATTAGCTCAATTTAATTGTTGCCCAATAAGCTAGATATCAACTTTGGCTTTTCATCCTGGCCAAGCTGCAACAGTTGCAAATAGCAAATTGTAAAAGCAACTATCAACTAATTATCTGTGATGCATATTAAGCTTGGCAAACAAACAAATTTGTAGCCAAATATAAAGCTCTGTTGACAGTTGAGGCTAAAGACTGCTCATTTAATACAATTTGCAGCTAGCGAGGCTTTGTGTAAGCCGAGACTGGACTAGTTCAGATTGCAAATTGCAAATGCAAATGCTCACTAATTTGGCTTTCGCACTAAACCATCCACCAATCCCGGCAGTTCGGTTGATCAATGGTGCTTAATTAATAATAATCTGATACAATTTGTGCACCACCCACACACGCACACACTCTCGCTTGAGTGTGGCTGGAAAATGGCATATTAATTTGCCGGAAATGCCGTTTTGAACTAGTTGAGCTGTTTTTGTTTATATGCAAATCCGTTCGGGTAACTTTCCCGCACACTTCAACACCTCCAGCTGAACTTGAGCCGCCTTTTCATTAGCCTGGCTAATTGAGCTCATGGCCCAAAGCCGACTGCATTGCCATAAACATACATCTAAGCATAAGCCAATGTGAAGTACTAACAATACTTCAAACAATTTGCTTACCTACCCAAAAAAAGAAAAGAGCGAAAATTGTGCTGGGCATATCTGGAATTTCTCTCAAGTTTGCGCCGCAACGCCTTCAATTTTTCGACTTGTTTTTTTTTTTGGGCGGATTTTTCTGGCTTTACTTTTGCTGACTGCTATTTTATGGTAGCCATTAAAGGAAATTGAATATAATTTTGTTTGCTAAGCTCTTCCATAAACTTGCCAAGTGCCTGGCGTAGCTATATGATTTCTTTCTTTTTTTTTTTTTGCTTATTCCCCTCGCCGACTTCACTGTGTCTACGGCAAGGTTTTTCATATTTTATTAAGTTCACGCCATAAAAAGGTCGACCAGGGCCAACAGAGCCTAAGCGGCCTTAGTTTTAATGGTAGTGGGCGTTCGCTTTGCTGCAGTTCCTATGAGAGTTGAGCGCGTGTCGCAAATATTTAGCACGACACGGCAGAGCCTTAACACGATACGATAGAAACATGTCAATTTGTATATCAGATTAAGATTTCGCCGAACTATCGCTTACTTATCTTGCCAGACGAGACGGTGGCACAGTGTTGAGAGAATTTCAGGACATTAAGGAATTTTTCTTCAACTTGGGAATTAAGGCTTGGAAATGAGGTTTTGGAATAGTAAACTGAAATCTTTTTAATCAAAAAATAATTAACATAAAAGGAGTTAAACTGAAAGAAACTATGCTTCAGTTCTGGCTCAAATTTGAGTTGCTTTAAGATTCTAAAAAACAAGTTTATAATTGCAGCTTTATCTTTATTATTGACTAGACACTAGACAAGTGAAACCACATAGTTGTCCACAAAAGAACTTTTCGATTATTCAATTAGAGCTGTCAGCTATGCAGACACGACACGCGCTCAACTCTAACTCCAACTGCGTTCATCCTGTAGACGTCACATAAATATGATTGAGAAATTTCCGATTTGCTGGTTTTGCCAAGTCTGAGTTCACCCTTTGGACTTGTAATGACCCACCCTTCCACAAGCCCAGGCGCCAGACAAATGACTGATGAACGCCCAAGTCAGTTAGGCTCACGCTTTACCCCGACTTTATCTTGGGCATTTGGTATTTGAAGGAGGACTCAAATCTAGATGGATTTGCTTGGCCGGCCGCAATGTAAGCTAACCTATTTCATCTGCATATGTATGTAGCTATTGACCACAACAACAGCAGCAGTAGCAGCGGCCATAGCAACAGAAGACGGCAGCAGCAACAGCAGCAGCAGCGTCTTAGCCCACTTTGAATGCCAATTTCATTATTTATTTAAGTTCGTAAAAGCAAACTTGCATATTCTCACTTGCCGTCGGGTCTTCTGACTAACTTAAGCAACTGCAAATGGGAATTTGAGAACGTGAACGCTTTTAGCTGAGAAATGGCCAAATAATAAATTGTTGTTCGGCTTCTGTTCTGTTTGTGTGTTTGTTTTAGCATTTGGTTCGGGCCACGTTTTCGCCTGTCGCCGCATTGGACACTGGCTTGGCTTAACTCCATTTGCAGGGGCTTATCCAGTTATCCTGATAGGTTTTGCAATCAGATGGAAAGCATTGTTTTCATTTCATTTAAATTTTGATGGATTGCTTGGCCTTCGAGAGCTGCTGTGTGCTCTTTAAAATTATTTGTTTTTCTTTCATTTTTAATAATAAAGAAAAAGGCTTAAAATAAATAATACCAAATTTAATTATAACAAATATTTCATTTTTACTAAAAAAAATGTAAGTTTTGTAATAATTGAATTCATATTAAATATAAAATAAAATATTTATTACATTTTTTATTTCTGTTATTTTTTAAATTTAAATTTATTTCAGCTGCAAATGCCACATAAATTTCAAGTTTGATTTCTGAATTTGTTTATCTTTATTTTATTGTATACGCAATATTTTAAAATTATAAAAAAAATATTTTTTTATTTAAAAGGTTTTTGCTTTATACAATATTAGTTTTTTTTATAATTTTAAATATGTAATTGGATTCATATATTCCAACAACATATTCTTAGGATTTCTATTTAGCATGATTTGGTTTACTCAAGGTTTTTAGCATTTAATTCTAATTCTGTTCTACCGACTTCTTAATATCTATACAAATCTGTTGAGTAGCTAAGAGTGCGCGAGTCCTTTTTGTGTCCTGTCATGTTGATGTACATATCTTTGATAAGAAAACAGTCCTTATTGGCTGTGACGTGAAGGAGCAGCTTAAGCAAATGATTTTTGTTGATTTTGCTTGGCAAATGACTTTGTCTACCTACGCAGATGCTTTTCATTTGGCATTTTCATTTGTATATGGGTCCTGCGAGAGAGATAAGGCAGCCAAAGCCATCAATCAATAGCCCAGATAATGTACAAAGACATTGTTGTAATTTCGTACCAAAAGGTTTGTATGAGGGCGTGTGCGTATGCCAGGTGTTGTCGCTCTTCTTCTTGTTGTTAATGGTCGTTGTGGTTCTGCTTTGGTTGTGACAGCAGGGCAGAGGTCAAAGGCTCTTCTTAAGTTTATAAATAAAACCGCAACAGCATTCACTTCTGCGGTTATGCTATAAGATTGACATAATTAAGACGGAGTCGCGCTTAAATTGGCAGTGCGACAGGGATTTATTTCGATGAGGTACATAGTTTTAAACGACAAATGTGTACCTAAGTTTAAGGTCAATTTATACAGCTAAACATATTTAAGAGAAGAAAAGATTTTGTCTAACAAAAATTATTATAATTATAAAAGTAAACTTTAAATAAAAAATATTTGTTTTGTTGTTTTTATACACATATAAATTAAATTTAAATAATAATCTAAAATTTTAAATAAAAAAAAAGAGTTTTTAACCGTATTTCAAATTGCTTTTATTTATTTTTTTACATCATTTTATTGTTTATATTTTTATTTTATTTAGATAAATATATATTTCATATATCTTTAATTTATGAAATTTAATTCCTTTTTTAACTTTTAATATTTTTTTTAAATTTTTGTTTTAATTAAAGTGTTCTAAATAAATATTCCTTATAATTGTAGCCTTGTTCAAATTATTTATTTAAAAAAGAAAAAGGAAAAAATCAATAAAAAAAAGATAAAAAATATTTCTTTCTTTCTAATATATAATATTTTACATAAAAATATTTATCTAAGCAAGTTATAAAAATAATATTTTGATGATTTTTCACTAACAATTCTCTGAATAGCTCGCACGTTTAATCAAGCTAAGGTAAGGCTCTTAACTAAATATTCACTAAAGATGGCAAGAAAACTAATATCAGATATTACGATAAGCTTCTAGTCTGCAGACTGAAGTACTTATGAAATTAGAAATATATGCTAACATAATAATAAAAAGAAAAGAAAACCAAGAACAACTTTTCATAGTTGAAATTTGGTTGAAGTGTGGCACATTGCGTATACGACACGACATGTTGAGCACATTGAAGCTAAATGTTGAAAAAACATTTCCGGCTAGATGCACGCATGAATGTTAATGTTGATTGTTGTAACTTTTTGACGCGAAACAACAGTTTTTGAAGACGTTCAACGATGCTTTTAGTTGATGTCGCTGTTGCTGCTGCTGCTGCTGCTTCTGCTGTAACTGATGTGTTATGTAGTAGAAATTATGCCGAAAAGCCCAAAATGACGAAACCAACAGCCAGAACATAAACACATACACACACAGACACATACATACATACATACACACATATATACACAAACACACACACAGACACAAAAATCTACTGATTGTTGCTTGTTTATAACTAGGCATAGTTAAGGGCTGTGCCTTTTAGTGGGGTTCTGAATCTGTTGATGTGTGTGTGTCTGTCTGTAGCTGCTTGGCTTTTATAGTTGGCGGGAACGATTTTGGCCAAGTTTATGTGCGCTGGCAGCTAGCAAGATGCACTGACGATAAATTTAACACGACTTGACTGAAAGTTTAGCCATTTAGATTGAAAGATCTTAACAGCTTGAGAGACTGGAAATATTTCTGACTTTTCTGACTTTTATAGGCCACCACCCGCTCGAAAAAAGGGCTACTAAACGGCGCTGGCTAAGCCACAGTAACTACTCAAAATGACAGCCAGAGGCTGTGTAACATTTGATGGCTGTGCATATAATTTGATATGCCTTTTTTCATAATTAACCCGTCGCATTTAAAGTTTTCGCCCTCGGCTCTCAGCTCTCAGCCAACTACACGTGTTGAACAAGTTCATAAACCTCAACGGAACTCAGCTATGTGAGCTGTCTGCCGGCTACGCTTCACATACATTTTTTTATTTTTATTTTTTATTTTTTTTTCGCCTCATAGAACTGGATTCAAATTGGCGCGACATCCGAAGACATTTCTTCTGTCATGGCTTGCTTTTTTGCTGCCTGGCTGGTTGCCACTCCCCTTTTGCGAGAGCCCCTGCCCTGTGCGGCCTGTCTGTTTTGTGGCATGTCAGCTGCCACATCACGCGGCACTGTGGGCGTTGAGCTTATTAAAAGCAAATTGCTTGAGTGCTTGTTGATAGGCAGAGTCCTTAAAAATTTATTCATTTTGTATTTATTCAGGTAATCCTGACATTTATTGTAGGGCGCGCTGCATGGCTGCAAAGTGTTTTACGATGTGCGGGCATATAAATATATATAATAAATATATTAATGTATATTTTAATATAATTGAAATACTTCAATTAAGCTATGTTGAATCCCGTGAACTCGCTTCTGACTCGCTCAGAGTTGTGGTAAATTTTAATGTATGAACTGATTATCTCTTATGGACAACTTTATCTGCTAACTTGCTCACTATCAATATAAATTTATTTGATTATATTAAAATAATAAGATTTTATAAGGTTTATTTGATATGGTTTGGAGCTGATGTGAAAGTTGTTTAATTTATAATAAGTTCTAAAAGAATTAAAAAGGGGTTTTGGACAGTTTAAAAATTTATAATATGTTTATTTATTTATATATATATTTTTTTTGCAATTGCTTTAATATATAATTGTTATTAATTAATTTAAAAATATTAGCAAATGTCTAAGCTAAAGAATCATTAAAATATGATTCTCTAGCGGCATATTAAATGCTTAAAAAGTTGCTTCTAAATTATACCTAATTGAAATTAAATAATGGCTTTAAATACTTCTGAGCTAGTTCGAAAAATAGCTTATAATTTCAGCTTAACTGACATAAAAATGTTACTGAAGGGGTTTGTAATAGTTGCAAAAGAAGTACATTCAAGAATTTATATTTTAATTATATTTAATTAATATTAGCTCTACGCCTAAACGTACTTTTAATTGGCTTAAAAAACTCGTAAATTGTCATTTCTCTCATATCAAAATCTTAAAATTTATAGTCATTATAAAGTTTTCAGAAGTACTCGAATCACTGTGCACCTGACAGACAGTAAACTATTGTGTTGTGCGCTTCTGCGGCGCTTGCTCTTTCATTGTGTCAGGGCGCCCACTGAGCGACTACTGCCACACCCACCGAACACCCACTCGACAGCCCGCTCACAACTGTTGGCCTAATGTCTATTTGGTTTCTTGGCACGACAAAGCTTGTGGCAAAAAAAAGAAGAAGGAGAAAGTAAAAAGGCAAAAACTTATCATAAAACTTTTGCAAAGTTGTCAAGGTTTTGTCGTTCGGTTCTGCTCGTCATTTGCAGCGCCCGGCAAAAAATAATTATTAATAGCTTAAAAAAAATGTAGATAAAGGAAAGTAACAACAACAGCCTGCAGAATTCAACTTAATACAACAACAAGTTGCAAATGCGCAAAGCTGTGAGCTCCAATGGCATGCGAAAAGCGATTTAATTGTTTATGCTTTAATTGGCAGTTCATACAAATAGTTTAGTATATATATTTATGTATTTCTTAATATGGATAAAACATGGCAAATCGATGGCTGAAGCACGACGCTGTCCCACTTGATGGCAGCAATAATAATTCTCGCTCCGGTGAAGTGTGCCAATCAACAGACACTAGCTGAATTCTATTTGTGTATTCTGGCTGTCTATCTGTCTGTTTGTCTATGTTTCTATGTGTCTGTCTGTCTGTCTGTCTGGTCGTGCCTGTCATTGACAGACAGTCATAAATATAGAGACAGTAAGAAGCCAGAACGCAAAACTATGTAGTACATATGCCAGGACAACAACTCAGACCAAACGCCCATCGACATAACAATCGTCAGGATCTGTTTTTGTGGCTGCCACTTTTCTCTCTCTTTTATTTATTTTCATTTTTTTTTTTTTTTTTTTTTTTTTTGGTTTTTTGGCAGGGCAACCTTTGATGAAATGTCATGCGAAATGCCAGAAATATCTGTTATGTCTGGCATTTTTGGTCGGGCGGCTCTCAGTCTTAACTTGGCTACTTCATCGGAGCGTGCAACATGAGCAGCTGCCCAACTTTGGTTTTACATTTAATTAATTTTCTTTTCATTGGCATTTGTTTGAATATTTAAAAGTTCTGCAGCTTTCGTGCATGCTTTGCTATTTTTTTTAAAAAGCATTTTTATTATATTTATTGATCATTAATAATTATGCAATAAATTTGCAAAAAAAATATATGTTAATTGATGTCTGAGATGATAATATGACTTTGGCGGCTTCCGAATGCAGGTGGAGTAGGTCACATATACAATTAAGAACAAGTCGAAGCAAATGTTTTGGGTACTCTAGACCATCAATACGCTTTCAATTAAAAATGTATAGACATGGAATAGAAGTCTATGGAATCGTAGCAAGAATGTCACCCAAACAAAATACATACCACGCAGGCCACCTTCCTCAGGTTTATTCCTAAAAATAATAGGTTGACAGAACAATTTTTTAATGCATATTTAATTCTGAATGAATTAGCAATATTTTCTTATAATTATGTACATGGCAATTGTTATTATTTTTTAATTTTTAAAATGTATTTTTAAAAACTTTATTAATTGTAGCCTAGCGTTTGATAATTTCTTTTTTATTCTCAACATTTTTTGAGCATTTCTTCAAGCGCAAATGAAATGTAAATTTTCGAGTATTGTTATTAACTTAAATTGCAAATTGTTTTAGGAACACGTTTATGGCATTTGTTTGAGGTAATCTAATAGGCTGACTGGCTGACTGGCTGGCTGGATGGTTAGCTGGTACCTTTATATTTTTGTAGCCTGGCTGACTGGGTACACAGTTGTGGCCTATAAAGTTTGTCAGTAAATTTTTACAACAATGCGTTTTGTGTTGTGTTTTTGGATTTAGCCAACGCACGAATGCATCCCGCGGCTCTCGTTTTAAAAGCAGAATGGAAATTTCAGCTAAATGCTATTCAAATTAAATCACCTGCAATCTGTATGGACAGCAAGGACAGGCAAAGGCACAAAGACACACAAAAATGCGCGCTGATTTATTTAAATAATTTAAAAAAAGAAGAAAAGACAAACAATGTAAAGTAATGGCAGCTGTGTCTAGCCCTAAGATAACAATTGAGCAGCCGGGACAGGGCAGACAAAGCGTTTGCCTCAACACAAAAGGCCAAAAGTTAATGTGTGCCTAAGTAGCAGGCATGTCGACCCCAAACACACACAACGGTCCACTAGCTCACACACATACACACACACACACACACACACACACACTTAAACACTTGACTATCGCCCATTAAAGTTGGCCAACTGAATTTTGGGGCTAGCTTCCTCTGGCAGCCATATGGCCCACATCCGACGACTGCGTTTTTGGCCTTTTGTTTGCGGCGACGGCGTTGATTACTTTGGGGAAATGTGCGTGAAAGGTAACGGTGCGTACCTGTCCTGTCATTTACCGCTTTTCGCAGCTGCCACTGCCACTGCTGCTGCTGTTGCTGTTGCTGTTGCTGTTGCCTCTGTTCACGTCCAAGGCTGATTTATTTGCTGAATGCTTTTGTGGCTCTGATTTTCTAGACCATAAACAGGTCGCCATGATTTTAAGTTATTATTGCTTGGCCATAAATATGCTATTCAATAATGTGCAGACATCACGTAAATCATAATATCATCTTTATTTGTCTTAAACTCAATTTGACGGCAAGCTTAAGCCATGCGCATAATATTAGATTAGATAAGTTATGAAGTTAGTGTTGAGCTTCTACTGTTGCTGTAGAAGAGCAAGAGAGAACAAGAGAGCATCTTACTCTTTCTCACTCAAAAGGGTTTCTCTTTTTTGTAGCGTGACAGTCACTGTGGAATTGAAGTGCTGCCAATTAATTGGACTCAATAGAAGCGCGAAACTTGAAAGTGAACTGAATAGTGAGAAAGTGTAAAGCGAGAGATGGAGGTGGGTGTATAGAGATGTATATAGAGGAAGGAATGGGAGGTATAACACTCAGTAGATGGGCGATTAAATGGAGTATATGTGTATATATAGTAGATGGATTAAGACTAAGTAGAAGCTCATATTAGCTATTGACAAGCTCTGTCACACATATGATAGTTTGCAACTTTATAAGAATTGTAAGGTGACAATGATCTACAGTTAACAGATCAATACCTTCACATCCCAACAAAATGTGATGCCTACTTTCATGTGAAGGGTTTTTTGAAGAGGCTTATAACTTTGTGTTAGCAGCGCTGCTTTATTTTGCAACACATTTAATAGCTGATAAATGCTTTTTATTGAGTTTGGTTTGACACTTCATTACGGTTAGACTTACACCAGAGCAATGCTTCCATGTTGTTTATATGAAACACAAATTGATATTGATATTGAATTTCCATTCAAAATTTTGTTTTCCGATGAAGCCCATTTTTGATTGAATGGGAATGTAAATAAGCAGAATTGTCGCATTTAGAGTGAGTGAGAATAATCTACAAGCACCATTACATCCACAGAAAAACTGTATGGTGCGTTGGTGGAGTCATTGGTTCACATGTCTTCAAATACCATGATTGATGATTGTGAAAATTGGTGTCCAAGATTGCTCCTTGAACGCGCCAGCCCTGGTGGCTACATGGCCAAACTCATATTTAAACATACAATTTTCATAAAATTTGTTATACAATAAAGCTGCTTTTATTAATATTTAAAATATACAATATTTTTTTTTTTTTTTATGATTTAAACTTGTAAATGGTGATAACTTGTAATTCATATAAATTGAAATTTAAAATATGTTTTGACTGCATAAAAATCAGAAAAGTAAAATATTATAAATGACAAAAGATAAAAATTTGTTAGATTATTTCTAGATATATCAACTAATTATTTATACTTTTTGATAGCTTATACAAATTTTGAAAAAATTCATAAAAATAAAAAATTACTATATGAGAAAATGATTTAAACTTGTAAATTGTAATAACTTCTAATACATATAAGTTGAAATTGAAAATAAATATATATGTTTTGAGTTCGTAAATATTACAAAAGTAAAATAAGCAGATAATAATTTTTAAGAATATTTCTAGATATCTTAAGTATTTATTAACATTTGTTGATAGCTTATAAAAACTGTGCTAAAATTAATAAAAATCAAAAATTAATATATGAGAAAATCATGATTCGGATAATCATTAAAAATATGAAATAATGAAATTCGCTTATAGATTTTACCGTCACATATTAATTAGTATTAAATGAAATTGAATTATGTTTTCCCGAAAGCAAAACTGTATGAATACACTTGAACGGTTTATGGGTTGATTTTAATTATAACGAAACATATCGAAAATTCATGATTAACGTTCGATTTAAAGGTAATATCTTTGCGGCTGTGGCAAAAGCTGCGAATTGATATAGTCGAATGTGTGCAAATTGCATTCGCTTTGATTCAATGATTGGTTTGTGTTCCAGCAATCGGTTATTTAATGTATATTTTAATTAAGCATACGCAGCGTGGACGCGGTCATAATATCGCATTATGTTTGATTTACAGTGAATAACAATGAAATTAAGCGAGCATAGCGCAGGTTTGAGTAATGAGTGGTGGCGGTGGCGATGGCATGGGCATGGCACAGTGAAGCATCCACTCGAATGAAATGCACAAAGAATTGTATTTTCAACATTTGCCCATTAAAAACTCATTAACAAGACACAATGGCTTGACAAATAACTCGAAATGCATTCACTTCCGGTCACACACACACGAACACCCATGTATATATATGCATATATATATATATATATATATATATATTTATATACATATAGATATATATATATATATATATATATATATATATATATATATATATATATTTATATACATATATATATATATATATACATATATATATATATATATATATATATATATATATATATATATATATATATATATATATATATATATTTGCTTTCTGATTAAATCACACGCTGCGCATACGCCGTGTTCGCTGGGCATCGTATGTGAGCTGCGTTTTATTCACTCTTTTATGCTTTTTATCAATGCAATTACACAGCGTCGTCTACAAGCTGCTGACAAATACACAGAATCTGACTGTCAGCCGTTGACAGTTGACAGTTGAACCACCAAGGGAATGGAATATGCAGCTCCAGCTGCGGGCAGCCATTTGACAAATGAAGGCAACAAAAATAACTGAAAAATGTTAAAATTGTTAAGTGCAAAGCTGATGGAGTTACAGATACTCTTGATGGCATTATGCTTATGATGAAATGCAATTGAATATTATCCATATGATTGAAGTTAGTTTTCCTCTAAAATAATAATAAATAATCATATAAATTTCACTACGGTTTTAAAATTTAAATTATACTAAAAACAAATGATGTTAAAAGATTGTTAAAAATTGAAAGTATATATTTGGAATCTTGATAATCTAAATGATTTTTTTGATAAAAGTGTATTGGGTATATGTCGTTGAAAAGATTTGCAGTCACTTCTTCTTGCTTTTATCAGTTTAAAAAAAAATTAACATGAAAGGCGTATTGGCTATATTGTATAGTAAAGCTTATGTATTACATTTGTTTTGTTACCAAAAATATATAATAAATTGAAACAGCTGATGCTTAAAACAGAGAATTATACTATTCTAATTAATATTGGTAGGTAGAATGAAGCTTATATGTTTTAAGCAAATATTATTTCTATTCGAAATAAAGAATTCGCATTCCATGAAAAAATAAGGGCATAAGCTTATTAACTAAGAAATTCTAATTAATAATATATTTTTATTATTATTAAAAAACTAAACATAAAACATATAGCTACAGTTTTTTTTCATATAGTATCTGCTCTCGAGTCAAGACATGGATATATATATATATATATATATATGTATATTTGATTAAATAAATCCAAGGGCTAAGCGTTAAGTTCCATTTAATCAATTTTGAACGAGAAATAATTGTTCTTCATGAAATTACAATAGAAATATAATTTGAATTTCACAACAATCATTTCTTTTGAATATCATTCTACTGTTTTGATCAACAACTTCCACTAATGACTGCAGAAATACCCTGTATTAAAGAAAATAACAGTACAACTTGTCAGTGCCAGACTCACCTCTGTTTGTCTTTCAGGCCTGTCAACCTGCCGATATGTTTGGGCTAATGAATGCAGATGTTTGGATGCGTGTGTTTCACTTGCGAGTCGCGTGATTTATTAGGCTACTATTTGTTACATATATATATGTATTTTTGAAAGGCTCTTTTCACTTGGTATTTTTATATTGCATGCTTATAGGCGCCTCGTTTGTCATTTCGCTGCCAGCAACAACAACAGAAACAGAAACAACAACAAACAAAACAACAAAGCGCCATTCACGCTTATCTGCACAGCAGGCGTGCGAGAAACTAGGAGAGAGGAGAGAGTGAGAGAGCAAGGGAGAGGGACAGAAGCTGTCTTTTTACTTACAAATTACTTGAATACTTTGCGCCTGCTGTTACGCGGAAACGGAAGTGGAAGTGTTTTACAGCACCCACACACACACACACATATAAACACACGCGCGCGCTAATACACACATGCGTTTTGTGTGCTCGAGACAATTTTCTACTTGCAACTTTTTGCCTCAATCATAAAATCAGAACTTTTTACCCTTTACGGCATAATCAGTGCATGTGTGGGTGTGTGTATGAGGATGTGAGTGGGTGTGTGTAAAGCGCCGCTGGCTGCAATTGTCTTGTCTTTTATAGTTGCGCCTGTTTGCGCTTTGGCTCTGCACTTCCCACACGCGCTGAAGCGGAGCTCGTGAACAAACACGAAAGTCACGAGAGTTGATGCCGACATAAAAGTGAGAGTAAGATAACTTTTTGTTGAAGTATGTGTAAATGCTTGAGCTGTCAGACTGTTGCGACTTAGCTTCATATATATAAAGCTTATTAGTTTCAAATTAAAGCAGCTTACTTTTGAGCAATTTGTATTTTCATTCATTTCTTTTGTCTAATTGTTAATTAGCTGCTTTTATGTAAATTCAGCATTGAATGTGAGTTATCATTGTAGATGCTTATAAAAATACTAAGAGCTTTGAAAGATGTATTTAAATGTATATATTGAAAGACCTATATGTCTGTAAGCTTGAGACTTCCTGGAGTTTCAGAGCTTTAGCTTTAGCTTTACAGAGTAAGCCTCTGGCATTGATCCTTGATCTCTCTTATAGTGAACTCTTTGCACAGCAAATTTTGTGGGGTATCCAGACAAAGTTGTAGATCTGGCGTCAAATCTTCGTCCAGTATATTATAATCTTAACAATTCAGATTTTGGTGGCATGAAAGAAGGGTTCTCATATAAGCTGAAAGACAATCTATTGGCAACATTATATTATGAGCAACGCTTAGTTGGCTTTCAGCTTAAGCCAGTTGTAAATTTTAAGGCATATGGCACAAATCTCGCAAGTGATCAACTTGTAGATTTAAGCTTGGTTTCTCTGGCGCCTTTGCTCGTTCAAAAAAATTGCATGCTCTTATCTTTATTGACTTTTAATTCAAATTTAAATTCTTGTTTAATTCCTTTTGAATACATAAACCAGCAAAAAAATTCAAATTCAAGTTAAAGCTAAGCTAACTTATTTATTTTTCTAGAGTTTTACAGTAAATTCGTTAAATATTACGCGTGTTATCGTGTTGCTCTGCGACTTGGTCCTTTAGAGCTAGCCCATCTCTAGCTAAATGCCACTGTTTTAGAGGGTTCGCTGGAGGCCAACTGGCGCTGCGACTACATTTGGCACTTAAGCCAGGATTTTTATTATGAAAGGGTTACGCTATATACATATATGGAGCTTTATATGGAACGCATAGTGGTTCGGATTGCCACACATAAAACGAGTAGCTCCCCTAAAGCAGATTTTTATTGCTAACCAAAGATATTGTCATAGATTTTGTGCCAGATACCGCTGCGCTGGAACATTGAGCTAACATTCGCCTGCTCCACATGCAGCTGATAGCGCCTGAGGGTCTTGGGGTCGGCTGGCCCCCAATTGGGCAGCGGCTCAAAGGCTTTGCGTATGCGCATCAACAGACCCAGCTCCACGGGTTGGCGCCGCACCGCGGGCACTGCCCAAATGAGCAGTTGACCCACGCCAAAGGCGCTCAGACACCAGCCAAAGACTGTGGGCACGAAATGAAATTAGTTGTGGATCTAATGGGGATTAGAGTAGAGCTTACCATAAACGCCCGACTGATAGGTGTAGTCCTTGTACTTCAGTGGCTCATACAGGGCCAGCATGTAGACCAGTATGATGAACATTAGCAGCGGTGTTATCACGGCCCAACAGATGCGATAATAGATGGATGTCTTTATTCCCAGCATAAATTCCACATCGCGACAGACACGCTTAACGCCGTACACCCAGCCAATGGCTACCAGCTCAACGATGGCCAACACCAGCGCCACAAATGTGGCACCAAAGAAGTCCAACAGATTCAGTACGAACTGGCCGCCGGGCGTGATATATAGCAGACCCAGCAGATACCCTATAATCGATATGAAGACCACAATGTGCCACTGTTTGAGCTGCGTGAACTGCTCCTTCAGCACGGTCGTCAGGCAAGAGACCATGCCCACATTGCTGCCAATGCCGAGGACAAAGAGCATGAGGAAGAACAGCACCGAGAAGACCTGCGGCAGCACCTTGAACTTGGCTATGGCATCCGGATAGGATATGAACGCCAAGCCCGGACCGCCATTGACCACACTCGATATATCAGTTGTGTTGTTCTCATAGGCCAGATTGCCAAGGATACCAAAGATGATGATGCCGGACAGCAGCGACGTGAACGTGTCCAATGTGGTCACAATGTTGGCATCTCTGCAAAATTGATTTTCAGACATTGGCAATGATTGGCAAGGTTGGACTTTGCTCTTTAAGCTAAATATAATCAGCCTTTCCAACTCACCTATATATATTCTGGCCAAATCGGTTGTAGGAGGCATACATGATTATATTGCCAAAGCAAATGGCTAGCGAGAAGAACACCTGGGTGACTGCTGCATACCACACCTGGGGCTCGAGCAGCTTGTGCCATTGCGGCTTCAGGAAGTAGAGGACACCATCAGTGGCACCCGGCAGAGTCAGCGCACGCACCAGCAATATGAGCATAACGACATAAGGGAACAGTGCCAGGAAGTATGACGCCTTGCCCGAGCTCTTGATGCCACGAAACATAATGCCGGCTATAATGAGCCAAGCGACAGCCAAAGTCAACGACAAACTCCAGCTGGGATAGCCGATGCCGTCATCAATGCTCGGCTTCTCACGCAAAATGATGTTGCTGAAGGCGCAGATAGAGAAGATGCATTGATATAGGTATAAATAACATTTGGCAAAACGATTTACTTACGTAAAATAAAACTCAGCTGAGGTGGTGCGCACCGTTGACTGATTGCCGCCCACCACGCTGCCCTGCTGTGGTGCCGAATCCAGACAGCTGGGACCCCATTCTTCGCGGCAATAGCTCCACGGCAATGTGGGATAAAATGATTCCACAAAGTAGCGCAGCGTGAGCGCCATTAGGGTGGCATAATAGGTCGTCACAATACCTGTGGCCAGCACCTGGCCATAGCCGATGCCTGAGTGGAAGCTGTTATTACAGATATGCGAACACACACACTCTGGCATACCTTACCTCGTAGGATGGGCACAAAATCGTAGACCTTGACGCTGCCGCGACTCGAAAACTGTCCCAGCAACATTTCCAAATAGTAGACGGGCTTGCCCACCAGTATGAGCACAATGAGGTAGGGTATCAGAAATGCACCACCCCCATTTTCCAGGGCAATGAAGGGGAAACGCCAAACGTTGCCCAGACCCACGCTCAGCGCAATGCAGGACATGAGAAACTCAATATCATTATTCCAACCATCTCGACGCTTGCCCTGCTCTGCTTCCGCTGCAGTGGGCGGCTCCTGGGACTCGCTGGGCTTGTGGCCATTAGTGAGGTCTTTCGGTGGTGACGGGCCTTCCGTTTGGGGTTTATAGGCACCTGGTATGGATATGGTAGAGGCATGCGATGAGCCGACATATGCGGGATTGAGGTAGCCATTGTTGTTGTTGTTGTTGTTGCTATGCTGCTCCATCGTTGTTGCAGCTGTCAACAAATCAATCAAAAGTGCGCCACAGCTGAAGGTTAACTCTTATGGTCAAGTTTTGTGGTTCAATACTAATTAAAAAACTACCAACTACACGGCAAGTGGAGCGGACAACCGGTTTGTATACCCAACAAAGACAAGCAACAACTATAAATGCAGCAAAGTCAGTGACCCACTGACTCAAGTGTCGATTATATAACAATTTGCGGTATTCATTCACTACGCGAAACAACAAGTGAGAGTGCCTCCAAAGTCAGCGACTAAGAGATGCCCTATAGTAAGCGGTTACAAATTATGAACAAAGTAGTATTCCGAGATAACTGAGTAGAATATGAAAAAGCCATAAACAGATGCAATTGTGACTCTGATAGATATAGACAAACATTTGATCTCTGATTCTATATAAGCTACATTTTGTTGTGCTTAAATATTCTATACACAAGTCTATGCCAAAGATAAACCCTAAGCCTTAGCCATGTTTGAAAACACTTATCAATAAGTTCTTGATTTAAAGATCTTAATTTCAGGTTTAAAGATGTATTTGTAAAGATGAATAGATTGCTAAGCAGACAGACAAATAAAATGTCAGTTAGATAAGCTAATAAACTGATAAGCTACAGATACTCAAAGATACTTGACTAGATGACTAACGGCATTAATCATACCAAATATTATTTATTATCATTTTAGACTCTCACAAATTCATACTCATTTTGACTAAATTTCAGCAAGTGCAGAGTATAAAGAAAACTGCATTTAAGCCATGCGATTTGTTGCCAGTTACCAGTTTGTAGGGCCAAACGAGTTTCTCAAGCGGGTTTCAGGTCGTCTAGTATTTGCCTGTTTTTCACCTAACTTCGATTTGGCTTTTGTTTACATTTCACTTTCATAGACTTGTGGGCTTCTACGAGCATGATATGAATGTCATTGAGTTTGTAATGGATAACTGGAGTATCTAATTACCATAAGTTGGGCTGTGTTTTTAAATTTGCAATGTTAAGTGTGCAGCGCGCTATTAAATATCATTAATTTAATATGCCTGTTTTACTTCTTTTATTGTGTTGAATATTTCTCTATTTTAATATTGATATTATAAAAAGAAAATAATAATTTGTATCAACAATTGCGCTTCTAAAACAGATCAGACTTTATTGGCCACGGTTTAACATTCATAGTTTTTTATTATAAATAGTTTTTAATCTAAACAGCAGGCGGTTAAAAATGAAACAAGCCCCTCATACTATATATTTTTAGATTTGATAGGGAATTCTCAGTAATCTATCAAAAGAAAAAAATGTTGCTAAAAAAAATTCGACAAAGACCTAAAATAATAATTTATATGCGTGTTTGCCCAGTTTCTCAGAATTTTATTGTGCAAAGCCCATAGCCTAATGATTGTTCAAAGCAATAATTTAATGTTTGACAAGGTTTTTGGATTGAATCCAGCAATTATTAAAATGAGTACTTAAGCTCTTAAGTACTTGAAGAGCTCTTCATCTCTTATATAAATATTTATACATATTTACTAATGTCTACTTTCATTAGTAAAAGAATTTTAGTTTTATCCAATGTCTGTCTTGCTGTCCGATATCCTTATGAGAGACTTGGAACTTGAAATATGTATTCGTACTTTGGTCTGATAAAACGTTAATATTCATTGAATATCGGGCATCTATATGGGGTTATTGAATCTACATATATATATATATATATATATATATATATATATATATATATATATATATATATATATATATATATATATATATATATATATAAACAGAGTATAAATATATTATATTATATAATATATATATATAAATATTACAATGGATTTATTTAAACAGCAATTACTGTATCCAGTTATTGACTTTAATAATAACTTGTTTTTATCAACTTTAAAGTGAATTTATGTTGCGCCTGTTTTACTTTTACAAGCCTGATCAACCAAATATATCAAACAAATTCGTTATTAATGACAACAACTGCCTTGAGATTTCTCGTTGAAGAATTTTAATATGAAAATTTGTTCAAGAATTTTATACATTGCATACATGGAGAGTATGTATTCGAAATATTTTGAGCAAACAGCGTAAATGTATATGCAAATATATCACATGATCCCTGTAGTCGCTTTAGGACAAGCACAATGCTTTTATACAATGTATTTCTCTTATCTAGCCTATCATTCTATAATCATGACAACGGTAACCGAGCCGTAGAAAATGCAATTGATGGCATATAAAAGACGTTTATGATTCAAGATATCCCAACAAGTCTTGGCAACCACGAAATTGAATATGCAGCTGATAATAAGTTATAGCATCATTATTTTTGCAGTGAAGCACAGTCGACTGTTGTTAAGGGCTTAAAAACTTCTATGAAAATATCCAAATTGCTTCGCTTCTATTGGCGAACCATTTCACTGATTACTCAACATGCAGAGAAAGTGTAAAGCTTGTTAATACTACAACAAAACATTCCAAGTATCTACATATATATAATTATTACCAAATTTATATATATTTATATATAGCATTCGAAATGAATGGAAAGGGTATTCATGTTAATCACATGATCCTAAAAAAGTTTTCTCTGTTGATTTTTATACCCTGAACCCATTGAAAATGGGAATTCAGGGTATAATGGTTTTGTTAAAATGTCAAATGTATGTAACAGGCAGAAGGAGGCGTGGCAGACCCCATAAAGTATATATATTCTTGATCAGGACGACGAGCTGAGTCGATATAGCCATGTCCGTCTGTCCGTCTGTCCGTCTGTCCGTCTGTCCGTCTGTCCGTCTGTCCGTCTGTCCGTCTGTCCGTCCGTCCGTATGTGTGAACGCGTCGATTTCAGAACCTATAAGAGCTAGAGACTTGAAATTTTTTTTGGAAGTCCCTGTATATCACGCGCATATCGAGTTTGTTTTAAAAAATCGATAACTTTTCCCGTTCTTTTGTTATCGATTAAAAACCTTATCGAAATGAAGTTAATAAATTATATCTCGTACATGTTTGAAGCTAGAGTCTCCAAATTTTGCATTTAGTTTCATTAATATTTTATACAATTTCGGTTTTTGTTAGATTTTGGATATTGGTTCAAAATTTTTCAAAAATTTTCAAATTGAAGGTTAGTTGCAAATATAGCCAATATGTGAATGAGTTTGCAATTTTATACAACTGCAAGATATTCAATATAATATGTAGATCATATGCTGAAAATTTCATTGAAATCCATTAAGTGTCACAGAAGTAATTAAACAAAACGTTTTGTCAATTGCAACATGTGACCAGAAACCCACCCCTGTTTTCATTTTTTCTATACATGTGCACACACACATTGAGACATTCGAATGTGAGCATTCTTGTCTGTTCTAAGAATCACAACAATAACAGCATAACATAATTTTGTTATAATTCTAAACTGCCTTTAGTTCAAATTTGCTACTGCTTGTCTAAGCAGTGCAGTGGCGGTGTTGATAGAAGCGGGGCACGTCGTGCCTTGCAGGTCTGGGTTCAAACCCAGCCGATGTCAAATATTTTTATGTCGTATTTTCTTAATATTTTATTTATTTTTTTTTATTTTTTATTAAATTATTATTACTCTTTAAAAATTATATTAAATTCTTTAAAAATAAAAACATGCTATTTGATTGTGAAAGTGCAAGATTAGCAATTTAATTAAATTTTGTATAAGTTTGTAATGTATACAAGATACGGAATATATTTAAAAACGCATATCGGACGGGGTTCAGGGGATCTCCTAGTCGGGTACCCCCGACTTGAGTTTTCTTACTTGTTTAAATTGCTCGTTTATCTTTGTTGCTATTGTTGTTGTTGTTGTTGTTATTGCAACATCATTGCATTTGCGCATGCGCAAAGCGAAACGCGTTGCAGCTGCGTGTTGTCAAAGCTATTGTTGCTGTTGCAATTGTTGTTGCTGCTGCTCTTACTGCATTGTTGTTCTCTTAGTAGTTAATGAAAAGTGAAGGTGCATAAAGCCGTTGCCCTCACTGCGAAATGTCAGCGTTCAACGTTGGAGCGAGGCATGAGGAACAAGGAACGTGAGACGTGCTGTTCGTAATTACAGTTGGAAATCTACCTTAAAGTGTGTCAGCAATTGACAAGCCAAAAGCACGTTTAATTTTATTTCTAACTCGCAATTAAATGACTATTCAGACAGCTATTTGTATTTATGCTTTAAATGAGACACGCAAATGATATTTTATTGTTTGGTGCCAGAACAATTTATATTAACTTTTTGGACACGTTTTGGCTAGCTATACATTTGTTATTGTGTTGGGCTATGCTAACCGAATTATGGAGCACCGATAAGGCTATAACCAGATAAGGCTAGCTTTTTATGTTCACAGAGAGCCATAAAGGTAAACAGCATAATAAAGTTTTAGTTATCCGAGGAACACAACGTTTTCACTGCTCAACAAGAATTTTAACAGATGTTGCACTAGAGATACTTTTTTTGTAGTTGTGCTTTCATAAAAGGCAGAAAGGCGGCTTTTTTAAACCTTGACCCATAAAACGTGCGGATTTATTTGGTTTTTTATGCGCGATGTGTAGACATCTCTTTAATAAGCGAAATTTCCGATTGTTTTAACTGTTGGCCCCAGTCGGAAACCAGTTAATTTGTTCTCTGTTTTGTTTATTTACTTTTTGTTTTTATTATTCACGTGACTGGAATTCTGTTTAATTCAGATTATTTCGAGCTATTTGCTTAATGATTAAGCCCTAACTATTTGCAAACCAACTGTTGCCGGCGCACAATCTACAGATGAGTGAGTTTGCCAACTCTTTTTGTAAAATATTTATTTATATTTATTTACTTTTTATTTTTTGTAAAATTTTATTCCATAAGCCAGATTTGGGTAGTTGTGAGTGGCACGTTAATCACACGTCAATTCGTTTACCAATTTGGCTTTAAGCCCCGACTGTATAAGTGG
Source organism: Drosophila leonis (assembly GCA_035045365.1). Lineage (NCBI taxonomy): Eukaryota > Metazoa > Arthropoda > Insecta > Diptera > Drosophilidae > Drosophila > Drosophila leonis. The sequence continues at coordinate 4,821,622 of JAWNPC010000110.1, forward strand.
CTTTAAGCATATGCCAAACAATCTATCATCATTGTTGTCTCGCGCATATTGCCAGCTGCTTAATTATTTAAATTATATAAGCCCGACATTATATAATTAATTATAATTATGCCTCAAATACACGAGTCTGATTTGTTTTATATAAATTTGGATATTTTTGCAGCGATCAGGTTTGTTTTTTAACTCGATTTGAACAACAACGAACTGTACTCGACAAAAGCCCAGTGATCACTGAACGAAGTGTCTGGGCCTTATAGAAGCGCTGTCTATACCGTCGACAGCAGGCGACGGCACGCTGGCAGCGACGCCAACAGCAATTGCGACGCTGGCGGCAACTGCGACAACGTGTAACGGAAGAAATTGCTTACAACTTGACCTAACATAAGGTAAGCAAGGCGCAAAAAACAAACAAAAGCAAAAATACCTGTATTGAAAACGCAAATAGGTCACAACTTTTCCACACGTTTTGTCTGACGATTGATTTGGCAATGCAGAAGACGTGATCCGTACCGAATGCTTAAGTAATTAATAATAAATTATGTAAGCGGAATATTTTGTTTGATGTCTGCTTGACTTTATTTGATTTTTCATATTCATATTTAACTGTTTGATACATTATAAAATTTAACAAAAATTACCTACATATAATTATAATGATGTAAGCAATTTAACAAAATTTCAAATTTAAATACATTTTAATCTATTTTTTATACAATAAAATAATATTTCAATAACTTTATATTTTAAGAGAATTCTTTTTAAGTTTCTTAAAATTTAATTTATAAATTTATCTTATTAATTTAAGCATCCGTAATATATATGATATAATATTATATTATATAACTGTATTATATTTTGTTTTTAGTTTTTGCTCTTAAGTTTCGAATTATGAACTATTCTTTATAAAACACTTTCTTATAGAACGTAAGTTTTTGTCTTAAGAATTTCAACAAGATTATTTATATATAATCTTGTCGAATTTACTCGGAAATGTTTATATTATCGTATTGCTGATGTCGATCGCCGTCTAGACAATACAATTAGATTAACTAGCCTATTGTAACAAAAAACAAAAATAACTTTTTATTAAACAGAATTTGAACTGTATAAAAAAAAAACAACCACGAAATACAATCAAATTTGTGGTTCAATAAAAAACATCACACACATTTAATTATATGTTAAACAAAAGGATTAATTTTTGCTGCTCTCGCGCCATGGCTAATTGACTTATCAATTAACTCAACTGCATATGCAAATTGTCCGAAGTGATAGCTAAACCCTCGGGCATTCACTGCGTCCTTTTTATTTATGTTCAACATTTTTCATAACAAAGCGCAAGTGATAAAAAATATAGATAAACTCTTCAATATTATTCAAAATTAATTACAAATTAAATGGCGCAAAATAAAAAAAGGAAATGATATAAAGAATAAATAAGAGAGGAGAAGAAAATATGTGAATGAACAATAAAAATAATTTATTGATGCGGGCGCGATAAATGCAATTTAGTATGCTCTTCAAGCATTGATATAAATACATTTTTATATATGTATATAATGCGATTTTTAATTGAATTGTTTTACGTGTAATCAATGCATAACGCAACGTCGCTCTCAGCAAATGATGAAATAATTTCTGTTGTGGTCAATTTCGTGTTAATGGGCCAAAAAACCAAAGTGTGCTTAAAACAAAACTTTTTTGCCTGAGCAAACTTTAGTAGTTGCTGCCAATTTGCATCCAATTAAAATTTTAGTTGCTGTACCACATACGCACTCTTGCCTGCTTATGTGGCTTTAGCCACATTTTGCAGATTTTATGCACAATTATTGTTGTATTTTTATCATTCAACAATTATATAGAAGTTGTTAAGCGAACCAAATAAACACTTGCACAAGAAAGCGAATATAACTTGCCAGGGGGATTCTTATCGGTCGTCGGTGTCTGCGTTTGCTTAAAAGAAAGAAGATATCTACTATTATATAAATATATATATATGGCCAGAATATAATCAGTTAAGTCTAATAATGTATATTTCCGTTTGCTGAGAGCCCCAAATTCCAAATTGTCTAATTTGTGTTTACTGAATTAACTAACAAGACTTAGTTGAAAAATGTGGAATTTGTATGCTTTAATTTTATTTAAAAAACTTAAATATAGTAAAAGAAAATAAAAATAAAGTTTTTAAAAGTATATTTCAAACAAACATATTTAAAAAAATAACTATTGAATATTATTCGCATTTTCTATTGAAATTTAATTTTGATTTAAAATACTTTTACATTTAAATAAAACATCATTGAATAAATCTATCTTATTATTATTACTTATACAAAAATTAATAAAAATTTAAAGCCTGAGTTTCTTCAAAATAAAATTGATATAATTTCATTCATATTAATCTGAGCAGAACAATTTTATTCAAAATAAATTGATATATATACAAATAAAGATAATAAAATATGCAAAAAATGAATTAATTTAATAGAATGACTACAAGAACAGACAGCAACAAAATGCTGTTTAAGATCAAATCTAGAATTTATTATTAAATTTCTTAAATATTTATGCCTCGTTAAACATCTTTAACAAGGAGCAAAGTGTATGACGAAGCCCATTTCTTGTTTTTGCTTATTTATTCTACCTCTCAAAGATCATCTAATTAAGTTATCTGCTTTATTGCCGCAATAACCCATTACATATTTAACGCAAACTCAAAATATCAACAATTACCTCAATGCTAATTTAGACATGCAGCCAACTGCGAATTTATGGCCAAGCAGAACGCTGAGAACGCCACTTGAGTTCAGCTCCAAGTAGAAGCCACTTAGAAATGCGTCCAGTCATTTATCAAGCGCCAGTTGGGCATAAATCTTGGCTAAGCAAATCGCAATGACAACTGCTTAACTACCACCGACTGCCGACTGCCGACTGCCGGCTGCCGGCTGCCAACTGCTGACTGCCAAATGTCCCAAGTCAAATACAAATATCTAAAGGTAAAAGTTAGAGGCTGCCGCCGCAATACTGTTGTCCTGCCGCACGCAATTGTTGTTGCTGTTGTTTGTGTGTTTTGGCAGTACATTAAATTTTATAGCATTTGGACATTAAAAAACAAAAGAGACAAATGTCAGAGTGTAACAGCGAAAACAGATGGTTAAAGATTTTCCGGTCAGCAGGCAGTGGGCACGCCGCGCCGTGTTTGCCAGGTGGCAGCTTGTTGTCACTCTTGATTTATGCAGCGAAACAACATTACGAATTGATGCTTTAAATTCCAAACGGCTCGCTGAATTTGCTTTAGTTTCCATTATGGCATAATAAATGCCTCCTCGGGGTGTTGTTCTAAGCGTACTGGATTTTAGAATTGTTCAGCGCTGAACCTAATTTAAATATAGAAATTTATTTTAGATTTTGAATTTTCTTGAGTATTTAATTTAAATAGGAATTTGGTGTATGAACAGATACATGAGCCACACGTATAGATCTACGGGCTGGGGTAAAGACTGCCTCTGCTGTAACTTCTAATCAACACGACGTATTCTTTATGGGGTCGATTGTTACATATATTTAACAAAAGTAATTTAACCACAATTGTCATTTTCATTGAGTTCAGGGTAATACAAGTTGGGCTAAACAAGTTCCTGTTGTCTTGCTTTCTTCAGCCCAGATCCTGAGACTCTTATTAACCTAATTGAATTGGACAGCTTAGAACTTGCACACATCTTATCTTATTTAAAACAAATCTAGCACAAACTTAGTTCAAGTTGATTGCAAAAGTTTTGGTCTGACAAATTAGTTTCAACTCGAGTAATCTCGCTGACTGCCTCTGCATGAGCCGAATTACGTTTGGGGGTCAAAGTTCACCTAAGCAATTTGTCTGACCCAGCTACAAATATATTTTACATTAGCCATGCAGTCGCAATTGTGGCAGCAACACATGTCTGTGTGTGTGTGCCACAAGTGTCAGATTGCTGGCAGTTTATTGTTGCATACTTTTCGGCTTGCATTTGAATATATAGTGCATTAATCATACGCCCCATGCTCGACAACTACACATAATTGAGCTGTTGCTGCTGTTGAAACTGCCTGCTTTTTGGCTGCATGCTGTGGCCAAGGAACATCACGCATACGCCACATTGCACATATCGCAACTGCAATATATTAAGTCATTGTTAGGTGCCCTGTAAGCGACTGTTAAAGTCAAATTCTATAACAATGTAAGGCACGTTGTATTCCTTGCTGTTGTCGTTGTTGTTGCTGTTTTGTTCTATTTTTACGCCAAGTGCCGCCGGCGCTGCCATAAAAATGACTGAAGCACACGCAGCAGCAACAGCAATAGCAACAGCAACAACAACCACAAAGAGAACTCAACTCAACTCGAGTTGACTCCAGTCGCATGCCAAGCGCAGCGCATTTCGTGCGTATAAAAATCTGCAATTCATGCAATTTTCATGGAAAATTTGCCACGCAAAAAGAAAAGCCAAAATAGAACAACAACAATCTTTTTGTTGTGCATGTAAGCGCATGTGTGTGTGTGTGTGTGTGTGTGTTCGTCTCTCTCTGTGTTTTGAATGTCAAAATATTTGTGTGTTTGGCATTTTAAGCGTTAAATTTTTGCTGTCAACAGTTCCACTCGTGCCAGACAATGTCATTCACTTGCCGCTGTGGCTTGGGTTGGGTACTCTAGCGGCTTTTGCACCACCTTAAGCTGTAGTCGGAAAATATAGCAACAGCAGTTGTCATATTAATTTGCTTAGCACGTGTCGCTTAAATACTTCGGATTCGTCGTCGTCGTTTAGAGATTAGAGCAAACGTGTCATTTGTTCACATAAGACCAAAGCCTCGTCTGCTGACTTACTTTCTAATACCCTAACCTAAGTGGGATTTACTTTCTCTTAGTATAGACTTTATGCAAGCTGAAATTCTTTAATTGTGGTTTAATTCTTGTGAGACAATCAAAAAGGGGCCTTAGCTTTAAAGAGTGTAGGTTACTTATACAGATGATATACCTATGTCATTTGTCATTGTCAATGTCAAACATTTGTAAACTAGTATTTTACACATTCCAGCATTATGCTATACAAATATGCTCTTACCTAAGCATGTGGGCGTGTGTATACATATATTTATATTCATTAAAATCTTCGTACTGGAGTATTTGCGTTCTCGCTTCCATAAACAAGCTAATATGTGCAAATTTCAGAAAATTTGTTTGCATATGCAAACATATCTACATATATATGCGCGCTTATTTGCCCACACTGATATTGTATGCTGACTCAAACTCAAAGAGATGTTTGTATTTATATTGTAACTGAATTATTACATACATAATGCATGCAGAGAGTCAAAGGCAAATATTCGGCAGTTGCCTGCACCTCCAGTTACACTCTTCTATTCTCTACTCAGTTTTAGTTAAACTCTTCTCTCTTCCACTCAATACTATTTTATTGCACTTCAGTCTATGGCCATACAGCTAGATCGAGTGTAACCATAGTGTTTCTTACTCTCCCGCTCTCTGTCTGCCTGCTCGTGCTGCTTGTCTCACTTACACCTATACAAATGCCAAGTGCCTTTGCCTTATGTGTGTCAGCTTAGCAGTGTTGATCGAAAGCCAAGTGAGGCTGAGTGCAAGAGTCTTTGCTATGCTCCGCTCTCTCCTTTACTCTGAGTATAATGAGAGTTCAACAGCAGTCTTTTCTCTCTTCGGTTTACCTGCACAACTATAAAGCAGCCTTAGTCTTCATCGAGCGTCAGGCTTAGGCAGACGCAAGTGGTTGCCTGGTATTTATTATAGTAAGCATTTGTCAATAATACAATTTATCATATTATATAAATGTTTTTTAATGTAATTGTTTATTTTACAATTAATATCATTTTCTCCTTGCCAGCAAATACAAAATGTAATTACATACATTAGCATAGATATAATAAAGTTGATGTAATTTTTAAATAAAAGCGAAGATTCTATTTAGTTAAAGGTTGACAGATTTATTATGTGTTTGTTGTACTCTACTGTGCATTGTCATATATAAAAGTTACATAGAATTAAGCGAGTTTTGTACGGAGGTATTGCTAGCTCTGCACTTTTGTTGGCAAGTTGGCTTATACATAGTTGCCAAAACATAACTCCGGTTCTGCATAGAAATATGTGACATATATTAAAATGTCGATTAAATATCTCTTAATCACTTACGTTTGTATCGTAGTGTTAAAAAGTTAATTTTCGTTAACAACATATTAGGTGTTACTTGTTGGTATTCTGTAGGTTCTTCACTCCAAACAGCTCAAGTCAAGCGAAGACATTCTTTCTGATATCGATTGAAAGTATTCACTGACATTAACCAACTAGCATGTCTTGGGTAAATGTTTAGTTTCGTTGCTTTGTAATTTGGTCAGCTTATCAATGAAGTCGAACTGCTGCTGTTGCATCTGTGCCAGCTCCGAGGTGGTTGGGTAGTTATCCAACGATTTGGCTTTGTCTAGCGGCAAAATTCCCTCAAGTTTCATATCGTTGGGTTCGACGTCATCGCCAAAATCGACCGTCACTCTGTTGCCATTCGGAGTTATAACCAGTATATGCATCTTGCTTGGTTTTAAATTTCAGTAATTCAAAGGTTATGCAAGCCGAAAGCGTAATTTGGTCGTAAAGAGCCAAAATTATATTTTTATAAGTTCTGTAACCAATTTTGTAATTTATGAAACTAAATGCACATCCAAATAACTTCAGATATCAGCTAGAATTTTGTTGGCCGTAGCCTACTACTACGAATATTTTAAGGAAAATTAATTAATATTAAAGAAATATTTACAGATTAGTTTTCTGCTAACTTTTAGGCAACTTAATCTAAATAGAAATAATTAAAATATATTTTTTAAGTCTATGGAAGATAACAAACACAGAAAAAAGAGTTAAAGGGCTTAACTTTTATATTTTAAATATGCCAATCAAATACCGTGGCCTATGATAAAGGTACAAATTAAATTAAACATGAAAACAGTTTTAAATTTCTAAAAATAAAGCTTCAACGGTTGTTTAAGTGTTCCTTGGATTTCTAATGCTTAAAGTTGCAACAATACTTTATTTTTATAGAATTTTGCGCGCGCGCAAAAGTAGACAGCGAAAAAGGACGAAAACTTCGGCAGCTGCTGGCGGAACCCAACCAAAAGCCGTTCTTTATCCTGCTGTTCTGCGGTGAATTTGTGGCTGTGTGTGTGCTTATGCTTTAGTATGCTTAAAACAAAAAATATGTCTCATTTGCCACGCCCACAGACATGTGTGTGTGTGTCTGTGTGTGTGTTGTTTGCTGGCGACTGTTTGCTTTTGGCATGTGGAAGTAGAACATAATTAATTCAAATTAATTACAATTTGTGTGGAATTAGCGCTTGTGGCAAGCGGCCCGCCCACAGAACAAAAATGATGATCATCAGCCAAATAATAATAATGATGATGCTGCTGCTTATAATTATGCTGTCTATGCCCGCAAACATTTTGGAGCGATTTTTATGGGCTTACACGAGCGTATGTGCGCTTCTCCCCCTTTTCCACTCCACACTTTATCTTGTCAAGCTACTTGAATTATATCCTGGCGAGTGCAGCAGCAGCAGCAGCAGCAGCAGCAAATAATTTGGGGCGTTTTAAGTTCCCCTCTTGGCCATTGTTTGACTGACCCAATTAACGCGGAATAGCGACAACGTCATAAACTCAAGTGCTCAACTCAATTGAGCAGAGAGAGAGAGAGAGAGAGAGAGAGAGAGAGAGAGAGAGAGAGAGAGAGAGAGAGAGAGAGACCGATAGACGGATGGGTAGACTGGTGCATTTATAAATCAATTATGTAACGATTGCACGCTCATTAGTGTCAAACTCAATTAACGGTATGACAGTTTTGCCAGCGCCGCAGGATGGCTGACGACAAAAGGACATGCAACGCCCACAATGGCGTTTAGCTTATGTCAACTGGTCAAGCTAAGTTCAATGCGTTAATTGGCATTGGCAATTTAAGAAACTTGTGATTTGCAACATTAAAGTGGAGTTGGAGAAATTGCAGAGAAATTGTCTTAAGGGTATAGTTCTAACTCTAAGGCATCAAAAAGGAAGGATGCAAAATAAATCATTTCAAATTTTGATTAGTGATTGACTGATCTTAACTATAAAATAATGCAATTTATTTGCTTGATTTTAATATAGGTACTAAAACACATCAAACTTGAGACTAATGTATTATGTAAATCTAAAAATTAATTGAAATAACTAATATAGGATTTCTTTTTTTTAGTTTTTGTTCCTTATTTTAATTTTGTTTTGCAAAATTCTTATATTTTAATTTTAAATTAAAAAATCTTTCAACCTAAAATGTTTTGAAAATATCTCTTGATCTCTCTCTAGGCTCTCTCAAATTTATTCCAATTTGAAATTTGTTTGCCCTTATTCAGCTTTTCAAATATTTTGCGACCTTGGCGTTTAGCTGCTGGCACGTTAACATAAATATTCAAGTACGCTGGTTGGCCACAACTCAGCTTTAATGCACTCGAGCATTGGCCACACAATGCGGCAACATAATCATTTTTTTCTTTTTTCCCTCTCTTTTTTTTTTTTTTTGAATACATTTCCTTCGAGCAGTTCGAGCCCAACAAGTATTTTATATCATAATTGCAATCTTGCATAAATACGTGTTGTCAGACTTTTCAAGCACAATTACAGCGCACACATAGGTGTGTGTGTGTGGGGTGAGTATGTGTGTGTTTGGTGTGTTTGTATGTCCTTCGTATTGCCATTTTAGCATGTGCCTTTTTTTATGGCAACGGCCACAGTCACAGTCACAGCATCAACTGCTGCCAGCAGCCGTTGAAACACGTGTAAGTGTGTTGTACACACACACACATACACACCCACACACACGCACACACATCTATAATGCATACTGAGCAATGTCCATGACACACTTGCCAGCTTGTTATTGTAGGGACGTGTGTGTGTATGTGTGTGTGTGTGCTTTTCGTTGCATATCTCAATGTTTGCATCTGTACCCAGGCCTTACCCAACTCTGCAAACATGTTGGCCATGCCTCTCGCTTTTGTGGTTGTTGTTGTTGTTGCTGCTGTTTGGTGTTCCTTGGCAGGCAACGCATTGACACGCGCTATGTTTACTGCTGAGCCACCCAAACACCCACCTGCCACCCACACCACACCGATTTCAACGAGGTCAGCTGATCCGCCATGTTATTACACATGTAAAGCCATGTTTTCTGAGCCGCTTTGATTCCTCTTCGGCCACGTTTACTCCATTAACACTCAATCATTAGCATTGGCTATCGCAAGGCACTCGTGCATCAAATTAAATGCTAACAAAAATATCATCAATAACAAACGCGACCAAATGTTAAGCGAGGCGGCAGACGGTGACACGTCTTGCCTTCACGTGACTAATTAATTTTTGGCAATCCAGCGACCAAGCAATTAGCTAACGAAAACACACCAGCCGCATCGAAAACAACAGCGACAATAACAACAACAGTGTTGTTATAGAAATCAGCAATCATCCATTGCCCAATCAATAAATAATCAACAAATATTTAAATCTTAAATAAAGAAAGCTCAATTCAGTCAAAAACTACAAAATTAATATTAAAATAAATCTGAAAAAAAATTACATCAATAAATACTGGAATAAAGAACTGGAATAATATTTTTATATTAATTTTGTATCATTATAAAGCATTAAAATAAAAAAAATTGATAATTTCCTCAAATATATATTTAAATTTCTGAATTAAATGGGAGTAAAAAGTCTTTATTTTTACCACTGTTTAATATATAATATTTAATTTGTATATCACATATAAATCAAAATTTGTTAAAAAAAAAAATTGAATAAATAAATAAATTAAAAAGACAATTGCAATTTAATTTTTGAACAGCGAAGCTCTCTCACTTAGCGTTAGGTAAACACACAAAAAGTGGACGCTGGCTTCACACGCTTTTGGCTATCTTTGCAAGACAATGACGAAGCTGTAATCGACTGCGAAGTTTGCTGATAAAAAAGCCTTACAAACCTGCTCATCTTTTATGTGTTAAACTTCTCAAATGACAATATAATTTTGTCAAAGTCAAAATTGCTAAAGATCGATAAAAACCAGTAAAAATTAAAAAAAAAAAAAAAATAATACATTAAAAATATTTTTATTATATTTTCACATAATTCTAAAGCTCGTCTAGACAATTTTTGAATAATTTGTGTATGTAGTAATTATATTTATATATTTCTTATTTTAATTCACTATATTTAATTTTTCTCAAAATTGGCAAGATGCGTTTAGCTACGCTGCGTTTACGTAATATCTCCATGCTACATATGGGGGCAATGGGAACTTTAGCTTAGCTGTTAAAGTATTTAATGGTCGATTGTTCTATATGCAAATCGGTGCAGTTGATATATCATGGGATTAGCTGCGCTAAAGCTGCATGTTTTCAATGACATTCAGCTGAGACAAAGAGCGTATAAAGCGCATTTAAAATGGCATTATCAAAGACACACACACACACACACACACACACACACACCCACACACACACGCAGAGGCAGTTAACGTTATGCAAATTCTTGTGCCACCCCACATTCTGCATTTTATGCGTTTCGACTCGCTATGGCGCTCAATTGGCCAACAATTCGATTTTATTTGATTAAAATTTTTGCGCTTTTGTTTTTTTGGTTAGGGTTAAACATTTTTGCTGTTAACGGTTAATGGCAAATATTTGTACACACTCAAATAAATGCGGGCACAAGCTAGTCTTTGTACTTTTTATGTATATAAAATGCCATGGGCTTAATTAACATTAAATTTGTATATACAAAAAATAAGAGGAAAAAAAATAAAAAAACTGCTAAGACAAAAGCAAATTGACACTAAATTGCCACTTAAGCAATATTGCTGAGCTGGCTTAAGGGAAGGTCGTCATTGCTATGCGAGTCCTGCTTGAGTCCAGGCAGACTGTCTGCCAACCATTTGCTTAACGGCTACACCGGTAGTCAATTAAAGTCCAACTGATGTTTAACAATTTAATTACGAGAGCTAACAAGTTTAAGTTGAACTGCCAGCGGCAGACAGTCAGTCCCAACCAACCAGTCAGGTCTCTCCCTTTCTCTCTCTAGGTGTCTTTCTCTGTGTGTGTCTGTCCAACATTCAATTGGAAATGTTCAACGAAATTTGCCAGAGGCAGTTGCAAATTTATAAAATTTAGCCAGCAAATTGTGTCATTTATGTGCAATGATTAGGGTATTCACTTGATTATACAAATATACAATATATAATCGCACACTAAACAAGCTTTTGAGTACAGCGAGTGTTAAAAAATTAAGTAAAATTAAAAAAATATTAAAAATAAATATACATAATACTGAAAATAATTTATTAAAAGAAAGAAAATGAGAAATTAACAAAACGCAAATAGTGAAGAGAATAGTATTGTATATAGAAGATTGTATATAGAAGAAGGGCACAGAAAATAGGAGAAGAATAGAGAACAGAGAGGAGGAGGCAAGGGAAGAGAAGAGCCAGAGGGACGACGACAGAATATTCAGAAAGGAAAGGAAGAATAGAGAAGAGAAGAGAGAAGTACTAGAGTAAAGTACTAAAAAGAGGAATACATGAAGAGAAAAGAAGAGCTAAAGAGGGAAAAAAAGGTGAAAGAAAAGAAGAGAAGGAAAGACAAGAAATGTGAGAGAAGGGGAAAGAGCCAGAGACTTCTTTCTCTCGCCATCTCTCTCTCTCTTTCTCTCTCTCTATAAACAGAGAGAAGGGAAAAAAAAAGGAAGAACAGAAGAAGACAAAACAAATGAACAGAAAAAAGAGGACACGGGAATAGAATAAAAGGAAAGAAAAGAGAAGTGATAACAAGACTTATTAAATTTGTAATTCATTTAAGAGCTTAACAAATCTAATGAATACCCCTAATACATGAAAAGTTTCAGCATTAGTGGTGTGTTTACAACGCTAAAGTGCCACAAGTCTAAATTTCTTAAAGTCATTCACTAAATTTGTTAACTCTCAAAAACGCAACTTTCTTAATCTTAATCTAAATGCTGCTTAGAAATATCGTTATTCAGCTGAGGTATCTCTGCTGATTGATAATTTAAATTGATTGCAGCTAAGTGATGTTTGACCAGGTTTAGTTATTAATTTTGAATTATGCATTTGCTATTCATAGATTGCCATCATTAAGGCCGCGTTTACTAATTTCTGTGCGCAATTATTCATTAATTATGGCTCCTCTTCCGGCACAAAGGTGGCCTATTATAAGCATCTTCAAAATGTTGCCGCTAATTATTGTGCATTTTGCATTTAGTTAAGTTTAGTTTGCTTCGCTTGTTGTTCACTTGTTCTTCAAATTTTTCTTTTTTTTTTTTTTTTGCATATTTACGTGGTAGCTGCATTTGCGCCATTTTTAATGAGTTTTTGTTGCAAAGAAAATGGCTACGAAATGCTGTTGCTGCGCGCTGTTGCTGTTGTTGCGGGTGTTGTCTGCCGGCTGTTTGGCAAAGTTTACACGCTCGACCAACAGCGACCAACTGACAAGCTGACTGACTGACTGAGCGACTGACTACCTAATGCTCGACCGACGGACTGAGCGAGTGCTTGACTTGCACTTGAGGCACTCCAAAAACTAATCAGCTTCGGTAAAGCGATGTCTTGTAAGTTTCAGCGCTGATTGTGTTGCTTATACTCTTGTGCTGTGGGGTATTCTGACAAAGTTATGGATTTGGTAAGGTGAATGAATTTTGATACATAAGTAATCTTTGTCTTTAAAAGTCTTTAACCAACATCTGCCAAATTCTATACAGAAGATAAGATGAGAAGAAAATGAATTAATAAATGTGATGAAATGATAAATGTTATTTGATCTTAATGTTACTTTTCGTGAAGAGTATTTTATTTCTTTGCACCATCTCCCAGATAGTTCGTATCTTAATACTTTTTTTTCTTCACTGGCTTACCAGCCAAGACTTGGGCACATAATTAAGTCCGTTGCAGTCAAGTTGAGCGCGTTTAATGAGCATGGCCTGAGACCGGGCATCGTTTGTTTTGCGCCACAAAGTTTGTGGGGCTAAAATGGTGAAATTTTTGGTCAGCTTTTTGGGGGCTCGTTACTTATCTTGCTCATTTCCTTTCAGTGCACTTTTGTATTGCATTAACATGGTCATTATCCTGTGTTATCCTTTCGCCACTTACACTGCTGCCGTCCTTTTTATTATAAATTATGGCCGAGCTGGGCTCTCAAGTGTTTTCCTTCCGCTGCGCTCAATTGCATAGTTATTAGGTATTGTTTTAGTATCCCTTGTTGTTCGTATCTGTATTACACCTCTGCACTACACTTCCACAGCCTGCCGCAGCCTTCAGCTGGCTAATGTGTAAAAAGTTCCGAACACGCTTCGCTGCCTTCTTCTATGCCCGCTGGCGTGTATCCTGGCAAATCCTTGCTGTCCAGCGCTCGCCTTTTCGCATTTAATTTTCATTATAGGCACTCGACTGCACAAAATTATGCCCTCAGTCCGTGTGTAGGTGAGAAATTTACAAATAAATGCTGCTTATTAGTCTGCCGTTTGCTTTGTCGTTTGCTAACTCATAGCAGCAGCAGAAACAAGTTTTCAGCTTGTTCTTCGATTGTGCGCCACATAAAATTTTACAATTCATTTAACTTTTAAGGCATTTGCATTTAATCGACTTTCATTTATATGCGGGCATTTCTCTAGAAATTGTGAACTGTGTGGACTATCATCATTCGAGCCATCGAACATTAATTATATTTTCTGTCAATGCATAAATAAATAATCGTATTTGCCATTCAAATATTTAGATTTATTATTATACATATATTAATCTATTTGAAAATAAACCTAGACAAATCTTTAAAATTATGATTTTCTGTCTGAATTATATATTTATTTATTAAGAAACGTTAAAGCTTAAAGATTTGTTTGTTGGTGAAATGATTATCTATCTCTATTCTTGCTATTTCTGTGTTCCATTTTACAATCTTTTTTATCCTATATTTTGTTGTAATCATTCCACCTCTGTGCCGTCTTTCATTTTATATCCGTTACACCTTTCGCCTTTCTATGCGAGTCTTTTGATTCATTGACGTCTTTGTTTATTCAGATCTCAAAACAGGGTATACTCCAGCCAAACATTCCTGCTCGCCCACACTTCTGCTGTAGCTTTCTATACTTTTATACTCGTATGTTTTTTTTTTTTTATTTTGTTGTCGTTAATGTAATTACATCAAAGAGCATTCGAGCACACAAAAAAGACAAAACCAACAACAACAAAAGCCACCAGCCAGCCAAGGGATGCCAGAATCCCAGAGCAAGAGAAAAGCTGCGAAGTGCAGTTGAACTGCGAGTTAAATCCTTTCAATTGAATGACATTTGGTTTGCACTTTGGCACCGAGCGCCAACAAATTGGAAATGCGCGTATTGTGATATAGTTTAGACAGGACTGCATGCACGGGTGGCATGCCGTGAGTCAAGTTCAATTAAACAAGTGACTGGCAGAGACGCGGCTTAGTTTAACATGGCCAAGAGCCATGGGACCAAAAAACCAAAATCCTATTTAAGCTGGCGCTTCTCGCTTCTCGCTGCTAGTTTGTTTTTTGTTTGCTTGCTTCCTATGCTGGTGCTAAATGTCAGCGATGCAATTAAATTGGGAATAGGCAACGACCATGATGGCGACGCGGACAACGAGCCGCGGGGTCAGCGGGCGGATAACGAAAAGGATGCGACCAATGGGGACCAGGACTTACTGCTCTGGCGTGTTATAAAATTATGAAGGAAAATTGGATTTAAAAACAGCTCCAGAGCTGGCGAGAAATGAGGCTAGCGCCATTAGCGTCACATCGGACGTCGTTTACTGGATCCTGCTGCAGATGCTGCTGCTGTGGCTGAGGCTGGGGCTGCTGCTGCTGCATTTGATGAGTTGGTAGAGAAAAGAAAATGAGCGAGCAGAAGAAAATTGTAATTAAACTGCGTTTGTTGTCATTGCATTTATAAATAATAATAATAATTATTGCATAATAAGGCAGACGCCAGGCACAAGAAAAGAGCACGCACAAAGGAAATGAATTAAAAGGCAAGCAGAGTGTTGAGGCCATGAATGAAGGGCTCTGGCTCTTTAGCCAACCAAGTTGTTTTCATATAACTACTACAAAACTTTAACAGCAAACTTCATAAAATGACGTGCGAAAAACAGCGCGCACTGAAATGAAAAATGTAGGAAAAATGCCATTGAAATCAAAGAAACTCCCTGCGAGTCCTGTTCCCCTGCCGCCAGTGTGTCCTGCGCGTGCTAAAAAGGTTTTCTGTTTTCTTTCTTTTTATATTTTGTGATTTTTGGTGCGGGGCGCAAAACACTTTAATTAAAGTGAAATGCAAACATTTCAATTAAGAGCCGGAGCTAAGCTGATTTCAATCTGACTAAAAGGGATAACTTCCGCCAGACGTTTTGCCTTTTGGTTGGCGCCTCAAGGGTTCTTCCCATTCAGTTTGAATGGGTGATGCGTGCTCGAGCAAAGGTTCAACTGCTAGCTGAGCTACAATTAAAAGTAGGGGGCATGGCTATGTCAATGCTGACGATAGCCAAAAAGCGATTGACATTAATTTTGCATTAGTCCTCTTAGCCAGGACCCAAGTCGACTTGCGCGTTCGCCACGTTAGCCGCAAATTTAATTATGCGCGCTTGCCCATAAAAAAGGCCAAGAAAACAAATGTGAAGAAGCCAAAAAAAAAAACGTGGTTTACGTTAAAGCGGCAAGTGGTTTGAACCCAGCCTATTTTATATTCCAATTAACCGAAATTACTTAAGCCAGCTGCCTTGCGACCAACTGTATAAATCACGACGACTTAAGGTCCACACTCTACAAGGGTCATCGATGATGCAAACGTCACACATCAATGAATGTAGACAGCGCTAGCTAATCGCTTTTGTGTGTGTGTGGGTGAGGCTTCTTCTGTAGCCTTTAATGGGTGGAATTCCCTCTTGTACAATTTTTCTTTAGCTTTAATTGATTCCATCGAAGCACTCTAAGCGCATTATTAGACGAGCCGCAGCGTCAATAATGATTAGTGTGCTTTGTTGTGCTGATACGTGTGTGTGTTGGTGTGTGTGTGTTGGTGTGACACAGTCATCGCCTTTTGCGTTTGTTATTTCACTTCAATTTGTATTACATGAGCTGGCATTGTTAACGCTTTTATGCCACTCTTTAATGGGCTTTATCGATAATGTCTGCCCCATTGTAAACGCGTTGTAATCTTAATGACCTCAACTAAATGAGCCAAATATATATATATATAAAATATATAGATTACATGCTTTTAAGAGTGTGAATAATAAAAGCTCATCTTGATTGCAAACTACAGCAGCGGATGAGTTTAGTTGCGGCCATAAAGATTATTTTAAATATGACGAATTTCTATAGAAATTGTTGTGTAAATTACATTAAATAGCTGTGAAATGTAGATGCAGAAATTAATCAGCTGTGGACAGATTAATTTCAGTGAGAATGGTTAAGGCTTGTGGCAAGCGCTTCAAGAGCGATTATGATAAATTTTCTTAATTTAGTTTGTTTATGATTAAGTTTCATTTTGAACTAAGCAAAAGGAGATGTGCAAGATATGTAAGTATATGTGTATATTTGTAATTGTTTAAAAATCAAATAAGTTTGACAAGTGAATGCTTTCTTATGAATATAAGAAGACACAAGAATAGACATGATAAAATGGAATTGGAAATAAAGCATATCAGTACAGTGTTAGATGTCAGAAATGGCTTTGACTTCATTTTGACTTTTGCTCAATAATTTATTATAGAAACAGAAAACCCAAAAGTGAAACTTGTCCTTTTAACCATAGTTTACTTCGAATTAGGATTTCGATTGTTTCCATTATTGCATTGGGATTTACTAACCAAGAATTATAATATAATTTTGTTAAAAGATTATTCACGCCTTGAATCTGAATCAGAAGCCAGAATAATTCTGGATATCTGTCTCTTGATTTTAAAGAGTTATACTTTCAGATACCTAGGTAGACAATTTGTCTAATTAGGGAACCAAATTCTTGTTAATATTACAGGACTCTTCACGTCCTGATGTGATATGCTTAATCAGGATTCACATTCCGATTCAGCATGCCATAAACTTTATTTAATTTTTATTAAATTAAATACTCATTTTGTTTTTCATAATTAACCTTTACTTATTTAAAAATTTAACATATTTGAATGACACTCAGAAGACTTTTAACTGAAGTCTACTTGTGAGTTAAATTTCTTGGCTGGCACATAATGTAGTGGCATTTAAGAGTTGTTAATTAGATTAAGTTAAGTGTCAAATTTAGTGCATTTTCACTTTGTCAGCCCTGTGGGGTGTGCTTAACCTGTGCCCAAGTGCACTTCAGCAGCTGCAACAGCAGCGACGGCAGCAACAACTATTACAATACAACATTTGTTTTCAATTGCAGGCGACAGACGGGGCTGGGCGTGGCATGCAAAGCTGGGGTAATAAACTGGGACAACAACTTTAAAAGTACAAACCAAGTGCACGGATTGAAGAGCACAGACCGGGAACAATGCAAAATGCGATGTCAGCAACAGAAGCAACTGCTGCAACAACAACAACAACAACACCAACAACTGGAAACAAGTCAACAACAGCTTAAAACATAATACGCTAACGGCAGGCAGCAAAGAGGGGCGCCAACTGAAAGAGACTTAGAGGAAAAACAAAGGAATGATGAGAAAACGTTGTTGTAATTAGTAAGCGGATGGCTGACAAGCAGCAGCACAGCATGAATCATAAGTTGAGGCGGAAATGGAAGTGCACGCCCAATAAAACTGACAGCCAACAACAACAACAACAATAAGCAGCCGAGCCCAACTAAATGTTGCAACAACAATTGCAAATGCCAAACAAATTGCGATCATGTGTGACGTTGAGCAGGCGTTTAAGAGCAATCAAAGCGACGACAATGATGACGAGCAACAGGAACTGGAACAGGAGCAACAGGAGCTGGACGAACAGCAGCTCCGTCAAGAGGCTGGCCTGAAGTCCAATGTTCTGGTCAAACGTCACGCCTCCGAACGCTGCTTGGGTCAGCTGCTGAAGCTGCTGCTCTCCACACCCGGTCTTGTTCTACTGGTTACAGGGTATTCGGTGTTGGGTGCACTCATTTTCCCACTGCTAGAGGCACCACAGGATCTGAGCAAATCGGCGGCCATTGCCAAGAGCCGCGAGGACTGTTTGCGCGAATTGTGGATCATAACGGGTGAGTGAGTCAACAAAAAATTAGTTAAATTGTTTATTTGCCGCATACGCATAAATCAAACGTAAATTATTTGCCGCATTGGCCATAAATATGAACCGAAAATGTTGTGTTGGGTTGTGTTGTGTTTCACGCTTGATTTGCTTGAAACGGCTTTAAGGTCTGTCTGCTAATGGCAATTAATGCTAAACAAATATCAATATTGTAATTGGAATTAACTTTCAGTTAGCCCCGGAATGTAATTTGCGCCAAATTGAATAATAACAAAATATTTGCATAGCCAAATATTTGGCCACACAGAGAAAACAATTTTCACAAATTTTACGCAACGATTGCAAACTATTTGGGGGGCATGTTGATTGTATATGTATATAAATGTGTGTATATCAGTGTGCTATAACTACTACTACTACGACTAGTTGCCGTGATTTATTAGAAATTAATTACTTTGTCACCTAGATTGCAGCTGCCGTTGGCACTCAATTTGCACGGCAATCTCCATTAAAGTGCACAAGCATTTGATTTTTATTTTCATTTCTTTTTTTTTTTTTGTAACTAAGCCAAAGCATTTCGTTGCTACAGTGGGCTAAATTGACAGTTTAAGTGGTATTTATTTAAATAATTTAAATTTATATGAGAGCAGTCTGAAAGTAATAATCTTTAGTAATTTTATATTTCATGTTTTCTTTTATATTCACTTTTGGGATTTAGATTTGACTATATTGATGTTGAGATATAGGAGTTTTATAATACTGTAATATTTGGCTGCATTAATAATTATGTAATTTGGGCTAGAACTTTAACTTGTAAATTTTACAATCAACTTTTGTTAGATGAAAAACCTATACTGTTACTGATTTCAAGATTTGTAGTGATTTATTCACTGAAAATCCTAGTCTTATATACCTAACTTAAAAATCTTAAAGCTACTTTCTGTCATTGGAGGGGTCATATTTGTCATGCATACACTTGTTAATATACCTGTTGCTTTTTTACATCTTGAGCCGTACTTAAAGATAAAGATTTTAAAGCTAAGAGATGCCATTTTTCTTTATTACTTAAAGTTATTTATACAATATTAGTAACGTGCAGGCTCTCGAATATCAACTATTGCAAGTGAAGTTGAACCACTTTTATCATTGGCTTATCAGATTTTTTGCACCTGCGATCTAATATGAGCAGTTAGAATATAAAATACATGAACGTGTTTACAGTCAAACAAATTTGTTCTAAATTTTAATTTTATAGTAACCAAAGATTGGTAACTTTAAATATGTTAAATATGTAGTCTAGAAAATGCTAGACGCCTGCAAACGCTTTGCTTGAAATAGTTGAGTGAAAGTCGTATGTCTTTATAGTATCCAAAGATTGGTATGTTAAATATATAGTCTAAAAAATGCTAGTCGCCTGCAAATGCTTTTCTTGAAATAGTTGAGTGAAAGTCTTATGTCTATATATATACATTATATATATTATACTATATTATTTTGTATGCTTCATATTTAAGCATTTAAGCAAGAATATATCAAATTAAAATATAATGAACAAAATGAACATTTGCTAAAATGCATACGATTATAAGCTGAGATATTTTCGTTGATGTGTTATTTTCATTATGTTAAACTAGAGTATTCTCTTTTTAATTCAACATTTAAGAGCAAGCTATTTTCGTTAGCAGAAACCTTGGAATTATTCATTTTATGTCAAAAAAAGTGTCTTATTTGCATACTGTGCTTTCTCTCTCTAGCTCAGTGCTTCAATCCCTTTCACTCTATCTCTCCCTTCCCCTCTCTCTCTGTTTGTCTCTCTGACACGTGCATTGGTGTGTGCTTATGTTGATTTAATGAAAATTTCACATCATAAATAAACTAATTAATTTACGCGCATTTTGCTTTTTGGAGTGGCGCACCTGGCGTATGATTAATATACAAGACTATGCATTTAATGATGTCGAGCATCTCGTTTGCTTGACTCCAACTTTGCAATTCATTTGACAAATTCACTAATTTCGGGCAGGCAAGGTTTAAGCACTTCAGGGCATATTTAATTAATAATTCTAATGATGAGATTAATTCGACTCTCTACAGCTATTATAGCAGATACTCGTTATTTGATAGGCTAGCTTAATATGTAAATAGTGTGAAGCGCCTCTCATAGAAAATTAAATGGAATTTCATGCATGAAAACATTTCGTAGGCATGGTTTATTTTCGGGATTAGTTTCGCTTCTCAAGGTGCTGAAATTTTATTTAAATTTAAAAAGTTGAGTCAGTTTATTTGAAATTAAATTCTTTGCATATACAATAGGTGAAAGATACTTTCTTTTTTTTTAAATTAATCAAATTTTAAATATGATAAAGAGTATAAAATCAAAATTACTTTACGCAAAGCTTAATCTAAATATGTTTGATTTAAAGCCATAAAAAGAAAGTTTTTATTCGTTCATTTAAATAAATTCATCTGTAACTTATCTGAGGCACTCAAATTAGCTATCGACTTATTTGGCTTACATTAAATAAAGCTGAAGGCCAAGAAATTCCTGGCTATGGCTTCCACTTGGCAACGTCAAGGCAGCAGGCTAACAACTTATATTACACAAATAGTCACGTAAAGTGCTTCCCGACTTTTTCCAGTATGAAACCAAAGGCTGAGAGCACTTGCGCATTCATTTGCTATTAAAATGAGTATATATTCACATATACATACACACACATATATAGAGATGTATGTCTGTAGAGGAATGCGACTTGAACACGAAGCACATTTGCTGTGGTATTTACATCTGGCAAGGATCTGTCGCTGCCAATACAAGGACCCAGAGTATTGAGTGTTTCATTTCCAGCTGAAATGGATGCAGGCGCTGGTGGGTCCAAATTGTGCCCCCGGGGCGGCAATGTGGGCATAGCCAAGGCCAAATGGCGTCAAGTGGGCGTTGTTAACGATTGTTGTTGTTAACAAGCTGTGGCAGCAACAACCTCCGCAATTTGCTGTAGAGGCAAAATCAAATGCGAGCAGCGCCCTCAAGACAAGCCAAGTAAAATCGAAAGGTGGTGGCAGCCAAGTCAGAGGCGTGGCCTGCGTTGCTGGGCGACACTTGGTAAAGGTTGCGCTGCTCGAGCTTAAAGGTTATCAATGCACTTTACACGAAATTGCATAATTACAAAGGTTACACCCAAGTATTTTTCTGAGTGCAGCTGGCAATTGGCCAGGCTCGAGTCTTGTGGCTTGAGTGTCAAATGCTTTTGACCCAATTAGATACATTTGTGAATGGCTATTTATTTGTGCTATAATTGTTATGTCTAATTGCAGAGAAACTCAACGTGCTGTATGAGCGGAATTGGACGATGCTGGTGCACGAGCAGCTGCGTCGCTTCGAGGGCTCCATTGTGGCTGCCACGCGTCCTGGCGGTGCAGCTGGCGCTGTGGCCGGGCCAGGTGCGAGTGCCAGTGCCAGTGCACTGGGACACTTTGGCTACGACGCTGGCGACACCCAGAGCTGGACATTTAGCGAGGCTTTACTCTACTCGGTGACTGTGATAACAACAATTGGTGAGTAGCAACATTCCCATTTGAAGTCGCTTAGCTGTTTGCTGCCTATTTCCAGACACTCTGTTTGCTTAGTATTTACAATCATCTTCCGGGCATTTTGAATTTGTAGCAGTCGGCTGTAATAACTGCTAATATTTACATTGCAGTGGGGCCATCAGCAATAGCAATAGCAACAACAACGGCAGCCAAAGACAAGACGTCATGCATACTATGTATACGCCCAGTGGGCTCTACCAAAATATTTGCATATGGTTAAAGCCTGTTTGTTGTCTGTGCTGACTATGCCAACAGAACTCTCTCTCTCTTTCTCTATATATATGCATGTATAATGAAGTGTTGTTGTTGTTTGGTTCATAGTTAAGCTCTTCCTCAGCACTGCCTACAAATACTCTAGCAAATTAAGAGCAGCTTAAGTGTTATTGTTTAACTAAGTACATCGTATACAAAACTTAATTTTAGCGCTGGAGTCGCTAAGCATAAGACCAAAATGGGATTAATTTACCAAAGAAAGCAGTTGAATAAATCAATAGGTATTTAAATTTAATTTGAAGTTTTTAAGTGGAGTTCAGCAAGTTTTTAAGCTCAGAAAAGTAAACAAAAAAAGACATAATTAAAATAATATAATGACAAAGCTGAAATTTGGTTAATCTTCTGAAAAGTATTTAATAATTTAAAAAAAAAAAAGCAAAATCAAGACAGAGAAAGTCAGCAAAACAGAAAATAGATGGATTTACCTTACTATAACTAACTACATTTTAAATTATATAAAATAAAATATGTAAAAATTTAGACAACAATTGAACAACTTTTTAAAGCTTTAATGACGAAACCTAGGTGAAAACATTATTTGTAATATTTTGTATAAAATATGAACAATGCTAGAATTATTATAAACTTGATATTTTGTAATTCTAAGCATAGACTTGACTTTTTATGTTCATCTTTCTTTGATGGGTAATAGAATATGTTTTCAAAATATAATTGATTATATTAACGCGAATCTATTTACTTCACTTCCTTAGGCCATGGCAGCCTGACGCCACGCACAGCAGCTGGCAAGCTGGCGACCATTTTCTATGCACTCATCGGGGTCCCTTTGATGCTGATGTGTTTGTCGAGTTTGGGAGCTCTGCTCGCTGAGGCACTGCAGTGCACCTACATGCGGCTTTGCTGTCAGCTGCAGCGCAGTCGCGGCCCTCGAGTGGAGAAGAATGCAGCGCTTTCAACGACATCGACAACGACAACGACGACGGGCACATTGACAAAGCGACGTCATGGCGCTGGGCATGGGGTAAGTCAAACAGCGCGTATGATTGATATTGTTCAATTGCTGATGCAACAGCTGCCTGCTGGAGCAAATGCTGAAAAGTAAATGCTCAAGTTACTGCAAGTTTATCGTGTTGACTTTTTTATGGATCTTAATTCGATTGCCACGACTGTCAAAGTTCTCGCACAGCTGCAATAACACCGTGAACTGTGTGCCTCAAAATCTTGGCTTAAGTGTTTGCTGTATAAAGTTTCTCACTCTCACGGACACGCAGCCCCAACTCTCCCTATCTCTCTCTGTTTCCCTCTACCTTAAAAAAAAAACAAAAGTTCTGCATTGTTGCGTAGCCCGTTGATGGCCACAGTTTCGGCCACTGACTCAGGCAGAGCAGGAAGCGCTTTTGTTAGCCAAAAACTTTCACTGGCTGCTCACATTTTTACGCTTAACTTTTTTTCTTTCGCTGTAACTAAAGCTACGTGAAATATTTTTGGTTTTTTTTTTCGTTGCTCATGTAGTTTATTTTCGAAGATTTTCACAGCCAGTTGTTAAAATGTGCAAGTTACTTTGAGCTAAAACTATTCAAGCTGCCCCCTCTATTTTTTATGTTGTTTGTTATAAAAGCAAGATTATGTTAAAATAAAGTTCGATTGAAACTTATTTACTGAAAGTATTTTCTTTTGCTTTTTCTAGCAATGCAGTGAAATGTTTTGAATTAATATAAATTTAAAAAAATATAAATTCCATTGTTAACTAAAGATTTCATTGAGAATATATATATTTGTAAAAGATTCTGTATTGAAAATCCATTTAACTGCAAGCTTATCTTAAAGCTTCCCTTGTCCACACATTTGGCTCTGCTTTAGTTGCCCGGAATTTTAGCCTTAGAGTTTTGCACTTAGGCTTCAGCATGGTTTTGAATTTCGATAGGGCAAAACATATTTTTAATTAAGACAACAGAAACCTTTTAAGTTTTCAGACCCATTTTTGGGTTTGCAGCCGGACTTGATACGTCTTTTTTCTGTTTTCAACAGCAAACTGAAAGTTTGTAATTGATTTGAGCAAAAAACGCAAAAAAAATATAACTTTTTGGGATCGTGCCACAGATTGCGAACTGTCCAGATTGTTTGCTGCTCCCCTTTTTCCTTTATTTTTTTTTTTTGTATTATTGTGTGTGTTGGCAAATCAGGCTACGTTTTTTTATTTGCTGTGATAACAAAAAAGTTGGCTGTCGCGTTCACTCCGCACGCCATATACATATATAATTTGTAGACCCGGCTAAAATCGGAGGTTGCTGGTCCCTTTGGCCTTCTGTTTGCATGTTCTGTGCATTCGTGCACAAGTTTTGTAAGTCATTTGTTTACCATCCACGACTCTCACTGACATTTTTATTAAACTCTGAGCTATGAATTCCGCTTTATTTTCTGAGTGTATTTCCTCTGCTTATGATATACGAGGTGCCCACAACTTAAACTAGAGAGAGAGAGAGAGAGAGAGAGAGAGACATTCGCTTAGAGCAAGTTTATCAATTTGGTTACAATATTATTTTTGTTTTTTTTATGTGCTGGCGACTTATTTATTTAGAAGTTTAATGTGAGCCTTGAGTCTATTTTTATGTGTTTACATATACTTCCTGAAACTTTTGGTATACGTATATATATACCTATGCATTTATATAAATATTGGTAAAGGTTCTTTATCGTACTGTTTTATTTCAATTTAATTGGCCTTATTTCAAAGTTCTGCAGTCGAAGAGAAAAGCTTATCAATTGCATTTCTTTATATATTAAGTTAAATTATTTTTACTGTGCTTTTATCTATGTTTTCATTGCATTATAATAGCTACGATAACAATCTCAACTTACTTCATTTATTAGTAGATTAATAAATGAAGTAAGTTGAGATTGTTATCTATTCTATATATTCATTTTTTTTTTCACTTCTATATATTTGATATTTAATATTTCGACAGATTTTAAAACTTGAATAAGAATAAAATTAGAATTACATATATTTGCTACTTCCTGAAAAGTTTAAACTGCTTTAAAATTACATCAATTTGATGCAGTTATATATCTACAAATATATTATTATAATAAGTTCATGTGATTAGAAAAATGGTTTGACTTTCGCTCTACCTTTGCTTTAAACACATAAGTTCCACAGACATCGTTGATGGGGCAGGAAAAAGAAATAAACTTACCAAACTGCAACCTATAGACATCAGTTTTTCATACAAATATTTTTGAAGAGGTTCGGTAAACAATGAACAGAAATTTGAGAGAAACTTTTGTTACTTAATATTAAATTTTATTTAATTAGGAAAAAGTGTTCTCTATGTATTAGCTCAATAAATGCTCAGTGACAAAATCACATATGATATTTAACTAATACATTGTGCTTTTTTTCTATATAAATTATATTACATATATACACTGCGCATTGTCTCATTAATGTTGTATATTTTTTATATCATTCACGCCTGTCCTATCCTGTCCTAAAATTTTTTTTAACGCTCTGTTTTACTCTTCTTAAAATAAAATAAAATTGGATATTGTACTGTGCCAGAAATTATTTTAAAAAATGTTGAAATAAATCTCAAATAAAAGTTTGCGAAAAATTGGACATCAGAGATAATTTCATTTTTTAAAATATATTTTCAACAACAATAATTGGTTTCAATTATTTTGTTAAATACCTGGCAACGTTTTAACCAAGATTAGTATTATGGGACGATACCATTGTTGGCAAGAACTACAAGAAATAGATTTGCATTCAATGAAATGATACGTAATGTAATCAAATATAAACTAACTTTATTATTATATTTAAATATTTTTCTATATAAACAAACATTTTAAATATAAAACATATTTGTGTTATATATTTAAATGAATTACTTACAACTATTTGCTATATTTAATAATTTCAATATATATGACAATTTCATTTCAATGTGCATATGAATATTCATATGAATATATGGAGTATTTCCTAGCACACAAATTACATGCACATTACTTTAAAGCTTGCAGCTCATGTGGACATTTGCAAAGTTGATTTACCATCAGACAATCGGACCAGGTTTTATTTATGTCACTCATTTTTGCATGTTTGTTTGTTTATGGTTGCAGAAATTTCTGTTTAATTGGTAGATAATAAACAAAAAACAGGGTGAATCAAAAGGAACACAATAAAGAGAACAACATGCAGTTGACCACGTGCGTGGACAAATAACTGAATTGCGGTCTGCACTGAACTGAGCGGACTACAGCAGTTTGTTTGTCATTTAAAAAATTACTATTTAATTTGGTTTTTGGTTGAAATTCATTAACATAAACATTACCATTAACTTTTACACAGTGCGTACTGATTTTAATGAATAGAAACTTTGGCCGCGACCAAGTTGAGAACTCTGTCAGCCTTAAAGGCTGACAATTTGAGCGCATGGCCGAAACTTTGACGCCAGTTGCAATTTGACTTGCGCCCCTCCTGGTTAAAGGCCACATAAAGTGCCAAGTTAAGTAAATTAAATGAGTTTGCGTTCACTTTAAAAATGCTCTAGCGCAAAGTTTGGCCCAACTCGGACGTGCAAATTACGCTGGCCAGGCTAAAAGCGTGCAATAACTTTTCATTTTCCGTTGCACAATGCGAAATGTAATTGATTTTTTTATGAGCCGCTGTGGAAAAGTGCTGCAAACTGTTTGCTTGTGCTTCCCGTAGAAGGGTTGGGGCAATTCCGCAAGTCATATATTTAACTTGAATGCTTCAAGAAATGGAAAACTAATTGGCGACCATTTGTGGACATTATCAGGCAATTCATTTATTAAAAACTTTCCAAATACAAGGCGAGGCGAATGCAAAGTTACCATTCTACAGTAGAAGATATTTGATACTCTTGCCAATTGAATCCACTTTTAATTTCATTAAATCGGCTTTAAAATTCTTGCCTGTATCAATTTGATCAGTTTTATTTATAACTATTTGCTTTATTATGAATTTAAGTTGAAGATAAAATATTTTAAATAACTTTGATTGTAGTTATAAGAAATCACAAATTTATAATTGATTTCAATTTAATTTCCTTTTAATTTTCAATTTTATTTGCCACCTTTTCTTTAAATAAATTTTATTTTACCCTTTATATAAAATGTAGGAAAGCTTTGCCAAGCATTTTTTTATTGTTGTTCGCAGTGAAAAGCATAAATTTTTCCATCATGGTGCCACATTGTTGCCACATGCAGCACGTGGCAGTAAAAAAAAGCTACTCGCTATGCACTTTACGGAGCTCAAATCTAGCCACTCTTAGGCCGGGACGTGTTTGGTTGAATGTGTTTGAAAGTTGTTCAACAAGTTTTTTGCATTTGCTGCCGACGAAAGGTAATTTGCATAGAGTGTGAATGTTGTGCTTGGCTGAATCGAATTGAGAGAGTGAAAAAAGGACGTGGAATCCTTTTTGCACATAACTCTCATTTAACGACTCATTAGGGCTTAATTCAATCTAAGCAAATCACAGCAGCTGCTGCTGCTGCTTCTGCTGTTACAGGCAGCTTTGTCGTCCCTTTGAGGCGCTGGCAATTGATAAGCCCTGCGGTTAACGCAGGGGCCATATGCGTTCATCGCTTGAATTATTATCAGCATGTTGACCGTTGGCATTTGGCATTTTCGTCTTTTGGCCAGCTCGTTATCCTTCGTCGTGGCTCTTGCCATTTGCAATTATCATGACGCACACTGTAAATGGTTTTTTGGCCAGCCGCAAAGTCACAGTGGCAAATCATTTGAGTTATGCAAGTGTGTGCGTGTATCTATCTCTCTCTCTGTGTGTGTGTGTGTGTGTGTGGTTGCGTCAGCATCTCATCATGCTGCCACAGAACCGCAACTAACACGATAGCAACATGACAACGTCTCGCATAACAGCACGCAACGTTGAATGTTGAACCGCAGCAAGGATTAGAACAAGGATAACAACTTGAGAGTATGCATCAGTGAGTCTAAGGCTGCAAGCTCTTCAAATGTGTCAATTACAATTTTATTGAGATTGTTAAAAGTAACCAAATAAAGGTGCAAATCCCAAGTGCTGTGCAGCTTGTTAAAGTTAATTGTGTTGCGGTCTTCAAATAAGTCTGACTGCCTGTTGGTTTAATTAGAAATTAGATGAGCGGCTTTTGTGTCGGCATTTAATCATGTAAATGACAAAGAGATTCGTTATTTAAATTCTTAAATTAAATTGAACAAAAGAAGTTGCTAACAAAGGGCTGTCAATTCAAGCGCTTGACTACCTTATCTAACTGTCCACATGTTTGCCAACCTTCATGTTGTGAACTTAACAACCTATCACACACAGAACAGAGCAAAAGAAACCTCAATGCAAATGTTTATGACATCAAATTGAACTTAAGAAAATACGCCTTAAATATTAATAAATGCATAAAGCTTTTAAATTTACATCAACAAACTCGTATATTTATATATATATGAACTGAAATAATAATTATTTATATCTTCACTTGGCAATACAGCTGTGCGGCATTAATAAAATTATCCGGCTTAATTGCAGGCGAACTGTAAAGGCTGCAGTAGTGAAACGAGTCTCTGCGAACGCTATGAATGTGGCCAAAGGACAGGGACAGCAACGGCGACGGCAACGGCAACTACGACAACAATGAAGCGTAAGTTGTCGCTGGAACAAGGCGAAGGTATGTGACAAAAGATCAGAGCGGGCGGCAGTTGGGGGCGAGTAGTTATAAATTGAATTGTCAGCATAACAATTGGCAAATCGTTAATCAACATTCATATGTTCCTTTTTTCAACTGCACTCTCCATTGTCCTGCGGTCAGCAGATGGCTGTCAATTGTTGCGCAATGCGATGCCAAGCAAGTTGAATCAGCAGCAACAGCAGCAGCAGCAGCAGCAGCAGTTTTACCAGCAGCAGCAGCAGCAACCAGATGTCATGCTAATGACAACAACAACGACTGGCAATGCATTGCTGAAATATGCACCGTTGCCACAACAACAATTGCTGCAGCAGCAGCAGCAGCAACAACAACAACAACAACAGCAGCAGCAGCAGCATCAGCATTACATTAACGCATCACAGCAGCAGCAACAGCAATTATCGACAGCAACTTTGCCTCGACAACACCAGCAACAGCAACAGCAGAAGCAGCCACCAAATTTTGTCGCCGTGCCGAGCAGCATGCTGCGTTTTACTGCTGCACCCAGCATACCCCTGAATGCAGCCGGGCCTCCAAATTGCTATGCTCCAGCCACGGCCACAATTTACTTTCCATTCGCGTCTGCCACGGGCAGCACAAGCAACTGCGCCCAGCCGTTGGTCAAGTATCATACGATACACTTGCAGCCCGCTGCCAAGCAACAGCATCGATTGCTGAGCACGCTGGATGCCGCGCCAGCAGCAGCAACGGCAGCGACAGTCGACCTGACGGCAGCAACATCTACACTGGAGGCCATCACATTGCCACCGCCACCTGCCTATCAGACAGCCAATATGCATGGTAAGAGCAAGTATTATGAAGCGATAAGCTGCAGCTTATCCAAATGCTATTAAAGCAAGTAGATTTAAAGGGTAATTGCTGTTGAAAGACCTATTCTAATATCTTTCTCTGGCAGCGTGAAAAGCTGTGTGTCTTAGCTTAAAGCAGTTAAAAATGAATCTATTGTTAAATGGATATTTATATAAATATATATAAATGTAAAATCAATTCAATTTCGTAGTCAAGATATTTGAATATTAATATTATTTTCATTTCGGCAGTCTGTTTAATGTCTTAACTGGAATAAGAGTGTTAATTTCATTTATATATAGACAGAAATCTATTATTAACACATCAGCTTAACGCATACATGGGTAGACCACAGAGATGTGTGTGCAGCTGTGAGTGACGAGCTGTGGACTGGATGCACGCGAGGGCCACAAATGAAAATGATATTCATCAATCATACGCCGTGTGGTACAGCGTGTGCGTCTCTCTGCTCATTTGCGCATATAATTATTTTAACAATTTGCTGTCAGCAGCAAATTGTCATTACAATCATCATTGTTGAGAGCAACAGCGTAATGAGCGGAGAGGAGAGAAGAGAAGAGATGAGAGCGTGTTAAAATGACAGAGTTAAGCTAGCACACTTAGTTACTTTTGCCTGTACTTTATAGTGGGGACGGCGCATTAAAAGTTTTCAACAGCTCGTCTCGGCAAGGACATGACAAGGACAACAAGAACAACATGCACTCCAGTCAAGGCGAGACATGTGCGACAGCTTTTATTGACGATAATGATGACTTGGCACTTGGCACTTGGCACTTGCCACTTGCTACATGCCACTTCGACGCAAGACGTCAGCGGCCTGTATAAGGGCAGACAACACGCCCCCTTGTTGCCTGTTACCCCTCGGCTGTGTCACGCTTTATTGCTGCGTGTCAGCTGCATGCAAAACTCATTAAACTTATTTTACTTTTTGCTGCGAGCACGTGACAGATTTACCCAAGCGATGCGTCCTCGCCGCCTGATCTGTCTTTCCTTTATGCTAGCTGTCACAAATTGCAGTCAATATATCAATATAGTCGCATCGCATCCATTGCCATTCCAATATGCACCTTAATTATTTCAGCTGTGTCAAATAGCGCACAAAGGACAGCGACACTCAAAGCGTGGTCATTGTCCTGCTAGACCAGCTCTCTCTCTCTCTCTCTCTCTCATTCACTCTCTGTCTATCTGTCTCTTGACGCTCAGTCTGAACTCTCGACTCCTCTGCTGCCTCAGCGGTTGACCACGCCATTAGCGCTCCACAAAAAGTTGCAACAAACTGTCCGCCACATTGCACCCAGCCATGTACAAAATGCATTCAACACTCTAATAAATGTGTGTGCGTGTGTGTTGTGTATGTGTGTGTGTTATGTGTGTGTGTATTTCAGCCAACTTTAAGTAAATATTTTGCAATTGGCCATGTCCTGTGCTGACCACAGCCCAGCGCGTTCCACGCGAGTTCTCTGAACAGTTGCGCCGGGTCTAAGTGAAAGATGCCATTACAGTCACTTCCTTCCGGGCTTTGGCTTCCTTATTTTGCCATTTTGCAGCTGATACGAGATATGAAAAATGGACGTGGCGGAAAACTGTGAAGCGAATATTTAAATGCCTTTGAAATATATACAATTTTTCTTAAATTTCATTAAATGTCTGCTGGTCTCATAATTTTATTCATTTATGCTGATAAAATAAATATTAAATCATTAGTAATTATTTTTTATCACAAATAAATAAAATTTAATAAAAACTCAAATTTAATAAAAACACAAATTGTATTTAAAGAGATTTAATTCTTTACAGAAAACGTTTCTGTATGAGTGTATTTTATTTATAATTTATTTCAATTAGTTTTTGTTACATATTTAAAATATATAAATTTATTGCTCGACTTTTTCTAGAAAAAGCGATGTTTTCTCTATCTTTTTAATTATATAATATTTTATGCATTAAGTTAAATATATTTTTAAAATATATTAATTAACATGAAGTCTGACAGCATAAAATCAAAAGAAACCCAGAATTTTTGGCTAAAAACCAAATGATTGATAATGCAGTTAATGAACATAAATAGATTTTTTAAACAAGAGCTTACATGCCTATTACACACTCATTGAGTGAAACTTTCTGTAATCCTGTTAACCCTATGCTCATATAAACAAATAGAGCTTAGTGCGATAGTCTAATTCAAATGGAGTTATTAATGTAAAATGAGTTAAGCTGCATTTTAGTTTTCAGTAGCAGCAATTTTTAATATTTTTGGTAAATACTGGCATAAACCTGGCAACTGTGACCACAGTGCTTTGCCCAGCTGTTGCCGTGCCCTCAGCCAGGCGATGGCCAAAACTTTTGCTGTGCAAATTCGGAACCAGCCGCTATAAAATGCTGCTCAACTTTTGGAGCAAAAACAAATAATTTTACTAACTAAGTACAACATGTTATATGTATATAAATATATATGTTTATAGGCATGCCTATAAGCGAGTAAATGTGGGGTGAGGGGGGTCAAACAAATGCAGTTGCTGAAAGTTAGCAAAAAAGTTTTCCCCCATTTTTTGTTGGCTTCTCTCTACAGTTCGTTAGCTGTTTTGTTGCATTGTATTTTGGCCAGGCAAAAAGTCAGTTAATTTAAATGTTTTTGAAAAGTATTATTTAATCAACACATTGTTAATTCCACTGGCTTTACTGCAACGTCTTCTTGCTCCTCTCATTGCAGCCGTGCGACGGGCGAAATTTGTGACGCAGCCGCTGGCACCAGAAATCAATACGCTGCTGAGTGGGGGATCGAGTGATTTATCCTGCAGGCATGATTTATTGCCGCATGCATTATCTGGAGCAGCCGCAGCAACAACAGCAACATCAGCAACAGGCGCTGCATTGTTAACCTATACGGCAGCAACAAGCAGCCCGCAACTGTCAGCCGGCATTAAGCCAACAGCAGCAACAAATGCAGCAATGCCCGATAACAGTTTTATAGCCGCAGGTGTCTGTGGCGTTGGAGTCAATGCAACAGCAACTGCTGCAACAGCAACAACATCTCCAGCAGCAACATCAACGACAGCAACAACTACAGCAGCAGCAACATTGTCGGCGCTGCTGAGCTCAGCTGGCAATGTGGACATTATGGAGGACGAAGATGAGCTGGAGCGCGAACGTTCCAGGTATGTGTGTGTGTGTGTATAGTTCAAGAGGCGAAGTTGCCTTTACAAATGAGGCTGTGAGGCGTGTTGTTGGTCTTGTTAAACAGAGACGCTTCAGTTGGTCAGTTGATGTTGGCGGTAGACCCTAATGGTTGCAGCCGTGCCCACATTCCAGACATATTTTAGGCAGTTGGCAACGACAGCCACAGCAGAGCTCGACCCGAGCTGTAATTGAAATTTGTGCAACGTTTCCTCAGTATTTAAAATTGTTTTTAAAAATAAATTCTACGGCCAAAAATTTTTTAACACAAGCATGCAATATGCTCAGCTCTATAATATTTGTTTATTTATTTTTAAATTTAACAATTTATTGAGAATTAACACTTTATGCTGAACTCAGATGATTGAGCTACAATAGCTTATGCTGCACTCTTTCTCTCAGTATCTTGCTACAGCTGGGGATACTTCAAGCTGCTCAAATGGCCAGATGGACAACCGAATGCTTATTATAAATCAATTTTAAAGTAACTTTCCCTTAACATTTTTAATATATTAAAATATTTTATAATATTTAAAAGCTCTTTAAAATAATTTTTCTGATTACTTAGCTCAACTTAACACATATTCAATCAAATTGCAAATATTTATATATATAATTATACTTTTAAATTAAATTTTAAATATTTTAAAAGTGTTAAAATGTAGAAAATCCCTCAAATCTAAATTAGCTGCAGCTCAGACCAAACAATTTCTATACAGAGTTTAAGGCTTTAAAAAGTTTTACTTTCAATGTTTGCCCTGCACAGTGGCTATAGTAAAAACCGAGTTGATAATTTTATTTGATAAACAAACTTTCTGCACGTCGACTACGCTTTAAATCAACACTTCAGAATTTTCGCTTGCATATTGCAGCGGACACTTGGCAGCCAAGCCAAACATTTGCGGCCACGTCTGTGGCCCTGCCCGAATTTCACGATTTTCGTTGCGTTCGCTGCTGATTTTTCTTTTAGTTCTCTTTCATTTTTTTTATATTTTTTTACTGAGATACATTTTGCGCATTTTATTTAATAAAATCCAGCAGATGGTAATTAATTTTGACAGTGAACCTGTGCAAGCGCCGCTGGCGCCCTCTGGCGGCAGGCGGCAGGCGGCAGCGGTAGGCGGCAGACACATCGTAGCTTCTTCAATTTCAGCTGCGCACTCAGTGAGTGCGTGTGCGTGTTTTTTGAGTGTTTGTCTATGTGTGTGTGCGCGTAATTAATTGTAAGCCGAGCTGCGAACTGAATCAGGTCAATTAATTTCATGCGAATTGTGTGGCTCAACCTCAATCTACTGTGCGGCTTTTCCCTTGGCTCCCCAATTGGATTTTCCCCAGCTTAAATTTACTGAAAATATGAGCTTTAAGTCTAACCCACTTGGCGACTTGGCCAATGTGCTTCTTAAATCAAAACAGTTGACTGGCCCAGAGGCCTTGGCTTTTTCTCTCCTTTTCCCTCTTCACCTCTCTCCACTTCGCTCTCAAGTGTGCTGTTGCTTGTAGTTTGCCAAGCTGCCGGCCAATCGCACATTAAGTGCAAGTCGAAGTGGCTGACATCCTGCCAGGCTCGACCAGACTGAACAAGGCTGGTCCAGTCCAGCTGCCATTGCTGGTCATTGCCACAGACAAGTTCAATAAACGTACCGCAAATTGATTTGACCAAGCACACTTGTCAGCCGCACTCGAGTGCAACTCAAGTGGACTGTTTCCCTAGCCCTGGCCAGCTGCAATGTGCATTAGTATTAGCATTTGAGCTTTTATGCTTTTAAATATAGCTACATTCTGCATAAGTGGCGGTGATTTGTTTATTATTTTTTATTTATTTTTTTTTTTTGCTGACTTCTGTGAGAGTTCCATTGAGCCAGTGATATGAATTCAATAAAATATATAACTCTTAAGTGTTCATTGAGTTTTTGAATTGAAATATTGCTTTCAAAAGATTATCTAACCCCGTTTAAGATAGTAGTTAAGCAATATTTTAAAAACTATTTCAAGCTGCGGCCTAAGTTTTGCATTAAACGAAACGCACTTAAACTTCAGCCTCTCTCATTTAAGTACTCTATCAAGCCTTGCCCAAAGTTATTTCAAGCCTGCACTTAAACACAACTGCTTTAAATCCAATTTATTTTGTTCACTATTTTCAACGATTTATATAAATTTAATTCCCAAAAAAAACACTTTGCAGCTTTTTATATCTTAAGTGAGAAAACCATTCTGAGGAACTGTTCATAGTCTATGGTAATGACACCTTTCATTTCAGTATCGTACGACCTGAAAGAGGTTGTCAGTGTGTGCAGCACAATGCAACATTGTATGAAATCATCAAATAGAATATTTCCCCGGCCAAAGCGATCAAATTTGTGTAGTAGGATTTCGATTAAGTGATCTGTTAGGCGAAATCCAAATGTTTCGAGCGCCCTTTTCAGTTCTTGCCTATCGATGCTGCCCGAATTGTCGGTATCAAATGATTGAAAACAATTTTGCCAATCCGTTACGTACTTCCACAGTGCTCCAAAGTCCTGAAAGGAAACGGTGCCTCGGTTATCGTGATCGAACATGCCGATAAGCAGTCTGACTGTTTCTGGATTGAAGGGCGACCAAGTGCCATTCGACAGCGCAACCTGCAGTTCATTGGCGGAAATAAAGCCGCTCTTGTCCTTATCAATACGTTGAAATACATCCCACAGAAACTTGTTATCGGGCGTGCTATTGGACTGGGCCATCTTGGGGCTGTGCAAAATAAAATTAAGTTGGCTTAGATTAAAGAGAATAATCCATAATATTATATGTGCTTTTTTAATTCTATTCTTTTTACATTTTTCAATTTTGATTCCGTTTAAGTTTTGTCACCTTGATAATTATTTAGATTGTCAGCTAATTGGCAAACAGTTTACATGATATCAAATCATAGCTTTTACATGCTGTGGCATAATTTAGGTTTCACTATAAATAACTTACTTGGCCAGCTTTGATTGCTTGACAAAAATAAGTCTATGAAAAGTTCTTGAAGATTACAATTATAATTGGCTGCTATAGTTACCTTAACCTACAACAACAAAAGCTTTAGTCAATATTCAGAAAAATCAAAGAGTTCAGTCCATGCCTTAAACACACGTGAAAGGAGAGCTGAATAGAACTTTAAAAGCAAATTGAAAAGGAGAACGCACTTAAATATAAGTATTCAATGTGGGTTTAAGCGTAATCTTATTTCGTTTGATGTTAGTCAACATATAGTTAAAGCTTAAAAGGCTTCGTGCTCAAAGGACAGGCTACGCCTCAAGGCTAATAACTGACCGAAAACAATTATTATCAATAACACACACTTTGGGTAACAGCCACGCCTGTTGTGCCTCCTACTTATTCATGAATACAATCATGCCTTTTCGCAATCCAATTAAATTTCGCTTAAAGCTGTCTACTAGCTAAATCACTTGGCCAACTAGGCCTGTACGCCATATAACATAACGCATACGCCACGTATAACATGCCAACTGGTTGTTTTTATGGCTTATTGATTGGCCACTGACCGCATGGCAAACGTGCTTGGGCATTATTTCTTTTATGGCCTCTGGCTGTTTGTTTTTGGTGTTTTGGCTGCTTTAATTGAAGCCGTTTTATAACCAAGTGCTGCGTAAATATTTATTAAAACGTTGCCCACCCACTAACGCATGTTTTTTTATCGCTTCTCCTTCACAGCAACTGCCCGCATGGCACACCGTCTCGTGTGCCGTTGATAGCGAGTTCCGGTTGTGGCACCTTGAGTCTGCCCCACGAGCTGCCGCTGGCAGAGAAGTCGAGCACTGGTTATCAGGCGCGCGGTCTGCTAAATGCGACAGCGGCCAGCTTCAATCGCCATACGCTGCAGCCGCTGAATCGCAAGACGCTGTTGCTGACGCGTCGCTGCCAGAAGCATGCGACGGCGCTGTACGATGCCACCGCCAACACGGAGACCTCCGAGGATGAGGAATACATGCAGCATGGCAGTGAACAGTTCGTGCTGAAGAAGCTTAAGCACAGCCGTCGCAATGGCTCCCATGAGTGTGTGGAGCATCAGCACCAGCATCAGCAGCAGCAGCAGGAGGACGACGACGATGATGATGATGATTATAATGAAGAGTCAGAACGACAGGTGCCCATTAGCTTGGTGCTCTTTATACTGATGTGCTACATATGCGTGGGCACCGTTATCTTTGCGCTGTGGGAGAACTGGTCACTGGTGGATGGCGCCTACTTTTGCTTTGTCACGCTCTCAACAATTGGCTATGGCGACTTTGTGCCAGCGCGCAGCTTCAACGGACCCGAGCTGCAGCTATACGCATGCTGTGCGTATCTGCTGTTGGGACTCGTCCTGGTGGCCATGTCCTTCAGCATACTGGAGACGCAGCTCATGTGGAAGTGCAAACGCATTGCTGTGCGACTGAAGCTAACCAGCGATTGATCCAGCTGCGCCAACTCCCATGTTGTGTATATGTGTATGTGTGACAAGGACACGCTCCTATTAGACATAGTTGTTAGTGCTAAATGTAATCAATATATGCTAATGCATGCTTAATCAGCTGTATAATATATAGTCTATATACATATAAACAGACATCGACACGTGAGTCTGTTGTCTGCTCTACTCGTAAAACAAAAATGTGTAAATAAAACGAACTTTTGCAAATTTATAAAATATTTTCACTGCAACGGCCAGAACTTTTCACAGGGTCATCATTATCCTGATGATGATGATCATTATTTTTGGTAATTTGA
The DNA here is from genome assembly GCA_035045365.1 of Drosophila leonis. Taxonomy (NCBI): domain Eukaryota; kingdom Metazoa; phylum Arthropoda; class Insecta; order Diptera; family Drosophilidae; genus Drosophila; species Drosophila leonis. Next base: position 4,859,209 of record JAWNPC010000110.1, read on the forward strand.
TAGATTTCTGTGTACGTGTATGGCATGCATAGCCAACTAGAGGATATTTCCCTCCCAATTTCTCTATTCGACAATGAGTGTCAAGCTCAACAGTTTGGGTGTTTGTGTGTGAAGTAGAGATTGTTTGTCAGTGCTGCCATATGAAAGGACATGACTGCTAATAGTTTATGACATATTCGTGTAGCATATTTATGGGTGTCTCGTTTGCCTGCCCATCGTGCCCTGAGCACAATTGGCAGTGAAATATGCTTTTGGGCAGACGCTGACAGCAGCTTGCGTAAGTGCCAACAGGCTGGACATTGCGACAGTTGTTTGACTGCCAGAAGTAGCTATTACATTGTGAATTCCAGAAGTAGCTATTATATTGTGAATGCCAGAAGTAGCTATTATATTGTGCATTAGAGCAGTTGAACGATATTGGCAAACAGAATTTCCAGCGCTTTACAGATGCTAATTACTCAACTTTTGAATTGTTTTTTGTTTTTTAAATTCAATTTTCTACGACTTTAAAGTATTTTAAATAAAATCAAAGCAAAAAGAAGGGTACAAAAATTACTTTCAATTCCCCTTTATTAAATTTTGCTTACATATTTTTATCTCCCTAAATAATTTTGGTTCATAACATAAACTTATTATATTCTATAAAGAAAACTTTACTTCTATTAGAAGAATTCCAGATAAATACAGAAAAATCCCAATCAATCAAATGTATGTTAACTTAAATATGTTTGGCTTGCCAGATATAGCATATATTCATAAAAATAGTAGTGCGACAGTATGGACAGCATTTCAATCACACTACTATTTTTATGAACACAGATGTATATGCTATATCTGGCAAGCCATACATATTTAAGTTAACATACATTTAACATTATAATTTTCCATATAATTTTCGTTATTTATTTCAAATATTATATAATATATAAAATAGTCAAAGCCTGAGGCTTCTAATCATATTCAAATATCAAAGTTTACATTAGTCTGTGCAGAGGAATTCATATTTGTCTTAATTTATTCCAGGAACTTACCTGGCTTGCTTCTTATTTTTGTTTCGTGGTGCGTGCTCAAAATACCTGCGTTTATCCCCTACTGACAGAGCGAATCAGCTAAAAGCTTCAAATTTCATGCAGAACACACACACATACTCAAACACACACACACACTGGCCCACAGTCTGTGGCATCTACTTGGACTGTTCGTCATGTTTGCCGTGGCATTGAGCGCATACAAAGTGTGCTTAGAGTAGCGCATAAATTTCAAAAGTGCCACGCGTCATCAAAATCAAATGCCAGGCGCAGAGAAAAAAAACCAGCCCCAAAAAATCGTATATATTTGTGTGTGTGAGTATGTGTGTGTGTAGGGAATACCCCTACCACTGAAACTGAACTGTGTTTGGAGCTTGTCAGCGACAAAGGCAACAAGATGTATCGCAAAATCAATTGATATGACATCAAATTGAATTTGTAATTTTCCTGCCCAGCTCCGCTTGTCTTGTCTTCTTGTTTCTCTTCATATTCCTCAATAGCCCACGGCTAAGAGCAGCGTTTAGCTCTCCGGGCGACTTGTTTATGTTGTTCTGTCTTTATTGCGTTTAATGCTGCCAGCTTAAGAATTTACGCACGTTTTGCCTTTCCAGCCGGGCGCAGATGGTATAAAAAATCAACCAGCCGGAAGGGTCGAGGGTCGCCCCTCGACATGCCTTCGCGTTCGCGTTTCTATTGCCATCGTCCAGGCCATACGATTATATGTAAATGGCTATATTGGCAGGCCGATTAGCCGAGCGTAGTACTTCCAAGTGAGGCATCTGCAGTTCAAGGCGTAGTTTGTATGTGAAATTTAAAACTGTTTTCATAGAGGCTAAACTTATTTTTCTATTGATGTGGATTTATCAGGAATGTCTTGAGACTTAGGCTGTGGAATAACGATCATATAAGTAGCAATACTAAATAGTAATTAATTATTTTTTAATATATTATTTTAATTGAAGTTGTCTAGAAAAGCAATGTTGTCTCTGGGTGCTTATGGTAAGCCTGCCATTCTAAATAAATTTAATTGAAATTATTTTATGTTTATTTATTAATGTTTTTTTCGGCTGTTTTGATCTCCAACGAATTTATTTCAAGACACATTTTGAGTTCAAGAAAACAATTATGAGCTTCGACTAAATCACTTAGGCGATCTTTTAAGTTTATTATGGAACTTTAAATAATCCTATAAGAAAAGAATTTATTATAAGATGAATTATTATAAGATGAATATTTTTATTGGACTCTCTTTTTTGAAATCGTATCCCTCTAGCACTCCCATTTTTTGCAGGGTGTTTTCGGTTACACTGCGACTTAAAATTCGACTTCCAATGCAAATTGTGCTCATTTGTTCATGGGAATTACGTGTGAATAAATAAACTCAAATTTGTAATGAATGCCAAATGAATGCAAAAATAAAAAAGAAAAGACATTTGACTTCCAATTTGTATGTGAATATAATTTTTCTGTTATTTGTAGTATATATTTGATGGGTGTAAGTGGCTCTAAGGCCGCAGCCTGTTTTTCGGGGCAGAGGCTTATCACATAGGGCCACGCAAACGGCGCATTTAAGGATTTGGCCGCTTGGGACTCATGCTTAGAATGGAGCTAACATCGGACATGTTGTCCTTATCAAATGCAGTGCTACTCGGGCTGCGCTCATCCAAATCCACGACATGTATATCGAAGGCATTAGAATGGCCCGGCTGCACGCGATGTAAGCTACCTCTGCCTCGACCAAGTTCCACAGAGAAGGGCATTGTCGCTCTAGCCCCTTTATAACTTTTAGCGGTTGTTGAGGCTTTAGCTGCTGGCGGTGGAGGGTTTGGGGCAGATGGCGCCGTCTTTTTGGCGGTGGGTGCAGCAGCCGTGACCAGCTTACTTGGGCACAGCGGTAGCTCGCGTGTGCGGCTGCTGATACGACTTGTCGCTGGCTGTGGTTGTAGCTGTTGCTTTGGCAGTGGCAGCGGAGCCGACTTCCGATTCAGCTGCAGCTCCGGCGCCGTATTGGATCTGGACCATTCATTGTTAGCGGCCATCGCACGTGCGGGCACAGTTCGCAGCGGGGGACGCCAGCAGGGCTTGAGGCGTGGTTGCTCGCCATTGCCATTGATCTCCTCGCTGATTTGATTGAGCAGTTCCAACAACGTGCTAGTCTTCTCGTCCTCGAACTCAATGCGAATGGGCGACTCGCGCCCCGAAGCGCAGCCAGGATTGAGCAGAATGAGCCTGTGGAGCAGTTGGTTAGAATCATTTATTAAGTTTACTCTCGAGCCACCTACTTTCTGGCCTCCTCGATGGCCTTGCCCAGATTATGCAGACTCTTGCGCTGATACTTGGTGCTGCGTCCAATCTGTGAGTTCTGCAGCGTGCCCTGCAGCACCACATTCCACTTGTGTGTGCTCGACTGCAGCAGCACGGTGCGTGCCACACGCTGGAAGCGCTCACGCGCCGTCTCCTTGGCCGGCTTCGAGGGCACCGACTCGACCTTGACCTCACGCATTTCGCCTTCGCCATTCACATTGCTGAGCAGCTCCTGTTCACTGCTGGCCTGCACCGGCGCCACCTGGAAGCCCTTCATGAGGCGTCGCTCCCAAACTTTCATGCGACGAGGCCGCGGATCTACGTTAAATAAATAAAATATAAAAATAAATAAAATATAAAAATAAATAAAATATAAAAATAAATAAAATATAATAAATTAAAATAAATAAATATAAAAATTATATATAGCTCATAGCTCAAGTAGTAGACTGTGCACACTCACGCTTCTCCTTTTTGTTGGCTGAGGACACATCCAGGCCGCTGTTTTCAAATATCTCCAGCATTTCATAGCGCATCGTGCTTATCTCGCTCTTGACCTCGTTGATGTCATCCTCCGTAACCGGATTGTTCTCAAACTTACGATGCATGGCTGAGATATAGCGCCAGACCAGGGAGCGCATGATGTTGTCATATTTGTTATACTGCTCCTGCTCCTGACGTTTCTGTTGGTACACAGTTTAATGTGAACTAAAACAGTTTAAGAATTCGTTAAGGGCCATTCACCTTGGAACGCTGTCGATCGATGGCCTTGCTGGACTTTCGGAACACCCTAATGAGCCACTTAACCGAGGGCAGCACATTAAAAGGCGAGGGCAGCGTGGCACTGTCCTCAAAGTAACTCATCCAGAGCTTGGTGCGTGCAAACTTCCACTCGGTGTCCGAGTGCTCCTGCAAATCACGCAATCAATGTCATTAATGAAGCCAGCGGTCAGACCTTTAACTTTGACGACTCACATCAATCATGGCATACGAATTAGACATCATTGCTATAAGAAGATTCAGCAAAACAATCACATTGATGACGCTGTATGAGCCAAACATGAGCAGGCCCCAGAACCGAGTGTATGACTTGATGCCGGTCAGCTCAAAGTCATCCAGGCCGACCATGCCAAAGCTGGCCCAGAACAGCGATTGCGATGACTCAAAGAGGCTGCAAGGCACGACCAGTTAGGATTACATAAGCCTGCTAATTAACTGAATGACTGGACTGACTTGCCGAAGCGTCGCCATTTCATGCAGGAGTCACCATGCGAGGCCCAGTCCGCCTCGCCGTTGGGCAGCACATAGCACTTGCTCTTCTCCAGCGCCGCAAAATACCAGAGCAGCTGATTCAGACCACAGGCAAAGGCGAACAGCACAAGTGTGTAGATGAAAAAGAACTTGACTATGTCAATGACCATGCGCCCCAGCGAGATTTGTAGCGGACCCAAATGCGGATTAATGCTGAACAAGTGCACCAGCTTGAGGGCGGAAAAGACATTCGCCGCCGCAAACAGACCCTCGGCAATCAGCTGTGGGTCAAAGTCGTGCCACTTCTCACGCGGTATATAGGCCATTTGCGGATCTCGCGCAATTTCCGTTGCCTGCTGTATGTAGGCAAAGGCGCTGCGGGGTTTGTTGTGAATAGTTTGTTAGCTGCTATCATAGCTGACGTACACTGTGAACCTGAACTTACCGCAAACACATGACACTCACATAGAGGCTGTTGCGTAGAAAATCAATAAAGTTCCACATGTTACGCAAATAGTTTTGCATGCCCACGGCGAATATCTCTTGGATCTCCTCCCACATGAACCCAATCACATAGAGCACCACAATCAGCTCCAGTTTGCTGGGTGCCTGGCCACGTTGCCGTTGCTCCTGCTCAGCCAAATCGGTCTTCATTCGTGCCGTACCAAAGAGACGCACAAAATCATCATCTGCCCGCTGAGATACCAATATGAGGATAACTGCAAGGTAAACAGTCGGGATATAAGCTGACTCTGCTCCTGTTATTATAGCATAAACGGTTTACTTGACCCACGACCCCAGCCAACTCTGGGCCCCGACTTCTACTCACACAAAAAGAACACATAGGAGGACGCATGGATGAGGAATTTCATAAACGGTTTTCGCATCAATTGACCCGTCCGACAGTTCGGCGCAAACATATAGATGCAACAGTAGAGGGGAAACAGCAGTGCCACCTGAGCTATGCAGATGAACCTGTCGACGATGCCTTTGCGCCTGAACCCGGGCAGTCCGTCATACCAAATCGATGACAGCAATTGTTGGATGTTCGAATGGGCCACAAACTGCAAGCAAAATGTTGAAACGGTATGGACAAGCAGAAATTAAATGCAAAGTACAACTTTGAGACACAAAAGTAGCCGCAACACACAATACCACATGTGAACTGCAAAAGTATCTTTGAGATACAACAGTCTTTACAAGATACAA